>OY728130.1:843082575-844282575 GCA_963277665.1 Viscum album
AGGATTTCAATGGGTTAGGATGAGTAATAAAGTAATTAATTGAAGAATTAATTATCAATATGTGAATTGGGAAATTTTAGCATTATTGAATATTGAGAAAAATGAATATGGAATTACTAATTAACATGTTATTTATCAGAAGATAAATTGGAAACTGGTAATGATTAATAGATAGATTAATTATTAAATGTTAAATGGTGAATGGTTAATCAATTGATGAATTGTTTAAGATATGTGATTTAATTAATTAATTTCTGAATTAAATAATTAGCATGCATTGATTTAATTGTGAATTGTTAATGGTTAAGGTTTTTTACATTGATTGAGGGACACCCCATGGTTGCATTTCCCTAGAATGACTGTTTAAGGATGATTAGGCCAAGAATGCCTTTAATGTGTGTTTTTTTCCATGGATTGAGTTTTTTAATATAAATTTGGTTAAATATATGATATTCCATGTGAGATGGTTTCCAAATATATAAGACTTGTTCAGCTTGTTTGACTTGAGATGTTTATGAAATTCATGTTAATTGTTAAAGTCCTAGACGAATCTCTGCTTGAGTGGATGGGTTTAGACTTGTTAATTAATTGGGTGAATCACTAATTATAGTGGAAGGACCTAGGAGTAAATCACTATATTTATCTAGGTGTGAATCACTATATTTAGTGGGTGGTCTCGGATTTTGGTATTAGTTGGGAAAATCACTATATTTAGTAGATGGGCTCGGATTTTGGGTTGGGTTTGGTGAATCAGTATTTTTAGTGGATGGGATTGGATATACTATATGAAAGATTAAATTGAATATCTTATAATGCGTTATCCAAGCCAAAGAACAAGCTTGTATTAGGTATTTACCTTGATTGCTTAGATGTTATTTGGAGACTTATGTTGTGAGTGACTTATATGGGGTATGTCGGGATTAGGCCAGATCTTGATACTTATATAATTTAACAAGGCCTGAATAATTGATAAATGAAAATGAATGTGGGATGACTATTTTGTATGCATGAAAAATATATAATGCAGGTTCAGACACCAGCTGAGGGATGAAGCAGGTACTTTGGTGTTTAGTTACATTGTACTGCTCACTTTATTTATGCATGCTTCCACACTGTTTAAATTATTTATTGAATGTTTGGATTTGGGTTAGACACCAGTGGTCCCGACCTACTGATTTTTATATCTCACACCCTACTCAGGCCTCCATTTCACTAGGGTACACGAGTAGATTCTATTGGGTTGTAAGATTGTGTTTTTTGCATATACTTGGGAGATTAGAGAAGAGGACCGAATGGAATCTCGAGATGCTCGAGGAAATCGATCTCAGGGCTTTGAGCCATTTTTACTTATTTCTTTATTGATATGTAAAGTATGTTGTATTTTTGATCACTTTTATAGTTGTACCATCATAACATGCATGAATTTTATAACATTGGCATTGGATATTTTGTTTCATTCAAGTTTTATAAAATTATGTCTTTCGCCGCTTTATCGTTATTCACACTGCTTTCTCCATTTTCAGATATTGTCCAATATTTTTACTCTGATAAGAGGTTATGGTCTCTCCACTGACTAACCTTAGACCCTCGCTGCTAGTTGGCAGCCTTTGGCGTACGGGAACACACGCTTGAGGTCATGTGGCGACCGGTCTGGCCACCGGTTCAGGGGTGAACCGGGTCAGTACATTACAATTATACATATTGATTAACATAGATGATGCTCAACCATATATAACTTTTCATATTAATGATTTGAAACAAATTTATCCAAATATGAAAGATATGTGGATTTTGAATGACCATAACAAAACTTTTCTTCCATGGTTTAAAGAGACTATGAAACCAGATGCATCAGAAACATTGAGATGTTTAGTGGGAAGTACAAGTTTAAATTTGATAACATGGTCTGGGCGTGACATTAATGGATATAATTTTCATACGAAATATCATGACAAAACAAGTGTAGTTCAGAATAGTATTGTGTCGGTGTTCGTAGAAGCAATGCATTTTTCAAGTTCCAAAGACAAAAACCCAATCTCCACATCAACTGCATATTATAGAGTCATTGAAGAAATATGGTAGGTTGATTACATTAAATTTAAAGTTCTAGTGTTTAAGTGTAAATGGTTTATCAGTAACAACAGTGTTTGCAAGATTAATTTTTAATGACACTAGTTAATTTAAATAAATTGGATTACACAAATGATCCTTTTATCATGGAAACACATGAAAAAAAAATTCTATGTTCTTGATCAATCTGATTTGTAGTGGTCTATTGTTTTATAAGAAAAAAATAGTATGATGGTGATGGTAAACTTGATGAAGATGTTGATTTATATGAGATCCCTACATCCATGGAACGATTGAAAAATAATATTGATGGACACATCAAAGACATATTTTGTGTCATACAGAACGATCTTGATGAAGTAATTTGGGAAAATAGTCTTTATTACATTCCTACTATTATAGGTAACATATGTTTAATTATGGTTTACATTTTTAAATCTCTTAAGTTAGATATTTTAATTTGACTTTTTTATTAAAACACGTATTATAAGTTAAATTGTTTATTTTATATTAGTTTGGTTTTTTATAGTTTTCCATATTTACCATTAAGTAACTTATATATTAATTAATTTTTTTGAAAACCAATTATTTTTAATTTAAAATTTAAAATAAAAATATATATTTTATATGAGTATATTATAAAAGAATTATTTTTGTTGTAAAAAATATTTATCAGGTTGGTGATTTTTTACTATATCATTTCATCTCTCATGAATATTGTGTAGTTTTCATTCATTTATGTCATTTCATCTCTCATTAATATTGTTATCATTCTAGTTAATTATAAAAAATATGAATAAAAATGTTTTATGTTTGGTTTAATTTTCATTTTTTTAGATAATTGGTAATTTTTTATTTACATTTGTATATAATTTTTGGATTTGTATATTTTTATACTAATTGATGTTTCTTTTATTTTTAGGATAATGACATATCAATCCTCTAATAGACCACATATTTATAGAGATGATCATACTCATAATTATGGTGAGAAACTTACACATGCTCTTATTGATGAGCCTCCTCATCCTTCTTTACTTAAGACACCTACTTCCACAGGGCGAAAATAGTGCTTAGGGGTTGGTAAACATGGAACCACACATTTACAATAATTATCAGTTGCTCGTAGCCAGGAACAGAGGATACCAATAGCCTTTGATTATAATGATATTCCAAAAGGTCCAAATGCAAAATAGTTCAAGACTTTTGTATTAGTATAGGCTAAAAGAAAAGTTAGAATTGTGTTTGAAAATTGGCAAAATGTTGACAAAACGACACTATCACTATTTTGGGACAACATTTGGGTAATATTGTTTGTTATTATTTTAATTATATTTAAATGTTTATAGTAATATATGTTTTAACCCTTCTTATCAGATGATATATGATATATCTGGAATTAGAGGAGTCAATAGGAAATGTTTATCATTGGCGGCTAGGATATGGAGGGATTTTAAATCATCTCTCACATCACAGTTCATTTTTTGGAATAGACAACATGAAAATTCATGTGATATATATCCATTTATAGATGAATATACATGGAAACAATTTTTTGAAAGTAGACGATGAGAACACCTTTTAGTAAGTGCAATGTTACCTTTTTAGATGTTTTTTATATTAATGACCACATTAATGATATCTTTATTATTTATTCTTAATTTAAAGTAATCAAGGAGATCTCATTAGGAGATTAAAGATAGAAATGTATACCCTCATATGTTATCTCAGGGATGGTATACATTATTTTAAGAAAACATGATATAAGAAAAAATTCAAAAGCTGAGAGTTGAGTCATCAGGATCTAGAGAGGTTGCCCCTCCCCCCCCCCCCACTAGACATGAAAAATAGAAGAGGTATTGAATGGGAAAAAGGACAATATCTTAAAGAAGAGTCAAGAGTTATAGTTGATAATATTGTAAGATATTTATTTATCTATTGAAGTTAAATAAACTCTTTATATATTGTGATTCATTACAAATTTTTTAAAATATTCCATATAGGATTATCTTAAAGAGCAGAGCACACGGGGGGGGCTTTATTGCTGAGGGTAGATTGGATATTTTAGCTACAACATTGGGAAAGCCTGAACACCCAGGTCATGTAAGAGGATACCTGATAGGTATATCGATAAGAAATGTTTTTACATGTTTAGAAGCTTCTTCAAAGGAGCATGTTTATAAAAAATAGAATATTTGGAATCCAAATTTGAGGATATTCAAGCGATGATGTATGACGGTATTAGAGCTTCGGTACATGTGATGTTTACAGACATGTAAGGACATTTTCAGCCTACTGATCCAACTCCTCCACCTCTGCCATTAGATCCCACTCCTTTTTATCCTACTCACACATATGTGTTTCTAGACCCCACTCTTTCTTATCCTACCCTAACACCCCCTCCTCCACAGTTTCCAAGTTACTATGACTTATTTTTTTATGATCCTCATCATATTATTGCATATGAGATAATATATTATATTAGTGATATCATTCATCATTACCAGATTGAGATTGAGAATCATAGGTTCAATGTATAGGATATTATAGATAGATTAACAAAAATACCATGTCCTACAGATGAAGTGAGTACAGTTGGACAAAGTATCATTCATTTTTTGGTTTGTCCATCTAGACTACCTCGATATATTACCATAATGGTATGTATAAATGTTATATTTAATTTCATTTTCTTATTAAATTTGTTTTCTCATTTTAAAGTTTAAATATTTCTCTAATATTTTTAGTAATACTTTAAAGGTAAATAAATACTTTATAGACCACAAAAAATTCAAAGTTACATAACTTCAGATACAGATTCTACCGGTCTTGATCGACTGTCAATATAATAAATTTTTTTATTGGGAGTATATGACATTCCATTTGATGTTTCTATTTATGGATGTGTAATTAATGTGATCCTTTTGAAAAATGATATCACATAGCTTGTATCTGGAGATCAATTGGGTATCAACATGATGCATGTTTCTTCTATGTATGTCGATTAACAAAAAAAATAGTTCCTTTAATTTATTGAAAATTTCTAATTATGTGTGCTTTGTATTAGGTATCTATATAAAATTTTTACATAACATGATAAGATGGATGTATATGGATTTATGGACCCACAGTTTATTTATCCTATAGATTTGATAATGACCGATACTAAAAGAAAAATTTATATAGCTGAAAGATTTCAAAAAAATGTCAGCATTCAGTGTTGGATGTTTACATATCTTGAAAGGTATAAAAAAAATTTCTCAAAAAGTGTTATATATCACTTAATATATTAAAAACCCGTATTAAATTTTCTTTTATATCAGTGTTCATTGGATGTTGGTTGTATTTTATCCAATAGAGAACACATTGTATTGACTATACTGTATTCAGGGTGAAGTGAAAGAAAATTTCAAGAATGTATTGAACATGTAAGTTTGCTTATTTAAATAATTTTTAATATTAAAATTAATAAAATTTATTATATTCATATTATTTTCAAATAGAGAATGGGATTTATTTAGAGAGATGAAAAGAAATAAGAGCAACAAGAGGTATAATATCAACTTTATAAAACCTAAGGTGAATTATCATTTAAAATTACAAAATTTTGGATATATTAATTAAAAATTTTATTTTGAAATAAAATATCTTTAAAATAGTGTCATAAAAAACAAGGTGGAACTAAATGTGGATATTATGTTTTAAGATTCATGTATGAAATAATTACAATCGGGACAGTTACAAAGTTTCATAAGGTTATATTTATTTATAAAGATTTCTGTAATATTTAATATGTTTTATTGAAAATTAAAGTCAAATGATTTTTTTATCTTTCTAATGATGAACGTTCATATAGTACATACGAGTTGAGGAATTTAAAAATTGAATGGGAAAATAATTTTACAGGTTTGATTCATTTTTATTTTATTTGAAAGTTCAATGTATTGTGTATTGTATGGGATTTTGGGATTCCTGTTATATTGTCTCTTGTGATGTTTTCTGGGAGCTGTTGGTTGAGGATATGTATTAATGTACATTACTATATTTTGATGGATTGTGTGATGTTCTCTGCTCATGATTTCTACTTCCAATTGTGTTTTTTTCTATCTTCTTTTTTTTGGCTACTGATGGTAGAGGAGATGATTCATTGTACATTTTAAAAAATATCATATTTTTCACATCTGTTATTTGATAACTGATGTGAAAAATACATGTGCACTGGTTGTCATGTTGGTTATTCAATAACTGACATGAAAACCCATTTATCACATTGTTTATTTAAAATAATAGATTTGATAAATGGTTTTTAATTGGATTTTCACATCAATTATTGGATCACCTATGTGAAAAAAAAAATACAAAGGGTTTTTCACATTAGTTATTCAATAACCGATGTGAAAACCCATTTATCACATTGGTTATTTAAAATAACTTACATGATAAATGGTTCATAATTGATTTTTCACGTCGGTTATTCAATAACCGATGTGAAAAAACATGCATAAATTATTTATAACATTGGTTATAAGTAACTGACATGAAAAACCTTATTTACTACATACCCTATAACCACGTCACTTATAAAATGATGTAAAAAATCATAAAAACTAACATTAAAAACCCTATATTCACTAGTATGGATATAGGGGAGGCATTTATGACAGAATTCCTAGATATAAGACTTTGTTAAAGGATGACTATATCTTTTTAGAGAATAATAATTCCTAGGTGGATGGCTGTTAAGTTTAGAAACCCTAGCTGGATGGCCGATAAGGTGGGAATATCTAGCCAGATGTCCATTAAGGTAGCATCCCTAAGAGGATGGTCACTAGGGTGGGAATCCTTAGGTGGATGGTTGCTAAGGTGGGTTCCCCTGGGTTAATGGACGCTAAGTTGGTAATCCCCTTTGTGTATGGCCATTAATGTGGATATTCCTCGACAAATGGATACTAAGGTGGGTAGCCCTGATAAGGGGTCCTAGGCAGTTGGTTGCACACAAGTGATTTATTTGGATCACTAATTATTACTTAAGTTGGTTTTCTTAAGTCATAGAGTGTAATAGGCTACCTAGGATAGGTGTTGAAGGCCTGAGAGAAGTCTCTAAAGGTGTCTTTATCTCTCTCTAGAAGTGGGAAAATTTTCATATATGTAGTGACCCTGATCATCTATTTATAGTCAAGGATCCTGAGGCTGGGAAGAGCAGGACAAGAAAGGAAAGTGGTACACGTAAGTGACATTGGGCGATGCAAGATAGGATACTCATGGAGACCTGAGTGAGGTAGGCTAAGCAGCCTAAGGGGACCTAGGGCAAGGTAGGCCTAGAAACTATAGTGTTCCCTGGGCAAGGCAACAAGATTGTTCATGGGGTTTCTTGGTTTCCTATTTCTTTCTTCTTCGTATTCAAAATTGTGTGCTAATAGTATCATTTTAAGAATACTCTTGATCAAGAATATGACATAGGTAAAGAAAACTCTTAGAAGCATTAGGAAATTTGATTTGAAAATAATAATTTCCTTTTTACTTTTAAAAAATTTAAAAGGGAATATTTTATTATACCATGAGAATAAGATTTTACTTTTTAAAAAACTTTAAAGAGTACAGTTGAAGTCTCTTAGAAAGTGAAAAAGGTGGTGAAAAGATACATTCACATGGAAACATGTAAAATAGATTCCTTCCATTGAAAACTGGCCATGTAGAAAACATTAAAAATATATTATTTTAAAAAAAATTAAAGAAAGATAATGTATTTTAAGATAACCTTAAAAAAATTAAAGAAGTAATTTTGTAACATTTTAAAACATTACTTTAGAAGAAAATATTTTTTGAAAACTAATCATGAGGAAAATGTTTAAAGTCCATTAAAAACTTTTAGTGAAACCCACATCATAAAAATGCTGATAAAACCTTTCATTGATAATAATTAAAGAGAATTATTAAGTTTTCTTGAAATATTATAGAAAATAATTTTGTGTGGTAAAACATAGATATAAAAGAAAAATATTTGTGTACTTAGTTTGGGTATTATTAATTTTAGTGATTCATTTTTAAAGGGAATGTAGTCCCCGAAAGAGAAACATTTTAACTAAAGGGATTACTTTCCTCAAAGAGAAAGGAAATAAATCATATTTAAATGTAAATAGTATGAGAAAAGATACTTGTAAGATAAATGTCAAGAATAAAATTCACAACTCATGGAAAAACAACTTGATTCATGAACTGGGTAACTTTTTAACCAAAACCCTTAAAGTAGAAAGAGATTAAAAATTAACATCAAATACCATGAATAAAAGATATTTCATTATAACATAAAAATTGAGAAGTATATACACTATATAAAAGTAAATTAGTGTTTCAAGTAAAACGTGTCTCAACGAAGGGTGTTTGAGGCAAAAATATCTTAATTTGATGTTATTATTTATTGGATATTACGATTCAAAAGATTACTTAAGTAGTAAGGGATTTTTATCTCACTTTTTACTTTGGTGATAATCATGTAGGATTCTTCACCTATTTATTTTATGTGATGTATATACTTACCATTCATTTATATTATGATTATTATCCAAAATTTTTTGTGGATTTACATATCCATTTTAGGATGTCCATTCCTTAGGGTGTACAGTTCAAAAGTTACCAAAGTAGTAAGGTATTTTTGTCTCAAATTTCCTTCTTTGTATCATATGTTATGTTATGCACCTATATCCCTTTAAAAGGTGTATATTCATACCATTTGACATGTAATATCATGAATTTATTTATCCTAATTTCATTTTAATATTTATTTAATTTTATTCATTCATGGAGCTTACGTTTCAAAGTTACCAAAGTGGTAAGAGTTTTATGTTATAATCTCATTATTTATTGGGATTGTTCATGATTATAATAACAATTATGAAATATTATGATCTATCTACAAAAAAACTCATATATTTATTTCATCTATATTTATTTCATGAGAATATATTTTTTCCCTTCATTTTACTCACTTTATATACTCGAGAGTTCAAAAACAAATTTATGAAAAATAGTCTTTATTTCTCGATTCGGTTGAAAACCCTTTTTCTTCCAAAGTCAAGATTTCTAAAAATGTTTTAAAAAAAAAATTTAACATTATTCAGATGATATATTAAATAAATTTTTAACCATTTTTTAATTTTTACAATAAAAAATTTGAAAGGAATCTTCATGTCATTTTCCAAATAATGCCTATTTGGATTTTATTAAAAATGTAAAAAGGAAAAAAAAATTAATGTGTACAGTATGAATATAATTTCACACCATCATGACCATTAATATATTTGAAGATTACGATATAATATTTTAGGGTAATTTTCAAAGTAAAGGATTTCCAAAAAAAATAAAATATTGTTTTTCAAAGAAAAGTCATTTTCTTCAAAAAATGTTCCAAGTGTTTGGTTCTACAAATTAATTTTCCATGTAATATTCCATCCTTTGATATAATTTATGATTTACTTTGAATATGAACTAAGGATACCATTTTTTTTTAATCTGAATTTTTAATGGTGAAAATATGTTTATGAAACCCAGTTTTATTCCATGGGTTATACCATGATAAAATGTTTATGAAACCTTCTTCTTTTCATGGGTTATGTAATAATGAAATTTTTAAATGATTATGAAACTTGTATCTTTTCTACGGGTTATGATATGATGAAATGTTTATGAAACCCATTTCATTTCATGGGTTATGATATAATGAATGTTTTATGATATTATGACACACATATGTATGATTTTCATTATGTGATGGGTGGGACCTATATCTCCCTATAATGAATTGTAAAATTATTAATGTTATATGATCTCAAAGGTTACATGGGAGATTATCCCAAGCCCAAAACAAGAGGGTACACAGGAGGTTATCCCAAGCCCAAAATAAGAGGGTACACATGTGTTTATACCAAACCTAAAGAAGTTACACTGGTGGTTAGCCCAATAATAGCATGTTATTAATGTATTTGTGGGTAGAATTTACATAAGATTTTATATAATTATGTGTATGCCAAAATTCTATGTTTTATGCCAATGCCATGCTCCCATGGATCGTGTTGTTTTTATTCCCTTATTATTCATGTATTATAAACTTCCAATATCTATGTCGTGACTCAAGATTATGATCTTTGATATGTGAGTTGTAGTTTTCAAATGATATGACCATGTTCTCATACCCTGATTCTCATGTTATGATTATGTATCTCCCTTTTTTACCCTTACCGAGCATCTGAGCTTATTATTTCTTATGTTTTACTTTTCCCATGTTATGGAGAAATGTTTTTAAGTAGGACCACTAAAGGGGAAGATATTTAAGGGATATATTTAATATCATTCATTAATTAAGAATATTGTGTTCCATATTTCCAAAGGCATTAAAATATTACAGTCCTCAGGTATGTGATTATGTAATTTAATGAATATTCATCTAAAAATATGTAATATCCATGTATGAGAAGCCTACATTGCTATAATATAACCATTTTATATAATTAATTTATAATTATTTACTATGAATATAGTGAATCATAATATATTATTTTTAACATTGATTTTTAAATCTTTTAATTGTCTTGCACATGTTTTTTAATGTTATTTCCAATCCCTAATCTTTGATACCAAGTTCATCGTTCCTAGATTAATCATCCAAAATAAAAGTGTGTCATAATGATTAAATGAGTAGGAAAGTTATATTAAATAGTGTTAATATAATATTTATAGAAACTTAGACATTTATTATATATCATATATCTATGCAAAATCTATTCTTAGAACCATTAATGATGGGTGGTGTTGATAAATGAAATTCATCATTCATGGAAGCGGTAGTCTGCACATATGCGCGATTAATAAACTCATTTCCCAATAAATGGATAGAGTTAAGGTATATGAAAATTTATCATTTTAGAATTATAATAATTTTAAAAACATCATATTATTAATTTCACTTTTATTTCCATCCATTTTAGGTGGTTAAGATAAATAAAACATGTTATTCATGGAGGCGGTAGTCCGCACATTCACATTATTAACGATATCATTCCATAATGATTGGAGGGAATGAAGGTAAATGTAAAAAGTGATAATTTAATAATTTTATAAGTGACATAAAAAGCATAATTATTCATAAAAATAATCCCTGATACCATCTATAAGAGGCGGTGATGAAAAACAAACCACATCGTGTCATGGATGTGGTAGTCTGCACCTACACATGATCGATGCATTTGTTTTTCTTAGATAATACTAGGAAATGAATAAATAATTGATGTTACATAAATATAATGAAATTTAAGTATATATATGATACTTAATTCATTATATTAACAAAGTTAGGGAATATTACGAAGATAAAATTTAAAAATAAAGACAAAGAGGAGAGTAATAATCGCATCGGGAACTTCAATTTTCTTTAGAATTATCCTAGGAATTGAAGAGTTTAGGATAATTAAGGGTGAAAAAAGGATATGGTTAGTGGGATAAGGTTCTAGGATTAATAAATGGTAATAGTTTAAATAAGGAATTTCGATGGATGTATGTGTAAATGAGGTGTGTAAGTGTGTCCATTTATAAAGGAATGGAAGGGAAGTTTTGGAATTACCTTAACTTATTAAATTATTTCTTTAAATAATTCAAGGTTAAAGACCCCATAATTCAAAAATATGGATTATGGGAGATGATATGGCCTAAAATACTCCCATACACTCATTTTGGGGACACATTTGAGTGATTTATAGTTATTTACATTTACTTTTGTCTTTAACCCAAAAGCACTTTTCCAAGGTAACTTTTACTTTCACCCATGTTAATTAATTAAAATTATCATCATTAAATTTGAACTTATCATAAACTTTTAATATTATAATACTAGATATTATATTAATTTTATAAATTAAAATTACTATTATTAAGAAAAGTTAACTCTAAAATAAATTTTTTTCAACACTTAAAAACAGTTTTTAAGATAATCGTGCTTTTAAGCATAAAATTTATGTATGTTAAAATTATTAATATAAATATATTTTAATGAAAAAATTGATTTATTATAAATAAAATTAAGGTTATGTGACATTAAAATCAATTAATTTATGAATTTTACTAAAATATAAATTAATTGGAAGAAAATACAAAAAATAAATTTCTTTTTTAATGTAACCTTGTTCTTTAGTTCTAAAAAAGTTGTTCATGGGTTTTGTAAGTTAAAATAATATTTTAAAATGCATAATTTTATTCCTTAATTTAATATTTAATTTATTAAATGATCTTATGATCTTATAGGTCATCCTTATATATTGATAAATTCATAAAAATTATAATTTTTATAAAACCCGTATTTTCAATTAAAAACTGTTATTTTCAGAAAATGATCAAAAATTCATACTAAGTAAATTTTGATATTATAAATTAAAAAATAAATATAATTTTATCAAATTATTTTTCTTAAAATTATATATTTAAATTTAATATAAAATAAAATATAAATTATGGTTATTTAAAAATAAAGGACACTTTCAGTCATACCAGGCACACCGTAAATCGAATCGTGGTGCAGCTGATTTCTACACATCAAAAATGACTTATGGATCATTTTTCTAAAATATAAAAATAATATGAATGTGTTTTATTTGTTTTGAGTATGTCACTTTTCTTTTTTACTAAAATTTTTGTCAATTTTAAATAAAAAGACATACTTGGAGTCATACCAGTCACACCATGCATTGGATTGAGGTTAGGATGATTTTTACACATCACAAATGACTTATGGATCATTTTCCTAAAGTATCAAAACAATAAAAATTCGTTTTCTCAATTTTGAGTATGTCACTTGTGTTTTTTACTAAATGTCATTTTAAACTAGAAACATGTACTTTGATTCATACCAGTCACATCATGTGTCGGTTTGACATGAGACTGATTCCTACACATTGTAAATTGATTATGAATTGTTTTATTAAATTATCAAGACAATACAATCATGTTTTATTGTTTTTTAGTTAGTGATAAACGTTTTGAACTAAAATATCAATTTTAAATTGATAACGGGCACTTTGAGTCATACCAGCCATATTGTGTATTGGATTGAGGTGAGTACGATTCCTACACATCAAAAATGTCTTATTGGTCATTTACATATAGTAAAAAAACAATAAAAATGTGTTTTCTTGGTTTTGAGTATGTCACTTGTCTTTTTTACAAAAAAATAATATCAATTTTAAATAACAAGACATACTTGGAGTCATACCAGTCGGATTATGCATCATATTGAGGTGAGGTTGATTCATACACATCAAAAATGACTTATAGATCATTTTACTAAAGTATAAGAAAATATGAATGTGTTTTCTCAATTTTGATTATGCCACTTGTGTTTTTACTAAAATGTAATTTTAACTAGAAACACACAATTTGAGTCATACTGGTTACATCATGTGTCGGTTTGATATGATATTAATTCCTACAGGTCACAAATTACTTATGCATCACTATCCTAAATTATAGATACAATATGAGTTTTTTTCTTGGTTTTTTGTGAGTGAAACATGTTTTTAACTAAAATATCAATTTTAAACTGATAATGAACACTTTAAGTCATACCAGGCGCACCGTGTATCAAATTCAGATGAGGCTAATTTCTACACATCACAAATGAATTATGGATAATATTCCTAAAGTATAAAAACAATCCAAATGTTTTTTTATCATTTTCGAGTATGTCACTTGTCTTTTTTATTACAATTAATGTCGAATTTAAATAAAAAGACATGCTTGGAGTCATACTGGTTGCACCATGCATTGGATTGAGGTGTTGTTGATTTCTATATCTCATAAATGACTTATGGGTCATTTTACTAAAGTATAAAAACAATAAAAATGTGTTTTATTTTTTTTTAGTATGTTACATGCGTTTTTTACTAAAATTTTATTTTAAACTAGAAACACACACTTTGATTCATACTGATCAATTCATGTGTCTGTTTGATATAATCTCGATTTCTACACATCAAAAATTAATTATGAATTGTTTTCCTAAATTATCAAGACAATCTGATCTTATTTTCTTGCTTTTCAGTGAGTGGAACATATTTTAAACTAAAATATAAATTTTAAACTAATAATAGACTCTTTAAGTCATATCAAGAACATCATGTATCATATTGAGTTATGGATGATTCCTCCACATAAAAAAATGACTTATGGATTATTTTACTAAATTATTAAACTAATCTGAATGTGCTTGGTTAGTTTTAAGTATGTCACTTTTCTTTTTTATTAAAATTAATGTCAATTTTAAATAAAAATACACACATGGAGTTATACTGGTCACATCATGTGTTATATTGTGGTGTGGATGATTCTTACATGTAAAAAATGACTTATGGATCATTTATCTAAATTATCAAAACAATATAAATGTTTTTTCTCAGTTTTGAGTATGTGATGTGTGTTTTGAACTAAAATGTAAATTACAAACTAAAAACATAGAGTTAGATTCATACTAAGCACATTTTTTATCAGATCAAGGTATTTATTATTAAGTATATGATGTGTTTTTTCTTTCAACTATCTGCACCAAATCAGAAAAGAGGGAACAGGTTCCATTTGGATAGAAGAGTAAACCCCATTCTTCCTAAAACACTTCACATTTTAGGCATCATGGGGTTTCCTCTTCTATACAAAAGAAACATGTTATCTATTTTCTAGCGTGCTACAAATAGTTGAAATAAAAAATATTACTTCCCAAAATATCTGTGAATAAAACTAAATAAGTATTACATAAAAATGATAAGGAATTTGACTTAAAAATAATAGATAAAATGATATAAAAAAATTAACTAAATTAGTAAAATGAATTCACCTTTTCATGATGTTTGTATACATTCTTGAACTATTTCCTTATTTCCATTATCTTATTTCTAACCATAAAGTCCAATCTCTCACAAGCATGAGAAACATTGAACAAACCACCCCAAATCGGGCAAAGGAATCCACATGTACAACAAAATAATTATTATGTTAGTAATACTATAAAGAAATGAATTAAATATAAATATGATACAATACAATAATAAAATGTCAATTTTAAACTAAAACCACACAATTTGAGTCATATTGGGTACAACATGTATCGGATTGAGTTATGGTTGATTCCAACATGTCATTTTATCATATAATGCATTCAAAATTATGGGTTATCTAAAAATATTTATATTTAATAACTTAGAGTGTTGAATGAATTGGAGAATAAAAAGAAAATTGCATCATCATGAGTGTATCATCCTTGTTGAGTGAATGATCATAGTACATGATTGAATCATCCTTGTTGAAGAAGTAATTTCTTCATGATATCTATGAAAATTAACAAAATAAGTATCAGATAAAAATGATAAGGAAATTAACTAAAAAAGTAGATAAATTGATGGTAAAATCAAATAAATATGTATTAAGAAGTAACATATTCATGATATATGTGTACAATCCAAGATCATTTTCTCACTTTTGACTATTTGATATAGTTTTTAAAATAAAATAACACTTTAGTATTAAAAACATGTACTTAGATCCATACCATCCACATCGGGTGTTAGATTGATGTGTGGTCAATTCCTACACATGAAAAATGAATTATGGGTTATTTTCCTAAATTATGAAAATAATCCAAGATAATTTTATTATTTTTCACTATTTTATGTATATTTTAAAATAAAATGACACTTTTATATTGAAAACATGTACTTAAAGTTAGACTGACCACATCAGGTGTTGGATTAACATTTGGTCAATTACTAGACATCAAAAATGACTTATGGATCATTTCCCCAAAGTTTGAAAATAATCTGATCTCATTTTCTTAGTTTTGAACATGTAGAGTATGTTTTTAACTAATGTTTAAATTTAACAAAATAAGTATCAGATAAAAATAATAAGGAAATTAACTAAAAAAATTAGATAAAATGGTGATAAAATTAACTAAATAAGTAGTAAGATGTCACTTATTTATGATGATTGTATACATTATGACACCATAAATTCTTCCCATTCATTTCTAAACAAATCAATTTACTTCATTATAATTATACTTGAGAAACAAATCAAAAATAATATATAATCACTCTGATACTAATGCTTGACACCCCAAATATATTTCTAAGTTCATAGCCTATACTATATCACAAACATAGTAGTCAATCGCCTAAATTTGATGTCAGTAAACATTTTGACACCATGTACATTTCCCACTCATCTCTAAAAAATGTAATTCTTATTTTGAGTATGAATGTTGTCAGCAATCTTGGTAGTATTGAGAAAATATATACAACTAAATGATTAAAAAATATTTTTAATGAAATTGTAATTACCTTTGTAAATTAATTGTTCATGGATTCTGGTCTTTCCATAGTTTTTGATATCTCTCATAAATTTTCAAACAAAATATCCACAATATTTATTGTTATCTTATTTCAGAAACTGCAAAACAATTAACCAAAATAATTAAATTGTTTGGAAATAATTTTTGATAGTTATATCTTTCTATATATACCTTAATATTTTTTCATTTGAGGTAATTCATAATCTTCTTATATTCAGTCACAAACTTCATACCATGATTTATTATATATTTAGCAACCACCCTATCATAAAAAAATTCTTGTTAAAACACATACTAAAACATATGATTCAATTTTTATCTATTAAATTTTGATTTCAGTGCATTAAAAATTCACAATACACGTCATGTGTGCTCAGTTTAATGGATATCCATGCATTGGATCCAAAAAATAAATATTTAGGGTATCCAGATTTATTGCTATCATCATCCACTACTTCCTAAAAAATAAAAATAAATAAGTAATGAAAAAAATAAAAATATATTTTATATGATTGGATTACAGAGTTTTACCCCTATATTGTAGGCATCAAAAAGAGTCTTTCATATGTTATTTTGTTCTCAAACACCATATTTAGATCATCTTTTTTCTTATAAATTTCTTTTGACTCCAATTTATTTTCTTCCGTAGAAATGATACAATGATTAATGAATCAAAATCTTGATTCAAAGGTTTTTTCCTTTATGTAGTAGTAATATAAACACTTGTACAAAATATGAATATTTATTAACTTTATTGAATATATTAGATCATTTTTTGGATTGAGGTATTATGAAAATGTACCTTATATATGTATTCACAACTGAGACTCCCAGACATTCAAACTTGAGAATCTCATTTATACTATTGAGATCAACTATGTCTGTAATGAAATTTATAGATATTTCTTCTTTATATAGAATGTAGGAAATATCTCTATCTTTGAATTTTGTCTATGCGTGAAGTTTTAATGATAATAAATGGTGAAGTGGAATTGGCTGGGATAAGGTACTCTTAGAAGGTCCTTTTGTTTTCTTAGTCGATTCAATAGATTTTCTTGATCCGACCTTTTGTTTCCCTGTCACTTTATCCATCTATAAAACAATAACTCACTTTAGACATTTATTCATCAACTATTATAGGTTTTTCATTTTAAAAATTTTGTTAAAGACATACCTCGTGTATCTTTATAAGATTAGACGATCATGCTATGAAAGTTCCAATAGCATCATTGACCATTGTAATATATGGATCAAGTTGAATAGGAAACTTGGTGGTTGGATCTTGAGCTACCTCAATCCCCACTCTCATGTTATCTTTTTGAATTTATTTATTATGTATTATGTATCCCGGGATATTATACATTGTACCCCTCATAATAAGACAGTGTGTTAGTGTTGACAGATAGAAATCACATACAACTTTACCCTGTAAGATTTTAGTAATATAAAGTTATCGTAAGTTGTTTAATTTGCATTTAGGAGAAATATTCATGCTAAATTTTATTACAATAGTTATGGTATGTGGTTAAGGGGGATTACTAGCCTCAAAGCTAGCAGGTATATTTGGTAGTTCATGTGCTAATCTTTGTTCCACCATCGGTCTGCTTTGATCCTTTTGCATATATTGGTCTACCAAACTAGACCAAACAATAATATCTTGAAAACATCTATTTTTACCTCCAATACATTAATCATATTATATGTAACATCCTGAGTTTTTTAAAAAGAAATACTATGTTCAATAGCGTACATGATACACCACATTGAGTTTAAATGAACAACTAAATATTATTATTTAAATATTACCATTATAACCTAGTCATTAGAATGATGGGTATGGAAAGGATTAACAAAATTCTAAGAATATTGTTTAAAAATTTATATATAATTATTTTACTAATTAATTATAAATTAAAGTAAAACCCTTTTTAAAATAAAAGGAAATGTTTTTCTGAAAAACTATTTAAATATGAACAATTGTGTTTTATACCAATAGATAAATAAATAATTTTTTTGGATTATATTAATGAAATATATATATATAATATATTAAATATAATTTTTAATATTTATCTTATGTGTTTTCTATACATGATAGAACAAATCTAATTTTACGCATAAAAGAAATATTTTTCTAAAAAGGTAGTTTTGCTGCCTTTTGATGGCGCACGTGTTTTAAATCTAGTTTTTGAAAATTTTATAAATTATATTTGACATAATAAAATTTTTATTTGAGATTGTAATATCAAAATTTACTTTGGTTTATTTTTTTTATTTTTTTTAAAGTTTCATGTTTTGATGAATAGTTAAAAATACTGAATTTTAATTGAAAATAGCTTTTTCATCTAAATAATTTATAGCATTAAATTATATTTTTGATTAGTTTAAAAGTATAATTAGATTAATTTTATATAATTTAAACCAATTTAGTTCATTGGAATCAATTTCACATTGAATTTGTAAATAAAAACATTTTAATCTTTTGAACATTTTCACCATAAAAAATCATTTTCTCATTCCATCAATGGGATTAATTTTAAATTAATTTTATCCAATTATGTGTTTTGAAATTTAAAAATTGGATTCAATATTTGGAATCATAATGTCAAAATTTAGTAAATACATCCCTTTTATTTTTGGATAACATGAATAGTAACTTTAGTATTCTTTTTTTTACTACCATGGTTAAGTGTAAATCAGGAAATTAAGGGTAGAAATAATATTATAAATAATATAAAATTACTTTGAAACTTTTCCTAATTTTATTGGATGATTTATTTTCAACAAAAATAATTATTGGTCTAGTTTTTTGAGCTCTTGGAGCCACTTGGATGACTTTAAGCCATTACTAGTTTTTTATTCAAAGAAAAGTCATTCTTTTCATACTTTTGTCACTACTAGAAATTTGGGCTATAGCCATGATTTAAAACTATGGCTATAGGTCCCCAAACAGTGGTTATAGGTAATAGCCACGGTTTTAGGAATCGTGTCTAAGTTTGGTGTGGCTATAGGTATACATCCACAGTTCAAACTGTGTTAATATTACTATATACAAGGTTTAGAACTGTGGATATACAACAGGACAGGCACACTCTATTTCCACAGTTTCTAACTATGGAATTAGACCTATATCCACAGTTAAAAACCATGGCAATGGACCTATATCCATGGTTAGAAATTGTGTCTATAGGGTCTGAAAATCCAAAAAAAATTACCCCCCCCCCCCTCACTCCCCTTTTAGTAGCCCCACCCCCCACTGGACAGACCAGCCCCCTCCTTGACAGACCCCCCTCCCTAGACAGACCCCCCTCCCTCCCTGGATAGACCCCCCCCCCCCCTCCCTGGATAGACCCCCCCTGCAGACCCCCTTGTACCCCTCCCCCCTTCTGGACAGACCCCTCTCCCTGGACAGACCCCGCTCCTGGACAGACCCCCCTTCCCTAGACAGACCCCCCTGGACAGACCCCCTTGCACACCCCCCCCCCCCCCCCGCACACCCCCTCCCCCTCCCCCCCCCTCCTTCCTGGACAAACTATAAGGAATCGGCTTTAAACATTACATAATAATGAATTAAATGAATAATTCACATTGAGGATCTTTTTAGGTTTAGAGTATTAGAGAATTAGGCCATAACTATTACATAACAACTTGAATATTACATATAGACACTACTACTCAGTATCCATTTTTTTCATAAAATAAAAACTCTTAAAAAGAAACATGTATAAGTCCATATTTTAGACAACATTATTTTTCCTTGATCCCATCAATGTCCCAATTCATCTTTAAGTCATGTGGAAAACATTTCAAAAACATAGGATGAGCATAAAAATTTCAGTAAGGGTTATAAAATAAGGAAGTAAAACATAATCCCATCAATAAATACAAATCAATGAAACTATACTTTTCAATCATAACATACCTTATGAAATCATAATATTTATGAATAATGCACACAAATCATAAATCATAAAAGTTACTTATGGAATCCATATCAAACTTACATTGTAGCTATCACAGCTACGTAGGGAGTTACACTTGGAATACCCATCACAGAATATTCCCTAAATCTCTTATGAGAAATATCACTTTTACCTCCATCACGTTACCCAATGCATTGGAGAGCTATCTTAGGCTCACCCTCCCTAGGTTTATCACAGAACCACCCGTTTACGTAAACAATGCCCAATAACCATAACATATTCATAACACATAACACAAGCATAAAATAAAGATAACATTTCCACATTCCAATCACAATATATAAAATCAAGATATTGAAATAAACAATGCTTTATCAAATCATTTTCAAAACCATTTAAAACATTTAATAAAGAGATTTTTGAATCAATGTGTCCCATACCACTTTCAAGATTTTAATGAATTATCATTTGAAAACATTAATGTCCATATAAATTAATCCTAAAACCCATTTTTAAAACATGGACATTAATGATAAAGATTTATAATAATAAATCTTTAAAACATTTAAAATGATATTTTAGTTAAAGAGTTTTTAACAAAATGAGAGACTCTTGAATACAAATAATTGAGGAATAACATTCAATCAAAACTCTATAATATCATGAGGATAAAAGGATTCATGATATAATATGCCAAAGGATATTATATACACCATATAAAATTGAATTGGTGCATAACAATAATGAAGTCTCAATGGAACGTAAATTGAGACAAAATCCCTTATAAAAACGGTATCCTTAGATTAAGGATAAATCAATCACATAATTATGTGTGAAAGATATAAATACACCCAATATAAGTGGATATTAAGTGTAAAAAAATCATAGGTCATTCACACATATTCATAGGATGACATATTCAAGAAGTACAAGTTGAACCCAAAGAATTGAAATTGGGTTAAAAAGTTCCCTTGTAAAAATTCGACAGCCTAACGACGTCACGATAAAATTCATAAAATGAGTTGATGAGATAAAAAGGGCATATCATCACTTGGAAATAAATTTTACAACAATTAGGATATATAAGAACATATCCCAACATAATAAGATGTAAATTAAAAGACATAACAAAAAGAAGTCTTTTAAATAGAGGAGAATCAAAGGTTCCCTTACCGATTTGGTAACTTACAAAACATACACCACATAAAAGAAGGATCATACAATGAAGATGTAAATAATCATAAATTAAATTATATTACACAAATATTACAATAATGTGTAGTACATACACCACACAAAAGGAAATAGTGGCAAGTATAGCATGAATCTCACGAGAATAAAAAGTGAGATGAAATGCTTTACCACGTTGTATTCAACTGAGTCATATGACCAAAAGTTAATAACCACCAAATTTATCACATAATACCATGAATATAATTAGAATCATGATAATATATAACAAATTTAAGTACACAATACACCACATGCAATTAATAAGTGGCGAACAATGGAAATCTCACGGAATTAAAAGTGAGATAAGAAAATCCCTTACCTCGTGTCTAACTTGACACGTTTGTTCCTTGTTATTCCTGAATAATAAAATAAATTTAATTTCTACTTGATTAAGAACATTTTTCAAGTTTATTATTACTTTTAAATCACTTATTACCATGTTATAAATATTATGTAATCTTTTAAGTTAACAACGTTCGTTTTGTCGATAATTGGTACTTGAGTCAAAAATGGACTTCTTACAATTACAAGTTGTTCACATAGTCAAAAGTTAATTATATCCAGAATGATATTCATGATTTGGATATCATATATATCATATATATCCAGTGTATATATATTTATAACAATACATATCATTTGGAGGTAAGAAATTAAATGCACCGTTCATGGAGACGGTAAGTCGTATGTACGCATGAACGCTACTTTCATTTCTATTTCTAATTTTAATGGAATTAAAAAATAATTGTGCATAGGTATATTATAATTCCAGTATAATATCATATATAATATCATTAAATCCATCCTTTATACGTCCTATATATGGTATTAACGAGTCATATCCCTTTGACGGGGCGGTAGTCCGCACTTCCTCAAATAAAATTATCGCGCTTACCCACAATGGAAACCATAAAGGCATTCTATAAATGGAAATTACAGAAGAATAAAGAAAATATAAACATAATATATATAATATATGAATACAGTGCCTTCATAATGGCCACCATGAGAGGTGGTTGGAGATATTTTAACAATCATCGTTTTGTGAGGCGTTAGTTTTCCATCCACAGAAACATTATGTTATTCATCCATTGGATGGAAGTGTGTGTAAGTGTAGTTATAATACATCTCATAAAAAAATACTAGTATATTGAGGATACTATTTTTTTACAAAATAAAGTCATAAAAAGATTTTAGGGGTTGGATAAGTAAAATAAAAGAAAACAATTTAAGAGAAACTGTTAAGTTTAATTTGGGTAACTCTCATTGGTTTGAACCAAAGGACTTCGTGAAGTGCCTTCTACATAAGTTAAGGCTTCTAGGAGGAGGAGAGGGATGTAGGGAGATTAATTGGGTAGATGTTGGATTAGAAAAAAGGATTGATAGGAGTGAGGAATTGGTTAGAATTGGTGTCCTTTTATAAGGGGGGGGAGGGTCTCTTTAAGAAAGTGTGAAAATATTATTTCATTATATAATGATATTCGGTTTCTAAAGCTACAAAAATCATTAAAGTAGAAGATAAGATGACTCATATTCGAAATAAAATCATCCAATCAGAATTGTATATGTTTTGGATAATATTTTAATCATTATAATCTTATTTATTTAAATCATTTATTAATGAGGTAAACACTGCATCATTATTGTGTCATAAGTAATTTAATTTATTTGATGTCTAAAAATTATAAAAAAAATACCATTATGTAGGAAAGATTTTTATCTTTCCAATCAATATTTATATTAGAAAATATAATTTTTATAAACCCTTCTAAAAATTAATTTACTAAACGATATTTGCTTTTTGTCATTTTTACCTTTAATTTAAGTTAATTAATATAAAGTGTCATTATCGTTCATAAGTGGCTACATAGGGTCCCAAAATCGACCCAAAGATGACCATGGTCGACCATTACTCATCCAGTAAGGTTAGGAAAAGTTTTGAATTACCCTATTTACCTTTAACAGCGGTAAAAAAAAGTAAAAAGTTACTATTAGCCAAAAATTATTTTCATCTTATTGAACCACATTTTACTTATTAATAACAACCATGTATGTCATATTTTTGAAATTCAATTCATAGAAGAGGTAAAATTTCATTTAAATGAAAAAGTCGGTTTTTTTAACTATTACTAAGTGGTTTCACTATTCATCAAAAATTGAATTTTTTCAGAAAAATACCAAAAATTCATCCAAAGAATTACTTGATATTCCAAATTCAAATATTCTGTTAATTTTACCAAATTAAAAACATAGTATTTGGATTAATTAATTTAAAATTGATTTCCGTTGGAAAAATAAATAGCGTATTTTTAAGAAACAATAACTATCAAAAGATTGACAGTTGATTGTGTCCAATTTCAAAGTGAAATTGCTTCAAAAGACCAACAATAGATTAAATGGTAAAAATATAATATATTTAAACTTTAAAAACAATTAAAAGGATAATCTAAACATATAAATAACTTAGATTAAAAGGCAATTTTTAATTAAAATTCAGTATTTTTCACTATTCGTTAAAAATGAACTTTATCAGAAAAATACCAAAAATTTACCCAAAGTAAATTTTGATGTCCCGATTCTAAAGAAGAATTTTATTTTGTCAAATAAGACATATAAAAGTAACAAAAAATAGATTTAAAAATGGTTCTCTATCAAAAGGCGGCAAATCAACCTAATATTAGAGTATTCATGCTTAAAATTAGATTCATTCACATTTTAAGCCTCTAACTTTTATTGGATAAATGTAAATACATTTAACAAACATGTATAATAATATTGTAGTTAGTTTTTTTCATTCCCTCCAAGACAATGGCTAGGAGTTAACTACCATTTAAAATAATAATATTAAATTATTAGTGTGCAACATAAGATTTCAAAGAAACTTGTTGTGTATCGGGTATGCTATCGAACATAGAAACCCTGTTAAAGTAAAATTAATATTTAATTCCAAAATATTAATAAATATGAAAATTTCATATTCTTTATTTTCTTGGGATGTTACATCCTTCCCCCCTTTTGGGAATTGTGTCCTTGATATTTTAAAATTGGGCTCGGAAACATCATTGAAAGTCCCACATCGGAAAAAGAGTCGATAAAACTATCACTTTAAAATAAAGGAAGAGAAGTAAAAAGGTCACCCGAGATAACCCAAACTAGGATCCCATGTAGGAAAACATAGATATGGAAGAGAAGACAAATGGTCAAGTTCTGATGGAGAGTGATAGAAAACATGATTAGGAGAAAGTTAACCACCAGAAAATCACAAACATGTGATGGGTTCAATGGTCCTTGATTCCCTAGTAGGAAAAGTTAACAGACAAAGTTTTTGGTTTAAGTTAATATTCATAAAGTTGAGGAATTTATTTATTATATTAACTAAAAACAAAAGGAATCATACTTACTTGTCATGTAGACTTTCATCCTTTAATAAATTCCTACCACAAACTCATCTTTTCTCCAAATGATGAGTATTCAAACTGACTTGGTCACTTTAAAAGTGATAAAATCAACTTATAGAGTATCACATAATCCACAAAACATGAACTATATATTTCCCTTGTCTTTAGACATCAAAAAAAACCAAAATGTTTAGTATAAGATCAGATAATCCCCAAAAAGGATAAACTTTTATAAAAAGAAAAACTACTCTAAATCTCCAAAAAAAAATTAACAATACCCAAAGTTCAACAAATACCATTCAATAAACATATGTCCATAAAATTCTTCAAAGTAATCCAAACTAATATTGAAGCCTAAATCTCATAAGGATTTAATCACATAGCCTTCCAAGATAAATCTTAACATTTATCTCCAAATAATATCAATTACTCTTAAAGCCTCATATTGAGAAGTAATTAACCTAATCACATATTCTCCATGATAGGGTAATCATTTCTATAGATAACCAAAAATAAACTTATTATTGATTCATAAAATCATCTAACTAAAAAGAATTAGTCATACTAACCAGGGACTTCATGTAGTCCAGTGGTGGGTGATAAATCCCAATCTCACTTTGGTTGTGGGATCAATTCTCGCAGCTTTATCTGACGCAATGGGTTGTCACACGGTCTGTGTGTAGTCCTTTTTCAAAAACTATATAATTTTATAACATTCCCAAAAAGAGATAAATTCATCAAAAATAACCATAAAATATTTTAACCACAAAGTTTATCTAATAACTTTCATTTTGCATCCCAAAATGTATTAACCTGTACTTGCATCAAATTCAAGGATCATTTAAACCCAAATTTTTCTTTATAACTATATCCACAAAAGAAAAGATTATTATTCCTTAAATGAAATTTTCATATATCAAAATTCAGGGTTACACATACTATAAAAATTCTTCTAATGTAATCCCATCATCAAAAGAGCCTTAATACTTTTAGGTATTTCACCATCCTAAAATCTACCATAACACTTCAATCCCATATATGTTGACTTCTTAATCATTCAACATTATTCATGATTCATTAACCATTCCTTTCCAAATTATTCTGAAATAATCCTTTCCTATAAACAAAATCATGAATCATATCCTAAGATTCAATAATATCAAAACATATGTTAAGAAATAATCCATACCTTTCACTGGTCATTGTCAGTTTCTTTATCCTCAATCAGAATGGCATTAGGTATTGGTAAACAAATATTTTTACGATCCTAGTGATCTCATTCCCGAAACTTCTTCGTAGGACATGTGTTTGTATAATGACCATGCACACCAAATTTAAAACATTAAATTTATCCCTCAGAAAGAACTTCTTTCTCTTTCCTAGAGTCAACTGTATGCTTCCTTTTTCCATGGAAGTTTATTGCTTTATGACCTTCATTTACACATATATAGCATCTTCTTATCCCTTTGAAACATTTTCCTAGGTGTTTCTTTCCACATCCTTGACACATAGGTTTTTGAAAATACTTACCTTTATGATTATTACTTGAACTTCTGTAGGGATTTGTTTCTTGCATAAATGGTTCCTTATTAGAATCACTAAGGTTCAGGTGGTCAATCATGACTCCAGAGAGTTGGTTGAGAATAACCACAAGAGTTCTCATTGTAGCTCTCATTTCATTCAACTTCTCATTCCGAAAACCGTCACATTTTTCCTCACATCCATTGTTACTTTGATGCATGCTAGATCCAGCCATTTACTAAAACAAAAAATGTCAGTGTGAGTATATCATTAAAATCATCATATAATATATTATTAGGAGGTTAAATACTAAGATAGACTTATTCATGTTATCTTAAACTCATTCACTTTATCAAAAAAACTATGATTCTTTCCAATATGCTAACCATTATGGTTATGTCACTTATGATTAAATAACACCCTAACCTCTAAAGTTATCTAAATCGACCTCTGATACCAACTATAAGGACACGGCCTTAAACATTACATAATATTGAATTAAATGAATAATTCACATTGAGGATCTTTTCAGGTTTAGACTTTTATAGAATTAGGCAATAACTATTACATAACAACTTGAATATTACATGTATACACTACTGCTCAGTATCCATTTTTTTCATAAAACAAAAACTCATAAAAAGAAACATGTATATTTCCATATTTTAGACAGCATTACTTTTCTTTGATCCCATCCTTGACCCTATTCATCTTTAAGTCCTGTGGAAAACATTTCAAAAACTTGGGACAAGCATAAAAAGCTCAGTAAGGGTTATAAAATAAGGAAGGAAAACATTAGCCCATCAATAAATAAAAATCAATGAAACTATACTTTTCAATCATAACATACCTTACGAAATCATATGGTTTATGAATAACATACAGAAATCATAAATCATAAAGGTTACTTATGGCATCCATATCAAACTTACATTACAATTATCATAGATACGTAGGGAGTTACACTTGGAATACCCATCACAGTATATTCCCTAAATCTCTTAGTAGAAACATCATGTTTACCTCTTTCATGTTACCCAATGCATTGGAGAGCTATCAACGGCTCACCTACCCTAGGTTTATCACGGAACCACCCGTATATGTAAAAAATGCCCAATAACCATAACATATTCATAACAAATAACACAAGCATAAAAAAATATAACATTTCCACTTTCCAATCACAATATATCAAATCAATATATTGAAATAAACAATGCTTTATCAAATCATTTTCAAAACCATTTAAAACTTTTAATAAAGAGATTTTGGAATCAATGTGTCCCATACCACTTTGAAGCTTTTAATGAATTATCATTTGAAAACATTAATGTCCATATAAATAAATCTTAAAAACCATTTTTAAAACATGTACATTAATGATAAATATTTAGAAGAATAAATCTTTAAAACATTTAAAATGATATTTTAGTTAAAGAGTTTTTAACAAAATGAGAGACTCTTGAATACAAATAATTAAGGAATAACATTCAATCAAAACTTTATAATTTCATGAGAATAAATTTATTCATGATATAATATGTAAAAGGACAGTATATGCTCCATATAAAATTGAATTGGTGCATAACAATAATGAAGTCTCAATGGAACGTAAATTGAGACGAAATCCCTTATAAAAATGGTATCTTTAGATTAAGGATAAATCAATCACATAATTATGTGTGAAAAATATAAATACACCCAATATAAGTGGATATTAAGTGTAAAAAATCAGATTTCATTCACACATATTCATAGGACGACATATTCAAGAAGTACAAGTTGAACCCAAATAATTGAAATTGGGTTAAGAAGTTCCATTGTAAAAATTTGACAGCCTAACGACGTCACTATAAAATTCATAAAATGAGTTGATGAGATAAAAAGGGTATCTCATCACTGGTACATAAAGTTTACATCAATTAGGATATAGAAGAACATATACCAATATAATAAGATGTAAATTAAAAGACATAACAAAAAGAAGTCTTTTAAATATAGGAGGATCAAAGGTTCCCTTGCCGATTTGTTAAATTACAAAACATACGCCACATGAAAGAAGGATCATACAATGAAGATGTAAATACTCATAAATTAAAGTATATTACACAAAGAGTAAAATCATGGGTAGTACATACACCACACAAAAGTAAATAGTGGCATGTATAGCATGAATCTCACGGGAATAAAAAGTGAGATGAAACGCTTTACCGCATTGTATTCAACTGAGTCATATGACCAAAAGTTAATAACCACCAAATTTATCACAGAATACCATGAATATAATGAGAATAATGATAATATATACCAAATGGAAGTACAAAATACACCACATGCAATGAATAAGTGGCAAACAATGGAAATCTCACGGAATTAAAAGTGAGATAAGAAAATCCCTTACCTTGTGTCCGACTTGACTCATTTGTTCCTTGTTCTTTCTGAATAATAAACTAAAGTTAATTTATACTTGCTTAAGAACCTTTTTCAAGTTTATTATTCATTTTATATCACTTATTACCATGTTATAAACATTATGTAATCTTTTAAGTTAATAATGTTCATTTTGTCGATAATTTGTACTTGAGTCAAAAATGGACTTCTTACGATTACAAGATGTTCACATAGTCAAAATTTCATTATATAAATAATTATATTCGTGATTTAGATATAATATATATCATATATATCCATTTTATATATATTTATAACAGTACATATCATTTGGAGGGAAGAAATGAAATGCACCGTTCATGGAGACGGTAAGTCGTACGTACGCATGAATGCTACTTTCATTTCTATTTCTTATTTTAAAGTAATTAAAACATAATTATGCATAGGTATATTATAATTACATTATAATATCATATATAATATAATTAACTCCATCCTTTATATTTCCCACATATGGTATTAACGAGTCATATCCCTTTGAGGGGGCGATAGTCCGCACTTCCTCAAATGAAATTATCGCGCTTACCCATAATGGAAACCATAAAGACATTCTTTAAATGGAAATTAAATAAGCATAAAGAAAATATAAACATAATATATATAATATATAAATACAGTGTCATCATAATGTCCACCATTAGAGGCGGTTGGATATATTTGAACAATCATCGTTTCGTGAGGCGTTAGTTTGTCATCCACATAAACATTATGTTCTTTATCCATTAGATGGAGGTGTGTGTAAGTGTAGTTAGAATCCTTATCATAACAAGATCCTAGTATATTTAGGATACTTGTGTTGTTAAAAAAGAAAGTAATAAAAATATTTTAGGGGTTGGAGAAGTAAAATAAAAGAAAACAATTTAAGAGAAATTGTTACCTTTAATTTGGGTGACTCCCTTTGGTTTGAACCAAAAGGGCTTCTTGAAGTGCCTTATACATAAGTTAAGGCTTATAGAAGGAGAAGAGGTATGTAGGGAGCTTAATTGGGCAGAGTTTGGATGATCCAAAAGGCTTGATAGGTGTGAGGAATTGGTTAGAAGTTGTGTCCTTTTATAAGGGGGAGGAGGGGCTCTTTAGGAAAGTGGGAAAAAAATTATTATATAATGATATTCGGTTTCTAAATGTCCACAAATCATTAAAGTCGAAGATAAGATGACTCATATTCGAAATAAAATCATAAAATCATAATTGTACATGTTTTGGATAATATTTTAATCATTATAATCTTATTTATTTAAATCATTTATTAATGAGGTAAACAGTGCATCACTATTGTGTCATAAGTAATTTAATTTATTTGATGTCTAAAAATTATAAAAAAAATACCATGATGAAGGAAATATTTTTATATTTTCAATGAATACTTATAGTCTAAAAGATAATTTATATAACCTCTTCGAAAAATTAATTTACTAAACGATATTTTCTTTTGTCATTTTTGCCTTTAGGTTAATTAATCTAAAGTGTCATTATCATTCATAAGTTGCTTCATGGGGTCCCAAAATCGACCCAAAGATGCCTGTGGTTGGACATTACTCATACAATAAGGTTAGGACAAGTGTTAAGGTAATTTCAAATTATTATAATTTTATTTTTACCTTGAATTACCCTATTTACCTTTAATCGCGGTAAAAAAAGTAAAAAGTTACTATTCACCAAAAATTATTTTCATCTTATTGAACCACATTTTACTTATTAATAACAACCATGTATGTCGTATTTTTGAAATTAAATTCACAGAAGAGGTAAAATTTCATTTAAATGAAAAAGTCAGTTTTTTTAACCACTACTAAGTAGTTTCACTATTCATCAAAAATTGAAGTTTTTCAGAAAAATACCCAAAATTCTGCCTAAGAATTATTTGATTTTCCAAATTCAAATATGATTTCCATTTTACCAAATTCAAAACATAGTAGTTGGATTAATTAATTTAAAATTAATACCCGTTGTCAAAACAAATAGCGTGTTTTTAAGAAACAATAACTATCAAAAGATTGATAGTTGATTCTGTCAAATTTCAAAGTGAAATTGCTTCAAAATACCAACAATAGATTAAATGGTAAAAATATAATCTATTTAAACTTTAAAAACAATTAAAAGGATAATCTAACCGTATAAATAAATTAGATTAAAAGGCAATTTTGAATTAAAATACAATATTTTTCATTATTCATTAAAAAATGAACTTTATCAGAAAAATACCAAAAATTTACCCAAAGTAAATTTTGATGTCCCGATTCTAAAGAAGAATTTTATTTTGTCAAATAGAATATGTAAAAGTGAAAGAAAAAAAACTTGATTTAAAAAGGGTTCGCCATCAAAAGGCGTTAAATCGACCTTTTACTTAATATTAGAGTATTCGTGCTTAAAATTTGATTCATTCACATTTTAAGCCCCTAAATTTTATTGGATAAATGTAAATACATTTAACAAACATGTATAATCATATTGTAGTTAGTTTTGTTCATTCCCACCAATACAACGGCTAGGAGTTAACTACCATTTAAAATAATAATATTAAATTATTAGTGTGCAACGTAAGATTTCAAAGAAACCTGTTGTTGTGTATCGGGTATGCTATCGAACATAGTGTTGGTTAGAGTGGATACTCAAGAGGGGGGTGAATTGAGTTCTAATTTTAAATTTCTGTTAAAAACTTTTAGGATTAAAATCCCCCAAATTAAAACGGTCCAGTTAATTAAGGAAGTAGAGATATAAGTGACTTATTGTTCAACAGGTTTCTTAAAGGTTGATTACTCCTCAGTAGAGTCAGTATGAGAACTAATTCCACTTTTGAAACAAGTTTACTAAACAAATCAGATATACACACTAACCAGAACTAACTATCAGAGTTTATGTAAAAACAGATATATGTTTTTGCTAATATAAGCACAGCGGATAGGAATAAAACAGAGTAATGAAAGGGGAACACAACAATTTAAACAAGAGGTTCAGTCTTAAGACAAGACCTAGTCCTCTCAACTTGGTGATCACCTGCCACCAAGCAGTTATATTAAAAAGTGATACACAGCCTGTATCGGTCTTTACAACAGCTTTCACAAACTGTCCAGGTTTTGCAAACTCTACCACAGTTCTACGTGGGAAAGAAATAAACTACCAAGCCACACCAGGCTTCTTCCACAGTTATATATGGGAAACAAAAACAAAGAGAGTTTAAAATGGTTATTTTAAGTACCCCTCAGTTTAAGTACAAGAGTCAGTGTGTGTGACACATACACACTGCTCACAAATGTAAAATATTTAAACACAGTAGAGCTAAAGAGAGTAGGGATGAATTTAGAATGCTCTGATGTGTTGGCAGATCAACTCTGGACTCATTGGAATGAATGAGATGAAGTTTTGGTCCTTCTCTACAAGTTGACTCCAAAACAGAGTGTCGCAACTTCCATGTTACGACTTCCCAAATGTAGAGATGGTCAACTTCTTGGATTTAAAAACTCTTTGCAGCACACCTCTACATATTGTAAAAGGTTCTTTCAATAGATATTCGTGAAGATCTATGTTTTCCGAATGAGTGCTTGAAGGCACTTCTTCAGATTGTGTATGAGTCTCTCTTATTGGTATTTCTGAATGTCTCTCTCTTATATATACTCTTTTCCAATTCATCTTTTTCTCATTTGGTTCAGCAGGGGCCGACAAGAAAAATGTTTCAACCACGTGTGGTCTTCCTCGTACATCGTACTGTTTCCTGATATACCTGCAAATAACATTAAATAATATCAGGTGCATTAATTTGTCCAGACATGACTGTTATAGTAGTATTAACAAAGTTGGTAAAGAAAAGAATAGAATATCATTAGACTCGTAGCAGATGCATGTCACACGGTAGACTTTAATCTCTACAACTGTGGACTTCATCAGTAGACTATTCAGCTGTGAGCTCCAACGGTAGGTTATTCAACTGTAGGCTTGTAACGGTGGAATTTGTGTTAGTGGATGTCTTGTAACGGTAGCTTTTACTCTGTGTAACAGTAGCTCCACATCAGTAGAATTTGAGCAACAGTCGACTATCTCGACAGTAGGAGTTGTCCAACGGTAACCTTATACTAAACATGTCCAACTGCAGGCTTGAATAGAGAGGTTCTCAATATAATACTTGAGAAAGAGTCTGATAGTGGACTTCTAACAGAAGCCTTGTTACAGTAGTGACCTTGTGACAGTAACTCTTTGTCTGTGAGTTTTTATAAGTAGATCATCAGTAGGTTTGTGACTGTAACCATGTACCAGTAGCTTCCAACAGTGACTATAAATCTTCAACAGTAATCATCTAGAATCTGTGACTTAAGGTGATAGTAAGTTATAACGGTGACTTTGAACAGAAATCTCTTACTAGTAGCCTTCATTAGTGAACTTATATTTATATAAGTATAAACTGTAAGCTGATGCAGCAAAGTCATGAGACTTAAGAGTATACATTGTTCAGGATAGGATAATTATAAATGTAGATTACAAGGATTATTAACTGACTTAATATATCATGATCAATATTTAAACATGATTTGGGATTATCAAAACAGGTGAGTCCAACAATATCCCCCTTTTTGATAATCACAAATTATGTTAGTATGTATTAAATATAAGTATCAGAGATTAATAAGAGTGTAAAACCAGAAAATATTAGTACATGATATCAGAGAGAAAGGAAGATAAGATTCAACATAGTATCATAGTAGCATAGTAGCATATTTCTCCCTAATCATATGATTAGTCTAGAATTAGCCCAGTATTTCTCAAATTTAACACAATATATATTAGTAAAATATTTCTCCCCCTTTGTGATTAGCAAAAAGAAAGACAAATGAGAGAACATAGAAAGCTTGTATTAATAAACAGTTTAGTACATGACCAAAAAGAATATATAGTCCCTATCAAAAGACAGAAACATACTCAATACACATCAACCTCAGGCAAGGGATCTTTCTCTTTGAAGAAAGAAGAGGGAGGATGAGCTGGTGGATCAACAGGTTTAGGAATAGCCACAGGAATGACCGGAGGGGCAGCAACAGAAGCTCCTGTGGGGATATAATGGGTAGCTCGTTGAGGTATCATTGGAGTAAGGCTTCTGATAGCTTCAGCAGGAGACATCGTAGAAGAAACACTGGGTTGAGATGCGGTTAAGGCAGGAGGGATGATGAAAGGGGTGCAGTCCACATGGAGAAAGGGTAGAAGAAGGTTTCTGAAATCCATAATAATGCTTCCTCCTCTTTCCATAGCAGATAAGAAATCATCTTTATTCTCCAAAAACTTATCCAAAGCTAGGGTCAAATCTCTCAGTTTGCTGACCTGCTCCTTGAATGCCTGAGTCACTGGAGGCAACTTCATATTCTCAATCAAGAGCTTGAAATGGTTGGTCATTTGATGCTTGGTATAGACCTTATCAAAGTAATAATCTACCTTATTATTAATGGCCTCTTGAGAAGCAGTAGCTGCCCACAGGTGGTCACGAACAAAATTGTTGACTTACCTAGTGGTAGCAAGTACCTGAGAGTCAGAGGTCCCACTGGTACTGGCCTGAGCAAGCTCTTCCTGGATCACAGTCTTGATCTGGTCAATGGTCACAGAGGAGCTAGATGAGGGAAGGGGTTTTACCGAGAAGGCTACTGTCTCTTTGAACGACTGATTCAAATTACTAATAACCTTCTGAACAATTGCATCTTGATTATTCAAATGTTCTTTGACTGATGTCTTAAAAGCCTCAAATACTTCCACAAACTGCTTGAATACTTCTTTGATATATCTAATCTCAGCATTCACTTGGGTTTGAGAACTGTTCATGGCAGTCAATGAAGCAATCAATTGTCTCAGAGCAACCACAGCTCATGTCCATCTCTCAATTTGAGTATGGCATACTTTAACTTCATCCATCATTTCCTTCACGGGACTAGACACTGCACATCCCAGAGATAGCTCCAGGAATTTCTCCACACTCTTCATCTCTTCAAACAGGCTTTTCTTCAAATCTGCCACTGATTCTCTCATTGATTCTTTCATTTATGCCTTTAAGGACTCAAGGTCCTCTTTGGTTTCCAAATTTTCAGCCACAACAGGTAGGATAACTGAATCCCTTTAGGGATGGTCTTCTTCATCAGAATCTCCATAATTGAGTCCAAGTACCATATATCCTGGATCTGATGGCCAACCTTCGATGTCATACAACACAGAAACTAAACCAAGATGCTCCCCCTCACTTAGAGTATTCTCTTGAGGAATCTCCTCTAACTGTTCTTCTCTAGGTAACTCCACAACCTCCTCTTCAAATTCAACAGATTCAACAACCATTTTCTCTATTAGTTAAACATTAGGGTGAATCCTATCCTTTTCTGAGTCATCAATGAATCCCTCATCAATGGAAGTAGATGCCACTCCTGCTTCCTGATCAGGCACTATCTTGACTGTATTATCTATCAGAGGGCTCAAACTGAGCTCTTCTTCTTCATTATTCTCATCATCAGCTTCAGCAATAGCCTCTTTTTCTTCATCCCTATCACAAGATTCCTCTGCCTCATCATCTTCATAAGTGTCCTTGACAATATTCTGATATGATTCATCTTCTTCTTCAGTGGTCTTAGTATCACTGTCCTTCAGAACAGTCTCTCTCCTTGGTAGTTCTTTTGGAGGGCTAGCTGCTCCAAAAGCTACTGTCCTTACAAGACTGTGAGGTAAATCAGGATCACTCCCATCATCAATGGGGGTGTTCTCTCTTTGAGGGTCCACAGCTCCTTCAGCCTCCTCCTCATTAGAATAAATCGGAACAGGCTCATCAGGCTTCAGGCCTGGATCTCTCTTGTCTTTTTTCCTAGATGGGTGAGTAGTAGGGTCAAACTTTTTATACACCTTTCCTTCATCATTCACCCACACCTTCTTCCAGGGATTCCAGCTAATTTTCATGAATTTTCAAATCACCTTGGAGATACAGACACTGTTCTTGGCCACTATCATCTCTTCTTGATTTCCAGCCACACCCTTTACCTTTAACATAACTGAAATAAGCTTGGCATGGAATAAGGCATTGGACTTTGAGCTTTCCTTGGTCATATCCTCCAATTGTGCCATCAGTAACCTACATAGGTTAATCTTTTTTCCATGCTTCAGTAAGTACATCCGGAATATGTCCTGGTACTTCAGTACTGTGAAATATCCTCTCCTTGGACTAATTACATGATGAATAAACTTGAATAAGAGCATGTCTTCTCTATTCATCTCAGCTGCAATACTCCTTCTTGATTTTCCATCTCCTGTCAGTTCTTCCAGAGATTTTTCATACTCAAAAACAGCATTGTCTGGAGGAGCTACTCCAGAGTAGTAATAAAATATTCCTTCATGAGGAACTCTCAAACAGGCATCCCACTCAGCAGACGAGAAACTAACTTCATTTCCATTGACTCTGTACATTAGCTTATGCATATCCTCTTCCTCTTCGAACATCATATATTCATAGAATTATTTCACAAGCTTCGGGTAGTAAGGTCTATTATTGTTGGAAAAGCATTTGGTCCATCCTTGGGCATCTAGTACTTTCAGTACTAATGACTTGCTCGACAGCAGCCATTCTTCACTTAACTCCTTCTCAGCAAAGATCTGTCTCTTGGTCATATGCGGGTTTACAGGTCTCGATGGAGTATTACTAGTGCCACTAGATTCGGCTCGAGTCCTCTTTGGTCTTGGCGCATCCTCATTGATAGTCGGGGGTCACTTGGTTCTGGCCATAGAGATTGAGAGAGGTTCAAGAGCTCCGATGAAGGGTTAGGGTTTAGGAATTTTGAGAGCAAGATTCAAGATTGGGAGAGGAAGGTGGATTGAAATGTGTTCCTTGCCTTTGATTTTATTATTTAGGGATTAAAACACAATAAAATAAAAAGGAATAAAAATGGTTCGAATTCCCACAAAAAAAATAGCGAGGTATCCAATAGTTTGATGTATCAGTGAGGTACACAGGTGAGATGCAACAGTGAGGTACAATAGTAAGGTCCAACTGTGAGCTTTAACTTTGGGGTTCGACTGGGAGATCTAACTGTGAGGTCTAACTGTGAGGTTCGACTATGAATTCTAACTGTGAGGTTCGACTGTGAAGTCTAACTGTGAGGTTTAACTATGAGGTTCGACTGTGAAGAGATTAATCATACCTAACTCATGTATGATGTAATTTAATCTCTCAGAATTCAAAACATTTGTGAATATATCATCCAATTGATGTTCAGTGCCAATGAATTCAAGAGTGATATCACCCTTTTGATAATGATCCCTCAAAAAGTGATGTCTCACATCAATATGCTTTGTCCTAGCATGAGATACAGGATTTTTGGAAATGTTAATATCACTTGTATTGTCACACTTTATAGAGACATGTTTGAACTAATATCCATAGTCCAGTAAAGTGTGTTTCATCCACAGAATTTGAGCACAACAACTACCAGAAGCTATGTACTCAGCTTCTGTAGTAGACAATGCAACAGAATTCTACTTCTTACTACACCAAGATACTAGTGACTTTCCTAAAATGTGACATGTCCTAGAGGTTCTTTTTCTATCTAACTTGAAACCAGCAAAATCAGCATCAGAATAACTCAACAAATCAAACGATTGTCCTTTTGGATAAAATAATCCTAATTTAGGAGTATGTTTGAGATATTTAAAAAAAAAATTTACAGTAGTTAAATGAGATTCTTTTGGATTGGATTGAAAGCGAGCACACATGCATACACTAAACATGATGTCAGGTCTACTAGCTGTAAGATAGAGTAGACTCCCTATCATGCCTCTGTAGTTGGTTTGATCCACTGGTTCTCCAGCTTCATCAGCATCCAACTTATAAGTGGTACTCATAGGAGTGTCACTACCTTTACTACCATCTAAAGAAAAACGTTTTAAAAGATCCTTAATATATTTACTTTGATTTAAAACAATGCCATTTTTATTTTAAAAAATCTGAAATCCAAGGAAAAATTTGAGTTCTCCCATTAAACTCATTTCAAACTCATTTTGCATCATTTTTGAAAAATCCACACATAATGAATTTTTAGAAGATCCAAAAATGATATCATCCACATAAATTTGTACTATCAAAACATCTTTAGAAATCCATTTAATGAAAAGAGTAGGATCAGCTATCCCTTTGGAAAAACCTTTTGAAATAAGAAAAGAGTTGATCCTATCATACCATGCTCTTGGAGCTTGTTTTAAGCCATATAAAGCTTTAGATAGTTTAAAAACATGTTTGGAAAAATGGGGATTTGTAAAACCTGGAGGTTGTTTAGCAAACACATCCTCAACTACGTACCCATTTAGAAAAGCACTTTTAACATCCATTTGATAAAGTTTGACATTCAGATGAGCTGCATAGGCAAGTAGTATCCTAATGGCTTCTAGTCTATCTATAGGTGAAAAGTTCTCCTCATAGTCTATTCCTTATTCTTGACTATATCCTTGTGAAACTATCCTAGATTTATTTCTAACTATATTCCCAGACTCGTCTACTTTGTTTATAAACACCCATTTAGTACCTATGGTTAAGGTGTCCTTGGTTCTTTCCACTAATTCCCAAAATTTGTTTCTTTAGAACCGATTTAGTTCTTCTTGCATATCCATTACCCAAAATTCATCATTCATAGCATCATTAATATTTTTGGGTTCAAGCTGTGAAAGAAAAGCTTGATGTTCAACCTGGTTTCTTAGAGAAGATCTAGTTTGTGTTCCTCTATTCAAATCACCTACAACAGCATCTAAAGGATGATTCTTAAGAGACCTAGTACCTCTAGGAAGGGTTGAACTAGATTCTTCATAGTTGTTTGTTGGTTCAGAAACGGTAGGAGCAGATTCTGGAAAATTTCCAGAACTGGATACTTTTACAGGGGATTAACTATCCTTATCATTAAGGTTCATATTTGAAAAATCTTCCTCAATATTTCCATAAGAGGTTTTAGGCTCATGTGGATCAGTCTCATTGAATTTGATATGAACTGATTCTTCCACACATTTGGTTTTCTTATTGAACACTCTATAGGCTTTATTTGAAATAGAATAACCAAGAAAAATTCCTTCATCACTTTTGGGAGCAAATTTTTCAAGATTATCTTCAATATTAAGAATAAAGACTTTGCAACCAAAAACTCTAAACTAATTAACCTTAGGCTTCCTATTATTCCAAAGTTCATAAGGGGTCCTTTTTAGAATAGGTCTAATTAAAACTTTATTGATAACATAACAGTCTGTATTTACAGCTTTAGCCCAAAAATAAATGGGTAAGTCATACTCATTAAGCATAGTCCTTGGAATTTCTTGAAGGGTCCTATTTCTTCTTTCTACAACTCTATTTTTTTGAGGTGTCATAGGGGTAGAAAAGTTGTGACTATAGCCATTGTGTGAGCAGTAAGATTCAAACTCATTATTCTCAAACTCACAGCCATGATCACTTCTCATGGTCTTAATTTTAAGTCCACTAAGGTTTTCTACAGACTTGGAATATTTGACAAAATAGGAACAAGCTTCACTTTTGTGAGCTAGAAAGTATACCCAAGTATACCTAGAAAAGTCATCTACAAGAACATAAACATAGTGCTTCCCATTTAGACTTGAAACTCTTAATGGTCCAAACAAATCCATGTGAACAGACTCAAGTGGTTGAGAAGTTGAAACTTCTTTCTTTGGTTTGAAAGAAACTTTGTGTTGTTTTCCCTTTTGATAGGGATTACACAATTTATCATTTGGGAACTCTAATTTAGGTAAGTCTCTAACTAAACATTTCTTAGATAGATTCCTAAGTGAGTGCACATTATAGTTTCCTAATCTTCTATGCCACAACCAAGACTCTTTATGAAAAGCATTTAAGTAGGAAACATTTTGTTTGGCTAAGGAGTTTAAATCAACAGCATATACATTCTCATTCCTATATGTAGGGAAAACTAAATCATTTTTTGAATTAAAAACATTGCATGAATCATTCTCAAATTTAACATTAAGGCCATCATCACATAACTGAGATATTATAAGTAAATTATATTTTAATCCATCAACAAAAAGTACTTTAGAAATTAATATTGTATCAGGGTTACCAATCTGGCCTAAGATGATGATTTTTTCTCTTACATTGTCACAAAAGGTGACATGCCCACCATCAACTTTAATTAGACTCTTGAAGCAAGAATATTCTCATGTCATATGTCTTGAACATCCACTGTCCAAGTACCATAGGTTCTTACAGGAACTCCTTAAGCAACTTTCCTGCAAAACAGATTAAACATAGGATAATTTTGGTACCCAGATCTTCTTGGGTCCAGAAAGGTTATCCAATAAAACTTTGGGAACCCATATTTTCTTTATAGGTTTTATAAAATTAACAAACATATTTTGAGACATAAATACTTTGTTCGGTACTTTAGAAAAAAATTTCTCAATAGATGATCCAGAATTAGCAGTGAACTGTCCAGATTTTGGAACAAATTTGGTTTTGCTAATTTGTCTCTGTCCAGTCTGATATCCTAGACTAGTTGTATATTTTGGTGCAATATGTTTTCCTAGAAACTGTGTCAAGGTATCCCTACCAGCAGTGAACTTCTCAATATCCTTTCCTAATTGTTCATTAGATAATTTGAGATGAGTGTTCTCTTTCAACAACTGAGCATTCTTTTCTTTTTCTACACTTAGATCTCTTCTAATATTGCTAGTCAAGGCATGATGTTTCTTTAAATATTTATATTTATATTTTAGTTCATTGTAGGTATCTTCCGGTATATTGCAATATTCAAACAGTTCATCCTTATACATATTTTCATCATTATCTGAATCACTGTTATTTACAGAATAATAATCATTTAGAATAGGGGAAATAGGTACCTAGGATATTTTAGTCATGAAACACATGTTGGCATGATTATTTTCAGAATCACTGGCTTCTGATTCACTTGTGCTGTCTTCCGAAGCACTCTAGGTTACTTTCATGGATTTCTTATACTTCTTGTCCTTATAATAATATTTCTTTTTGAATTTTAACTTCGGACAGTCAGCCTTGATGTGTCCTTTCCTCTTCTATTCATAGAAGACTATATCATCTTCCTTATCATATTTCTTCCAATCCTTCTTCCACTTACCTTGTTGATCATACTTACCCTTGTAGTTTGGTTTTCTGAAAAACTTCTTCTTCCTATAGAACTTCTTAAATCTCCTAGCTATTTGAGCCATTTCTTCATCACTATATGAATCTGAATTTTCACTAGTTGAACTTTCAATAGGTACATGTATTTTCTCCTTGTCTTTGCTCTTTGAAGCAGTAGAAATGAATGCCACAGATTTTCTCTTGGGTTCATCAACTTCTTCTTTGTTCACCTTCAGTTCCTCTTCATACATCATTAGTTTACCAATCAACTCCTTAACAGGTAGCTTGCTGATGTCACATGACTCTCAGATAGACACAGAAGTGCCTCTCCATCTGTCAGGAAAACATCTCAATATTCTCATGATATGCTCCTTTTCTGGAACAGCTTTTCCCAGTGAACTCATGGTGTTGACAATCTCATTAAACCTAAGATACATATCATAAATAGGTTCATCAGGTCTCATCTTAAAATTGTCATAATTAATAGTATAAGTATTTAATCTCATTTCCTTCATGTTGGTTTTTCCTTCATGAGAAACAGCCAAGGTGTCCCAAATTTCATGAGATGTTTTTACATGCAGAAATTCGGTTAAATTCCTCATCTCCTAAAGAGCAGTAAAGGGCATTCATAGCTTTACAGTTATTGTTGTAGTCAGATTTTGTAGAATCATCCCAGGTAGATCTAGTAGTTTTAGGGATATCATATTCTGATTCTATAACAGACCAAATATCAAAACCAATACTTTCCAAATGAATTTTCATTTTGATTTTCCATTGAGCATAATTCACACCATTAAAGAAAGGTGGCATGTTAGTAGCATCACCTTCTAGTCGATTGTCCATAACTAGATTTTAGAAAATATATTAAAGAGATAAAATTTAAAACTAACAGAAATTTAAGATCTTTAAGATAAAACTAAAATCACAGTTTGAAAAACAGAGGGTTTGAAAACCTTTTTATAAATAACAATGAAACCTTTGATACCAAATGTTGGTCGGAGTGGATACTCAAGAGGGGGGTTAATTGAGTTCCAATTTTAAATTTTTGTTAAAAACTTTTAGGATTAAAATCCCCTAAATTAAAATGGCCCAGTTAATTAAGGAAGTAGAGATATAAGTGACTTATTGTTCAACAGGTTTCTCAAAGGTTGATTACTCCTCAGTAGAGTCAGTATGAGAACTAATTCCACTTTTGAAACAAGTTTACTAAACAACTCAGATATACACACTAACCAGAACTAAAAATCATAGTGTATGTAAAAATAGATATATGGTTTTGCTAATATAAGCATAACAGATAGAAATAAAACAGAGTAATGAAAGGGGAACACAACAATTTAAACAAGAGGTTCAGTCTTAAGACAAGACCTAGTCCTCTCCACTTGGTGATCACCTGCCACCAAGTAGTTATATTAAAAATTGATACACAGCATGTATCGGGATTTACAATAGCTTTCACAAACTGTCCAGGTTTTGCAACCTCTACCACAGTTCTACGTGGGAAAGAAATAAACTACCAAGACACACCAGGCTTCTTCCATAGTTATACGTGGGAAACAAAAACAAAGAGAGTTTAGAATGGGGATTTTAAGTATCCCTCAGTTTAAGTACGAGAGTCAGTGTGTGTAACACATACACACTACTCACAAATGTAAAATATTTAAACATAGTAGAGCTAAAGATAGTAGGGATGAATTTAGAATGATCTGATGTGTTGGCAGATCAGCTCTGGACTCGTTGGAATGAATGAGATGAAGTTTTGGTCCTTCTCTACAAGTTGACTCCAAAACAGAGTGTCGCAACTTCCAGGTTATGACTTCCCAAATGTAGAGATGATCAGCTTCTAGGATTTAAAAACTCTTTTCAGCACACCACTACTGATTGTAGAAGGTTCTTTCAATAGATCTTCATGAAGCTCTATGTTTTCTGAATGAGTGCTTGAAGTCTCTTCTTCAGATTGTGTATGAGTCTCTCTTATTAGTATTTCTGAATTTCTATCTCTTATATATACTCTTTTCCAATTCATCTTTTTTTCATTTGGTTCAGAAGGGTCCAACAAGAAAAATGTTTCAACCATGTGTGGTCTTCCTCGTACATTGTATTGTTTTCTGATATACCTGCAAATAACATTAAATAATGTCAGGTGCATTAATTTTTCCATACATTACCGTTATAGTTGTATTAATAAAATTGGTAAATAAAAGAATAGAATATCATTATACTGGTAGCAGATGCATGTCACATGGTAGACTTTAATCTCTACAACTATGGAATTCATCGGTAGACTATTCAGATGTGAGCTGCAATGGTAGGTTCTTCAACTGTAGTCTTGTAACGGTGGACTTTGTGTTAGTGGATGTCTTGTAACGGTATCTTTTACTCTGTGTAACAGTAGCTCCTCATCAGTAGACTTTGAGCAACAATCGACTATCTCGACATTAGGAGTTATCCAGCGGTAACCTTCTACTAAACTTGTCCAGCTGCAGTATTGAACAGAGTGGTTCTCAACAGAAGACTTGAGAAAGAGTCTGACAGTGGACTTCTAACAGAAGCCTTGTTACAGTAGTGACCTTGTGATAGTAACTCTTTGTCTGTGAGTTTTGATAAGTAGATCATCAGTAGGTTTGTGAATGTAACCGTGTACCAGTAGCTTCCAACAGTGACTATAAATCTTCAACAGTGATCATCTAGCATCAGTGACTTAAGGTGATAGTAAGCTATAACGGCGACTTTGAATAAAAAGCTATTACCAGTAGCCTTCAACAGTGAACTTATATTTAGATAATTATAAACTGTAAGTTGACGCAGCAAAGTCATGAGACTTGAGAGTATACATTGTTCAAGATAGGATAATTATAAATGTAGATTACAAGGATTAGTAACTAACTTAATATATCATGATCAATATTTAAACATGATTTGAGATTATCAAAACAGGTGAGTCCAACACATAGCAACCCCGTTAAAGTAATATTAATATTTAATTCACAAATATTAATAAATATGGAAATTTCATATTATTTATTTTCCTAGGATGTTATATCCTTCCCCCCTTTTGGGAATTGTGTCCTCACAATTTTAAAATTGGGCTCGGAAACATCATTCAAAGTCCCACATCAGAAAAAGAGTCGATAAAACTATCACTTTAAAATAAAGGAAGAGAAGTACAAAGGTCACCCAAGATAACCCAAATTAGGATCCCATGTAGGAAAACATGGATATGGAAGAGAAGACAAATGGTCAAGTTCTGATGGAGAGTGATAGAAAACACGATTTGGAGAAAGTTAACCACCAGAAAATCACAAACATGTGATGGGTTCAACGATCCTTGATTCCCTAGTAGGAAAATTTAACAGAAAAAGTTTTTGGTTTAAGTTACTTTTCATAAAGTTGAGGAATTTATTTATGATCTTAACTAAAAACATAAGGAAACATACTTAATTTTCATGTAGACTTTCATCCTTTACTAAATTCCTAACAAAAACCCATATTTTCTCTAAACGATGAGTATTCAAACTTACTTGGTCACTTTAAAAGTGCTAAAATAAACTTCTAGAGTATCACATAATCCAAAAAATATGAACTATATATTTCCCTTATCTTTAGACATCAACCAAAACCAAAATGTTTAGTATAAGATCAGATAATCCCCAAAAAAGATAAACTTTTACAAAAAGAAAAACTACTCTAAATCTCCAAAAAAAAATTAAAAATACCCAAAGTTCAACAAAGACCATTCAATAAACATATGTCCATAAAATTATTCAAAGTAATCCAAACTAAGATTGAAACCTAAATCTCAGAAGTACTTAATCACATATTTTTCCAAGATAAATCTTAACATTTATCTCCAAATAATATCAGTTACTCTTAAAGTCTCATATTGAAAAGTAATTAACCTAATCACATATTCTCCATGATAGGGTAATAATTTCCATAGATAACCCAAAATCAAATTATTATTGATTCATAAAATCATCTAACTAAATATAATTATTCATACTAACCAGGGACTTCATGTAGTCCAGTGGTGGGTGATAAATCTCAATCGCACTTTGGTTGTGGGTTTGATTCCCGCAGCTTTGTTCGACGTGACGATTTGTCACGCGGTCTGAGTGTCATCCTTTTTCAAAAACTATATAATTTTATAACATTCCCAAAAGGAGATAAATTAATCAAAAATAACCATAACATATTTTAACCACAAATTTTATCTAATAAATTTCATTTTGTATCCCAAAATTTATTAACCTGTAATTGACTCAAATTCAAGGATCATATAAACCCAAATGGTTCTTTATAACTATATCCACAAAAGAAAATATAATTATTCCTTGAATAAAATTTTCATATATCAAACTTCAAGGTTACACATACTATAAAAATTATTCTAATGTAATCCCATCATCAAAATATCCTTAATACTTTTAGGCATTTCACCATCCTAAAATCTACCATAACACTTGAATCTCGTATATGTTGACTTCTTAATCATTCAACATTATTCATGATCCATTAACCATTCCTTTCCAACTTATTCTGAAATAATCCTTTCCTACAAACAAAATAATGAATCATATCCTAAGATTCAATAATATCAAAACATATGTTAAGAAATAATCCATACCTTTCACTGGTTATTGTCAGTTTCTTCATCCTCAATCAGAATGGAATTAGGTATTGGTAAAAAAATATTTGTACGATCCTGGTGATCCCATTCCCGAAAATTCTGCATAGGACATGTGTTTGTATAATGATCATGCACACCACATTTAAAACATTCAATTGATCCCTCAGAAATAACTTCTTTCCCTTTCCTAGAGTCAACTGGATGCTTCCTTTTTCCATGGCAGGTTATTGTTTTATGACCTTCATTTCTACATATATAGCATCTTCATGTCCCTTTGAAACATTTTCCTAGGTGTTTCTTTCCACATCCTTGACACATAGATTTTTGAACATACTTACCTTTATGATTATTACTTGAACTTATGTAGGGATTTGTTTCTCGCATAAATGTTGCCTTATTAGAATCACTAAGGTTCATGTGGTCAATCATGAGTCCAGATAGTTGGTTGAGAATAACCACAAGAGTTATCATTGCATCTCTCATTTCATTCAATTGCTCATTCAGAAAACAGTCACAGTTTTCTTCACATCCATTGTTACTTTGATGCCTACTAGATCCAGCCATTTACTAAAACAAAAAAGTTCAATGTGATTATATCAATAAAATCATCATATAATATATTATGAGGAGGGTAAATACTAATATAGACTTATTCATGTTATCTTAAACTCATTCACTTTATCAAAAAAACTATGACTCTTTCCAATATTCTAACCATTATGGTTATGTCACTTATGATTAAATAACACCCTAACCTCTAAAGTTATCTAAACCGACCTCTGATACCAACTATAAGTACCCTCCCTTAAACATTACAAAATATTGAATTAAATGAATAATTCACATTGAGGATATTTTCAGGTTTAGAGTTTTAGAAAATTAGGACATAACTATTACATAACAACTTTAATATTACATGTAGACACTACTACTCAGTATCCATTTTTATTATAAAATAAAAACTCTTAAAAATAAACATGTCTAGTTCCATATTTTAGACAACATTACTTTTCCTTAATCTCATCCTTGACCCTATTCATCTTTAAATCCTGTGGAAAACATTTCAAAAACTTTGGATGCACATAAAAAGATCAGTAAGGGTTATAAAATAAAGAAATAAAACATTATCCCATCAATAAATACAAATCAATGAAACTATACTTTTCAATCATAACATACCTTACAAAATCATAATATTTATGAATAACACACACAAATCATAAATCATAAAGGTTACTTATGGAATCCATGTCAAACTTACACTCTAGCTATCACAGATACGTAGGGAGTTACACTTGGAATACCCATCATAGTATATTCCCTAAATCTCTTAGGAGAAACATCACGTATACCTCCGTCATGTTACCCAATGCATTAGAGAGCTATCTCGGGCTCACCTTCCCTAGGTTTATCACGGAACCACCCGTATATGTAAACAATGTCCAATAACCATAACATATTCATAACACATAACACAAGCATAAAAGAAAGATAAAATTTCCACATTACAATCACAATATATCAAATCATGATATTGAAATAAACAATGCTTTATCAAATCATTTTCAAAACCATTTAAAATATTTAATAAAGAGATTTTTGAATCAATGTGTCCCATAACACTTTGAAGATTTTAATGAATTATCATTTGAAAACATTAATTTCCATATAAATAAATCCTAAAAACCATTTTTAAAACATGGACATTAATGATAAATATTTAGAAGAATAAATATTTAAAACATTTAAAACGATATTTTAGTTAAAGAGTTTTTAACAAAATGAGAGACTCTTGAATACAAATAATTGAGGAATAACATTAAATCAGAACTTTATAATATCATGAGAATAAAGGGATTCATGATATAATATGCCAAAGGACAGTATATACACCATATAAAATTGAATTGGTGCATAACAATAATGAAGTCTCAATGGAACATAAATTGAGACGAAATCCCTTATAAAAACGGTATCCTTAGATTAAGGATAAATCAATCACATTATTATGTGTGAAAAATATAAATACACCCAATATAAGTGGATATTAAGTGTAAAAAAATCAGAGTTCATTCACAAATATTCATAGTATGACATATTCAATAAGTACAAGTTGAACCCAAATAATTGAAATTGGGGTAAGAAGTTCCCTTGTAAAAATTCGACAGCCTAACGACGTTACAATAAAATTTAGAAAATGGGTTGATGAGATAAAAAGGTTATCTCATCACTTGGACATAAATTTTACATAAATGAGGATATATAAGAACATATCCCAACATAATAAGATGTAAATTAAAAGACATAACAAAAATAAGTCTTTTAAATATTGGAGGATCAAAGGTTCCCTTACCAATTTGGTAACTTACAAAACATACGCCACAAGAAATAAGGATCATACAATGAAGATGTAAATACTCATAAATGAAATTATATTACACAAAGAGTACAATCAAGGGCAGTACATACACCACACAAAAGGAAATAGTGTCAAGTATAGCATGAATCTCACAGGAATAAAAAATGAGATGAAACGCTTTACCATGTTGTATTCAACTGAGTCATGTGACCAAAAGTTAATAACCACAAAATATATCACAGAATACCATGAATATAATGATAATCATGATAATATACACCAAATTTAAATACACAATACACCACATGCAATGAATAAGTGGCGAACAATGGAAATCTCACAGAATTAAAAGTGAGATAAGAAAATCTCTTACCTCGTGTCTGACTTGACTCGTTTGTTCCTTATTCTTCCTAAATAATAAACTAAATTTAATTTATAATTGCTTAAGAACATTTTTCCAGTTTATTATTCCTTTTATATCACTTATTATCATGTTATAAACATTATGTAATCTTTTAAGTTAATAACGTTCGTTTTGTCGATAATTGGTACTTGAGTCAAAAATGGACTTCTTACAATTACAAGTTGTTCACATAGTCAAAATTTCATTATATACAAAATGATATTCATGATTTATATATCATATATATAATATATATCCATTGTATATATATTTATAACAATACATATCATTTGGAGGTAAGAAATTAAATGCATCGTTCATGCAGACGTTAAGTCGTACGTACGCATGAACGCTACTTTCATTTCTATTTCTTATTTTAATAGAATTAAAGCATAATGATTCATAGTTATATTATAATTTCAGTATAATATCATATATAATATCATTAAATTCATCCTTTATACATCCCACATATGTTATTAACGAGTCATATCGCTTTGAGGGGGCGGTAGTCTGCACTTCCTCGTATGAAATTATCGCACTTACCCATAATGGAAACCATAAAGTCACGATATAAATTGAAATTACAGAAGAATAAAGAAAATATAAACATAATATATATCATATATAAATACAGTGTCATCATAATGGCCACCATGAGAGGCGGTTGGAGATATTTGAACAATCATTGTTTCGTGAGGCGTTAGTTTTCCATCCACAGAAACATTATGTTCTTCATCCATTAGATGGAGGTGTGTGTAAGTTTAGTTCAAATAATTCTCATAAAAATATCCTAGTATATTTATGATATTGTTTTTGTTACAAAAGAAAATAATAAAAAAAATTTAGGGGTTGGATAAGTAAAATAAAAGAAAACAATTTAAGAGAAACTGTTACCTTTAATTTGGGTAACTCCCTTTGGTTTGAACCAAAGGACTTCTTGAAGTGTCTTCTGCATAAGGTAAGTCCTCTAGTAAGAGTATAGGGATGTAGGGATCTTAATTGGTCAGAGGTTGGACGAGCCAAAAGTCTTTATAGTTGTGAGTAATTGGTTAGAAGTGGTGTCCTTTTATAAGGGGGAGGAGGGGATCTTTAGGAAAGTGTGAAAATATTATTTTATTATATAATGATATTCGGTTTATAAAGGTCCAAAAATCATTAAAGTAGAAGATAAGATGTCTCATATTCGAAATAAAATCATCCAATTATAATTGGATATGTTTTGGATAATATTATATTCATTATAACCTTATTTATTTAAATCATTTATTACTGAGGTAAACACTGCATCATTATTGTGTCATAAGTAATTTAATTTATTTGATGTATAAAAATTATAAAAAAATACCATGATGTAGGAAATATTTTTATCTTTACAATTAATATTTATATTCAAAAATATAATTCATATAACTCCTCCTAAAAATTAATTTAATAAACGATATTTGCTTTTGTCATTTTTGCCTTTACTTTAAGTTAATTAATCTAAAGTGTCATTATCATTCATAAGTGGATCCATGGGGTCCCAAAATCGACTCAAAGATGCCCATGGTCTTCCATTACTCATAAAATAAGGTTAGGACAAGTGTTAAGGTAATTTTTAATTATTATAATATTCTTTTTATCTTGAATTACCCTATTTACCTTTAACCGCGGTAAAAAAAGTAAAAAGATACTATTCACCAAAAATTATTTTCATCTTATTGAACCAAATTTTACTTATTAATAAACATAATGTATGTAGGATTTTCGAAATTCAATTCACAGAAGAGGTAAAATTTCATTTAAATGAAAAAGTCAGTTTCTTTAACTACTACTAAGTGGTTTCACTATTCATCAAAAATTGAAGTTTTTCAGAAAAATACCAAAAATTTGGCCTAAGCATTATTTGATATTCTAAATTCAAATATGATTTCCATTTTACCAAATTCAAAACATAGTATTTTGATTAATTAATTTAAAATTAATTCTCACTGTCAAAACAAATAGCATGTTTTTAAAAAACAATAACTATCAAAATATTGACAGTTGATTATGTCCAATTTCGAAGTGAAATTGCTTTAAAAGACCAAAAATAGATTAAATGGTAAAAATATAATCTATTTAAACTTTAAAAACAATTAAAAGGATAATCTAACCATATAAATAAATTAGATTAAAAGGCAATTTTGAATTAAAATACAGTATTTTTCACTATTCATTAAAAAATGAACTTTATTAGAAAAATACCCAAAATTTACCCAAAGTAAATTTTGATGTCCCTATTCTAAAGAATAATTTTATTTTTTCAAATAGAAAATATAAAAGTGAAAAAAAAAACTAGATTTAAAAATGGTTCACCATCAAAAGGTGATAAATCAACCTTTTACTGAATATTAGAGTATTCATGCATAAAATTAGATTCATTCACATTTTAAGCCTCTAAATTTTATTGGATAAATGTAAATATATTTAACCAACATGTATAATAATATTTTAGTTAGTTTTTTTCATTCCCGCCAATACAACGGCTAGTAGTTAACTACCATTTAAAATAATAATATTAAATTATTAGTGTGCAGCGTAAGATTTCAAAGAAACATGTTGTTGTGTATCGGGTACGCTATCGAACCTAGCAACCCCGTTAAACTAAAATTAATATTTAATTCACAAATACTAATAAATATAAAAATTTCATATTCTTTATTTTCCTGGGATGTTACACAAACACCTCCCCTCCCTCCTGGACACCCCCCCCCCTTCTGGACAACCCCCTTCCTTCTGGACACCCCCCCTCTCTCTGTGACATCCCCTCCCCCCTCCTGGATAGCCCCCCTAGACACCCCCCCCCCTCCTGGACACCCCCCTCCTGGACACCCCTCCCTCCTATACAACCCCCCCCCCTCTTAGACACCCCCCTCCTCGACAACCCCCTCCCTCTTGGACACCCCCCTCCCTTCTGGACACCCCCTCCCTTTTTCCTGGATAGACCCCCTACTGGAAATCCCCCCTCCCTCTTGGAAACTCCCCTCCCTCTTGAACACCCCCCCCCTCCTGGAAAACCCCCCTCCCCCTGGACACCCTCCCCCTCTTGGACACCCTCCCCCTCTTGGACACCCCTCCCTCCCGGACACCCCCCCCCCCTCTTGCACACCCCTCCCTCCCAGACACCCCCCCTCCTGGACAACCCCCCTCCCTCCTGGACACCCCCTACCTCCTGGACACCCCCCTCCTAGACAACCCCCTCCCTCCTAGAAACCCCCCCCCCCTCCTGAACAACCTCCCTCCCTCCTAGATACCCCCCTCCTGGACCCCCCCCCCCCCCTCTTGGACACCCTCCCTCCTTGAGTGATGTGGTATATCCTCAAGTGATGAGATGAGCCCATATCCTAGACATAAGATTCTACCCTGAAACATTGGGTATTGTTCAGGTCTTCAAAAAATCACTTTTTTTATTAATTAGATGGTGTATATGGAACATGGGGATAAGATACTATAATGGAACTAATGTCGGTATTGTGAGACATAATGGTTTTCTAGGTATCAAATTGAAATTCAAATAGTGCATGAAACGTATCAAATGTTTTGATTGTTGGGTTAAGGAATTATGATCTAGTGATAATGTTTATTGACATTAATTTTTTCCCTCATGCATAGGACCAGGAGTGTTGATGCATTATGATGGGGACATGGATCATTCCATAAAGTCTAGGTCAGAGGAGACTTCAGGTAGTGACTCTACTAATGAGTGTTGAGTGGAGGATGGTATTAATGGGAAGAGACTGGGATGGGTTTGTATAGCCTTGTGGACACATTTATGGGTAATATGAGACATGTTGTGAAAAGGGGTAGGTCTCAAGTGACTAGTATTGTGGGATCATTTCAAGAGATTTGTAACATGTTACAGACCTATGTTATTAATGTGAATTCCCCAGAGCCTACGGGGATGATTTGGTGTACTGGTGACCTCTCTAGAGTGTGCGGGGGTGGGTTGGTGTGTTGGTGACCTCCCTAGAGTCTGTAGGGATGGGCCAATATCTCTTGAGTTACAAGGATGGTTCAGTGAGATTGTTGTAACTTTATTTATATAATATTGGGTAAAGGACTTCCTAAGGGGTTGGGTCTTGGTATAATGTGAGATGAGACCAATGGACCCCATCTTGAGAGATAAGGTAGTGGGTCGATATTTGTATGCATGACCATTACTGGTTCCTTTGGGTAATGGGTCAAGGTTTGGATGCCACCCTACCCTGAGTCATTTGGAATGATATGTTCATAAGAGAAATGGTACAAGATGAGGCAACGAGGTCCAATTTTGGAATGGAACCAAAGCAAGAATGATCGGGTGTCATAGAATCCTGGATAACATGGTCCTCTGAATTTAAACACTCAAGGAAATGATTTTTTCCATGACAATCCATTCCATACAAATCATCATATTTTCTTTATCAAAACAAGTCAATTGGATTAAAAGTGGAAAGAAAACACTTAGAATGTGCAACAATCAATATAGAAATTACCTACTTGGGTAATCCCTTATACAAATCAAGTCAAACACTTAGGAGGTTTTTGGTTATAATTGGACATTTACCACTTTCCCTTAAGACATTTCAAAATTGGAGTGCAAGTCTCCATTAATAAGTCACTTTATTTATTTCATGTCATCCAATTAAACTTTAGAAAGGATGCATAACTGGTACATAATTTACTACATGAGGAATTACCTCCCATGTGCCAAGTTAACCATGTTTGGTTCCATTTAACTCATTAAATTCATTAAAACATGTAAATTCCATTTATAATATCAAAGGGGGTCACTTAGTGGTTACTTGGTCATTACAGCACTTGCCTACTTGGAAAATTCCATCTTAAAAGTCTAACGGAACTTAGGGTGTTTTGGTTCAAACAACTATTTTAATAAAAAGAGGGCAACCCCCTTCGGGGATATAAAAAGGGACAAGTACGATGTGTTCTTTACGACTAACAATGACATCAATTATAAGAAAAACATCAATGCAATAATTTCATGAAAACTATATAAGCATAAACTACCACTGTGAGTTTTTTCAGACAACGCACCTCCGTTGGAGGGGTTTTATTACAAAACCATGACTTTTTTATCAAACGAAACAATTATATTAACTAACATTTTATCAAGAATTGAAATTTAATATATACAAATAGAATTAAGAAGGAAGGTAAATGCAATTTAAAACATTCTTGAATTAAAGAGGCTAGGAGAGGTACCCTACCTCAAAGGAGTCAAGCCACACTTGGCGCTTGACACTTTTATTAGAAACAACTCTAAGATGCTCCATCCATCCTCTAGGGATATGCACATTTTCATATAAGTAAGGGCACCCTAACCCCTATGTACATGTCTACATGGACTTGAACACACACAAGAGGATCCTTATATATATGCTCACATGCATAACCCCGTTATCACCCACACACGTATGCATTTTTCATATACGTACATAAGAACGCATATCCCCTTATATGTAATAGTGTTTCCATGGGTGGATATACATATAATGGGAGAACTTAGTATATATATTCTTACCTATGCATAAGAAGTGAGTCGCCTTTGACTCTGGTGACTCGAAACCACCTCAAGGATGATCAAAATGCTATAATAAAATTACCAAGGGCTCTAAAATTACAAAAAACCCAATTATAAACTAAGAGGCATTGAATAACAAAGTAAAAAACTCACCTTAAACCATTAGTGGTGAACCAAATTGTGCCAAACCACTTCACCTTCAGCGGCGGTTGCCACAACACACACGAACGGGTCCAGGAGACTTTAAAAAATGTCAGTGATCTGATGAATCGTCATTAATTGAACCTAAAAATTGAAGTTGGAGGATCATGATTAGTGAGAAAGGAAATAATATAATAGGTGATGGTGATCATTTTTTTAAGTAAATGAATGAACTATAAATCCCAAGTGCATACCATAGGGGTTCTATCTAGTCTAGATAACTGAACTCATGAATTATATAACTCTACTGTTGTAACATGATGTTCCCATACCTACATGCACCTGGTAAGGATTAAAAGATACCATAAAACTAATTAGTATGGTTAGATCTATGAAAAATATATAATCCAAATAGCATGCACAAATTGGGTGCATCATACATGAATCAAGATGCAGTACTATAAGGATTATGTGGTTGGATAAACTGTTATAATGCTCCTATAATCTATATTCCACTATGACCAGAGAAAGACCCACCTTATCACTTTAATACTTAAGAAAGACATGTTCCCGTAAAATACCTTCACCTGCATAGATGAAAACCCATGCATTCCCATACAATCCCAAAAACAATTTAAGGACTTAACTCAACCATTAGAGATCCCACACAAAGCCCACATCACCTGAATCAATACGAATCCAATGAAATCACAAAAGTAGACAAGAAATATATATATTAGGGATTTAATAAGATAGGTGAATAAATTATCAGAGACTCCTGTGATTTAAGAATCCACTATATTAACCTTATTTGGAAAAGGATAACACAACATATGGGATTTGATTCAAACTTCAAATATTGTTTGGAAAGCTCCAGGAATCATGGTGGATTCTAAAAAGGGGGTCTCCATTCATACTGAGTCAACAGAAGGAGAAAGGGAAGTTTAAACAGAGTCAAGGAATTATGTGTAAAAAATCCCCAAATGAAACCCACCCAGAAGACACTAAGTACTTGATCTACTTTTACTTGGAACCTTGTTCCCTTACTGAGCACTCATTTCATCCCCACGGGCCAATCGATTGGTATCTAAGGACGGCAGCACCCCTAGAAAATTCATTATGTGTTGGGTGCTCTACATCAAGTACCTAGTTGGATTTGCTACAATTTTATACTAGCAAGGCCCCAGTAACCACCCCTCTCTGAATTCCATTGACCCTTGAACCCGCTTGAGATAATCTTAAATTAGTAAACAATACATAATTTAATTTCATACAAAGCCTCATATTGGTTCTAAAAATTTGAGGGTTTTTACAATTAGATTATATTGCAATAACATGCAAACACAGATGATGTAAAGACCTAGAAATTCTGTGGAAAATTTTTTCTTAAATACATGGGAATTTTAAAAGTCTGTAGTTTCTGACAGCGCTTGATTCCGAGGCCTGGTGTGCCCGAAATCAATTTCTAAAGTTTTTTTTGGGTACGTTCAGTAAACGTACAAGCGGGGTTTCATATCTTTTGAACCGGTGCTCGGAATTAAAATATGAGAGCATCCTTGAACTTGAAACGCCGATATTATCTTAAGGATACCTTCACCACAGTTGTGTTCTGACGAGAATGGAAGTTAGTTTATGGGGTTTTTAATTAAATTAAATAAAAATAAAGGTGTTACTTTATTTTTATTTGTTGGGTGGTTAAAACCTCCAAGTGGAGGTTATAGGTGGGGCCCACCACACCATAACCTCCCTTGGTAGAATGTGATGAGGTGGGTCCCACCACACTATAACCTCCCTTGGGATGATTTTTTTAGGTGGGGCCCACCCAAACTCTTTAACTCCTCTAACCCCCCTTTAACCCCCTTGAGCTCCCCATAAATGAGGGAAACTCTTGAACTTCCCCATAATGGTGCCAACACACCTAAAGATTAATTAATGGCCACAATTAATTATCTTTTTGAAAACTTTTGAATTCTTTTTGAATGCATGGAAACAATAAAATAATAGAGAAGCTATTATTTTATTTTGGTTGGCAATTCTTTTGTGTGGAACTTTGAGAGAGGACTTGGGAGATTTTGGAGAACTTCATCCTCTCGATGAAGAACACGAAGAACGCTTCTCATCTCCAAAGAACGACGAACATTGTCTTCGATCTTCGACCAAGCCAAAAGAGAAGGAGCCACCCGCTAAGAAAGCCAATGATGCTTCTTCCTCAGACGCTTTCCGATGTCAACGAATCGACGTCCGCCCTTTTCCCGCGACTTCATCAATGTCCATCGATTTGAGGTAGGGGGATTTGAGTTAATTTAAATATAATATTAAACCCCCATTCTTCATCGTTCAAATTTTTGGATTTGTATGCCAAATGGTATTTCTAGGACGAGGAGGGTTCGGACCGCACGAACACAGCCGACTCTCCCCCTTTGGTTGTTCTTGTTTGTTAAAGATGGAGGCAGACTGCAAAGAAAACCAGCGGCGCAAGGTCGCCTGGTCGTAAAGAGAGCGTGACACCGTTGTGCCACGCGGGAGGAGAGATGTGGCCACGATGGGCCGCGATGGAGGCACACAGTGTCGTCGCGTCGTGTGGAGGAGCCAAGGGCCGCGGTGGAGTAGGCGCGGTGCCGTCACGCCGTGCGGAGGACCAGGGAGTCACGTCCAGGCTGGGTTGTGACGGTGGTGGTGCGGCGTTGTCGCGCCGCGCAGAGGGCAGCAGGACCACGGCGCCATCGCGCCACGGTGGAGGTGCGGTGGCGGCCAGCTGGGTCGGTCGCCATGGAGCCGGAGCAGCTGGCCGCTCGGCCAGCCGGGAGGAGCGGGACCCCGTTGGGTCCCGCGTGTGCTGGACCGGTGCCACCTGGCGCCGGTTCGGTTCACCCGAATAGTTATATATTTCGGGTTCCAGGGGGTGCCCACCACCCCCCCTGGCCATGGCTAGGGCAGGCCGCTGGGACGCCCACGGCCGGGCCACCCTCAGTCGGGCCGCCTTCGGCTGGGCCACCCTCGGTCGAGCCGCCATCAGTCGGGCCGCCCTCAGCTAGGCCACCCCCTCAGGACGGGCCATTTCCTCAGACCAGGTCAGACCCTCGGATCAGTTTGGACCCCGGTTCGAACCAGGTCGGGCCGAGTCGCTCCGACTGGGTCGGACCGGACCCGGACTCGCTATGGCCAGTTTTCACCTTTCCACCCATGTTTTGGGCTACGGGTGTCCAAACGACAAACTGTCTGCGGTGATGGAAGGATTAGGGAGGGACAGTACTTTTGGAAAACTCCACTTGAGGTATGGACACAGTTGGGATACAGTCGGGTTGTTTTGAACCTAAAAACCAACCAGGCCCCTGGAACGGAAATGCTAATAACTCACAGACCGGGCATCTGAATGACGCGTTGTTTATCGCGTTGAGTTCCTTATGATGAGACGTAACTACAGGATACATCAACTTGAGACTTTGTGTTAGTTTATGTATCGACACTTGGCTCGAGGAGCGGACCCTTCTGGAATCAAGCATGTTGTGTGCGGAAACCCTAGGGTTGGCTGCGATTGAGATGATAAGATCCTCCGTGGGTTTGAAAGTGATGATACTGTACCAGGATCCTCTATGGTTTCGATAGCGATGGTACTGTACCAAGATCCTCCGTGGGTTCGATAGCAACAGTACTAGACCGGGATCCTCTATGGGTTCGACAATGATGACTTATGTACTAGGATCCTCCGTGGGTTCGACAGCGCTGATACTGTTCCAGGATCCTACGTGGGTTCGACAGAGGAGATGATTCAGAGGCTACATCTAATCATCTCTACCCCTTTTCATGAGTTTTATACCTATGTGATCTGATCCTTGACTATCAGTTGTTATCATCGAGATGATTAACTTTACTTCCTTTGTGGAATTGGTTATGCTTGGGCTCGAGAGTTGGAGTCGGACAGTGATTGGTAACTTAGGTATATGTATGGGAATATACCTAATTAGGTTTGGTTGATTCTTCATGATTCTATATTTCTACTGTGGTTTATCCTTGGTGGATTCTGGGAGACCTTTGGGGGTCTCGGGGTCCCCTACTGAGTATTGTTATACTCACCCCTGCACGGGCTTTGCCCGCACCTTGTTTTGTACTGTATAGACGGCGGTCAGTAGTGATCGAGGCTGAGGGTGACAGACCGGAGGATGCTCGGAGCTAGAATAGACGGGACATACCTCAGGGATGAGTTGTTCGAGTTCTGTACCTACCCTTCAGGTAGGATTCCCTAGTGGATGATCCAGGAGTTGTTTTCCCTTTTTACTTGTACTTGTACTTGTTGTTCATTTTGGTTTGTATACTAGCCCACTTACTTTCAGTACACCTTCCTTTTCTATTTTAGTACTTGTTGCTTCTACTTCTTGTGTTCAAACTTTGTGTGTTATAGGTTTGAATGCAATGACTTCCCTTTTTATTAGGTATTCTCCTTTGGTGCTAGTCGCCAGCCCCTGGCCTATGGAAGGCGGGCTTGGGGTAGTCACGGAACAGGCCCCGAGGACGGGTCGTGACAAATTAGTATCAGAGGAGTCGGTTCTACCGCAGAACATGGACTCTAATTCTTTTAACAGCAATAGTGTTAAGTGTTTTGGGTGTGGTTATCAGTTTAGGGAAATCGGTGTTGGTGCGGCGGCCGATGTATCCATACATTAGGACTCTGACTCCTGATTTTCAACTTAGAGCACGAAAACACTAATTTCGTGTGTGTTTCCTTTGAAAAGTTTTCTTCATGATTACTTTGTATTATCCCACCAGGTATATTGTTTGGACCATGGCCCACGTGTTTCTTTTCAGTATGGACCCACGTAGGTATCCAGCTAGGGTTTCTAGTTTCATATGAGATGGTATCCCACCGAGTGACGAGGCCTTGGTGCAGGGCCCCATCACAGTGGAGGTACCAGTGGTGCCACTACCCACTGGGCCACCGATACCACCAGCTCCAGCAGCGGAGAGTGCACTCCGTCTAAGTGTGTTGCATGAGTTCCAGTGCCAGAGGCTACCCAGGTTCCGAGGATAGATGGACCCACAGGCAGCTGAGGATTGGTTGGAGGCTGTTGTGAGAGTTTTCATATTGGTAGGGACACCAGGAGACCTTATGGTGATCCTTTCCGCGAGTCTCCTGCATGCAACAGCAGGCAGATGGTGGAGCTTGATGCTCTAGGTGCATGATGAGGCATCACTACTCTGGGTAGACTTTGAGAGTCTCTTTCGGTCAGATTTTGTTCTAGCCACCCTTCGTACGGTGTGGATACAGGAGCTACTGCATCTACAGTAGGGTAGCATGACGGTAGCTCAGTACTCATCAAGGTTCACTGACCTCTCACGCTACTCCATGGATATGGTACGGGACCCATTCTTCAGGGCCCGGACCTTCGAGTAGGGACTCAGGCATGAGATTATGGCTTTGATGATCTCCCTCAGCATCCTGATGTAGGCGGGGGTGCTGGAGCGAGCCCTTATTTTGGAGATTTTTCTTACTGAGCAGACACCAGCAGCGAGACCCACCACAGGGCAACACGTAGCGAAGTCTTATGCAGCCGGCAGTAGACAGATGTCATAGAGGTCCAAGAGGACTAGTCCATCAGGTGGGCGACCTCATGATATAGGTTTGGTTATGCGGGGCACACGAGACAGAGCCATCCATACGAGGAGCAGGCAGTGTTATGCATGCGGCGGGCAGGGTCACATGGCTCGTGACTGCCCGACCCTACATGTAGATGTACAGCAGACAGTAGAGGGACCTCCCAGGTAGAGGCAGTGGTTCGACCATGGTGGTCCACCGGGAGCAGGCGGACGTGGTAGAGGAGCTGGCCGAGCAGCAGGTGGTGGACAATGTTTCGAGGCCCTACCACCACCACCACCAGGAGGTCCACCCCGACCATAGGGAGCTGGAAGAAAGGGGCGGTCTCAGCTCCAAGCAGTCGAGGCCTACGACCACAGTGCACCTGATATTATTCAAGGTATTATTTGTGTCTACTCCACCCTTATTTTAGTACTTATAGACACAGGTACGAGTCATTATTTTATTTTTGTTGCCCTCATTCGGAGCTCGGAGATTCTGATGGAGCTGTTGGCTCGATCCTTATGTCTAGAGACTCTTATGGGAGTAGACTCGACGATTACGCACTGGTGCCGGTAGTGTTATCTTACTCTAGGAGGTGAGAGCTTTAGCTAGTATCTCCTCGTAGTGGCATCTAGGCCTTATGACTTCATCTTGGGTATGGAATGGTTATCCACAGTTCATGCTCAGATTGACTGTATTATGCGGAAAGTGTGGTGTGTCTGTGAGGATGGGATGAGGTTTACCTTCAACAGTGAGAAGGGATCCTTTGCAGCACAGGATGGACTTACCCAAAGGAGGGGGCAGCTGATCACACATCAGTTAGCTAGTCTCATCCTCGGATCGGTTGATGTGCGGAGTTCGAGTTTTCCTATTGTGGTGGATTAGTACACGGATGTTTTCCCTGAAGATGTTCCAGGACTACCTCCTCACAAAGAGGTGGACTTCTATATTGACCTATACCCCGGGATGGAACCGATATCTACTCGAGCATATCAGATGGATCCCACCGAGCTTCGTGAGCTGCGGGTATAGCTGGAGGACTTGTAGGGGAAGGGATTTATCCGACCCAGTGTTTCACCCTAGGCATCCTCGATTTTGTTCGCCAAGAAGGCGAATGGGAGCTTGCGTCTGTGTGTTGATTATCAGCACCTGAACCAGGTGACCGTAAAGAACAAGTATCCACTTCCAAGGATTGACGACCTCTTTGATCATCTCAAGGGAGCACGATGGTTCTCAAAGATAGACCTCAGATCAGGCTATCACCAGCTCAGACTTCGAGATGAGGATGTACAGAAGACGGCCTTCAGGTGTCGTTACGGCCACTAAAAGTTCTTGGTTATTACCTTCGGCATAACCAACACTCTATTAGTGTTCATGAGTCTCATTAATAGGATCTTATAGCCTTACCTAGATCGCTTTGTTGTGGTCTTCATTGATGACATTTTGATCTACTCGACTACCGAGGAGGAGCACGCCTACCATTTGCGGGTAGTACTGGACACACTCCGAGAGCACAAGCTTTATGGTAAGCTCTCGAAGTGCCAGTTCTAGATCCGAGAGGTACAGTTTTTGGTACATATCATATCAGAGGCTGGAGTTGCAGTGGATCCAACGAAGATTGAGGCAGTACTTTCTTGGGAGCCACCTAGGAGTGTGACAGAGGTACAGAGTTTTCTAGGACTGGCTGGGTACTATCAGAGATTTGTGCCATACTTTTCCAGAGTTGCAGCACCACTTTTAGCATTGATGAAGAAGGGGAAACTCTTCATGTGGTCAGAGAGATGCCAGCAGAGCTTTCAGGAGCTGAGGTAGAGGTTGACTAGTGCGCCCATCTTGAGGCTTCCGGAGGAGGGTGTAGGGTACATAGTTTACTGCGATGCTTCAGGGACCGGACTCGGGTGTGTCCTGATGCAGGAGTGAGTAGTGATCATGCATGGTTCTCATCAGTTGAGACAGCATGAGCAGAACTACACTACCCATGACTTAGAGTTAGCAGTAGTGGTCTTTGCCTTGAAGATGTGGCGGCACTATCTTATGGGTGAACGCTTTACAGTCTACTTTGACCACCAGAGTCTCAGGTACATCTTCTCACAGAAGGATCTGAACCTGAGACAGCAGTGTTGTCTTGAGTTCCTCCAGGACTATGACTTCGAGATAGTCTATACTCATGGTAAGGGGAACGTAGTAGCAGATTCTCTCAGTAGGAGATCTGGCATTCATATACTAGGAGAGGCGACAGAGAAGCTGGCCACGTTGCAGATATCCTTTGTGGATAGAGATGGAGCAGCCTTTCTACAATCTCTCACAGTCACTCCTCCACTTCTCCAGTGAGTCAGGGAGGCACAGCATGGGGACATTGACTATGAGACGCGATGTGCTCAGATATCCACAGGGTAGGCACCTGATGGATTTTCTAAAGGTGGGGAGCACGTCATTCTCTTAATAGTACATACCATGGTACCAGTTTCACTTCAGGAGGAAGTGTTGTGGGAGTTCCACACATCTCCTTTAGCGGTACATCCAGGAGTGGTGAAGATGTATCAGGACCTCCGATGACAGCACTGGTGGCCAGGTATGAAGAAGGCAATAGTAGAGTTTGTCTCACGATTCCTCACTTGTCAGCAAGTGAAGGCGGAGCACCAGGTTCCAGCATGATTAGTTCAGACCTTAGAGGTCCCAGAGTGGAAGTGGGACGGGATATCCATGGATTTCGTGACAGGAATTCCACGTACATCCAAAGGACACGACTCTATCTAGGTGATCGTAGACCGACTCACCAAGTCGGCCCACTTCCTACTGATCAGAGAGCAGGGCTCAGTAGAGAGCTTAGGACGCCTCTACATGTAGGATATTGTGCGTTTACATGGAGTACCTTATTCTATTGTCTCCGAACATGACGCACGATTTACTTCCCAGTTATGGAAGGGGTTGCAGGAGGCTTTCAGGATGCAGCTTCGCTTGAGCACCACCTTCCATCCTCAGACGAATGGTCAGACCGAGCGGACCATCCAGACCCTCGAGTACATGCTTCATACTTGTGTCATCGACTTAGGTCGCATATGGAAGGACCACTTACCATTAGTAGAGTTTTCCTACAAAAACAGCTACCACTCCACTATCAGGATGGCACATTTTGAGCCACTTTACGACCGACCTTGCAGATCACCTATGTGCTGGACTGACATAGAGGAGTCAGCACTTATGGGACCAGAGATGGTTCAGGCTATGAAGGAGAAGGTAAAGATCATCCAGGATCAGATGAAGACTGCAAAGAGCAGGCAGAAGTCCTATGCTAATAGGATACGGAGACCATTGGAGTTCGAGGATGGCGACAACCTCTTTCTACGGGACTCACCTCGACGAGGTATATGGAGATTTGGCCGAGGTGGAAAGTTATCTCCGCGATTCATCGGACCTTTCCAGGTCCTCAGCAGAGTAGGTGAGGTGGCTTATCGCTTGGATCTTCCACCTCAGTTGCACCGGGTGTATGACGTCTTCCACGTATCTCAGCTGAGGATATACGTGCACGAACTGTCCCACATCATCGACCACGGGGAGCTGGACATCAATGATGGGGAAAATTTCACAGAGATTCCAATGGAGATTGGGGATCGAAAGGAGTGGGTCCTGCGTGGATGGTCGATACCTATGGTGCGCGTTCACTGGAAGCATGAGAACCTCCAGAAGAGCACATGGGAGTAGGAGGCTCAGATGCGTGCTCAGTACCCCCATTTGTTTCCTTAGTGTGGGTAGTAGCTTACAGGGACGTAAAGACCTAAGGTGGGGAGAATTTAAAGACCTGTAAATTCCATGTAGAATTTTTTCTTAAATACATGGGAATTTTATGAGTCTGCAGTTTCTGACGGTGCTTGATTCTGAGGCCCGATGTTCCTAGAATCAATTTCTGAAGTTTTGTTCGAGTACGTTCAGTAAACATATGAGCGGGATTTTATATCTTTTGAACTGGTGATCGGAATTGAAATCCGAGAGCACCGTTGAACTCGCAACACCGGTATTCTCTTAAGGAGACCTTCACCGCAGTTGCGTTCTGATGATAATGGAAGTTAGTTTATGGGGTTTTTAATTAAATTAAATAAAAATAAATTTGTTACTTTATTTTTATTTGTTGTGTGGTTAAAACCTCCAAGTGGAGGTTAGAGGTGGGTCCCACCACACCACAACCTACCTTGGAAGGATGTTATGAGTTGGGGCCCACCACACCATAACCTCCCTTGCGAGGATTTTTTTAGGTGGGGCCCACCCAAACTCTTCAACTCCTCTAACCCCCCTTTAAACCCCTTGAGCTCCCCATAAATGGGGGAAACTCTTGAACTTCCCCATAATGGTGCCAATACACCTAAAGATTAATTAATGACCACAATTAATTATCTTTTTTAAAACTTTTGAATTTCTTTTGAATGCATGGAAACAATAAAATAATAGAGAAGGTATTGTTTTATTTTGGTTGGCGATTATTTTGTGTGGAACTTTGAGAGAGGACTTCAGAGATTTTGGAGAACTTCATCCTCTCAACGAAGAACATGAAGAACGCTCCTCATCTCCGAAGAATGACGAAAACCGTCTTCGATCTTCGACCAAGACAAAAGAGAAGGAGCCGCCCATGAAGAACACAGATGACGCTTCTTCCTCAGACGCTTTCCGATGTCAACGAATCGATGTTCGCCCTTTTCCCGCGACTTCGTCAACGTTCATCGATTCGAGGTAGGGGGATTCAAGTTAATTTAAATATGAGATTAAACTTCCATTATTCATCGTTAAAATTTCTATATTTTTATGCCAAATGTTATCACCATGATGAGGAGGGTTCAGACCGCATGAACACGGCTGACCCTCCCCCTTCGGTTGTTCTTGTTTGTTGACAATGGAGGCAGACCGCGAAGAAAACCGGCAGTGCAAGGCCACCGGGTCGCAAAGAGAGAGCATCACCGTCGTGCCACGTGGAAGGAGAGTCACGGCCACAAGGGGATGAGGTGGAGGTGCGCGGCGTCGTCGCACCGTGCGGAGGAGCCAAGGGCCACAGCCAAACCGGGATACAGCGGAGTAGGCATGGTGTCGTCGTGCCACGCAGAGGACGAGGGGGCCACGACCTGGCCGGGCCACGGCAATGGTGAGGTGGTGTCGCCGCGCCGCACAGAGGTCAGTCGGACGGTGGTGCCATCACTCCACGGTGGAGGTGCGGTAGTGGCCAGTCGGGCCGGCTGCCGTGGAGCCGGAGCAGCTGGCCACTCGGCCAGCCGGGAGGAGCGGGACCCCATCGGGTCCCGCATGTGCTGGACCGGCACCACCTGGCGCCGGTTCGGTTCACCCGAACAGTTATACCGTTCGGGTGCCAGGGGGCACGCTCCACTCCCCCCTGGGTGCGGCTAGGGCAGGTCGTCGGGCCGCCCACGGCCGGGCCACCCTTATCCGGGCCACCCATGGTCATGCCACCCTCGACCGGGCCGCCCATCGGTCGGGCCACCCACGGCCACGCTGCCCTAGGGACGGGCCACCTTCGTTCGGGCCGCCCCCTCGGGCCAAGACATTTCCTCAAACTGGATCAAACCCTCGGATCGGGTCAAACCCTGGTCCAGACCGGGTTGGGCTGGGTCGCTCCGACTGGGTCGGACCGGACCCGGACCCGCTATGGCCAGTTTTCACCTTTCCGCCCATGTTTTGGGCTACGGGTGTCCGAACGACAAACCGTCTGCGGAAACGGAAGTCTTAGAGAAGGACAATAATTTTGGAATACTCTAATTGATGTTTGGACATAGTTTGGATATGGTCAAGTTGGTTTGAACCTAAAAACCAACCAGGCCCCTGGAACGGAAATGCCAATAACTCACAGACCAGACGTCCGAATGACACACCGTCTATCACGTTGAGTTCCTTATGATGAGACGGAACTGCGGGATACATCAACTCTAGACTTCATGGTAGTTTATGTATCAAAACTTGGCTTAAGGAGCGGACCCTCCTGGAATCGAGTGTGCTGTGTGCGGAAACCCTAGGGTTGGCTGCGACTGAGATGATAGGATCCTCCGTGGGTTTGACAGCGACGATACTGTACCAGGATCCTCCGTGTGTTTGACAGCGAAGGTACTGTACCAGAATCCTCCGTGGGTTTAACAGCGATGGTACTGGACTGGGATCCTCTATGGGTTTGATAGTGATGACTTCTTTACCAGGATTCTCCGTGGGTTCGACAGTGCTGATACTGTTCCAGGATCCTATGTGGGTTCGACAGAGGAGATGATTCAGAGGCTACATCTAATCACCTTTACCCCTTTTCATGATTTTTATACCTGTGTGAGCTGAGTCTTGACTATCAGTTGTTATCATCGAGATGATTGACTTTACTTCCTTTGTGGAATGGGTTGTGCTTGGGCTCGAGAGTTGGATCTTGACAGTGATTGGTAACTTAGGTATATGTATGGGCATATACCTAAGTAGGGTTGGTTGATACTTCATGATTGTATCTTTCTACTATGGTTTATCCTTGGTGGATTCTGGGAGACCTTCGGGGGTCTCGGGGTCCCCTACTAAGTATTGTTATACTCACCCCTGCACGGGCTTCGCCTGCACCTTGTTTTGTACTGTTCAGACGACGGTCAGCAGTGATCGAGGCTGAGGGTGACAGACGAGAGGCTACTCAGAGCTGGACTAGATGGGACGTACCTCAGGGATGAGTTGTTCGAGTTTTGTACCTACCCTTCAGGTAGGATTCCCCGGTGGACAATCCAGGATCTGTTTTCCCTTTTTACTTGTACTTGTACTTGTTGTTCAGTTGGGTTTTTATACTGGCCCACTTACGTTCAGTACACCTTCCTTTTCTATTTTAGTACTTGTTTCTTCTACTTCTTGTGTTCATACTGTGTGTGTTACAGGTTTAAATGCAATGCCTTCCCTTTTTATCAGGGATTCACCTTTGGTGCTAGTCGCCGGCCCTTGGCCTATGGAAGGCGGGCTTGGGGTAGTCACGGCATGGGCCCCAAGGACAGGTCATGACAGATGACACTCAGGCACGCACAAAAATGAGGATAACACCAGATGAAACAAAAGACTGGGGACTATGATATATTGATAGGAGTCAATTTCAAAAGAGATAGAAAATCAGTAGTAACTTCAATTAACAACATCAGTAATTATAGAACAAAGAAGTAAAATAAAATAAATTCTCTAGAGGTGTTGATCTTTGAGGCCCAAGGAAGCAGCTCATAATTCTTCACAGCAGAACCCTTCTCTCTAAAACAATTCCTTATCCCCCCAGTCTTCCCCTAAGCCAACTAATATAGGGAGATGAATAGATGGAACCTTCTGGATAACTACTCATAATAGATGTAAGCATTTATTAACTAATTAGTTGGTTAACCACTAGACAACCTACCCAACAAACTATTGCCAGCCCTAACGAACTAATAAAAAAGGAAAAGACACCTTTTCCCCTGACATTAAACAACCTACTGGAACATACCTCACCCACATTCCTGTCATATATGTTTATCAATGTATAGTGAATTGACATAGAATATGAAATATGGATAAAATCTCATTTTATGGAGGTAGAGATGCTGATATAGACTATGATGTAATGAGGCATTATGCATAATACGTGCAGTGAAAATTTTTATAATAACTATAAAAAATGGAAACCACAATCCATAAAGAGTTCAACATTACACTTCAAAATATGGAAAAAATTAGAGATTTAAATCAAATATTATTGAGTATTGTGAATTATAAATGAAAAAAAAGGCATATCAAAGGAGAAACAAATTTTACTACAACTAGGGGTATGCGGGTTAAACGAAACATACCAAAATTGATCAAACAGAACTGACATAAACTAATAAAAGTCCATTTAAGTTAGTGAATAAATTAATTCTGATTAGTAAATATATTATAATTAAATTTTGATATTTTTTTTACAAATGGATACTAGATAGATATTTTTTGTTTTTAGAGGCTCTTTAGGTTTTTTCTTGGAATCTCTTCATAAAGTAATTTATGATAACTAATCTCCTATTGAGTAAGATTTAAAATATTTGATGACTTATATTGTTTTGGTAGTAGATAATTTTTCCCTTATTGGTATTATTTCTATGGAGATTTAGGTTTTTTTAGGGATCATTTATTTTTGTCAGTTTTATTTTCTTAAGAGGTGAGATAATTAAGTTTCCAATAATCTTATTCATCTTAGAAATTTTTTTGATAATAAAGTTTCATTTGGTTGATTAACCTATGAATACTATCATAGTCACCCATCTATTAAATGAATTTTACTATGTGGGAAAAATTAGTTAATTGTAAATGAATTTTTAAAGTCAAAGTCTGCTATAAAGAGACTTAGTCGACCATGTATTATAAAAGAGTCTATAATGACTATTTGGAGCCACAATTTTTATAAAATATATAATTTAACATAGATTAGAGTCTAAGTGATAGTTAATGTAAATTTATGTGACATTATAGTTTTTTTAGAATTTTTATTTTTTAAGTCCCAATAGTCACCAACACCATATTTAAGGGCATTAATTGCTATGATTAAAGAGAAAAGTCATTAGAGATACGTATACATTCTTTTGTATGTCTAATGATTAGATTTTCATGTTGATAATTAAATATACATTTTTATACAAATAAAAACATAAATATATGAGAATTATTCAAATTAAAAGTATTGATTTTTTTAGATTTTTAATTGTATACTCTCATGATCATTTATGAGAACAATTTCAATCATTGTTTTTATTCTTTTTTTGAAATCTGACATGGTAATTGGTCCTCTTATGGTGAATAAATTCTATGCTTTCAAATAACTTCCACAAAGTGTTTGTGAAAATGTTATTACAGTTTTATAATTAAATAAAATAAAGAATTTACATTGAAATATTTTCTACAAATTATAAAAAAATAAGGTGTTCTTCCACCTTGATGTTATGAGTCATATTATTATTCAAAAATATTCTTTAAACATTCAATCTCATTTAATAACTTTAATTTTTATTCTATAATAATAGATTTCTTCCAGTTTCCATATTGATAACCTTTATTCAGCTACCTAATTTTCTTATCCAATTTTGATATTTTTTAATGATGTTATATCAAATATCTTTTCAACATAAACTGCATCTCAATATCTTCTTCTTTACTTTTAGAATATCTTTTATCAATGGTGATAACATTAACTTTACTAACAAACTAATTTTCACTAAAATCTTATAACTCTGAGTTATCAAAATATCAATTATGAATTATTGTATCAAATATTTCATAATGTAATTTGTGAGATGAAAAAATCAAACATTCATATAAAAAATAAGAATCCATACAAATTTTGTAAATAGAAAAGAATTGGGAGTTTAAACAAACTTGTCAACACCTTCAAGAAGAAATATAGGGTTAAAATAATTTTTAAAATATAAAAATTGGTAATATATACAAATTTTATATAGATATAATAAATTTAATGGAAAATGTACCAGGAAGATGAATATACAGAGGCTGATGCAATAATCTAAAAATTAAATAGAAATGTCAATAAAAAAACAATGTACAAAATGGAGTGAATGATAAAAACATTATGAGGATGATAAAAGTATACAAATAATATTTCACTACACTATTATAGTGAAACAAATTTGTAAATAGACAATTTCATGATTTTATATGTAATACTTTTCATTTTTTACTGGATGTCTAGTGAAATCTACAACAAAATCATCTACAATGCTTGCCTTGATAGTAATAAGATTTGACTGGTTAAAGTGTACAAGATAATGGAAAATTATAGATATCAATTTTTTATAAAACTAATCTAATAGTACATGAAATTAATGTTTGAGTTCATAATGTAAAATTGTTATCAACATAATCATATATTACAACATTAGCCATTCATTCCCATTACATCCTATATGTTGGATCTCATTGAACCCATATTATTAATGAATATAAAATTATATCTTAGAAATAATAATAATTTCTTCCATACCATTATATGTTTCCTTATTTAAATTGTATATCATATATAAGTAGGAATATTATGTACAACTTAAAACTAACAGTGAATTACATACAAAAAAAGTGTTTCGAAGTAGAATATTATAGAATGGATCAACAATGAAGTGTAATATATAAATATTACCATCAAGTAAAATAAGAAATAATTTTTTGAAAGAAAATTATGTAATATAAAAATATTAAATGCATTATATATATATAGAACGTTACTATATTGTGTAATTTATACATAATCTGCACACATAATATGCATGTGAAAGAGGGTTAGAATACCCACATAGTAAGAGGTCCATAGTACATGATATATACACCTTAAGAAATAAAAATAATATAGTATGGATATAAAACATTAGTATACTGAATTACTAGAGGGAAAACATCCGTAGATAGAGGGAAACGTCGCTTTTTTCATTAGGGTCTTAGGATGGAAAAGAAGAAGGTTTCGGTTTAATAGTGATGAAGGCCTTTATCTAGAACTAAAAAATGATTTGAACCACTGAAATTCCGAGTGTTTAATATGAATAAATTTTGGTGTAATATGATTTTTAAATTACGGTTTCAAGAAATCATATCGGGGGAGTACCTGTTGTGAAGGAATAACCCTAAGGAGGTCTGTTGGGATCAGATTAGGAGTTGACATCATGGGAACTATAGATCAGAGAGTGAAATGAAGAAGTTAGGGTACCATGTCTGGAAATTGTGAAACATATACGGAGGCAGGGTTCTTATAACTATGAAATCTGATGGGAGATATGTCAAAGGAGTATGAGTGGATATCAGTTTTTTTGTAGATCGGAGAGCGAAACCTATAAGGTTTACCTATGTGGAAAGAGATGTGGTAGGTGGTGAGGCCGCGTCAGAAAGACGAAGATCCCCAAAGGTGGGAGGTGGGGTCTCTGTGTGGGAATCAAATCAGAGGAAGATCAACAGAGGAAAGCTGTGAGATAGCTGCATCAGAGGAGGAAGATATCCAGAGGGAGATATAAAGAGGTTGGGGATCGATCGTGAAGATGGTAACCAGCTGAAGTGGAGAAGGGTATCGAAGAGGAGACTGCACGAGGAGAAGGAACCTTACGATGAGGGGAGGAGGGATCGAGGGGTATTTCCATGGTCTTATTAAAATCATGGCCTCAAATAATCTATTACCACGATCTTATTAAAATGTGGCAATAGATGTGTGGTAGTGGACTATTTTTCTAGTGGTGTGTTTTTAACAGATGAAATATTTTTAATATGGGGTTATATAGGGGATCTTCTTGACAATAAATAGTATTTTAAAATATAAAATATTTATCTTCATTATGGTAATATATTTTTAATTTTTAGGTAATAAATAATTAAATTAAAGTCTTGCACAATGATGATACAGTAATTGTTTAATTAATGGAAATATCAAATAAATGCTATTAAAAATATTAAAATAAATATAATTTGATATAATTAATGTCATCAAAGAATTTTATAGATTAATTTTACATGTTAATGGTGATTTAAAAAAATTTAATATATCATGTTTTTATGATATTTTTAAAAATTCAAGTAATGAATAGTGTCAAAATTGATGTAAATGATATTTTTAAATAAATAATATTTTATTACATGATATAAAATTCATAAAAATATGAAATTATGAAAAATGATTTTTATAAGGTTGAAAATGTCATCAATGATCCATTTTTGGTTCTTTTGTCATTTTATATTAATAATATTAACCCTTAAAGAGTAAAAACACATGTTGTCACATTAAGAATTCAAAAGGTTAAATAAGGGTTTAAACAAAGAGATAAGGATTAAAAAGTAGTCAAAACTTTTCTAATTTTCATTTCATGAATATATTTCTACCCAAAATAATACTATAATCTAAATAAATCGTTTTTTATCCATTTTGAATATAAAATTAATTTATATTAATTTAATTTTTTGAATAATTCCAAGAGTGCCCCTCTCCTCTCTTATAAAAGGGAACATATTCTTCTCTTTTATTCACACTTAAAAAAATATTTTTTCGGAAAATATCTTCCAAAATACCTTTCTATAATCCCTAACCACATTTTAGAGCTCTTAGTTTATGCAAAACACCACCTATAGTGGTCTTAAGGTGTTAAGCAAAGGAGATTGTTCCAACAAAAGGTATTGTTTTTAGTTAAGTGTTTCTGTTTTGTTTCTTCTTCCAACTCATTCAAATATTATTAAACCATGATGAAATAATAAATCCACTATAATCAATATAAGGAGATTTTATTATGTTAATATCATCACCTAAATCCATCTCCACTTCCATCAAATGGGAAAAGAATTATCGTTCGTGTGTATGGTGAACTACCACCCCGTGAACCGATATAATTTGTTTTCCATCACCATCTCTCAAGAATAGTTATAATGATGAAATTAAAGTTTATGTATTATATTAATGAAATATTTATCACTATTAAAATATAAAATATCATTTATGTTCTTACCTTTCCATACATGGAAAAATGATAATGTTGTTTGTGCATACATATGAACTATCACCTCCACGAAGCGATGTGATTCGTTGTTCATCACCGCATCACATGGATGATATATATAAGTATATTTTAATTATTAATATGATATTAATGATATTATTATCATTATTAAAATCTAAAATTATACTTACATTCTTTCTATAATGATCATTGAAAAATGAAAACTTTACTCATGTGTACGTACGGATTACCGTCTCCATGATTGTAACATAGTTAGTTTTTCATATAAATATTTAATGAATGGATTTAAAATTATAATTTATATATATAATTTATTATTATTTCATTAATATTATTCTGGATATGATTTACTTATTACCTCTTTGACTGTTGACATCATACCAAATTCATTTTGGTCTCAAGTACTGAATATCATCAAAACGTCCGACATGAACTTGAATAATCAAGTAATTGTTATAACATGATAATAAGTGATAATAATCTTTAATAAGGTTATAAATAAATTAAATAATTATCATATGTTTTATTATTTATTAATATAATGATGGTACATGATGATTCAGACTCAATGTAATAGACTTCATCTCAATCTCCTTTCATTGAGGCATATTTTGATGTTATACACTCACCTTCTTTTATAAGGTGTATAAATAGACCCTTTGAAATATAATATCATGAATTTATTTTTTAAAATGAATTATAATATTTTCTCACAAAAATTAATAAAAACCATTTTTTAATAAAACATATTTTTGAAGATTAGAATGACTTTACTAAAAATTGAGTAATTATTTACTAAGTAGCTATCAGTACATTTATATTGATTAGGACCTCTATATATATATTTAATAAAGAATTTAATACTATTTATAATTTCAAAATTTAATATCTAGGTTATAATGGTTGTTTATAAATAAAAATATTTCATTTTTCATTTAGGATCAATGTTGTGTGTCGTATATGCTATCGATCAAAGTTTTCTTTTTAAAATATCGGGGTGTTATACTAGAAGTTTAGAGAGTGAGTTAAAATATTCTATTTGGAAATTAAATCAGAGACTCTTTTATTCTTGAGATGTTTTTAAATCAATAGGTCAAGGATTTTCATCTTTGATAGCATAGATTTGAATTGATAAAGAAATTATCAATAAATATCTTACCATTCATTGATTGACCAATCTAGTAGACTGGTATACCTAACAAATGTTTGTTAATCTAAATTATGTTTGAAGCATTTGAGTTTGGTTTCTTCTTTCTGCTCAAGGGTTCCTATTATTGGATTTTACTAAGATATGAATTGTATCGAGTTCTAATTTGGATTCCCCAAGCCATTTAAAGTTGGGAACATAGGATTCCCAAAGTTGGGTGGGGAAGAGTTTCATCTACCCATTTGGGGTAAGGCTTTATATTTAGATGCACCAGTTCATGTTATCCTTCAATATATTCTAGTAGAGATGTCAATGGCCCAATTATGTCAATGATCTCTGATGGTATAGCTGAATGAGCAGGTATATGAATCAGGGCAGTAACATGTGAAATCTGACATAGTGGATATTCATGTATTTACGGTTGACTACCAGTATGATATGGCCTGGGGTAATTTGCCTGATATAGTTCTAGCTATTTTTCAAACAGAGGGAAATCCTGAAAAGCATATACTATTGCATCTAAATAAATTGATTATCTAGATCCCAAATTGAGCAGATTTTATGGATCCACTTTTGTTTGTATGATGAATCTTCTTGTTAAGGGGAGTTTGTTAAAAGATTAATGTAAGTCTCTGCCTAAAGAACATATCTACCAGTAATATTACCTATGATTAACTCAGAATTGAGTTACTTCAACTCTTTTATTTCCATCTCATATTGAGAAAACTTTTACTCAAGTGTAATAGGTTGGACCTCTTTAGGTAGAGATGTAGCTATACCTTTTTTTTCAAATAGAAACATCCTCCTCTTGTTCTCCTGCACTAGTTTCATGTCCTATGTCATATTCAAGTCCATTGTTTATAACATTTACTAATGCATAGTAAATTGAATATATCACATCACTATCATAAACATAGTAGGGTTGGTCTCCCTTGATGGGTATATTTGGTTTGTGACCTCTATAGAGATTTATCTTTTCCTTTAATGATTATACTAAATATACTTTGTGGAGGGTAATATGGAGAGAGTTTTTAGAAAACCTCATTGTATGTGTTCCCAAAGAGAAATATGGGTAACAAGATGACACAAGTTTTGAAAAATAATTTTTTGATGCACCTTCTAAATGGGAAAATTCTAATTTACATGGGGGAGAGAAGGTTAAGGAAAAAATGTCCCAAGCCTTATAGGCTAGGAATTATCTTATTCCATAGATATAACATTTAAAACCATATTTGATAACCTTGAAGGAGGTGATTGTGGTAAAAAATCCCCCAGCCCTACGAGCCAAGGTTGTTCCTAGATTGCTTCTGTAGTAGCTATGATCACTTCCCTATTAATCTTGTGGATCATTTTATGGACATGATTTGGGTACAATACATGTTATTAATATGAGATGATTACTATTAGGAAATATTTCACCACTTGAGGTTTAGCTATGCTTAGATGAGAATCATGATTGATCCTTTTAGATGCTTAATACAAGAGACATTTTATGACTTTCTCTCATCAATCCAGATGCTTCTAAGATTTAGTAATACATAATCTCTATTGATTCTACCATCTATGGTGTATAGGTATCGATTCAAAAATTCAAATCAAAGTGATTAAATTTCATGATGTCGCTACTAGTAGGGTTTGTCGATCTGGGAGTGACATGAAATGAAATACCATGTTTTCACCCCATCCTTTGATATGGACATCATATGGGGATTTAATGATCAACTGACATAGATTATTCAAAGAATCGAGGAATACACATTGAGTATCTTCATGTTGCTTTACAAATTTCGGTCATTGTACAACTAAATGTAAATTAAATCTGATATGTTGATAAAATTATTCTATTGTATTGATTTGATTTTCATATCCTACATATGGAAAGAATTTCACTTTTAAATAGTGAAGATTCGCCTATAGATTTAGAAGAATATGATGTATTCATTCCTCTGACAAGGTCTTGAAATGTTATACTAAGAAGTGTTCAGGGGCCAAAACATGACTAATATGTCTTTCTTTGGATATTTATTTCCTCATCATCAATATATTCATTTCATATTATATAAGAGATTCCTCTAATTTCTCTGACCAAAGGGGTTATTTTCCAGCTACCTTGTTATAGAAAATAGGGTTGATAATAATCTTATTTTTTTGTAATGGAATTTAGGATATTCAAGGGTTTTTTGGAGAATGATCATTGCTCTAGGATATCTTCTAGCTGATAAATAATGTTTCTTGTCAGATACAAGGTATCAATCATGGTTGGCCTTATCTTCTCAAGTGCCCCATGATATGAGAGCTTTCTCATAGCTAATTCAGAAAGGGGATAGCATATTTTTGAAATGAAATATTAATGTGGGGAGGAGTTTATGAACAAAAAACATCATGGGGAGTACTAACATCATGTCTCAACATCCAACCACATGGAGGATTCCTACAGCATATACCATGTAGAGGACTTTTGAGGTGGATAGTGGCAAGGGGATGATCTTATTTATGTTTGATATTCTAACCACAAGGATTTATTCCATGGTAATAAATATGATAAGAGTTCTCATGATCAATCTCAATATGTACATGAAGGATACCTTCATGGAAAATACTAGGGGGAGGACCTCTAGAGTTTCTAGAAGAAAAATTTTGGGGAGGACCTTCACAACTGCAACTATTGCTTCTTTGATCTAGAAATGAATCAAAAGGATCCCGGGCTGCCATTGAAAAATGTTTGAGAACCTCAAGAACACTAGCATTAAGAAGAGTATGTATGTGGTCCTACTTCTATATTTTAGATTTCCCTTAGTGAGAATTTTTTTTAAATGTTCTTCATCGGGAAATTAGATTCATATATTATGAATAACAACTTTCATATATGGGATCCCACATGAGTGACTCTGATTTTTTTTGTTGGGATATGTCAAAAAGATTCAGTGGTTTTGGTAGGAATGTGTGTATGTCCTGAAGTGGTCAATAAAATAGACTGATAATCTTTAGTTTGAATGGGAATGTGTGCTTGATCCTATTTTATATTTATCATGGGAGTGTGATAAATACCCTCTTGTATAGGATAAGTAATGTGTGCCTTCTCATAAGTACCCTTCACAGTATACTGATGAGCTACTTTGATGGTGGGTATGGTGATGTTTATCAACCCCCTAACCAATACTACTTCTAGGATATGTTTAAAGATTTAAAGAATGTGGGTAGGGATATAATTCTTCCCCTTATTACCGCCGGGATGTTCCGATAGGTTTCTGTAACTGGAATGGGTATGTGCATCCATTCCTTGGTTGTAGGAGGAATGTGTGTCTGCTTCTGTCCTCCAGTTCTCATAAAAATATATCGATGGGAATTATGTGTGGGGGTGGGAACATGGGCCTACCCACTATTCACTATCAGGATATGTTGACAAGTTTCTCTGATTGATACAAAAAATTATTGGCACTCTCGTTGTGTGTCGACAGGAATGTGAAAATTCTCATGAATTTCTACCACAGTATATTAGTGGTCTTCTTAGGTAGAGGTAAGGAATTAGGCATGATATTGTTTTTTGATGGTTTTTCTCCCTTGACATGACATATTGGGTACTCTGGTTTGGATGGATTGAGTTGGGACCCATGGGGTGGTGTCCTCGGCGGGCTAAGGAATTGATATCGCAAGGAATTAGCAGTGGCAATTTCTTTAAAAACCCCTTAGAGGAAGATCCTATACTAGAGTGAGGTTTTTATTGACCTCCCAAACCACCTACTTGAGATAAGGTAGATACTTACTACTATGTTTAGTGGAGAGTCTCAAAAATGGTTTTAGATGGAAATAGTTGTCATTTTCTTCCTTACCTCCACCCATTGTTGGGCATATGATCGATGCAGATTTATGTATTGGAGGGATTCACATGTAACCTATAATGTTCAGATAGTACCATTCATATGGTACTCTAGGATCAGTGTATTTTCCACCTATAATTGAAGGTTCTTTGTGGGATAATGTTCCCTCTAGTTTGAAAATGACCCATTTTGTACAACAACATATGATTAAGTTCATCTTGATTAGTAATATTCCATTTGGATCGAAGGGAGTTCTAGTGGATGTGGCTAGGGTTAAATAATAAACATAAATAAGTAAACCCGACAATATAGAATAATGAGTAAATAAGCACATGCATGATTGGTTACTTTAAAGGATCCATATTGGGACTATTTTTGTTTCATAAGACAAAATGGCCTAATGTGTGGGTGACTTAGTTATTTTAGTTAATGAAAGATTTATGTTGGATTCACCATTTTTATTTCACAACTGAGGCGGTGTGTTAGTTTTTCATGTGTGGGGAATCATTGGAACTCTTTGGACTATTTCAAATGTGGTTTATTCATGGAACTAAAATTCTCAATGGATCTGTGATAGGTTACGGACCTACATTTCAAAGGTAGGTGGTCACTAGAGTATTTTTTCCAATGATATTTAATAACTCACATTATTTGATAGGATCCAAGTTTAGGATCATCATAACCTATTGGGGGGGATTATTTCCTACTATGAGACTTTATTATCTATTTAAGATGTATTCTTGAATCATTCCAAAAATCTCATTGTGGGACTGGTTACCCTTACAATATTTTCAATTGGTTATTATCATGCATTGGTGTGAACTAACTATGTGTATCAGAGGTTCTCCCTCAATGGAAACATTCATATGTTTAAGTAGTTCTCCATCAATTGAACCATATATATGTATCATAGGTTCTCCATATTATTTTGTTATTTACTTGTTAATTCCCTATTTTAAAGAATTTTTATTTAAAGCCTCATAATTGGGTGCTCTATAATTTATACCCATCTAAGAAGGTGATGGTTGGTTTGGTGTCAGGATCAGGCCCATGATAAGGCTTCATATGTATCCTAATGAAAAGAATCAAAATACACATAGTTTGGTTATTCTTAACAAGGAATGTAATACCTTTTAAGTCCATGTGACAAACACCAGACCATGTAGTTTAACATCATGTGGTAAGGATGTTCAGGAAAAATATGTTTGTAAATGGCTAGTGTAGGACTTACACGTAAGAGGACTTATGTATCTGACCTCAGAGGGGATTTCTATTTAAGATACTAGATTGATCTTATAAATAATATGGATCTGTAAAGATATATCTCACTAGAAATATGGTTTGATGAGGATGAAATGAAAGGATCTAGAAGGAATGTATCCCTTAGGGTAGAGGCATGATCTTATTGGTAATATGGACTGATGAGGATGATAATGAGTTGAAGATGTTGGGTTTGAACCTTATTAAGGAATCCTACATGTCTATTTAGGACAAGAATTAAATCCCACATAGTTTAGTATTATTGGGAGTTACACCTAAGGAGGAGGCCCAAACTTAGAGGAGTATCTCAAATCTATGTAGTTGTGTGGGGACTTACACATTGGTGTCACCCTGAGATTAGAGTTGAGGCTTACACCTTAGTAGGATTCCCAAGGATGGAAGTTTTATTATACTAGTGATATGATCTACTTGAGTCCCTAATACCACACGATTCATGCTTTTTGTAAAAAATAAGAAACACTAGAAGATCAGTTACATTTCATAATTGGTTTCAAATAGGACTTATACCCAAACTGGAATCCTATAACTAAAATCTTTTCCTCACTCACCAATGGATGTGGAAGTGGATATAGAGGATAGGAGGGATATGACATCCTATAAGAAATGTTGGGGCAGGTTTCTCTAGTAAATATTCACTTATGAACCCCCCCCCCCCCCACCACCACCACCACTACTTGTTAATGGATGAGGGAGGGGCTATGAGGAATTTTACAACAAGTAATAATATAAGTATTACTCTAATAAGGATTCCATTTTTGATCTTCATGTGTGTTTCTAAACCCTGGAATTGGGCTTACGCATCTGTTGATTGGAAAGAAAAAGGTGTGGATACTATCAAATTTTCTTCACATTTTTAGAGGGGGGTAAATGTCACCGACTAAACTGAAAAACTCCCCATCACCGCCTCAAATATTGGAGTAATTATTACCAAGTGAAATCATGATTTTTAACATACCAATGACCCCACCTATTAGGGAGGTTAAGTGCAGTACATCCTTTACCAAGGGAATGCATGATCGAAAGAGGGGCATGCTGGTGTGTCTCATACCCCAAACATATAAATCTAGTGTCTGTAGGGGATTCTTTGATGATAGCATTCCCATATAGGAGACTTGGTTAAAGGAGGATGAAATATTTTTAGGGAAGTATAATCCCTAGGTGGATGGCTGCTAGGGTTGGAAACCCTGGCCGGATGGTCCCTAAGGTGGGAATCTCTAGTCGGATGGCCACTAAGGTAGAATCCCTAAGCATATGGTAAAAAAGGTGGGCATCCTTAGGTGTATGGCTACTAAAGTGGGTTCCCCTAGGTGAATGATCGCTAAGTTGGTAAGCCTCTGGGTGTATCGCCATTATGGTGGATAGTCCTGGGTGAATGGCTGCTAAGGTGGGCAGCCCTAATAAGGGGCCCCAGGAAGTTGGTAACCAAAGTGATTTCTTTAGATCACCACTTATTACTTAAGTTGGTTTTCTTAAGTCGTATAGTTTAATAGGCTATCTAGAATAGGTGTTGGAGGCTTAAGATAAGTCTCTCAATGAGTATTTCCCTCTCTTCTAGAAGTAAGAAAATTTTTCTTCTATGTAGTAACCCTGATCATCTATCTATAGTCGAAGATCTAGAGGTTGGGTAGAGAAGTCTAAGAAATGAAATTGGTACGCATAAGAGACATTACACAATGCAAGATGGGCTACTCATGGGGACCTAAGTTAGGCAGGCTAAGCGGCTGGAGGAGATCTTGGGCAAGGTAGACCTAGAAACCATAGGGTTCCCTAGGCAAGGAAACAATGTTTTTTCTGGGGTTTCTTGGTCACCTCTTTATTTCTCCTTTTTATTCAAAAGGGAGTGTAAATAGTATCATTTTAAGAATACTCTTGATCAAGAAAATGACATAGATGAAGAAAATTCTTATAATCATTAGGAAATTTGATTCGAAAATAATAATTTCCCTTATCCTTTGAAAACATTTAAAAGGGAATATTTTATTAAACCATGAGAATAAGAATTTCATTTTTTAAAAAAATTAAAATATTACATTAAAATTCTCTAAGAAAATGAAAAAGGTGGTGAAAATATGCGTTCACATGGAAACATGTAAAATAGATTCCTTCCATAGAAAACTGGCCATGTGGAAAGCATTGAAAATATATTATTTTAAAAAAAAATTAAATAAATCCAATATAGTTGAAAATAACCATGAAAATTTTTAAAGAAGGAATTTTAGAACATTTTAAAACATTACTTTATAATAAAACATTTTTTGAAAACTAATCATGAGGAAAACATTTAAAGTCCATTAAAACCTTTTAGTGAAACCCCCATCGTAAAAAGGATGATAAAACCTTTCATTGATAATAGGTGAAGAGAATTATTAGGTTCACTTAAAACATTATAGAAAATACTTTTGTGGTGTAAAACATAGATATGGAAGAAAAAGATTTGTGTTCTTAGTTTTGGTATTATTCATTTTAATAACGCATTTTTAAATATAATGTGGTCCCCCAAAGAGAACATTTTAATTAAAGGGATTAATTTCCCCAAATATAAAGGAAATAAAACATATTTAAATAGAAATAGTAGGAGAAAGGATACTTTTAAGATAAATGTCAAGAAGAAAATTCAAGACTCATGGAAAAAAACTTGATTCATGACCTAGGTAACTTTTTAACCAAAACCGTTGAAGGAGAAAGAGATTGAAAATGAACATCAAATAAAATGAATAAAATATATTTCATGATAAAAAAAATTGAGTAGCATATACACTATATAAAAGTAAATTGGTGTATCAAGTAAAACGTGTCTCAATGAAGGGTGTTTGAGACAAAAATATATTACCTTATTTCCCCTCTTAGTTTATCACGCTCTAACTTCCTATAAAACAGCTATAATTATCTTAATTATAAATTTTAGAACCTTATTCATCTATATATGTAACACCCCAAGATTTTATGAAATATTTTTTTCAAATAAAATTAATCTTTTCGGTATTTTTTTTACATGCAGCATTGAGTTTATCTTTCATTACATGAAACACTGAGCATATTTTGTGTTACTCGCAACACTAATTTTAAATGAAACATGACACCTTATTAAAATATTATTATTTAATATGATAGTTATCACCTATTCATTGGAATGGTGGTTATGAATAGTATTAACAAAATTATGAAAATATATAGTTTAAATATGTATATAAAATTAATTATTTGGTGATCAACTAATTAAAAATAAAAATAAAAACTATTTAAAAATAAAGGAAATCTTTTTCCAAAAAAATATTTTATGTAAAAAAACGTGTTTTACCTTAATAAATTAATCAAACCAATTTTAGTAAATAATTTTAATCAAATTTATATATTATATATTCAATAAAATATTTAACATTCATCTTATGTGTTTTCTAGACAAGAGATAATAATAAATTCAATTTTACGCTTAAAATTGTGTTTTTATAACAAGCAGTTTTGTCACCTTTTATGAACTTATTTTAAAACTAATTTTTGAAACTTTTAGAAAATTTATTTGAAAAACTAAATTTAATTTTTTAAATCATCATGTCAAAAATATCTTGGGGTGAGTTTTTTATAATTTTCTGAAAAGGTTAATTTTTTTAGGAATAGTGAGAAATACTGAATTTTAATTAAAAAATGTCGTATCATTTAAATTATTTTTAAAGTTAAATTATATTTTAAATTGGTTTTAAATTTATATTATTTCAATTATATATCTATTAATACAATTTAGGTCATTTTAATCAATTTAATATTGAAATTGGATACAAAAACTTTTTAAAATTTTAAACATTTTCTCTTTGAAAACCTGTTTTCTCATCGCGTCTGTGGGATTAGTTTTAAATTATATTTTTCCACTTCTATGAATTTAATTTCAAAGAATGAATTAGATATTTTTAATCATCATAATTTATATTAGATAATAAGTTCAACTTAATTTTTGACCAAAATGAATAGTGAAAATAGTAAAAATTAATTACCTTGGTTAAGATAAAAATGGGTTTACCATAGAATTAAACTAAAACAATAAGGGTTAAAATGACCTAAAAACTTATATAAAACATATTTTATAGCCATATTTAGAGCTCATAATTTTTAATTATTTATAATAATACATTTTTGAACTTGTTCCATGTGAAAAACATGGGTATACCTTTTACTTCTCAAAAATTACAAGTGTGTCGCTCACCTCACTTATAAAAGTCCACCACCTCTCCTCTATTCTTCACACCTTAAAAACCATTTGGTTTATCCAATACCTACCAATATCACTTTAAAAATTACATCATATCATACTATAATCATTATTGTGGTCATAAATCCAATCTAGTAAGGCTTTTAGTGCAAACCTAAAGAGGTTATCCGAAGAAGAGGTAACGTTCTTCAACGAGTTTTTTTATTTTATTTCTACCTGCACCTGCTTAAATTATTATTAAAACATGATGATATAATAACCACAGAATATTAAATATTATTATATGTTTTTATTTCAAGGTCATGACCTATAACCAACTCCACTTCCATCAAATGGGTTACAAAATCATCATTTGTGTGTACGGCGGACTACCGTCTCGTGAACCGATGTCATTCGTTTTTCATTAACATCGCTCACGGTTGGTTATTATGATGTATATAAAGTATACATATGATATTTATAACATAATTATACCTCTGTATTAATTATATCATATATACCTTTTTCTTTCTATTCCATAGGGGATGCGATAACGTTATTTGTGTGTTTAGCGGACTACCGCCTCATAAAGTGATGTGATTCGTTTTCACTAATGATTTACATGGAAGATGATAAGGATAAATTAAATAAATATATATGATATAAATGAAATAATTATGATATTAATGACATTTTTAGCATTATTAAAATATAATATATCATTTTATTTCTTACCTTTTCACTCACACAAATATGATAATGTCATTTGTGTACATGTGGATTATCACCTTCATAGAGTGATGTGACTCTCTTTTCATCACCACACCATACGGAAGATATTTATAAGTATATTTAAAAATATATATATTATTTATGATATTATAATAATTATATAAATATAATATATTACTTACCTCAATTTCTATAATGATCATTGAAAGATCAAAACATTACTCATGCATGTGTATGGTCTATCATCTCGAGGATCGTATCGTACTTCATTTCTCAAAACCATAATTTTTTATTGGTATTAAAAGTATAATTGATGTATAAATATGATAATTATTTCATTATTATTATTCTTGAGATTATAGATCCATGATCAAAGTAAGAGGATAGAAAATAAAAAATCAAAACATATACGAAAAACAAAGCGGTTATTACCCAAAACGTGACTTTAATATGGAATTGTTAATAAATGGGTAATAAAAGACATAAATAAATAATATATGGTATGATATATATAATTATATTTCTATAATATATGTATTATAAAATTACATTTATTATATAGGATGTTCGAACATGTATGAGGGAAGTCGATACATAAGGTAAGAGATTTCTAGTCTCTCTTTTATTTGTAGGAGTCATGTGAAAATTCACCACTAATTTATTTTGTGTGGTTTATATAATTTAATAATGAAGTTTTATATCATGAATCTCCTAATTTATATTATATTTTAATTTTAATTTTATTTTATGCTTTATTGGGGCTTGCGATTCAAAATATTACTAGAGAAATATGGGATTTTCATCTCACTTTTTACTTTTATGAGACACATACCAGATTCACCACATATTTATTTTTATGTATTATATATAATACCCATGAATATATTTTATTAGTATTTTACTTAATTTTTTTTGGATTCACATATCCATTCGATAATCTCTCTTTTATGGGGTGTATGATTCAAAAGTTACCAAAGCTGTAAGGGATTTTTGCCTCAATTTGCCTTCTTTGAGACATATGTTATGTTATGAACCTATATCGTTTTTTAAGGTGTATATATATCCCATTTTACATGTAAAATCATGAATTTATCTATCCTCGTGATATTTTAGGTTTCATTTAATTTTATTCCTTCATGGGACTTATGTTTCAAAGTTATTAAAGTGGTAAGAGTTTTATGATACAATCTTATTGTTTATTGGGATTGTTCATTATTATGCTACCAATGATGAAATATTATGATCTATATCTCAATAAAATCATGTATTTTATTTTCCTATGGTAATTTCATGATAATTCATGTTTTCCATTCATTTTACTCTCTTTATGTACTTAAGATTTCAAAATTATGTTTTTAAGAAAAATCATCTTTATTTCTATCTACTGTCGAAAAGCATTTTTCTTAAAAAACCATGATTTCTAAAAAAAAATTCAAAATTTTTTTTAAAATTATTAAAAAGATTTATTAAATAAATTTTGACTCATGTTTTACTTTTTCAAATTTCTTTGAAAGGAATCTTCATGTCATTTTCCAAACAGTGCTCATTTGAATTTTACCAAAAATTCGAAAGGAATCTTTGTTTTAACATGTAAAACATGAATGGAATTTCCCACCATCATGACCATTATTTTATTTGAATCTAAATTTAAAATTTTTTTGGGTTATTTTTATAGAAAATTATTTCAAAATGTTTTATGTTTTAAAAAAAATCTTCAAATAAAATTCATTTTCATCAAGAAATGTTCCAAGTGATTTACCCTTCAAATTCATTATCCATATAAGATGAAATCATTTGGTATAATTTATGTTTTACTGGATATATTAACCAAGAATACCATTTTTTTCTTACTCTAAATGGTTTATAATGAGAAGATTCTTATGAAACCCATTTCTCTTCCATGGGTTATACCATGATAAAATATTTATGAAACCTGCTTCTTTTCATGGTTTATGCTATGATGAAATGTTGAAATGATTATGAAACCTATTTATTTTAAATATTTTATGATATGATTAAATGTTTATGAAACCCATTTTATTTCATGGGTTATGATATGATAAATTTTGTATGATCTTGTGGTACAGATACATATGATTTTCATTATGTAACAAGTGGGGCTTATATATCCCCCCAATGCATTAGGTAATGATTAATTTTATATGATATAAAATGGTAAATGGGAGGTTATACCAATCCCAAAACAATATGGTATATAGGATTTTATCCCAATCCCAAAACAAGAGGGTACATGGGATTTTATTCTAAGCCCAAAGCTGGTTCACAGGTGGTTAGACCAAGCCTAATATGTTGTTAATGTCATGTTGGGTCACCTTAACATAATATTTTTTATGCTTATGTGTATTCCAAAATTTTATATCTTATGTAATTGTTAAGCTCTCATGGATCATGTTCTTTGATTCCCTTGTGATTCATTTCTTATGAACAACCAATCTCTATGTCATGACTCAATATTATGATCTTTGTTATACAGGTTGTGGTTTTAAAATGTTATGCTCATGTTATGATTATATATCTACATTGTTTAACCATATTGAGTATAGGAGATCACCCTTTCATATTTTTTCTTTCCCCAGGTTATAAATAAAGGTTTTTAAGTAGGATTAATAAAATGGGAATATCTTTATGGGAGACATTGAAGATATTTCAAGACATAAGAATATTTTGTTCCAAGTTTCCAAAGGTAATAAAATATTATGGTCCTCATGTGTGTGTTTGTGTAATATAATGAATATTAATCTAAAAAATGAACTATCCATGTATGAGAAGCCTAGGTTATTATAGTTAGTATCATAGGAAAGGTTTGGTTAAACTTTGTAAACTAGTATGAGAAAACTTTAGTGTGATCCCTAGGGATATTTCTAAATATATGTCTTGGGATTTATCTAAGGATAATTCTAAGGATTATTCAAAGTATAGTAAAATATACTAGAATATTGGTAAAGGATAGATAAAGTGGTTTCTAAGAAATTTCATCTCTCTATGGATAATATAAGTCGATGTGGCTCTTGCACAAAGGTACCTAGAGGTAATAACTCCGAAGAGGATGCATTGAGCTGGACTCAATCGTTACTTAGTGCATGATAATAGGACTTGATACATACATGGTTTGACACTCCTAGGGGATATTCTTTAGAATTTTACAAACTCTTTATAAACCATCAGGAAGGATTAAAATATATAATGACTTGAATGGCCTGTGATAAACCTAAGGATTTGTAGATTGAATAGAAGGTGTCATGATTTAGACATACCAGAAGTGATTTTTCATGATTATGTGGTTTTTCACAATTATTATTGTCGTTCACACTATGATTTTATGTTTTAGTCGATGTAGGAAACTAAAAGGAACTAGGTTAGCATTGAATATCACAAAAAAATACTCATGAGTATCCAAATGATATGATGAATAGAGTGAAGTATATTATGATTATTCCTAATCAGTTATCATAGAACATTATTAAAAATGTGTACCTTAACCAAATATTGATCTCACTGAATAATAGAATGGTGAAGTTTTCTGAGAGTTCAGGTAATGGAGACCATGAATGAAAGAAGATTCATATTCCTTTATGTAGATATTGTGGGAAGAAGCACCCAAGTGAATGTCTCGGTGGAATGGAAAGATGTTTCGAGAGTCAAAAATAAAGACAAAAATCAAGTAATTGTTCAGGTAAAAGACAAATTTCAGTTAATATAATGGATGGGAATATTGGTCTCCTAAAAGTATTATCAAATGATGAATTTTTTAAATGTGTAAAGTATGAACATTATACAAATTTATGTCCTAGGGGGAAATCTCATGAATATAATCATCAAGATGGTATGTGTAATGGTTATATTTCTAATGAGTAAGAGAATATGAATAACATATTAAAGGAATGAGGTATTAAGGAATAAGATGATGAATCCCAGTTAATGGCTTAAGTATGAAGTATAATACTTAGTGTTTATGTATTGTAATTCCATAAATATGTTATATGGATGATAATATATATAAGTGTTGTTTTTAGAATTATTTCATTGAATATTTTCAATAATATGTTAAATGGTATTTATGACCTAGAAAATTGATTTAATGGCAATGTGATATTCATGTAAAACCAATAAATAAGGGAAACATAACACTTAATATTTTATGGATGTTTTGATAATGATTTTGGTATAAAGAGATGATTGATATGGATAAAGTACCAAACTATTTTTTTTTTGTATTTTCCAAATAAAATCACTTTGTGGTTAAGTGAGAACTGAACAAGGTAGAAAAAAAAGGCAAAGTAGTGTGACCAAGGGTTATTACCATGTTTTAAGAGAATATATTATGAAGGTATTAACATGTTTGATATTTAAAAATCAAGATCCACTTTATGATATATGGGGGATTAATGTTAAGTTTATTTTGAGAAATTTAGTGACATTATTTATAAATTTTGAATTTTGGAAGGGTTATAAAGTTAACCATTTATGGAATGGTTTAAGTTTAACTTTGGACAAGGCTTTAGAGATTAATGTATTACTTCACCATATGAATATTTATGCATATTGGATAACCTATAATAACCATTTTTTTGTGATGATAACTAAAGATATATGAAAAAGATTATCATTCTATCAACGGATCTTATGATTTGTTAATGCATCAGGCATAAAAAATTCACCTTCATTTCTTGGAGTAAGATATGAAGTGTAAATTGATCAAGGCACAACCAAATGGTGATATTGTTCTTATGAAATGGAATGAAATCAAGTAAGTATATATTCTCATGAAATTTCTTCAAAATTAGGAAAAGGATATTTAAATAAAATATTATCCTATTATCCCTATTTTTGATGATATTAATAACCTTTTTCATACCTATTTGGTCTATGGTATTGTGGTTATTAACCTTCTATGGATCACTCACTTTCTTGTAATCAATTATCTCTATCACTTTCTATAATTATTTATGTTTTTATTCCATGTCCAAATCTCTACATCCCATCGATTTTCTCCTATGTGGAAACATAGTTATGAGTTAGTCTAGGTAACCTTTATGTTTCAAAATTTCCATTTTTAATGGATGTTTTATTATTTATTTATATAATTTTTGTTTCAATGAAGGAATTTTCAAATGTTAAACCTTTGATGATTGAGACAAATTTCAAGGGAGAAGTTCATTTTAAGGGGAGTAGGATGTAACACCTTGAGATTTTATAAAATATTTTTTCAATTTAAATTAATATTTTAGATATTTTGTGTTACAAATATCAATAAGTTTATATTTCATTACATGCAACACTTATCTTATCTTTTATTACACACAACATTGAGTTTAAACGAAAAGAAACATGTTATTAAATATTATTATTTAAAATGATAGTTATCACCTAGCTGTTGGAATGGTGAGTATGAATATGATTAACTAAATTATAAAAATATATGGTATATAAAATTAATTATTTAGTGATCAATTAATTAAAAATTAAAATAAAAAAATATTTTAAAATAAAGGAAATCTTTTTCGAAAAAATTGTTTTTATGCAAACAAACATGTTTTACCTCAATAAATTAATCAAACCACTATTGGGGAATCATTTTAATGAAATGTAAATATTATATATTAAATAAAAATTTAACATTAATCTTATGTGTTTTCTAGATAATAGGTAATAATATATCCAATTTTATTCTTAAAAACTGTATTTTTCTAAAAAATAGTTTTGTCGCCTTTTGAGCACTTATTTTAAAAATAATTTTTGACACTTTTAGAAAATTTACATGAAAAAATAAATTTAATTTATTAAATAATCATGTCAAAATTATCTTAGGGTTATTTTTTTATAATTTTTTGAAAATCTTGATTTTTTATTGAATAGTGAAAAATATTGACATTTAATTTAAAACTGCCTTTTCATTTAAATTATTTATAAATTTAAATTATATTTTATTTTATTTTTAAAGTAAAATTAGTTAAATTATATATCTACTAATCCAATTTAGGTTATTTTAATCAATTTTATATTGAAATTGGATATAAAAACTTTGTAAACTTTTGAACATTTTCTCTTTAAAAACCCGCTTTCTCGTCACATCTAAAGGATTAATTTTAAATTAAATTTTACCAATTCTATGAATTGAATTTGAAAAAATATGTTAAATATTTTGAATCAAAATAATTTATATTATCAAATTATTTCAACTTAATTTTTTACAAAAATGAATAGTGAAAATAGTTAAAATTAATTATTGTGGTTAAGGTAAAAATGGGTTTATCAGGTGTTAAACTAAAAATATAAGGGTTAAAATGACCTAAAAACTTTTTTAAAACCTTATGGACATATTTCAACCTTATAATTTATAATTAATTAAAATAATCCATTTTTTACCCTTGTTTCATGTGAAAAATGTGGGTACACCTATTTCTTTTCAAAAATTACAAGTGTGTCACTCACCTCACTTATAAAAGGCCACCCACTCTCCTCTATTCTTCACACTTTAAAACCATTTTGGTTCAGCTAATACCTGCCTAAATAAATTTATAAATTTCCTCCTATCCTCCAATAATACTTATTTTGGGAATAAAGACAACCTAGGAAGGCTTTTGGTGAAAACCTAAGATAGTTACCCAAAGAAGAGGTAACGTTCTTCAACAAGTGTTTTTATTTTATTTCTTTTTACACCTCCTTAAATTATTATTAAACCATAATGATATAATAAAATCATTATATTACATATTATGAGATGTTATTATATTAATTTAATTACCTAAAACCATCTAAACTTCTATCAAATGGGATATGAAATCATTGTTTGTGTGTACGGTGGACTACCACCTCATGAGCTGATATCATTCATTTTCCATTACCACCTATCACAGTTGGATATGATGATGGATATAAATTATATATATGATATTTATAAAAAAAAATTATATCTCTAGATTAATTATATCATATATACCTTTTTCTTTCCAATCTGTAGTGGATATGATAACGTTGTTTGTCTGTACGGTGAACTACCGCCTCGCGAAGCAATGTGATTCATTTTCACTAACTCTTTACATGAAAGATAAAAAGGATAAATTATATATATATATATATATATTTGATATAAATTAAATAATAATTATATTAATGAAATAATTATTATTTTGAAAATACAATATATCATTTTCTCTCTTACCTTTTCACTCATTGAAAAATGATAACATCATTCGTGTATGTGTGGAATACTGCCTTCACAAAGCGTTGTGTCTCTCTTTTCATCACCATACCACATAGATGATATGTATAAGTATATTTAAATAAAAAATATGGTATTTATGATATTATTATCATTATTCAAATATAAGATATTATTTTCCTCATTTTGATAATAATCATTGAAAAATGGAAACATTACTAATGTGTACGTATGACCTACCATCTCTATGATCATAGCATACTTTATTTATCAAAAAAAACATGATTAGAATTAAAAGTATAATTAAGGTATAAATATGATTATTATTTAATGATTATTATTCTATATATCATGGAAACATGATCAAATTAAGAGGACTGAAAATAAAAAATCAAAACATATATGAAAAACAAAGCGATTATTACCGAAAACGTGACTTTAACATGGAATTATTAATAAATGGGTAATAAAATAACATAAGTAAATCATATAAAGTATTATATATATAATTATGGTTTTTTAATTAATTTATAATAAAATTATATTTATTATATAGGAGGTTCGAACATGCATAAATTAAATCAAGACTAAGGTAATATTTTTTTAGTCTCTTTTTTATTTCTAGGAGACATATGAAAATTCACCACTCATTTATTTTATGTAGTATATAAAATACCCATTTTACATTTTATATCATGAATATACATATTTTAATGATATTTAAATTTTAATTTGATATTATTATTTATTGGGTATTATGATTTAAAAGATTACTAGAGCAATAAGGGATTCTTGTCTCACTTTTTACTTTTGTGAGACGCATGCAGGATTCGTCACCTATTTATTTTATGTGATGTATATAATTACCATTAATTTATTTTATTATGATTATCCTTATTTTTTTAGGGATTTACATATCCATTTTAGGATCTCCATTTCATGGGGTGTACAGTTTAAAGTTACCAAAGCGGTAAGTGATTTTTGTCTCAATTTTCCTTCTTTGGGTCATACGTTATGTTATGAACCTATATCATTTTAATAGGTGTATATACAGACCCTTTGAAATGTAATATCATGAATTTATTTATCCTCATAAAATTTTAATTTTAATTTAATGTTATTACTTTATGGGACTTATATTTCAAACTTACCAAAGTGGTAATAGTTTTATGTTACAATCTCATCATTTATTGGGATTATTCATGATTATACTACGAATGATGAAATATTATGATATATATTTAAATAAAGTCATATATTTTATTGATCTATATTTAGGTCATTAGAATATATTTTTTCCCTTTATTTTACTCACTTTATATACTCAAGAGTTCAAAAAAATTAAGAAAAATAGTCTTTATTTTTCTCTTCGGTCGAAAACTCTTTTTCTTCTAAAATCGTCATTTCTAAAAAAGTTTTAAAAAAAGTTTTTAAAATTATTAATATGATTTATTAAAGTAATATTTACCCATTTTTTAATTTTTTTTAAAAAAAATAATCTTCATGTCATTTTCCAAATAATGCTTATTTAGATTTTACCGAAAATGTGAAAGGAAAAAAAATTAGAATGTATAGCATGAATGAAATTTCCCACCATCATGACCATTATTTTATTTGAATATTACCATATAATTTTTAAGGTAATTTTCAAAGTAAAGGATTTCCAAAAAAAATAAATAAATGTTTTTCAAAGAAAATAAATTCTCCTTAAAAAATGTTCCAAGTGTTTTTTCCTCCAAATTAATTCTTCATATAATATTCCATCCTTTGATATAATTTATTATTTACTATGAATATGAACCAAGGATACCATTTTTGTTCTTAATATTAATTTTTAATGGTGAAAATATGTTTATGAAGCCCATTTCTCTTCCATGGGTTATACCATGATAAAATGTTTATGAAACCTGTTTTTTTAAAGGTTGGGGACGAAGCCTCATTTTTTATTATTAAATAAAAGACCTACTTTTTTTATTAGGTAGAGGGGGACCCATTATATATATCATAGGTCTGGGGGAATTAAAACCCAAATACAAGGCCTGAAAGCCTATTTTTTCCCAAAGGGCCCTTTGGTGAATAGTACTGCTACAGTACCGAGGCTGCTACATTACCACTATAGTACCACTGCCACTACAGCTCCTAAAACAATGCCTATGTCACTACAGTGTCATCGCTGCTACAATTCTGTCACTGCTACAGCATTGCTACAGTGCCCTACTATAGTAGCCCGTAAATTTGTCCTTGCCCAGATTCAATCCTGGGTCTTTTGGATGCCAAGAAGGAGCCTTTACCACTTGGGTACAGGATTATTGGCATGTTTATGAAACCTGATTCTTTTCATGGGTTATTCTATAATGAAATGTTTAAATTATTATGAAACTTGTTTCTTTTCCATGGGTTATGATATGATGAAATTTTTATAAAACCCATTTCATTTCATGGGTTATGATATGATGAATGTTTTATGATCTTATGGAGCACATATGTATGATTTTCATTATATGACGGGTGGGACCTATATCTCCCTATAATGAATTGGGTAATTATTAATGTTATATGAGCTCAAAGGTTACATGGGAGATTATCCCAGGCCCAAAATAAGAGGGTATACAGGAGGTTATCCCAAGCCCAAAACAAGAGGGTGCACAGGTTTTTATACCAAACCAGAAGAAGGTACATAGGTGGTTAGACCAAGCATAGCATGTTATGAATGTATTGGTGGGTATACTTGACATAAGATTTTATATTCTTTTTTATACACCATAATTCTATTTTTTATGCCAATGTTATGCTCTCATGGATCATGTTATTTGATTTCCTTATGATTCATGTATTGTGAACTACCAATCTCTATTTTTTGACTCAAGATTATGATATTTGATATGCGAGGTATGGTTTTCAAATTATATGATCATGTTCTCATACCCTGATTCTCATTTTATGATTATGTATCTCCCTTGTTTACCCTTACTGAGCATCTGAGCTCACCCTTTCTTATGTTTTCCTTTTCCCATGTTATGAAGAAATATTTTTAAGTAGGACTACTAAAGGGTAAGATCTTTAAGAGATGAATTTAATATATTTAATGAATTAAGAATATTATGTTCCAAGTTTCCAAAGGCACTAAACTATTACGTTCCTTAAGTGTGTGTTTATATAATGTAATGGATATTCATTTAAAAAGATGTAATATCCATGTATAAGAAGTTTGGATATCTATACTATAACTATTTTATATACTTAATTTATAATTATTTACTTTGAATATGGTGGTTCATCATAGATTATTTTTAACATCAAGTGTTAACTCTTTTAATTGTCTCGCACATGTTTTTTAATGTTATTGTCAATCCCTAATATTTGATACCAAGTTCATCATTCCTAGATTAATCATCCAAAATGAAAGTGTGTTGTAATGATTGAATGAGTAAGAAAGTTCTATTAAATAGTGTTAATATAATATTTTTATAATATTATACATGTATTATATATCATATATCTCCATAAAATCTATTCTTAGAACCATTAATGATGGGTGGTGTTGATAAATGAAATTCATCATTCGTGGAAGTGGTGGTTTGCACGTATACATGATTAATAAAATCATTTCCCAATGGATGGATGGAGTGAAGGTATTTTAAAATTTATAATTTTAGAATTATAATAATTTTAAAAACATTGTATTATCAATTTCAATTTTAGTTTCATCCATGTTAGGTGTTTAAGAGAAATAAAACGCGTTGTTCATGGAGGTGGTAGTCTACACATACGCATGATTAACGATCTCATTCCATAACGAATGTATGGAATGAAGGTAAATGAAAAAGGTTATTATTTAATAGTTTTATAAGTGACATAAAAAAGAATAATTATTCATAAAACTAATCCTTTATACCATCCATAATAGGCAGTGATGAAAAACAAATTACATTGTGTCATTGATGCGGTAGTCTGCACCTACACATGATCGGTGCGTTTGTTTTTCTAAGAGAATGCTAGGGAATGAATAAATAATTGATGTTACATTAATATAATAAAATTTAATTATATATATGATACTTAATTAATTATATTAAAAAAGTTATTGAATATTATGAAGATAAATTTTAAAAGAAATACTAAGAGGAGAGTAATACTCGCATCGGGAACTTCAATTTTCCTTAGAATTATCCTAGGAAATGAAGAGGTTAAGATAATTAAGGGTGGAAAAGGGATATTGTTAGTGGGATAAGGTTCTAGGATGAATAAATGGTAATATTTTTACTAAGTAATTTGTATGGATGGATGTGTAAATAAAGGGTGTAAGTGTGTCCATTTATAAGGGAAGCAAAGGAAAGTTTTGGAATTGCCTTAACTTATTAAATTATTTCATTAAATAATTCAAGGTCAAAGACCCCATAATTAAAAAATATGGATTATGGGACATGATATGGCATAAAATAATCCCATCCACTCATTTATTATACACCTTTGAGTGATTTAGATTTTTTTTCATTCACTTTTGTCTTTAACACAAAAGTACTTTTCCAAGGTAACTTTTACTTTCACCCATGTTAATTAATTAAAATTATCATCATTAAATTTGATATTATCATAAAAATTGAATATTATAATCCTATATATGATATTAATTTTATCAATTAAAATTACAATTATTAATAAAAGTTAATTCTAAAATATATTTGTTTAAAACTTAAAAATGGTTTTTAAGATAATCATGTTTTTAAGCATAAAATTTATGTATGTTAAAATTATTAATATAAATATTTTTTAATGAACCATATCGATTTATTATAAATAAAATTAAGGTTATGTGACATTAAAATCAATTCATAGCTGAATTTTTCCAAAATATCAATTAATTGAAAGAAAATACAAAAAACAGTTTTCTTTATTAAATTAAACTTTTACTTTAGTTCTAAAAATGTTGGTCATGGGTTTTCTAAGATAAAATAGAATTTTAAAATGCATAATGTTATTAATTAATTTAATATTTTATCTCTTAAATTATTTTATGACCTTATAGGTCATCCTTATATATTGATAAAGTCGTAAAAATTATAATTTTCCTAAAAACCGTATTTTCAATTAAAAACTGATATTTTCAGAAAATGCTTTAAAATTCATACTAAATAATTTTTTTTATTATAAATTAAAAAATAAATATAATTTTATCTAATTATATTTCTAAAAATTATATATTTAACTTTTAATAGAAATATAAAATATAAAGATAAACTACTGTTATTTAAAAATAACCTTCTTAAACATTACATACTTTTAATATTATATTATACCAATTTTCTAATTTAAAGATTTTTAATATTTTATTTCATATATAGATATATTATATGTTATCATAATTTTATTTTAAATATTATTTTAATTTATTAATGCATCAAGACCTTAATTTTAGTCTATCTGAAGAAGGATATCGAACTCAGTATTATTTTAAGGGAAAATATATATATATACTAAAATATTATGATGTTATATTCTCCCCCATTAAATAAATTTCATCCTAATAATTTTTTATAAATAAATAAATTAAGGATTTCAAAAAGGAATACCTGATTTGAGATAACATTTCAAATGAAATTTCTAAATTAATATCTTATGTAAAACTAAAATAAAAATATTTTTCCTCTATCAAGTTAACTAAATGATCATTTTACCTCGATGTATAGATGCTTTATGTCCTCATTTTACATACATAAAATATTTTATAGTTCCTTTTATATAATCCCAAATGTGTTTCTTCCCACATTTTTTACATGAAGAAAATTCTATCTTCTTTCTTTTATTATCTTCATCACCCAAATTTTCATGAAACTTTGTCCTTATATTCTTTGGTGTGATAGGGAATTCAACTATATTTACTTTTTTAATCATAATTATTGATAGTTGATTTAGTATAATAATAATATTTCTAACTATGGTTATTATCCCACTGGATTTTAGGTCTGGACAATTACCGCATTATCCATTGCATCCATTGTTAGTTTGGTTTCTTCTTACTCCATCCATTACTTTAAAAAATTATTAGGTATGATAATACCTAAATTAGTAAATGTACAGAGGGAAAACTATTATCTTATAATAAATAATTCATAAATGATGTTCATACCCTAACTTATGATACTTTAGATTCAATCTAGGTTATCCATTGTCATTTTACTATTAGGTTCTCTAATCTAGTTAACTTCCATAAAATAATATGTTCAAATCCTTAATAATGGTTTATAAGAAGAATGTAAATTAACTCAAGCATATCCCCCAAGAGTGTCTGGATAGGTGAGTAGTTAGATCTTATTTACCATGCACAAAAATTATGAATGAGATATACCTGACTAACTCTTTTGGGGGTTGTTTCTTCTAGATGCATCTATTCCAAAGTTGTGTCCACCTCCCAATATCCAAAAATGGATTTAATTTCTAGGAAAACCAAAAAATCTCTACTTCACCAAAATTTTAGGCGATTCTCCGACACTTAGACATATTTCTAGGGTTTTCACTAAATTTATCATATCATATTCCCCAAACAACATAAAATATTAAACACTTCCAACCTAAAATTTTATCTATACCATTGAAACTAAGATCATCCACTACTACAAATATGGTATTTAACAATACTAAAATTGGTCATTATCTACACAAAAAAAATGTTGACTATTAAAGTGTGATTAAAATCCCAAGGCTTTTATCAATGCTAGAAAAGTGATGATAAAGTCACACTTTATCAGTGCTAAAAATCAATAATAAAATGTCTTTTTATCAGCACTTCTTTGAGCATAGATAAAGGACCCCCTTTATCAGTGAATTTCTTTAGCACTGATAAAGGGTCATTTTATCAATGCTAGAAAAAGCACTGATAAAGGGGACCTTTATTAGCGCTATAAAAAACATAGATAAAGGGGAATACTATTATAGTGTGTTGTTAAAATTAAGCAAACAATGATAGAAAAAAAAGAAAAAAAACATAAAATATAGATTGAAAATATTGAATTTAAATGAAATAAAATTTATAAGAAAATCCAGAAAAAAAACGCTATATTATAGACATTTCAAAAATTGGTTTGTATAATTACGTGAGTAAGTACAAATTATCATAGATATTAAAAAACATCAATGTTCATTTATCTTTGGCCCTTGGTAATGCTATTTCTGAACAAACCACCCTAGCTTGAGTAAAAGAATGCACCTATATAATAAAACAATTATTATGTTAGTAATATTATAAAGAAATAAATTAAAAATAGTGTCAAATTTAAACTAAAAACATATAAACTGAGTCATACCAGAAATATTGTGAATCAGATTGATTTGTGATTGATTCTTTCACATCACACCATTTATTTTTGTTCTAAAAATTAGGTACTATTGAATTGGATCTCATCTGTTGTGATAAAAAAACTCACTATAGATGGGAGTCAATTCAATATGACTTGCTTTTTTAGAACAATCCTTTAATTGTAATGTCATTTATTATTTATATTCAAGAATTATTTATGTGAAAATTAACTAAATAAGTATAAGATAAAAATGATTAGAAAATTAATTAAGTAATAGTAGATAAAATGATGAGAAAATAATTTGATCTTGTTTTCTCAGTTTTGACGATGTGATGCGCATTTTAAAATAAAATAGAACTTATATATTGAAAAAATGCACTTCGAGTCATACCAACCACATAATGTGTCAGATTTACATGTGGTCAATTTCTATATATCACAAATGAATTATGGATTTTACTAAATTACCAAGAAAATCTGGGTATGTTTACTTGGTTTTCAATGAGTGATAGACTTTTTTAACTAAATTTTCAATTTTAAACTGATAACAGCCAGTTTTAATCATATCGGGAACACCTTGTATCTGATTGAGTTGTGGGTGATTTCTAAACATCACAAATGACTTATGGATCATTTTCCTAAAGTATAAAAATAATATTAATGTGTTTGATTAGTTTTCAGTATGTTACATTTGATTTTTACTAAAATTTCATTTTAAACTAAAAACACGCACTTTGAGTCATATCGATCACATCATGTGTTTTTTTGATGTGATACTAATTCCTACACAAAAAAATAACTTATGAATAGATTTCAAAAATTATCAAGACATTCTAAGCATGATTTATTGTTTTTTAGTGAGTGGTGCATGTTTTGAACTAAAATGTCAATTTTAAACTGATAATGAACATTTTGAGTTATACCAGGAACACCGTGTATCGTATTTTGGTGAAGATAATTCCTATACATCAAAAATGATTTATGTATCATTTTCCTAAAGTATCAAAAATATATAAATTTTTTTTCTTAGTTTGAGTATGTCACTTGTCTTTTTTACTAAAATTGTCATCAATTTTAAATAAAAAGACAAACTTTGAATCACACCGGTCACACCATACATCAAATTGAGGTGTGGATAATTAATTCATGTCACAAATGAATTATTTATTGTTTATCTAAAGTATCAAAACAATAAAATTTAATTTTCTTATTTTTGAGTATGTCACTTGTGTTTTTTACTAAAATTTCATTTTAAAATGAAAATGCATACTTTGAGTCATACCAATCTTATAAGGTGTTGGTTTGATGTGAGACTAATTCCTACACATCAAAAATTACTTGTGAATCATTTTATTAGATTATCGTGATAATATGAGTAAATTTTCTCAGTTTTTAGTGAGTGGCATATGTTTTGAACTAAAATGTCAATTTTAAACTCATAATGAACACTTTGAGTCATACCAAGAACACCGTGTATCAAATTGTGGTGTGGATGATTTCCACACATAAAAAATGACTTATGGATCATTTTTATAAAGTATAAAAATAATCTGAATGTGTTTTATTAGTTTTGAGTATTCCACTTTTCTTTTTTACTAAAATTTATGTCAATTTTAAATAAAAAGACACGCTTAGAGTCATACTGATCACACCATTCATCGGATTGAGGTTAGGATTATTTTTACACATAAAAAAAATATGGATCGTTTTATTAAAGTATCAAAACAATATGAATTCATTTTCTCATTTTTGAGTATTTAAATTGTGTTTTTTAATAAAATGCCATTTTAAACTAGAAACACACACTTTGAGTCATATCAGTCACATCATGTATCAGTTTGGCATGAGACTGATTCCTATACATCATAAATTACTTATTAATAGTTTTATTAAACTATCAAAACAATCCAATCATGTTTTATTGGTTTTTAGTGAGTGATAAATGTTTTGAACTAAAATGTCAATTTTAAATTGATAACAGACACTTTAAGTCATATCGGACACACAATGTATTAGATTGAAGTAAGGATGATTCCTACACATAAAAAATGTATTATTGATCATTTCCATATATTATAAAAACAATACTAATGTTTTTTCTTGGTTTTGAGTATGTCACTTGTCTTTTTTACAAAAATTAATATCAATTTTAAATAAAAAGACACACTTTGAGTTATACCAGTCCCATCATGCATTTGATTGAGGTGAGGTTGATTCCTACACATCAAAAATGACTTATGGGTCATTTTTATAAAGTATCAAAACAATATGAATATGTTTTATTAGTTTTGAGTATGTCACTTTTGTTTTTTACTAAAATGTCATTTTAAACTGGAAACATGCACTTTGAGTCATATTGATCACATCGTGAGTCAGTTTGATAAGATATTGATTCTTACATGTCAAAAATTATGGATCACTATCTTAAATTATAAATACAATACAAGTTTTTTTCTTGATTTTTAGTGAGTGACACGTGTTTTGAACTAAAATATCAATTGTAAACTGATAACAAACACTTTGAGTCATACCGGCAACACCGTGTATCAAATTTAGGTGAGGCTGATTCCTACACATAACAAATGAATTATGGAAAATCTTCCTAAAGTATCAAAATAATATTATTATTATTTTCTCATTTTTTATTATGTCACTTTCCTTTTTTATTAAAATTAATGTCAATTTTAAATAAAAAGACACACTTGGAGTCATATTGGTCACACCATGCATCAGATTGAGGTGTAGTTGATTCCTACATCACACAAATGACTTATGGTCCATTTTAATAAAATATAAAAACATTCAAAATGTGTTTTTTTAGTTTTGAGTATGTTACTTTTGTTTTTTACTAAAATATCTTTTTAAACTGGAAGCACGCATTTTGAGTCATACCGATCACATCATGTTTCAGTTTGATATAAGACTGATTCCTACACATCGAAAATTACTTATGAATTGTTTTCTGAAATTATCAAGAAAATATGATCTTTTTTTATTGATTTTTAGTGAGTGACACATATTTTGAAATAAATGTTAATTTTAAACTAATAATGGACACTTTGAGTCATATCAAGAACACCATATTTCAGATTGAGGTATGGATGATTCCTACACATCACAAATGACTTATGGATCATTATAATAAAATATCAAAATAATATGAATGCCTTTTGTCAGTTTTTAGTATGTCACTTTTCTTTTTTATTAAAATTAATGTCAAATTTAAATAAAAAGATACACTTCGAGTCATAGTAGTCACACCGCATGTTATATTGAGGTTTGGATGATTCCTACATGTTAAAAATGACTTATAAATTGTTTATCTAAATTATCAAAAACAATATAAATGTATTTTCTTAGTTTTGAGTATGTGACATGTGTTTTGAACTAAAATGTAAATTATAAACTAAAAACATAGAGTTCAATTCATAATGAGCACATTGTGTATCATATTGAGGTGTGGATTATTAATTATATGATTTGTTTTTTCCTTTCAACTATCTGCACCAAACCAGAAAACAGAGAACATGTTTCATTTGGATAGAAGAGGAAACCCCATTTTGCCTAAAACACTTCACTTTTTAGGAATCATGGGGTTTCCTCTTATATCCAAAAGGAGCATGTTATCACTTTTCTGGCTTGCTACAAATATTTGAAATCAAAATATGACTTCCCAAAATATCTATGAAGAAAACTAAATAAGTATTAGATAAAAATGATAAGGAAGTTAAATTAAAAATAGTAAATAAAATGATAACAAAATTAACTAAATAATTAGTAGGAATTCACCTTTTCGTGATGTATATATACATTCTTGACCCATTTTTTTATTTCCATTATCTTAGTTTCATCCTTGAATTATAATCTCTCACAAGAATGAGAATCTTTGAACAAACCACCCCAACTCAAGGAAAATAATCCACAGGTATAAAAAAATAATTCTTATGTTAGTAACACTCAATAAAAATTAATTAAATATAAATATGAAACTATACATCAATAAAATTTCAATTTTAAACTGAAACTGTGATTTGAGTCATATTGGTTACACCATGTATCAGATTGAGTTATGGTTGATTCCAACGTGTCTTTTTATCCTACAATTCATTCAACATTACGAGATATATAACAATATATCTATTTGATAATTTAGAATGTTGAATACATTGTAAAATAAAAAGAAAATTGCTTCATCATGAGTGCATCATCCTTGTTGAGTGCATGATCATAGTACGTAAGTGAATCATCCTTATTGAAGAAGTGATTTCTTTATGATCTATATGAAAATTAACTAAATAAGCATCATATAAAAATTAAAGGGAAATTATCTAAAAAAAGTATAATTTTTAAAAAAAAAGGTTGTGGTTGAAGCCTCAATTTATTATTTAAAGCAAATACCTCTTTAGTGTGGGTAGAGGGAGACCCATTACATAGCCTGAAGTCTCAAGTCCAAGTGGCCTGAATACAAGGCTTGAAATCCCATTTTTTAGCCCAAAGGACCCCTCGGTGAATAGTAATGCTACAGTACCCGCGCTGCTACAGTACTCGCCACCACTACAGTACCCTATAATAGTGCCCCCGCCGCTACAGTGCCGCCACTTCTACAGTACCCTGCTACAGTACCCGGAAATTCTTCCCTGCCCAGATTTGATCCCGGGTCATTTGGATGCCAAGCAGGAGCTTGTACTACTTGGGTATTTTAAACTAAAATGAAACTTTTGAATTGAAAACATGTACTTCAAGTCATACCGACCACATTGGGTGTTGGATTAACATTTGTTCAATTACTATATGTCAAAAATGAATTATGGATCATTTCCCTAAATTTTGAAAATAATCTGATATTGTTTGGTCATTTTTGATCATGTGAAGTATGTTTTGAACTAATGTGTAAATTTAACAAAATAAGTATCAGATAAAAATGATAAGGAAATTAACTAAAAAATAGATAAAATAATGATAAAATTAACTAAATAAGTAGTATGAAGTCACTTATTCATGATGATTGTATATATTCTGACACCATAACTTCTTCCCATTCATTTCTAAACAAATTAATTCCCTCCATTATAATTCTCCTCGATAAATAGACAAAAAATAATATATAAACATTCTGATACTAATGCTTCACACCCCAAATATATTTCTAAGTTCATAGCTCATACTATATCACAAAAATAGTAGTTAATCACCTAAATTTGATGTCAGTAAACATTCTAAAACCATGTACATTTCCCACTCATCTCTAAACAAATTTACTTCTTATTTTGAGTACAATTGTTGTCAGTAATCTTGGTAGTATTAAGAAAATATAGACAAATAAATGGTTAAGAAATATTTTTAATGAAATTTTAATTACCTTTTAAAATTACATGTTTATGGATGCTGGTTTTTCTATGGTTTGTGATATCTCTCATAAATTTTCAAACATAAAATCCATAATATTTATTGTTATCTTACTTTGGAAACTGCAGAAACATTAACCAAAATAATAAAATTGTTTGGAAATAATTTTTTATAGTTATATATTTCTAAATATACCTTAATCTGTTTCCATTTTAAGTAATTTATATGATTCTTATATTCATTAACCAAATTCATACCATGATTTAGCCTATATTTAGCGACTGCCCTATCATAATAACATTCTTGTTAAAACACAGACTAAAACATATAATTCAAAGATTACTTATAAAATATTGATTTGAGTACATTAAAAATTCACAATACACATCATGTGTGATCGATTTGATGGATATCTATGCATTGGATCCAAAAAATAAACTTTTAGGGTATTCAGATTGATTGAGATCATCGTTCAGTGCTTCCTAAAAAACAAAAACAAATAAGTAATGAAAAAAATAAAAATATATTTTATATGGTTGGATTGTAGAGTTTTACCTTTGTATTTTAGGGATCAAAAAGAGTATTTCATCTATTTTTTTCTTCTCAAACACCTCATTTAGATCATTTTTTTCTTATCAATTTCTTTTGACTCCAATTTAGTCTGTTTTATAGAAATGATACAGATATTAATGAATCCAAATATTGATTTGAAGGGTTTTCTGTTTATGTAGTAGTAATATAAATAGTTGTAAAAAATATGAATAGTTATTAAATTTATTGAACATATTAGATCATTTTTTAGATTGACATATTATGAAAATGTACCTTATGTATGTATTCACAACTGAGACTCTCAGTCATTCAAATTTGAGAATCTCATTTATACTATTGAGATCAATTATGTATGTAATAAAAGTTATAAATATGTCTTCTTCATATAGAATGTAGGACATATCTATATCTTTGAATGTGATCTCTACATGAAGTTTTAATGATAATAAATGTTTCAGTGGAACTAGTGGAGATATGGTACTCTCGGAAGGTCCTTTTGTTTTCTTAGTCGATTAACTAGATTTTCTTGATCTAACCTTCCATTTCCCCATCACTTTATCCATCTATAAAACAATACCTCATTTCGGACCTTTTTTCATCAACTATTATAGGTTTTTCATTTTAAAAAATTTGTTAAATACATGCCTTGTGTATATTTATAATATTAGATGGTCAAGCTATGAAAGTTCCAATAGCAGCATTGACCTTTGTAATATATAGATCAAGTGGAATAGGTAACTCAGTGTTTCAATCTTGAGCTACCTCAATCCCCAATCTCATGTGATTTTTTGGATTTCTTTATTGGGTATCATGTCTCCCAGGATATTATACATTATACCCCTCGCAACAAGCTGGTGCGTGGGTGTTGATAGATAGAAATCACATACAACTTTACCTTGTAGGATTTTAATAATATAAATTTATCTTAAGTTGTTTGATTCACATTTAGGAGAAATAGTAATGTAAAATTTTATTACCTCAGGTAAGGTATGTGGTTGAGGGGAATTACTATCCTCAAATCTAGTGTGGATATTTGGTTGTTCATGTACTGATCTTTGTTCCATCGTCAGTCCGCTTTGATCCTTTTGCATATATTGGTCTTTCAAACTAGAAAAGAAAATAATATTTTGAAAAACATCAATTTGTTCTTCAAATCCATTAATCATCTTATACATAACATCCCATGTTTTTGAAAAATAAATATTATTTTCTATAGCATACATGATACGCCACATTAAGTTTAAATGAAGAACTAAATATTATTATTTAAATATTACCATTATAACCTAGCCATTATAATGATGGGTATGAATAGGATTAACTTAATTCTAAAAATATGGTTTAAAAATTTATATATAATTCTTTTACCAATTAATTATAAATGAATGTAAAACCCTTTTTAAAATAAAAGGAAATTTTTTTCTAAAAAACTATTTAAATGTGAACAATTGTGTTTTATACCAATAGATAAACAAATTTTTATTTTTGGATTATATAAATGAAATATAATATACATATATACATGTGTGTGTGTGCAATATAATTTTTAACATTCATCTTATATGTTTTATATACATGATATAATAACAAATCCAATTTTATGCATAAAAGAAATATTTTTCTAAAAAGGAAGTTTTGTCGCCTTTTGATGGCACACTTGTTTTAAATCTGGTTTCTAACACTTTTATAAATTATATTTTACATAATAAACTTCTTATTTGAAATTATAATATCGAAATTTACTTTGTTTTTTTTTGTTTTTTTAATAAGTTTTGTGTTTTAATGAATTGTGAAAAATACTGAATTTTAATTGAAAAAATCTTTTTCATCTAAAAAATTTATAGTGTTAAATTATATTTTTGATTGATTTTAAAGTATAATTAGATCAATTTTATATCATTTAATCCAATTTAGTTCATTGTAATCAATTTCATATAGAATTTGGATATAAAAACATTTCAATCTTTAGAACATTTTCACCTTAAAAACTCATTTTCTCGTTCCGTCAACAGGATTAATTTTAAATTCATTTTATCCAATTATGTGTTTTGAATATTGAAAATTGGATTCATTATTTGGAATAATAATTTCAAAATATAGTAAATATGTCCCCTTTATTTTTGGACAATATGAATAGTAACTTTAGTTTTCTTTTTTTACTACCACAGTTAAGGGTAAATCAGGAAATTATAGGTGAAAATAATATTATAAATAATAGAAAATTACTCTAACACTTGTCCTAATTTTATTTAATGAGTTATTTTCAACAAAAATAATTCTTGGGCCGATTTTGTGAGATCTTGGAGCCACTTGGATGAATTTAAGCCATTAATAGTATTTTATTCAAAGAAAAGTCAATTTTATCATAATTTTGTTTTTAACACATGAAATATTTTTAATATGGGGTTATATTGGGGATATTTTTTACTATAAATAGTATTATAAAATATAAAATATTTATCTATATCATGGTAATTTATTTTTAATTTTTAGGGAAGAAATAATTAAATTAAAGGCTTGCACAATGATGATACAGTAATTGTTTAATTAATGAAAATATCATATAAATGCTATTAAAATATTAAAATAAATATAATTTGTTATAAGTAATGTTATCAAAAAAATTATAGATTAATTTGAAATTTTATTGATGATTTAAAAAAGTTTTTTTGAATATATCATGTTGTTATGGTATTTTTAAAAAGTCAAGTAATTAATAGTGTCAAAATTGATGTAAAATATATTTTTAAATAAATAATATTTTATTACATGCTATAAAATTCATAAAAATCTAAAATTGGGCCTAATGGTTTTTATAAGGCTTAAATTTTCATCAATGATCCATTTTTTGTTCTTTTGGCATTTTTTAGTAACAATATTAACCCTTAAGGAGTAAAAACACATGTTGTCACGATAATAATTCAAAAGGTTAAATAAGGGTTAAAACAAAATGATAAGGATTAAAAAGTAGTCAAAACTTGTATAATTTTAATTGAATGAATATATTTTTACCCAAAATCAGTTTATATGCATTTTGAATATAAAATTAATTTATATTAATTTAATTTTTTGAAGAATTCCAAAGAGTGCCCCTCCCCTCTCTTATAAAAGAGAACCTATTCTTCTCTTTTCTTCACACTTAAAAACCTATTTTTTTAGAAAATATCTTCCAAAATACCTTCGTAGGATCCCTCTTCACATTTTATAGCTCTTATTTTATGTAAAACACCACCTTTAGTAGTCTTAAGGTGTTAAGAAAAGGAGATTGTTCGAAGAAAAGGTATTGTTTTTAATTAAGTGTTTCTGTTTTGTTTCTTCTTACATCTCATTAAAATATTATTCAACCATGATTAAATAATAAATACAGAATAATAAATATATGTATATTTTATTATGTTAATATCATCACTTAAATCCATATCCACTTCCATCAAATGGGAAAATAATTATCATTCGTGTGTACGGTGGACTACCGCCTCGCGAACCGATATAATTTGCTTTCCATCACCATCTCTCAAGACTAGTTATAATGATGGAATTAAAGTTTATATATAATATTAATGACATTTTTATCATTATTAAAAAATAATATATCATTTATTTTCTTACCTTTCCATATACGGAAAAATGATAATGTTGTTTGTGCGTACGTGTGGACTATCACCTCCATGAAGCGATGTGATTCGTTTTTCATCACTGCATCACATGGATGATATATATAAGTATATATTAATTATTAAAATGATATTAATGATATTATTATCATTATAAAAAGATAAAATGATACTTACCTTCTTTCCATATTTATCATTTAAAAATGAAAATGTTACTCATGCGTACGTACGGATTACCATCTCCATGATTGTAACGTGGTTTATTTTTTATATACATATTTAATGAATGTATTTAAAATATAATTTTTATATATAATTTATTATTGTATCATGAATATTATTCTATATATTATTGAATTATGACCGCTTTCACTGTTGACATCATACCAAATTCATTTTGGACTCAAGTACCGAATATCGTCAAAACATCTGAAATGAACTTAAATAATCAAGTAATTGTTATATAATGATAATAAGTGATGATAAACTTTAATAAGGTTATAAATCAAGTAAATAATTAAGCTAATTTTATTTTTTATGAATATAATGATAGTACATGATGATTCAGACTCAAGGTAATGGACTTCATCTCAATCTCCTTTCATTAAGGCATATTTTGATGTTATACGCCCACCTTCTTTTATGAGGTGTATAAACAGACCCTTTGTCACGAACCAGGATGGGTCTCCAGCTGACCCGGTGCTAACCCAGTCCGCGACATGGCCCGAAGGGCATTCCTGATCCCCAAGGGCTGGCATAAGTGCCTAGGTATCAAAACATTACACATGGGAACGATTTACCCGAAATAAAAGACAGAACGACTACTAACAAGATAAAAAGATGAAACTAGAAACAGAAAATCAAACATGCCTTTAAACTATAAATAGGTTTAAATTCTACAATTCAACTAAAACCCAAAATGAACAACAATAAAGATAGAGAACTAAAACTCCAATACCAACCTCCAAGTGAAGATCATCATCAATTAGAACCACCATCACTAAGCACGATGCCTCAACCTAGAATACACAAAGAACAAGGTCTATATACACCCAAAGGTGTATATAGGGTGTGAGCCAAGATCCCAGTAGGATACCACCAAATAAAAGGTTTCATGTCACAACATCAAAAGATAATTTAACAAGCTCATTTAAAACCATACTTTTAAAACACTTTTAAAGAAAACATTTAAAGCTGAGAATGAAAAGAAAAGAACACTGAAAGAAAAACCATTTCAAATATACTACTTTAATAATGGAAGAGGAACTTTATAAAGAACATGCACATACTTAAGTGGTCCTCCGTATGCCAACGGAAGGCACCACGCCATGAATAGTAGAGCACTGTGGGTAAATCCCCTAAGGTTTATCTAGCTCGAGTGGGACCCTAGAACCTCATGTCTCAGTGAAACCTGGATTAGAAACCACGACCCTCAGAAAACGTGGCTTAGAAACCACGACCCTCAGAATTCATATTTTTAGTTAGTGTTGCAATCTTCAGTCCAGGTAAGTGAAACAGTGACGATACCACTCGGGATCACTAGCGCACTAGTTCTAGTCCTCCCACCTAGATACCCAGGGTTTTCCCTTGTGCACCGTCAAGTTTCACCTTCACATAGTATATTGCTTCCTCATATAACAGACCAAACAAGACATTACACAGAAAGGTCACCATTTTCATACCCAGACAACAATTCAAAAACTCACGCACACCAAAATACCTTTCCAAAATATATTTTTTGTTACCTAATCATTTCGCAAATCCCCATGTGTCAACACTCAAAGAAGAACATAAAAAATTCTCACAACTTAGAAAATATTATTTAAATAACACAATAAGGGCCAACACAAATAAACACACCCAATTACAAATAGAAGATTCATTCAAACCACTTGCTTAATAAATTTTCCATAAAACTAGTTTTTCACCAAATACACAATTAATTGAACCATTTGCACCACTTACAAAACACCACCAAGCGACACAAAGTGGGTTTACACTAAAAGCGTCTCAATTTATAAAAAGGTGCTACTTTAAATACAAACGCATATTCAACTTTTCCCAAATACTACTTTTATGCCATCTCAATAAATCAATAAACCATTTAAACTATTCGTTAAATCATTTCAATATAGTCCAAGAAAACTTTGCACCAAAAACCACCTTATTACATTGTTCAAGCAATTTGAAATTTAGTTTCCAATGTTAACAATAAGGAAACACACCCCAAGTGACTCAGTTTTCTTTGAAAATACCCATTTAAATATACACACACCTCAAAGACTTTGAAAACGCATTTTTCACCTACCAAATACCCCAAAAAAGATTTACACCCATGTTTTGCATCTCAAACGCCACTTAAATAAACAATTGTTCAATTTATAAAATATCACACATTCATACATAAGGCCTCACATTAAAACACACAAATTTTAGATTCCAGAACCATTTTAAAAGAAATTTCACCTCTCAAACCTTCCAAAAACCCCATTCTCACCCTTAGAACATACTCAAAGTTCATAATAAAAATCAACACGTCAAAATAGTTTATCTTTTTTTTTTTAAAAAACTCAATTTAATCACACCCGCACCTCAAGTGTTCTTGAAAACACAATTTTCACACCTTAAAAAATTAGCTAAAACACGTCTGAAAAAACATTCAACTACACAACACGTATAAAATTCATAGGCATTTACAAAGAAAAATTCAGTTTCATCAAATATGAAAATTGAAACATATCCAAAATAAAATTTTCACTATGCAATTTTATCATCAGACCACATTAAAATTTAATTAAGCAAAAATTGAAATCGTCTAAAGATGTTATGGCATGGAACCACCTACCTCAGGGTATAAATAATTAATATCTCGTTGCAAAACCAATACCACACGTCAATTACCCCGCAAGAAAACAAAAATAAACCCTAAAACAATAATTCAAACCAAATAAAATAAAAAAAAATAACCCTAAAAAGGACTCATCCCACTAAATAACCAAAACTCAAGATGGAAGAAAAAAACTCAACCTGAGGAGGTAGCGGTCGCCGAATCGGGATTCGCCGAAAAGGAAAACAAAGGGGTCGTTGGCCATGGGGGTTGCGGTTGTGAGATGGCTAGCCAGATTTCAGGATCTATGGGGTGTGTTTGGTCCGGTGGACGGTGCGAGCAAGGAGGTCGAACAGGATGAGAGGGAGGCGAGCAAGCGTGATGGCGGTAACTTTCCAGAAGGGAGGCAGGGGCGCGGGGTGGTGGTCTGGCATGGGAGGGGGGTCATCGCAATAGAAAGAGGGGGGGAAATGGGGGGTCCATGATGGGGAGAGGGGGGAAATGGGGGTAGCACTAACCCTAGGAAGGAAAGAAAAAGAAATGAAAAAAAATAGAAAAAAAATGGAAATTAATAATAATAATAATAATAATAATAATAGATTATAACAATTTTAATAATGGTAATAATAATAATAAACCAAAATATAAATAATAATAATATATTAATAAAGTTTATCTCCTCAAGGATAATTATAATTATAATATTATTAATTAAAATTTTAACAATTCTAATGGTGATAATAATAATAATTTCAGGCTATAATATTAATACCATTAATGATATTGATAATCTTGTAATAACAATTATAAAAATAATAACTTAATAAAATGTTAACAATATTAAAAATGACAACTTAATAAAATTTATATTCTTAACACTATTAATAATAATAATAATAATAATAATATTCTCAAACAATATTATTATTATTATCCTTAAAATAATTCCTTGATTTTTTTATTGAACTTCTTATTTTCATTATATTACAATTTTATTATTCAATACATTTTATTTATCCGCGTTGATCATCAGGAAAGTCATGCGGCGAATAGGGCGAGGTCGTGCGGTGACCTAGGAAAAGTCGTGCGGCTTCGACTGCACCCTTCCCGTGTGTTGAATGCTGTCAAGGCCAAAATGTGCGTTTTTAAACAAGTACTCAAAATTTTAAGTCGGGCTTCAACCCAGACTACCCGATGCTTGGAAAATTTAATAAAATAAATAAATAAATAAATAGTGGGTGTGACAATTCTCCCCACCATAAATCTTTCCATCCCCAAAAAGCCACAACTAAGGCTAAAACCTGAGATAGCAACTGATACCCCATTGGGGTTCAAAACGGACCTCTATGAAAAGTAAGTCAAAAGAGGAAAATGCATCGTGCTCAGAGAAAGTAACTCAAAAGACAACTTTAAGAAACTCATAAAAACAATTTTTGATATGTGTTTCCTACCCCAAAGAGCTAGTACAGCTTCGGTTATTTAATCAAGGATAGGAACTCCCGTACCCACAGAAACCAACATCACAAACCGAAACACCTCAAGCACCAATGAACAAAAACCACATCATTTTATTGGAGCGAACAAACAAGACCAACCATGTCCAAGGAGCACTCTTATCACCTAATGAGGAGGCCCGAATGGACTCCCCACCATAAGAATAGGATAAAGTTATTTTATTTCAGGGGAATTTTAGTGATGCCCCCAATGGGCTCACAACTATTGGCACCAACAAAAACACACAAACTCATAGGCTTCCAGCACTGACCCAACACCCCACCAAAGGGTGGGGAGGGCAGGGCCCAACCATCGGGTGTTAAAAATACATCTGAATTCAATCCAACATCTCAACATCCATGGATGAGCACCATTCAACTTTGCGAATGATTTACCCAATAGACCCCATAATAACCACTAAAAGCAATTACATTTGGTGAGACACCACCCCCGAAACTTTAAGTTAATGAGATGACCATGCCTCCGCATAGCCACGGGAAACCTCTCATACCCAGATGGGTCGTTCGGAATAGAACATCTATAGGAAATGATTTAAACTGCTTTGACTTTCAACATCTATTACAGAAATAAATTCAGGGTTTCATACACTTCAAGGGTTCCTGACTACACACCAGCTTCACTCCGAGGCCTATGGTTGGAGCCCTGATGTTTGAAGCATCTTCTACCTCGTAGTTAGGTATTGAAGACTCCCAAATAGAGCTTCTCCCTTTGGTGTCACACGCAACCACACCGCAACCGAGACAACGCCAGCAAACACAACTCACCATGACATCCAACTGATCCCACACAGAACATTTACCAACACAAGAGCTAAAATGGTTCATGTGGATCACCCTTTCCCACACTGAATGAGAACACAACACCACAATCATCACCGAACATGACCATTTCTATTGAGAAAAACATTATATGGAGAAGCACTTAAAACTGAGTCTTACACAACACGTGATTCCTACAATCGACCGTAGCATCCCCATGTGGCTGGGTCTGCCACACTAGTGGCCTAACATAACCTCTTTCTTAAAAGAAACCAACGAAGGACCAAAGGTCATTTAAAATAACAGCATGCACTGATAACTCTAGGTTGCTTCCACCTTTGCACTTAGAAGAGAACTCACACTGCAAGTGGTCACTAAACATGACCCTTGCAGCCGATGAAAACACTACAACCCATTTTATCAAGAACCAAGCCGGGTCGCCATCTGACCTGGTGCCAACCCGATCTGCGACATGGCCCGGTCCACGACATGGCCCGAAGTGCGTTCCCGATCCCCACGGGCTGGCATAAGTTCCCGGGTATCAAAACATTACACATGGGAACAATTTACCTGAAATAAAATATAGAAAGACTACTAACAAGATAAACAAGATGAAACTGGAAACATACAACCAAGCATGCCTTTAAACTATAAATAGGTTTAAAGTCTACAATTCAACTAAAACCCAAAATGAACAACAACAAAGATAGAGAACTAAAACTCTAATACCAACCTCTGAGTGAAGACCATCAGCAACCAGAACCACCACTACTAAGACAATGGCCTATTGGTACTCGTTAACACTCTTGGTTGGTTGTTAAGCCTATAGTCACCGGTTCGAGTTGCGAGGGAGGTGAATTAAATCCTCGTCAGGCAGGGGACAGTTCCTGCCACGTGTTATCTGGGCCATCATGAGATGGGGGCCTGTTATTTTCCCGTGGGGTGGGGGTCTTCTATCTGTCAGATGGCTGGGCTTGAGTGTGGATGAGTTTGGTTGGGATTTAGGCATGCCGGGTTCATTACATAAAAAAGTGGTACTCGTTAACACTCATGGTTGGATGTTAAGCCTATGGTCGCCGGTTTGAGTTTCGAGGGAGGTGATTTAAATCCTCGTCAGGCACGGGACAGTTCTTGCCACCTGTTATCTGGGCCAGCATGAGGTGGGGGCCTATTATCTACCCCTGGGGTGGGGGTCTGCTATCTGCCATAGGGCTGGGCTTGGTCGTGGCCGAGTTCGGTTGGTCTTTAGGCCTGCCGGGTTCATTACATAAAAAAGTTCCTTTTTATGTAACGAACCCGGTAGGCCTAAAGCCCAACTGAACTGGGCCACGCCTGAGCCCATCCCTCTGGCAGATAGCAGACCCCCACCCCACGGGCACATAATAGGCCCCCACCTCATACTGGCCCAGATAACACATGGAAGGAACTGTCCCCTGCCTGACGAGGATTTAAATCGCCTCCCTCGCAACTCGTTAGCCAGGGGACAGTTCCTACCACGTGTTATCTGGGACAGTATGAGGTGGGGTCTTGTTATCTACCTATGGGGTGGGGGTCTACTATCTGCTAGAAGGTTGGTCTTAGGGGTGGCCGAGTTTGGTTGGGCTTTAGGCCTGCCGGGTTCGTTACACCCTTTAAAATATAATATCATGAATTTATTTATTCTAATTTTATTTAATGTTTTTTTAAATTTTATTCCTTAATGTTTCTTGTGATTCAAATTTTTCAAAGTGGTATGGGACACTTTGATTTAAAAATCTTCTTTTAAATGTTTAAATATTTAATTTCAAAATATTTTCCTCCATGTCAGTATTCTTGATATTATATGTTTATTTAATAAATGAATTATAAATGGAATTTTATTTCTATTTTTTTATTTCATTCAAATGATTTTGAAAATGAATATTTTTATGTTTTTTGTATGGAACATTTGTCTTTATTTACAAACAAAAAACGGATTGTTCTTTTTAAGGTATACGACAACAATAACTTCTCTACGACCATGATAATTTTTTGATATTTGGAATCATATATAAGACTTAATGTTTTTAAAAGAAAAATAAACCTCTATTTTCCATTTTCTGGGAATTTTCCTTTAAAAATGGGTTTTGGAAATGGATTTATTATTATAATAACATGAAATGTTTCCCTATGAGTAGAAATGAAATTTAATAGTGAAATGTTGGAAATTTCAAGATTTTATATTTTGTGGTTATATAATGGTACTTGGAAATGTGATGGGTGGTTATGTGATAAACCAATGATGGGTAATTCCATGATAAACTAACGACAGGTGGGTCCGTGATAGCCCTCCAATGCATTGAGTATGGAAGTCAACCCTATGGTTATTCTATTTATAAGAGTAACATGTATGGAATTCTACTTCATGGTTATTCCATTTTAGTATAATTATGTCCCAATTTACCTACTTATATATTATATGCTTTCTTATAAGTTTTCATGAAAATCGTTTGAATTTCAAAAGGCAAAATAATGATCTTTTTATATGATGATTCCTTTTTTAGTGTAAAAATGGATTGTTTTTAAGTAAATGTGGTTATGGGTTTTCACGGTACTAATGGTTTACTTTATTTTATATACCTTACTGAACTTTTTTGGTCATCCCAAGTTTTCAAATGTTTTTCACAGGTTTTAATAAATAGTTGGTATAAGGATGAGATCAAGGGTAAAATTATGATGATTTTTCATAAATAGAAACCATGATTTATTTTTTTTTTTAAAGTTTCCTTTATTTTGTGGGGAAAATGGATACTAAGTATAAGTTTTCACTTGTAATGTAGGGGTTTACTATGTAAGTTTTTGACCTAATTATCTAAAAATCTAAACCTAAAATATCTTTGGGAAAATAAAGTGATTTCTAGTTTTAAAAATAACTATAATATGTAATTTTTAAGGTTGGGTACTTACAGTTGGTATCAGAGCAGGGTTTAGACAAATTTGGAGATTATGATGTTTTCTTAAGATTTATGGATATCATCATGGGTTTATAATTTTTAGGTTGATCATAAGTTTAGTGTCTTAGAACCCCCTTTTGAGGCTTTCAGTTATGAAATTTTAAGGTGACTAATGTTATTTTTTAAGGCATTCATTTTTGAGGTAATTATGGGTTATTAAATTTTGAGATGCAAAATGAAAGGTATGATATAACCATTGAGGTTAATAAATATTAAGGTTATTTTGAGGATATTTCTCATATTTCTATAATTTTATAAGGATTATATTAATATGGTTTTATAAAAAGTACAGCCCTCAAGATGGGTGACAACCCGTCACTTTCGGCAAGGCCGCGGGAATTGAACCCACAACCAAAGGGTGAAAAGGGTGAATCACCCACCACTAACCTGCATGATGACTAGGTTAGTATAAAAAAAATTCTTTATTTACACCATCTTACGGATAAAGGTTAAGTTCATTTTGGGAAAATATTTTTTATAGATAACCATGAGATTAAAAATGATTGGGTGATTATGTTATTAATATTATTTCAGAATAATTTCACAATTTTGGGAATCCTATAAGATTAAGATAGATAGAATACAATGGTATTTTTGAGTAATTTTAAGGATAGTTATTTTTTGAATTTTCTATGTTGAAATTTGGGTATTACTATTGAATTTTATGGATTAATGTAGTTTTTTATTATATAAAAGTTTATTCATTTTAGGGAATTTCGTTATCTTATCTTAACCATTTTGGTTTTGGTTAATGTTTCAAGATAAGATAAATGGATAGTTAATCTTTTTTGGGTTGTATTAATCTCTATAATTTTATTCTAGTGCTTCAGGTATGAAAAAAATTATCTTGAATACTCATCATTTGGAGCAAAAATGAGTTTGTAATGGGAATTGGTTAAAAGATGAAACACTACTTGTCAAGTAAGTATATTCCATTATGTTATTAGTCTAGGTAGTAAAATAATTCCTTAACTCTATTAAAATAATATTAAAACAAAAACGTTATCTATTTACTTTTCTTACTAAGAAATCAACGACCTTTTTAACCCATCACTTATTTATAGTTTTGTGATTTTTAAATTTCCTATGACAATGTTCTCTATCACTCTCCATTAGAACTTGATAGTATATTTTCTCTTTCATGTCCAGGTTTTCCTACATGTAACTCTAGTATATGTTGTCTTAGGTTACCTTTGTATGTACCTTTCTTTATTTTAAAGTGGAAGTCTCATTAATCCTTTTTTTGATGTGGGATTTCAATAAAGGTATTTTGAAAAGTTAAACTTTAGTTATCGAGACCAAATTCAAAATTATGGGTATGAAATTTACAAAATGGGGAGATAATGTAACATCTTTATCTTTTTTTAAAAATAGTATGTTCGATAGAATACATGATACATCACATCGAGCTTAAATGAACAACTAAATATTATTATTCAAATGTTACCATTATAAACTAGACGTTAGAATAATGGATATGAATAGGATTAACTAAATTATGAAAATATGGTTTAAACATGTATATATAATTCTTTTACCAATTAATTATAAATGAATGTAAAATCATCTTTAAAATAAAAGGAAATGTTTTTTCTGAAAAACTATTTAAATGTGCACAATTGTGTTTTATTCCAATAAGTAAACAAATCACTCTTGTTGGATTATATTAATGAAATATGTATATATATATAATATTCAATCTAATTTTTAACATTCATATTATATGTTTTCTATACATTATATAAGAACAAATCCAATTCTATGCATAAAACACTACATCAAACTGAGCGTTTAGCGGCGGTTTTTTAACAGCGATTTACAAAACCACCACTAATTTTTTTTTAAATAATTTTTCGGTGGTTTTATATAAACCTACACTAAACAGTTAAAAAATTAACAAACACGGCACTTTCCCCCTCCTCTAACACCTCTGACCCCCCCCCCCCCCCCCGCACCCCGCTGACTCCCCGAATCCTTAGCCTCATCACCGCCCATCACCGCCACTCATCGTGCCTCACCTCACCGTTCCTTGCATCATCGTTCCTCTTTGGACCTCGCCGCACCTCGCCTCGTCGTCCCTCTCCACTCCTCGTCGCCCCTCTCTGTCGATCCCAACCCCCACCTTGCCACCCCTCAAAGGTCGAGTGGTGATTTCATGTGAGATTCCCCCTCATAACCTTCTAAATTGTCATTAGATATCTATACACTGATTTACTCAATTTTGTATAAGGCTTAGCAATGATTTAATCTAATCATGGTTATTATTCCCTATTTTGATGGGGTTTTTATCTATAATGGTTATATAAAGACACAATTTGATGACTTCACAAACATGGAAGTAGTTTCAATGAAGTTAAGACACTGAATAATTTTATTTTTTGTTTTTTTTTCAAAATTGGATGATATTGATGGTTAAATGGGTGTTATATCATAGTTTGTTTTCTAGTATAGTGTCGAGAGTGCTCCATAGACCATATAAGGGGTGTTGGACATGTCTTCATTGCAATATTAGTTCCCGGTGTGTTTTCTATCATTTATGCCTATTTTTTGAAAGTAAATATATAATTATAATTATTTATAGGTAGTTATTAATGTTATGTGGTGTGATGAAAATTTTAAGAGTTGATAAGGACTCAGATGCAGCATGGATGAGATTGGATGAAGTCTGCTAGAGTATGGTTTAGGTTCTAACATAAATATGTAGGTTGTTGGTCCCTGTAATTCAAGAAAATATTCTTATTTTTGCATGAATTACCACTACAAGATTATTGTATAGACTTTGGTAGAATTTATAGGGGAATATTGTTGTTGTGTAAAGGAGATATGATGGTGTTGGGTCTCCTATACTTGAGAGGATTGTTCCATGGTACATTGTGAGATGAGATCGATGAACCCTACCTTTATAGATAATGTAATGGGATGAGATGTGAATATATATTCATACCTAGTTACATTAGGAAATTGTATAAGGTTTGTATGCCACCCTACCCAAAGTTCTAATTTTTTTTTATGGTGTTGCTCCTTTCTCGGATTTCAAGGTGTATGACCCATTGGAGGACACTTGGAAATATCTTCCTGACCCCCTCTATTATCAATATAGAGGACCTATTTTAGTTACCCATTTAAATACATTCCATAATTTCATTATTACATAGAATAATTAACACTTTTAGGTTTATAAAGTTGATGCCAAAAAAATGTAACAGCATGGATTTATCATCAATTGATGAAAAAAATCATTGGAAACTGACCCATTTGATGGTGGTGTTGATGTGACTTATGAAAACTTCATGATAACATAAAACATTATGCAAGGGATAGTTGTCTACTTTCCTGATTTTAATTCTTCTTCAATTTCCATTTAAATTATTGAATGACCAAATAATGTTATCATAATAAATGTGGATTCATGTGTCTCTATATATCACTTAGTAAATAGGAAAATGTGCAGATTTTGATTTTCTCAATGTGATGATTTCTATTAGGATATTAGAATATCCATCTTTTAATTCAATATATTGAGCAACATGGATAGGGAAGGGAGGTGTGCATTTATTATTGATATTGTGTGTCACCAAACCATCATGGTTGGTACTAAGGCTAAGAACACAGTATTTATAGATCTGTTTATCATGTATGTACACTCTCTAATTCATTTATAGGTGTCCTTCCTATTTTTTTATTTTATGATTTTCATTATATGTTGCTCAATGATATGGTTTTGTATGATTTTGATATTATCATTTGGAATTAACTACTCTATGATACCTATTATATTTGATTTTTCATTATCATTAATTGGATGGTATCATTTATGATTTCAAATTCAATTGTATTATGGATTATTACACATGATATTTTAATTATATTCAACACAAATCATAGAAACCGTGTATTATAGGTCTTTTTACATAGCATATGTCGAGGGATGAAGCTTTGTATCCTCTCAACCAAATATTTTTCACTATAATTGATTCCTTAAACTGAAGTATACATGAATAATTAAAATCATTTAATCCCAATATTCACAATAAATTATTATTTTAAGAATTGTTACCTAAATTTAATTTCTCATGTTAAATTGAAAACATTGAAAATAAAATTTTCCATGAGCTTCCCTTGTCAATAAAAAGTGTTTCAATTTAATAGTACTCTCACTGACTCTCAACACATAACAACACCCATTGTATGTTTGATTAATTTTAATGGTCCATTTATCTATACATGAAGATCTAATCCTTAAAAAAGATCAAACATTTAATAATTTTTAATTTTATGACTTGTTAACTAGGGACCATGTGTGATTTGAAAAATTAATATGCTAGTTGCACAACATGGGTGTGTAATAAATATAAAACCCCTATGTTATAAAAAGATATATTGATAGGTTTCATAGAAACCAAAATAAAATTTTGATGTAGACTTTAGAAAACCAAGCATGTATAAATTCACTACATCCTTGTAATATGAATTTGTATTTCATTTAGTAGGAATGAGTGTTTGTCCAAATTTCATTTAGAATGCCATAATCATTTTAAAATATCTATGATAAAAAGAAAAAAATTTGGGGTTCCCAACAAGTGAAGCTTTGGATATAAAATTATTTAGGTATGTTATGAAGTAAACTTTTCCTATTTCCCATACACATACATGTCTTTGAATTACCAGATTAAATTTTAATATAAATCATTCTTGTCTTTTTTTTGTCTTTTTTTACTATAAAAAATACTTACCCCTTTCATTTTCACGGTAAATAGTATCTTCTCACATAAATAAAAATATTTTTTGTTTATAAAAAATATTGATAGAAACACTATAAAAGTAGAAAATATTTTTACTGTTAGTATGAAATACTGAAAATTTAACAAGATTTTAATTAAAACTATTAGTGTTTCCAGTTAGTTTGAATCCATACACTACACCAAACTAAGCATTTAGCGGTGGTTTTTTAGCGGCGGTTTACAAAACTACCATTAATTTTTTTTTAAATAATTTTGTTGTGGTTTTATATAAATTGCCACTAAACAGTTAAAAAATTTAACAAACGCAACACTTTTCCCCTCCCCTAACACCACCGACCCCCCCCCCCACCCCACCCCACCAACCCCCCCCCCCCCCTGACACTCTTATGTGCATGCATACATTATATTTAGACTTTAGATAATCGCATCACATGTAATGGATTGGTATTTTAAATTTTGATGCATATTTTTAGATAGGGTGTGTTGAGGCCTAAGGATGGATGTAGGTCTAGATTTCTGGTGTTTTGTTTTTTGGTTTATTTTATATTTTTCATCATCCCTTGGGTGATTAGTGTTTGTATGACAATATGAATTATTCATGGAATTTATTATATAATTTTGTTTATTTTATTGTTTACATTGATATGTGGTAGATGTCTTGGTTATTTTTGTATTATAGTATACTCTAATTTGATGTATTTTTCCACCATAGAATATGGATTAGTAGCTTGAAACAAGTTTTCATCCACTTTCATATGTGTTGTAATTCTTGAGGTATATCGAACCTCATCTTATATGATGATTCTAGAATGGGGAATTATAATGTGGCATCATAGAATTTAGTTCATTTTATAAATTGGGTAGATGGAAGAGGGGAATTTGAGGAATTTATCGAATCCTGTGATAGACCATATATAGGTGAGTCATGAAAACCTTTTCGGTGGTAATTTCTAGTTACCATAGGTGTGGGATTATTGTTATTTCATTTTTCTACTATAATTGGGTTTTTTATGGAATATAATGTTCTTACGAAAGTTTTTATTTTAAATTTTCACCTCCTCTATCACTAGAATGAGGACCATGTGCATGCACCATATTTGGTATATATTATTTTCATGACATATACATGAATGAATTTAATTGGAATTTTAAAATGGGATTTAGTTGTTTAAAGTGTAAAAAACATATATAGAGTTAAAAAGTATTTAACCTCAAGAAATTTATGTTACATTATTGATCCCTTCATAAATATAATTATTTATAATTTTGGTGATTGAACTTGTAGAGTCATGAAAATTTATTCTTGATCCCTTATTGTATATTTATAAAGGAAAACCTTATTTAACATATTCATATTTTTTTCAACTACTATATATGAATCTATTTTTCCTATTTAGTAATATTTATGTGTTCTAATTTTATTTTAATAATGTGTTGGCACATTGTGATATATATGGATAAAATATAGATCACATTACTAAGAAACGCACCTCAGTATACTAACGGTTTGTCAGATTTTTTAGATTTTTCAATTTCCAATCAATCTATTGATGGGAGAATAAGATGTTCATGTCCTAAATGTAAATGTAGAAGATAGTTTAAGAGAGATTAAGTTTATGAACACTTGATATTGAAGCAATTCCCTGCGCAAATCCCTTCTCACAGAATGAGCTCCCAACTTCTTCAACAATGGAAAATGAAATTCAAAACCTTATAAATGATGCATTCAGCATTTCAAGACACCAAAATCAACATCAAAACATATTAGAACAACCAGTTGAGGGTGCTACAAATAGAAATGTGGCAAGTGATGTTTTTGAGACTGTAGGAAAACCATATCAAGATTTTAACATATCATTGGATCCTCCTCTTGATTCTATGGAGAATAATGTAAGAGAAAACTTCACTGAGTATATAGATGTGTTTCATGGTTTAGTTGATGATGGAAATCAAGAGTTGTATAGTGGATGTTTGAAATATTCAAAACTTTCTTTTTTGTTGAAGTTTTACCATATCAAATGCCTATATGGAATTACAAATAAGGTGATGTCCATGATATTGGAATTTTTGTGTGATGAATTTTCTAAAACAAAGATCCTTGAGTCTTTTTATGATATGAAAAAATTCATTAACAAGATTGGTCTGAATTATTAAAAAATTCATGTGTGTCCTAATGATTGTATGATTTATTAGGGAGAGGATTCAAGCAGACAGGATTTCAAGAAATTTTCTTCTTCTAGATGGAATTCTATGGGTGATGTTGGAAATATGAATCAACAAACTACTATGAATAAGAATAAAATGAACACACCTATAAAGGTTTTGTGTTACTTTCCTTTAAATCCTTGATTTCAAATATTATTCATTCCATCAAAAACCACCGAACACATGAAGTGGTATTCTGTAGATAATAACAATGATGGGTTAATGTGACATCCAAGAGATTCACAATCATGGAAGACATTTGATTCATTACATAAATATTTCTCATCTGATCCTAGGAATGTTTGATTGGGATTGGTTGCTGATGGATTCAACCCATTTGGGACTTTGAGTACCAGTTATAACATTTGGCCGGTTGTTTTGATCTCTTACAATATTCCTCCATGTACGTGTATGAAACAAACATATTTTATCATTTCAATGATTATTATTGAAAAAAAATGCATGTAAATGATATTGATGTATACTTGTAGCCTTTAATTGAATAATTACAAGATTTATGGAGCAACGGTGTTGAGACATACGATGCATCTTTTAGAACAATGTTCAAAATGCAAGTTTATCTAATGTGGACCATTAGTGACTTACTTGGACTTGGGAATTTATCTAGTTGGAACACTTACATAGGTTTGTCTTGTCCTATTTGTAACTTTTATTTTGAGCCCGAATGGCTACCTCATAGTAGAAAATGGTGCTTCTTGTGTCATCAAATATTTCTCAATACATCTCATAGATTTCGACTGAACAAGTCAAAATTTAATGGTTTCATTGATCTTAAACCACCTCCAAAGTTGTTAACAAGTTCTGAAATATTGGCACAACTTGGAAATATTAAAATAGAATTGGGGAAGGTGCATCATTTGAATGATAGTGGAAAACGAGTTCAACGTGCATCATCAAGTGAAATCGGAACGCAACAATGGAAGAAAAAAAGTATATTCTTCAAACTTCTGTATTGGGAATTTAATTTTGTGTGGCATAATCTTGATGTGATGTATATTGAGAAGAATGCTTGTGACAATTTGATCTTCATATTTCTTAATTACCATGGAAAGTAGAAGGATCATCTCAATGCTCGGAAATACTTACAAACAATGAACATAAAGCGTAATCTCTGGATAGATGAGAATAGAAAGTATGCTCTAGAAATTTTTGCAATGAAAAATAGGGATAAAGATACATTCCTTCAAATTTTAAAATATGTGAAGGTATTTGATGGGTATTCAAGTAACATCTCAAGGTGTGTTGACTTACAGAATCATAGGTTATATGGATTAAAAATCCACGATTCACATATTTTGTTACAGTAGTTACTTCCATTGGCATTTCGTACATTATTACCTAAAAAGGTTACAGCTGTTGTACTCCAACTCTGCACATTTTTTAGAAAACTATGAAAGAAAACTCTACATTAGTTTTAGCTACAAAACCTTTAGGATATATTTTTATTGACACTTTGTACAATAGATATGATCTTTCCTCCATTGTTTTTTAGTGTCATGATGCGTTTAACTATGCATTTGGTTAAGGAAGCTAAATTATGAGGCTCCATACATTATCGATGGATGTATCCAATTGAGAGGTACTTTATTTATATATTTTTCATTTCAGTAAACAATTATTTTCACTTCATTAAATTCATAATTATGTTTTTTTATTTTATTTCACATATATCTTGGGCATTTGAAATCATACGTGAAAAATAAAGCTCAACCTGAATGCTTTATTTCTGAAGGCTATTCGGCATAGGATTGTCTTACCTTTTGTTCTAGATACTTGGATGATATTGAGACAAGATTCAATCTAGTTTTACATGTTCACAACACATTGAATCATTCTGAAATACATGGGAAATCAAAAATATTTCCTATTATTGGCTGATCAGTTGGGAGGATCTCAAATGTTACACTAACAAAAACGGAATTATTAAAGTCACATAGATATGTGGTACTGAATAGTGAAATTGCAGATCCATTTATTGAAGAGTTGAGGATACAAACAAAGATACGAATGATAGGATGAACACGAAATGAGAAATATATAACAAAAGTTGTTAATAAAGCGCTTATAGAATGGTTTGCACGACGTGTAAGTTCATAAATATTGAAATCAATATGGATATTAGGTTGATATATATATTTTGTAAATCTAATAATGTATATCAATTTTTTCAGATCATGAATACTGATACTTGAGCAGAGTTTTCATAAGATTTGAAGTTTCTTGCTTGAGATCCTTTAAAATAAGCTATAAAGTTCGCCTCTTACAACGTGAATGGATTTAGATTCGATACAATTGATCGGGAAGAGGGTTTCAAAACATATAATAGTGTCCTATGTACGTTTTCTGAAGTGGAATACTATGTAAAGTTTACTGATATTATCAAATTAAACTAACATAGACATTTTTAGTTGTTTTATTCAAATGCAATTGGGTAGATATTAACAGGGGTGTTCAAAGAGATTCCTTGCAATTTACTTATGTGAACTTCTCTCACTTGATGGATGTTGGTGACTGTAAACTACATGATATTTATATATTATCATTTCAAGTGAAAATTGTATATTATGTGAAAGATTTCATGGATGAAGAGTGGAGTGCAGTTTATCATGTAAAACAAAGAGACTTGTATGATATGGGTGATGAAGTGGAATATTTGACCACTAACATTGAATCCCATAAATAGCAAGAAGATGAATTATTTTTCCATCATGATATTGAAAATATTAGTCTTTCAAGAGTTGATTAAGTAGATGAAGTAATGATGGAGTAAGAAACTGACATTATTGAAGGAGGAAATGATTGTATGTGTAGTTATCCATTCATTTATCAACCCCTTATGCCATTTGTACAGTCATTCATTATCATTGTTATATATTTTTTTTTGTTAGTATTGTGCATCTGTTATCATTTCTATTTTTTTATCTACATGAATTTTTCAAAATATATGTTCTAAACTTAATTTTATTTGATTAAATGACAAGAATTCCAAGGAGGAATTGTTATACTTACATTGTGGGGTCAAAGAGTTTTTCTAGAAGCTAATCGACTCTGGTAATATTTTCATTAGTTGAAATATTTATTATAAAATGTTATATATTTAATATATTAAATTGTTGATTTATCTTTGTTTAATGAAGTCTTCGAGTTTAAGCCACCAACCATCCCGAACAGAAGTGTGGTTGAATGTTCATAAAAAATCTGATGGGAGTTTTGTTAATGAGTCTTCCAAACAAGTTGGGGCATGAATTCATTTTTCATTATAATAACTTATTATCAGTTTTCACTATGTTAATATATATTGCTTCTATTATGAATGATATTTTATTTATAGGTAAAAATTAAAGAACTATGGGATTTCAATTCCACACAATCCTACTCAGTCTCCCAGGATAACCCAGTTGGAAAAGTCATTAGGAAGGAGCATCCTCGTTGAGTACGTGGATGGGTTTGGGACTATTACCATCTGAGGTCTTTGGCAGGAAAATGGGGATTTCAAGTGATGACTGGTGGTGAGAAGGTAAATCACACAACTTCAAATCATTTAGTTCGCAAACTTTTATTCATTTTAAGTTTAAATATAAATATACAAAGTTGTTTAATTTTCAATATAATTGTCTTATAGGTGTCGGTAGCAGGAAGTAGAGATGGAGAGGGTGACGAGAAAAGTTCATCATTGGAAAATGATTAGTGGAGAGGTTTTGTTATGTATCCATACATCTAATGTGGGTATTTTTTATATTTTTCTTATATTTTAAATGGGATCGGGACAATAGGTGCCCTATGTGTGTGTTGTATAACCATGTGTCTATATGTTGTGTTTCAACTAACTATGGAGATTGAAAATTATATATGATCATATATGATGTTTAGTTTCTTGTCTATATTTTACATATAGTTTGATATGACTATTATATTCTACTATTTCCCACATTTTTTTCATGGTACCTTACTAAGTATGATTATATTCACACCTGTATGGGCTTTGCATGCATGATTTTTTTCTTATATAGACAACTGGTAGATGTATCCTTAGTGGTCCTAGTATATATGGAACATAGAAGTAAGTGGAGGCACTAACCATGTTTGGTGGTCAGACTTAGGGATCGTGAGTTGTGAACTCCTCTTCTTTTCACTTTCAGTTGTTTCTAGATTAGTTAGGCATGTATTTTACCCTATTCCTTTCCTAAATATTTATTTATCTCATTTTGATGTATTTCCTAGAGGTTACTACATGAATTTTTTACACTAAGAGGTTTTATTTTATTATACCTATACATTATTTCATGGAGTTGAGTGTGTGTGTTCATGTACAATAAGATAAAGCATCCCACTTCAATGATATTCTTACTCTGTGCTTGTCACTAACCCTTCAACTATTGGGGGTGAACATGTGGTGTCACTCTCAGCTTACTGGTGTCCCAAGTAGGGTCCATATAGGTCAATTCATGACATAAAACCCCATTATTTTCTCCAAGACCATAATCTCTATCTAACCCCATCCATTATAGTAAAGTCTATACCCTTTTCCAAATCTCACATCATGACCTAGTCCTACTGACCAAGGATCATTTTATGTTATCTCTCACCAAACTAAGGTCTTATATCACTTATCCATACAATGATATCTCAAGACTATAATATATAGGATAAACCCTATTTATAAGACCCTCTGTTTGATTAGTATCCTCTTGTTTTCACCTTCTTGGTTAGAGATCAATCTTGATGTGTTGGGTGATCTCCCTTTTGTGAGATTTTTTTTGCTCTATTTTTTCATGGACCCTATTTTTTTAGCTCTATCTTTTTGGTCTTGGATAAGTTGTGGGGATGTAATCAGGTCACTCGGACTATGTATATTATTGTCGGTCTAGGCACATTGAGGCATCTATGTTGTTTTTCATGATCTCATGAAGGGGTGGGATCAGTGTTGGAAGTCCTAGGATTTCATAAAGTATTTACCTGTTGTATAAATCCAAGTCAGTTTTAATCCTCACTTGTGGAAGTTTAGATCATTTATGGATATTTAGGTTGATTTATCTTTTGGCTAAGAATTACTTATTTGTTTTTAATCATTAATGTCCCTTTTGAAGAAAATGGTATTCATGATGGATGGTTTCATATTGAGAATTATTTCTTTATTATTAAATTAATTTATCTGGTTTGTAATTTTAGTGGATTTAGTTTTAACATGTGAATCCTCATTTTAATGGAAGTATGTTGATTCTTTAAAGGTAGTTTTAAATGTATTAAATTTATGTTTTCCTTGGAAATGTGTTGTATAATATTTTAAAGAATCAATGTACTTTAAATGAGAAATGTATTGAGAAATTTATTAATTATTTCAATGTATTGAGAAATGTATTATTGATTCTTTCAATGTATTGATTCTTTCAATGTATTGATTCTTTAAATGTTTTTATGTATTATTGATTCTTTTAATGTGTTTTGTTTTTTTTTTTTGATTCCTTAAATGTATTGAGAAATGTATTATTTCTTTTAATGTGTAGTTTTCCTAGGTCAATGTGTCGATTCTTTATGTTTTGTTGAGAATCAACATATATCGATTCATTATTTTTAACATGTGTTGTTTTATTTGTACGTTGATGATATATTTGATGATATGGTAAAATTTTATGTGTTACTGTTGTGTTTTTCTAGCTGCAGGTTCTAGGGCTGCATAACTTGCAGCTTGTTTTTTTTAATTCATGATGTATCGGTGGTTTAAACCACCACTAGATATAGGTTTTTTTTTCACAGTGGTTTAAACCTCCATAATATTATGGTATTTTTTTAGGGCGGCACTTAAAACCATTGCTAAATATGAAAAACAAATTACTTAGTAATGGTTTTATCCGTATTAGTGGTGGTTTTTACAGTAAAAATTCCTAACTTTAGTGAAGGTTAAAAATCGCCGCTAGATCTCAGTTATTTTTTTAAGCGGATATCATTGCTAAAACTAAGAAAACCGCTGGGAAATACGACTTCTACGACACTTTCCAGAAACTATCTCTAAATGGAAGGAACCGCTGCGTGTTGAATGATGACACTAATTTTAGCAGTGGTTTTTTCAAACCATCGCAGATCCATCTAGTGGTGGCTTAAACCGCCACTGAATGGGATTTTTTTGTAGTGAAAGAAGTATTTTTCTAATAAGGTATTTTTACCGCCTTTTGATGGTTCACTTGTTTTAAATCTATTTTTTGACACTTTTACAAATTCTATTTGATATAATAAACTTCTTATTTGAAATACGAGTATCAAAATTTACTTTTTTTAAATTTTAGTTATTTTTCTGATAAGTTTCATGTATTGATAAATATTGAAAAATACTGAATTTTAATTAAAAACAAAATTTTTATCTAAATAATTTATAGTGTTAAATTATATTTTTGATTATTTTTAAAGTGTAATCAGATAAATTTTATATAATTTAATCCAATTTAGGTCATTAGAATCAATTTTACATTTAATTTGGATATAAAAACATTTCAATCTTTTGAACATTTTCACCTTAAAAACTCATTTTCTCATTCCTTTAACAGGATTAATTTTAAATTAATTTTAGCCAATTATATGTTTTTAATTTTGAAAAATGGATTAAATATTTTTAATCACAAGGTCAAAATTTATTAAATATGTCCCTTTTTTTTGGATAATATGGTAAGTAACTTTAGTATTTTTTTATTACCACGATTAAGGGTAAATCAAGTAATTAAGGGTAAAAATAATATTATAAATAAGAGAAAATTACCCCAAAACTTGTCCTAATTTTATTATATGAATCATTTTTGAAAAAAATAATCCTTGGGTAGATTTTTTGAGCTCTTTTAGCCACTTTTATGACTTTAATCCATTTATAGTATTTTATTCAAAGAAAAGTCAATTTTTTCATAATTTTGTTTTTAACAAGTGAATTATTTTTAATATGGGGTTATATAGGGGATCTATGTGACTATAAATAGTATTTTAAAATATAAAATGTTTATATTCATCATGATAATTTATTTTAAATTTTTATGGAATAAATAATTAAATTAAAGTTTTGCACAATGGTGATGCGGTAATTGTTTAATTAATGTAAATATCAAATAAATGTTATTAAAAATATTAAAATAAATATAATTTGATATGAGTAATGTCATACACAAATTTTTTAGATTACTTTTTCATGTTAGTGATTATTTAAAGGAGTTGGTTTTAAGATATAAATTTTTTATGATATTTTTAAAAAGTCAAGTATTAAATAGTGTCAATATTGACATAAATGGTATTTTTAAATAAATAATATTTTATTATATGATATAAAATTCATAAAAATCTAAAATTCAGAAAAAAAATTATTGGGATAATATTAAAAATATCATAAATTATCCATTTTTGATTTATTTGTCATTTTATAGTAACAATATTAACCCTTAAGGAGTAAAAACACATGTTGTCACGGTAATAATTAAAAAGGTTAAATAAGGGTTAAAATAAAAAATAAAGATTAAAAAAAGTCAAAAAATACATAATTTTTATTGGATGAATGGATTTAGACCCAAAATCATCATATATTTTAAATAAATAAGTTTGGATCCATTTTGAATATAAAATTAATTTATATTAATTTAATATTTTGAAGCATTTTAAGAGTTCCCCTCCCCTATCTTATAAAATGAAACATCTTATTCTCTTTTATTCACACTTAAAAACCTATTTTTTGGCTAAGATATGCCCAAATAAATTCCTAGAATCCATCCCCATATTCTAGAGCTCTTATTTTATGTATAACACTGCCCTTAGTGGTTTTAAGGTGTTAATAAAGGGAGATTGTCTGAAGAAATTTTATTATTTTTAATTAAGTGTTTATGTTTTGTTTATTATTCCAAATCCTTCAAATATTCTTAAAAAATAATGAAATAATAACTCCAGTATTCTCAATATACTGAGATTTTATTATTTTAATATAATCACTCAAATCCATCTCCACTTCCATCAAATGAGAAAAGAATTATCTTTTTTGTGTACGGCGAACTACCACCTTGCAAACCGATATAATTTGTTTTCCATAACCACCTATAAAGAATAGTTGTAATGATAGAATTAAAGTTTATATATTATATTAATTAAATATTTATCATTATTAAAATATAATATATCATTTAGTTTCTTTACTTTCCATACAAGGAAAAATGATAACATCGTTCGTGCAAACATGTGAATTATCACCTCCACGAAGCGATGTGATTAATTTTTCATCACCGCATCACATAGATGATATATATAAGTATATTTTAATAATTAATATGATATTAATGATATTATTATCATTATATAAATATAAAATTATATTTATCATATTTCCATAAAGATCATTGAAAAATGAAAATGTTACTCATGCGTACTTACGATTTACCATCTCCATGATTGTAACATAGTTCATTTTTCATATCCATATTTAATGAATGTATTTAAAATTATAATTTATATATAAAAGTTATTTTTGTTTAATGAATATTATTTTTTATATTATTGACTTATGACCACTTTGATTATTGACATCATATCAAATTCATTTTGGACTCAAGTACTGAATATCATCAAAACAGCTAACATGAACTTAAATAATTAAGTAATTGTTATAACTTGTTAATAAATTATAATAAAATTTAATAAGGTAATAAATCAAGTAAATAATTAACCTAAATTTATTATTTAGGAATACAATTATTGTACATGATGAGTCAGACTCAAGGTAGGGGATTTCATCTCAATCTCCTTTCATTGAGGAATATTTTGATGTTATACATCCACCTTCTATTATGAGATATATAAATATCCCCTTTGAAAAATAATATCATAAATATATTTCTTCTAATGTTATTTAATTTTTTGTTAAATTTTATTCCTTCATGGGGCTTATGATTCAAATGTTTCAAAGTGGTATGGGACACTTTTATTTAAAAATATTATTTTAAATGTTAAAAGATTTATTTTCAAAATATTTTGCTCCATGTCAGTATTATTGATATTATATGTTTATTTAATAAAGGAATTATAAATTTCATTTTATTTCTATTTTTTAATTTCATTCAAATTCTTTCAAAAAAGAATCTTTTTATGTTTTTTGTATGGAACATTTATCTTTCTTTACAAACAACAAAAGGAATGTTCTTTTTAACATATACAATAACAGAAACTTCACTGCCATCATAAAAATTATTTGATATTTGGATTTCTTTACAAGACTTTGTGTTTTTAAAATAAAAATAAACCCCTTTTTCCTTTTTCTAGTTATTTTGTTTTTGAAAATGGGTTTTAGAAATGGATTGATTATTTCAATAACATGAAATACTTTCTTATGAGCGGAAAAGAAATTTAATAGTGACATGTTAGAAATTACAGGCTTTTATGTGTTGTGATTATGTAATGGTATTTGGACATATGATGGGTGGTTATGTGATAAACCAATGATGGGTAGTTTTGTGATAAACTAATGATAGGTAGGTCTGTGAAAGTCATTCAATGCATTGGGTGCAGAAATTGATCATATTGTTATTCCATTTGTATGAGTGACATGTATGGAAGTCGACTATGTAGTTATTACATTTTAGTATAATTATGTCTCAAGTTACCTACTTATATATTATATGATTTATTATTAGTTTTCATAAAAATCATTTGATTTTAAAAAGGTAAAATAATTATCTTTTTGATATGATGATTCCTTTTTTAGGGTAAAAATATATGTTTTTAAGGAAAGGTTGTTATAGGTTTTCCCAGGTGAGAGAGAAAATATTTTCAATTATTTTATTCTTAATTTCATTTTTTTTTAATCCCACCAAAGTTAGATTTCAATATAAATTTTCATATTTTATAGTTTTTGAAGTATTTTTGAGCCTAATTGTAAAAATGGATTATTTTGGAATTTAGCTATTTAAATTTATTTCAATGTTTTGACCATAACTTTTTTATAACTAATAAAAATTGTAAAATTATTCTTTTATAGGTTAATATGTTCTATGGGGTTCATTTTATCCTTCAGGACATAAAGTTCAATCCATCATTGGAAGACCCAAATCCATCTCATAAGTCAGGCCTTAAAAATTGTGTATAGATCTGATGAATTTTATTGTTGGACCAATATCTCATACATGGATAGCCTAAATGATCTGAAATTAAACATTAGGAAATTTTACATCTATATAAACAATTTCATTAGGAGATCCATGCCTAAATACTTCATTTTCAAGGACATAAATTCATGGGAAGTCGTCTGAGTTTGAATACAAACAGTCACCTGTCCATAATAAATTCTATAAGTAATTTGGATGTATCTCTCTCCACATGTGTCCAATGAAGCTCCAATTTTGTGGTTCGACATAGACCATATAGGTGAAAAACTTTTAAGATGAAACTATTTTCAATTTAAATCATTTAATGGGTAATCCACATGCATATATTCGGTGGACAGAATTGGATCTAAAAATTTCCTCCCTTTGCCTATAAAAATGTACCCCCTCTTCATTTAAAAGTGTTTGAAACTTGAGGGTAGAATTTGTTGGATAATATTTGTATTTTTTTAGTTTTATTTATTTTTTATTATTATTTTTCATTATTATTATATGTTATTCTTTTTCTTCATCTCATTCTCCAATATTTTTATCTTTTGTGTTTCCACCTCTCTTTATTCTCCATTATGATTTGTTATACTCATGATCATGAGTAGCTAACCCAAGGAAATTCATGTGGGAGTAATCTAGTGATGAACCCAAGTCTTTAAGATATCATTTTTAATATTTCCTATTTTATTAGAGTTATACCAAAGGGAATCTTAGTGGGAAAGGTGCCTTTGTGTCTCCACTTGCCACCCGAGGTTTAACTTTTGCTTCTGCAATATTCTCCCTTGATCGAGGAGATGGGTGTGTGGTCTCTCAGCGATCATTGAGAGCACCATATATTTACAAAAATATGAATAGGATGATTTTAATACATACAATAGAGTGTGTTCATTAAGTAAATTTGAAACTAATTAAGAGTTGATGAACGTTCACTCGGGGTGATTCTCTCGGAAGGATCTCATTTCTGTCTAACATCATTCTATCTGTATTATGCATTACATGTTTACTTTTATTTATCTTGCATTATCATTTATCAAACCTCAATTTATTTTATTTTTATATTATAAATAATAAAAATATAAAAAAAATGAATTAGAGGTAGTGAGTTTTTGACTGAAAAAGTTCCTCAAGAGAATGACCTAGGTCAACCACTATATTTCACTTAGTTATAAATATTTTTGAGAGTGCTCACAATAATGATTCATAAAATTGGTGTTGTTTCTAGGGAACCAAGTGGTATTAATTTTCTATTTTCATTCAAGTTTTTTAAATAATTTTCCTTTCATTTAGAAAAACACAAAAAAATCATAAATTTCAAAAATAAAATAAAAAAAATATTTGTTCATGATTTATTTCAATTCAAATTTTTATGCATGGACTGATGAATCTCAGGTGCCAGAAGAAGTTTACAATGATCTTGATGATATTTTTCAAAGGGTTAGTGATAAGGTTCAAAACCTGAAGATCTAAATAGAATGGATTGTTGAATATGTATGCACATCCTAGGAGAAATATGAACCTTAACTAGAACCTGAACCAAAACAAGTTGTGGAAGAGATTTCACCAATCATTTTTTATGTTAAATAACCTAAGGTGGGTGATAAGGAGATTCTAAAGGAAATAATAACATCATCCCGCACTCAAAAATATGTAAAGAAGGATTTTCACACATAAGATAGAGTGTGTTCGTTAAGTGAATTTGAAAATAATTAAGGTAGGATGAAGGTTCACTTGGGGTGATTCTCTGAGGAGGATTTCCTTTCTGTCTAACATCATTCTGTCTACATTATGCATTGCATGTTTACTTTTCTTTATCTTGAATTATCATTTCTCAAACCTCAATTTATTTTAGTTTTTTCTTATAAATAATAAAAATATAAAAAAGTAAATTAGAGTGGGTGAGTGTTTGAATGCAAAAACTTCACAAGAGAATGACCTAGGTTAGCCTCTGTGTTGCCCTTAGTTATAAATATTTTCACCAATCATTTTTTATGTTAAAGAACCTAAGTTGGGTGAGAAGGAGCTTCTAAAGTAACTAACACATCACCCCGAACTCAACCACTTCTCAAGGAGGTATATGAAGAAAATATGCCAACTGATATGCTTATGGGAGATCAATAATTTTTTGAAGAATCTTGGAATAGATTTATTGCAGATAACCTACAACTTGATCTCCCCATCCTAGATAATGAAAAATTGGAACCTCTCTACCTCACTCTTGATTTGGAAGATGAAAATAAAGATACACCTGTTGAGATGTAGTTGACAATGGTCTTTCCCGAAGATATCAATTTCCAAGATGACTTAATTTAAAGGGGAGATTTCTTTATTAATTCTTCATGTTTTAATCTAATTCAAGACGAATTGTTTTCTGAATTCCACTTTTCTAAAATTTTTGATACATCACAAATGGATCAATCCTTGGATGTTAAGTAAGAGACCACCCAAGTGGGGGTGATCGATGAAGATGTAACACCCCGCCCCTACCTTATTGGCTTGAGGATGCGGTGAGGGTCACTTGGCCTTAAGCAACGTTCCCAAGGCGCCAAAGGCTGTTAATAAATGCCAAGGGCTTCGAGAAGCATTGGGGAACAGTTTTCCCTTAAGACAAAAATAGCCAACAAACAACCCATGAACTATATGATGCATACCAACAACCAATTTAACCGTGTATTACCAAAAGGACAGGCCAGTTGTTCAACAATACAACCCAGAACCCATACAAACAAACACCATATCAGAGTACTATGCGGAAGACTAAACCACAAAACACCATGAGTCATGACACCACCACAGCTCCACACCAAGATCCAAGCTCCAAGCTCCACCAACACATCACAAGCATCACCACGAACCACTAGCTATGTGATGCCTTACCTTTACCTATATCCCGGTACATGACATCTACAAAGACACCAAAGTTCCAAAGCAGGGGGTGAGTACAACTACTCAGTAGGTTTTCCCCAAATGACTTCCTTACACACGCCACTAGGATAAAACCGTTAGCACATTTATATAAAACAGTTTATATAAAATAAAAACAAGTTCATCCATTACCATAAGACAAACACACCCTTACCAAGCCATCTTTCCCAAACCAAATAAACCCAGGGAAATCCAAACAACCATGCCATAATCCATACATGCCACACAAGGAAGCCCAAATCAACCATGCTACGCAAGGAATCCAATTCAACCATTTCACATTTTCACAACAAATTCCATATATGCAAAGCAACACACCAACAAGGAAACCATAATGGTGGGACTTCCCTCCCAACTCATTAGCCCCATCTTCAGCTAGTAGGACTTCCTGCCCACTACCTAACAACCCAAAATGGTGGGACTTCCCACCCAACTCGTTCACCCCATCTCCAGCTAACAGGACTTCCCGCCCACTACCTGACAACCCAAAATAGTGGGACTTCCCACCCATTATCCATCACCTCTTATAGTGGGACTTTCCACCCACTTCCACGCAACCAACACAAGCCACAAAACTCAACCAACCAACAAGCACAAAGCACCAAGGTCGTACAATAAGCACACAACCATTTTCAACACATGCCAATTCACTTCAATAAATCACCCATTTATTGAAACACCCATTAATTGTTTCTTATGGAAAACAACATTTCAAATAAATAATATCTTTTTTGAAAACCATTTTCATCAACATTTTTTCCAAATCAATCTTGGAAACCAATTTTAAAATCTCCATTTTAAAAACCACAACAAAATAATTTCACCACAAACCCCCATTTTCTCCCAAAAACCCCCAAATGGATTTCCATCCAAATTCGCACATCAACACACAATTAATTTCAATAAAAACAAATTAATTGTAACATGTAACCACTATTTCTAACCAAGTGGAGTCGAGAGAGAAGCCACCTACCTTTAGGGTTCCCGATAAATCGACTCACAAGCCACCGCACCTCAAATCCGGTGAACGGACCACCGAAATATCTCTAGATCCCCTTCCCTAACATTCACAAGCCTTAAAATCAACATTAAAGGTAAAAACAACCCTATATCTACACACCACAAGTTTAGATCTAGAAAACCAAGAAAGATAGGGATGTAGATCTAGATAAAACACAAGAGAAAAAAGATGAGAGACTTACCTGAAAGCAATCACCTTTAAATCACCTTGAATCCTCTTCAAAACCCTTCCAAAATGATTGGTAAAGCTCCTCCACCCTCTGAGAACCCAAGAACCCGAGTGAGCCACGAGTGGGAGGAAGGGAGGAGTGAAATAGGTCAATACCGAGGGATCTTGGAACTTATAACCCTATTTTTAAGTGGTCGCACGGTTAGCCCGCACAGTTTCGGAAACTGTGCACTAACCGTGCGTACGCCACTGCCTCGAGAGCCAGGGTCCGCACGATTTCCTCGCACGGTTTGGAAAATCATGCGTAGGTTGTGCGAAGCCTACTGTATCCCTTTCACGGTTTCCTGGGGAATCCGCATAGTTTCCACAAACCGTGCTCAAACCGTGCACCCCTTTAAAGGCCTCCAAACTCATCCAAAACCATTCCAAACTCTCCCAACCTCTTCCCAACTCATCCCATGCACTTTAAACACATAAAAATGCATAAAAAGGCCACATACCTCAAAATGGGGGTACTAAATTATCCCTACCTTTGGACTTTCCATCCTCAGAAAGTAGTGAACCCGCCCTTTGCTGAAAGTGCTCGGGCCACTACTCGACCATCTCTTTCTCCCGCTCCCAAGTATCCTCTTGAATCTGACCATGATGCCACAAAACATGAACTAAACTGATGATTTTACCACACAATACTTTCTCTTGCCTATCCACAACCCGCACTGGCACGTGCATCAACGAAGCATCCGGTTCTAGCTCAACATGATCCCATCGAATCACATGGTCACGGTCCGGCTGATACTTTTCCAACTGGGACACATGAAACACATTGTGCACCGCACTGAACCTAGGTAACAAATCCAAACGATAATCCACCTCACCAACCCACTCAAGAATCTCAAAAGGTCCAATATACCATAGAGATAACTTCCCTTCTTCCCAAACCGGTGATGTCCCAACCTAGGAGAGATCCTCAAGAAAACATGATCACTCACCTCGAACGACAACGGTCGTCGAAAATGATCCGCATACGATTTCTGATGACTCTGAGCCATCTTTATTCTCTTCCTGATCAACTTGATCTTCTCCTTAGTCTCCTGGAGAAGGCTCGGTCCAACCATCAAGGACTCACCTGTTTCCACCCAACATAGTGGAGAACAACATGGCCACCCATACAACGCTTCAAACGGAGCCATATGTATGGATTCCTGATAACTTTTATTGTACAAGAACTCAACCAACGACAAGTGCTCCTCCCACGAGCCACTAAAATCCATGACATAAGCCTGAAACATATCCTCTAAGGTTTGTATCGTCCTCTCGGATTGACCATACTTCTGAGGGTGATACGCCGTGCTCATAGTCAACTACGTCCCAAGGGCTTGCTGCAAGGATTTCCAGAAACGAGATGTAAACCTCGGATCTCTATTTGATACAATAAAAACTAGAATTCCATGTCTCTTTACCACCTCCCGGATATAGATTTTGGAAAGATCCTCCACCGTATGAGATTCGCGAATCGGGATGAAATGGGATGACTTTGTTAGCCGATCCACTATCACCCAAATAGAATCGTGCTTTCTGACCGTTCTTGGGAGACCTGTGAAAAAATCCATCGCTATTTTATCCCACTTACAAACAGGGATTGATAAATACTGCAACATTATTGCTGGCCTCTGATGCTATGACTTAACCTGTTGACAAGTCAAGCATCTCAAAACAAACTCAACCACACTTCTTTTCATACCAGCCCACCAGAACTTCACTTTCAACACTTTATACATTTTCTGAATTCCAAGATGAACAGCCCACCTAGAATGATGATACGCACTGAGAAGATCCTCCTGAAAAGCAACTCGTACAACCATCTGATTCCAAAAACACAAAACTGGATCTCCATTCAGTTGCCAACCATCAATGGTCTCCACACTATTGAGTCTCAACCCCATGGTCACACACTCAGAATCAGATATTTGTGCCTTTCTAACTAGGTGTGTACATCAAGTCAAAATCAAACATATAGAGATATTTCATCCATCTCCTTTGCCTCAAGTTAAAATCCCTTTGTGAGAAAATGTTTTTCAAGCTCTTATGATCTGTATATACTGTGAATTTCTCACCAAAGAGATAACGACGCCACACTTTCAAGGCATTGACCACTACTACTAATTCCAAATCATGAGTTGGGTAGTTCTTCTCATGCACTCTTAACTACCGTGATCCATACGCAACCACGTGATTCCCTTGAATGAGAACACACCCCAACCCTGATCCCGATGCATCGCAATACACCACGTACCCTTTTCCTGATTTTGGAAAAACCAAGATTGGTGCTGATGTAAGATGACCCTTTAGCTCTTCGAACCCCCACGGACACTGTTCATTCCACTGGAATGGAACATTCTTTCTTATCAAAGCTGTCATCACCGAATCCAAACGTGAAAAATCACGAACAAAACGCCGATAATACCCAGCTAGACCAAGAAAACTATGTATCTCAAACACATTCTTTGGCAGTTTCCATGAGACAACAGCCTCTATCTTTTCCGGATCCACTGAAACACCTCTTTCAGAAATCACATGGCCAAGAAAATGAACTTACTGTATCCAAATGTCACACTTTGACAATTAGGCATACAACCGATGATCCCTCAAGATCCCCAACACTGTTTCCAAGTGCTGATCATGCTCCACCCTTGCCTTTGAATACACCAGAATATCATCAACAAACACCACCAAAAATGAATCCAGATATCTCTGAAATATCTGATTCATCAATACCATAAGCACCGCTGGAACATTCGTTAGACCAAAGGGAATAACCACATATTTATAATGGCCATATCTACTTCTGAAATCTTTTTTAAGAATATCCTCCTTCCTCGCCCACAATTGATGATATCCCGACCTCAGGTCGATCTTGGAGAACAACTGGGATCCCCTCAACTGGTCGAACAAATCATCAATTCTTGGAAGTGGATATCTATTTTTTATCGTAACTTGTTTAAGTCTACGATAATAAACAGAGAGCCTCAAAGTTCCATCCACCTTTTTCACAAACAACACTGGTGCCGCCCACAGAGATGTGCTAGGCCAGATAAACCCTTTGTTTTCCAACTCTTACAACTAGACTTTCAATACCCTCAATTTAGCTGGTGCCATCCAGTAAGACGGAAGTGAGATAGGACTGGTCCCCGGAAGTAGATCAATCATAAACTCCACTTCTCTTACGGGAGGTAACCTAGAGAATTATTCAAGAAAACATCCATGAAATGAGCTACCACTGCCAAAAGAACACTCTGCTCAACACCGTATATCGATTCCAATGACAATGTCACCAACTGATACGATAACATACCCACTGCCGGTGCCAACAAACCCATTGCACCATACCTTTTATGCTTCTCTCCTCTAAAGATATTTATAACACCATCGTGTGTCGTAAAATCCATTTTTCGCACATCACAATCGATGTGGGACTTAAAAGCCACCAGCCAATCCATTCCCAGGATTACATCATACCCATCCATCTCAAGCATTGATAAATTCCACACTATCTCAACCTCGCCCACAACGATACAACATTATCTACACAAGAAGGCTCAACACTCTCTTTGACCCAGAAAATTTTGAAGTTTTAAAACTGAGGGCATCATTTCTACCCTTAAACCCAGAAAATCAACCATACATGCAGCAATAAAAGAGTGTGAATCACCCGTATCAAACAGGACTTGCATCAAGGTAGAATTTCAAAGAACCGTACCTCGCACTCTGGATGGTCCTGACTGATCATCCACCACAACTTGATCAGCTCCAAGCAAGTGCGTTTTCTCCATGATCTATTGTTTATTCTCCTGCTGACACTTCCCTTGCTGAGGAGTGTCACAAACACCCGACCTCAGAGAATTATGCAAATACCGCTGAATATGCCCCTTCTGCTTGCAGTTATGACATTCTCGAGGTTTTTCCTTACAATCTCGCTTGATGTGTCTCGTGGAGCCACACTGAAAACATCCCGGCTTACTCTTGGGTATCGGAGGAAGTTTTAACAATCTTATGGTCTGATTCTGATGTGATCCATGTCGGTGAGAAAAGGTTTATGTCTTGCTCTTTCTCTCAATGTTAGGGTTCACTCCTCTCGTGAGGACAATTGTACTTCCATTACTTGGATTTCTGACCATGATAGATATCGTAACAGGTGTATCTGGTTGTAGTCCTGACTGCGCTATTTGAAAATCCTGAATGATGCTTTGGGCCAACTGCTGGTTCGCCTGGGGCTCAGGTGCAACCACATTTCTAGTAGCTTCCTCCGATTGGTCTCTACGATGTCTACCTGGTTCCATCTCTATCAACATAAGAATCACTATAAGTCTCACTCCCTAGAAACTGAAGACTTAAAATTGAAATGTCAATTACATATCACTATCACAACCAGGCTTTCCACAATTTCACATTTCCCATATTGCACCATTTTTTAAAACAAAAAAAAAATCCCCCATGTTTTGAAAATCAACCCATTTTCAAAATACCACGAATTTCCATTGTCGAACCCTTTTGTTTTGAAACCAATTCAAAAGTTTCCAAAATACATGCATTCATAACAAACCATAAATCATTATACCCCAATGAAATATGCATCCTAGTGGGAAGTCATTTCTACCATGCATGTCATGCTCATCTCATTGGTTATACCCATGACAATAGATATCCAATGCCTATAAGTGTTTCGAACACTTATGTACCCAACTCCCTGGTAACTTGAATTTCAGCATAAAAGGGTTAGCTACGTCCTTTTATGCTATACATTCCAAGTTCCAACAATCCTATTCCTTTCTACCATCCCGACTCAAGGAGTATACCACAATGAACGTCAACACCAAATCCGAAAAATCAACTCCAAAGGACCGAACAAACTGATACCACTTGTAACACCCCACCCCTACCTCATTCGCTTGAGGAGGCGGTGAGGTTCACTTGTCCTTAAGCGACATTCCCAAGGCGCCAAAGGCAGGCAATAAATGCCAAGGGCTTCGAGAAACATTGGGGAACGGTTTGCCCTTAAGACAAAAATAGCCAACAAACAACCCATGAACTATATGATGGATACCAACAACCAATTTAACCATGTATTACCAAAAAGACAGGCTAGTTGTTCAACAATACAACCCATAACCCATACAACCAAACACCATATCAGAGTAATATGCAGAAGACTAAACCACAAAACACCATGAGTCATGAAACCACCACAGCTCCACACCAAGATCCAAGCTCCAAGCTCCACCAACACATCACAACCATCGCCACGAACCACTAGCTATGTGATGCCTTACCTTTACCTGTATCCCGGTACATGACATCTGTAAAGACACCAAAGTGAAAAAGTAGGGGTGAGTACAACTACTCAGTAGGTTTTCCCCAAATGACTTCCCTACACATGCCACTAGGATAAAACCGTTAGCACATTTATATAAAACAGTTTATATAAAATAAACAAAAGTGCATCCATTTCCATAAGCCAAACACACCCTTACCAAGCCATATTTCCCAAACCAAATAAACCCAGGGAAAGCCAAACAACCATGCCATAATCCATACATGCCACACAAGGAAGCCCAAATCAACCATGCTACGCAAGGAAGCCAATTCAACCATTTCACATTTTCACATCAAATTCCATCTATGAAAAGCAACACACCAACAAGGAAACCATAACAGTGGGACTTCCCGCCCAACTCGTTCGCCCCATCTTCAACTAGCAGGACTTCCCGCCCACTACCTAATAAACCAAAATGGTGGGACTTCCCGCCCAACTCATTCACCCCATCTCCAGCTAGCAGGACTTCCCGCCCACTACCTGACAACCCAAAACAGTGGGACTTCCCACCCATTATCCATCACCTCTTATAGTGGGACTTCCCGCCCACTTCCACACAACTAACACAAGCCACAACACTCAACCAACCAACAAGCACAAAGCACCAAGTCCTTACAATAAGCACACAACCATTTTCAACACATGTCAATTCACTTCAATAAATCACCCATTTATTGAAACACCCATTAATTGTTTTCCATGGAAAAAAACATTTAAAATAAACAATATCTTTGTTGAAAACCATTTTCATCAACCTTTTTCCAAAATCAATCCCGGCAACCCATTTTCAAATCTCCATTTTAAAATCCACAACAATAGAATTTCACCACAAAACCACATTTTTTCCCAAAAACCCCCAAATGGATTTCCAACAAAATTCGCACATCAACACACAATTAATTTCAATAAAAACAAATTAATTGTAATATGGAACCACTAGTTCTAACCAGGTGGAGTTGAGAGAGAATCCACCTACCTTTAGGGTTCCTGAGAAATCGACCCACAAGACACCGCACCTCAAATCCAGTGAACGGACCACCAAAACCTCTATATATCCCCTTCCCTAACATTCACAAGCCTTAAAATCAACATTCAAGGTAACAACAAACCTAGATCTACACACCACAATTGTAAATCTAGAAAACCAAGAAAGATAGGGATGTAGATCTAGAGAAAACACAAGAGAAAAAAGAGGAGAGACTTACCTGGAAGCAATCACCTTCAAACCACCTTGAATCCTATTCAAACCCCTTCCAAAATAATTGGGAAAGCTCCTCCACCCCCTAAGAAACCAAGAACCCAAGTGAGACATGAGTGGAAGGAAGAGAGGAGTGAAATAGGTCAATCCTGAGGGATCCCGGAACTTATAACCCTATTTTTAAGTGGCCGCATGGTTTGGAAAACTGTGCGTCAACCGTGCGCACGCCACTGCCTCGAGAGCTAGGGTCTGCATGGTTTCCTCGCATGATTTGGAAAATCGTGCACAGGCCGTGCGAAGCCTACTGTCTCCTTTTCATAGTTTTCTGGGGAATCCGCACGGTTTCCACTAACCGTGCTCAAACCGTGCACCCCTTTAAAGGACTCCAAACTCATCCAAAACCATTCCAAACTCTCCCAACCTCTTCCCAACTCATCCCATGCACTTTAAACGCATAAAAATGCATAAACAAAGGCCACATACCTCAAACCGGGGGTACTATATTCTCCACACCTTTGGACTTTTCATCCTCCAAAAGTAGTGAACCTTCCCTTTGTCGAAAGAGTTTGGGCCACTGCTCGACCATCTCTTTCTCTCGCTCCCAAGTCTCCTCTTGAATCTGACCATGCTGCCACAAAACATGAACTAAACCGATGATTTTACCATGAAAGACTTTCTCTTGCCTATCCACAACCCTCACTAGCACGTGCACCAACGAAGCATCCGGTTCTAGCTCAACATGATTCCCTCAAATCACATGGTCACAGTTCTGCTAATACTTTTCCAACTGGGACACATGAAACACATTGTGCACTGCACTGAACCTAGGTGGTAAATCCAAACGATAAGGCACCTCACCAACCCGCTCAAGAATCTCAAAAGGTCCAATATACCTTGGAGATAACTTCCCTGCTTCCCAAACTGATAATGTCCCAACCTATGAGAGATCCTCAAGAAAACATAATCACTCACCTCGAACGACAATGCCCGTCGAAGATGATCCGCATATGATTTCTGACAACTCTAAGCCATCTCCATTCTCTTCCTGATCAACTTGATCTTCTCCGTAGTCTCCTGGAGAAGGCTCGTTCCAACCATTGAGGACTCACCCCTTTCCACCCAACATAGTGGAGAACAACATGGCCACCCATACAATGCTTCAAATGGAGCCATATGTATGGATTCCTGATAAATATTATTGTATGAGAACTCAACCAACGACAACTGATCCTCCCATGAGACACAAAAATCCATAACATAATCCTGCAACATATCCTCCAAGGTTTGTATCGTCCTCTCGGATTGACCATCCTTCTGAGGGTGATACGCCGTGCTCATAGTCAACTGTGTCTCAAGGTCTTGCTGCAAGGATTTCCAGAAACGAGATGTAAACCTCGGATCTCCATCTGATACAATCAAAACTAGAATGCCATGCCGCTTTACCACCTCCCGGATATAGATTTTGAACAGATCCTCAACCGTATGAGATTCAAGAATCGGGATGAAATGGGCCGACTTTGTTAGATGATCCACTATCACCCAAATGGCATCGTGCTTTCTGACCATTCTTGGGAGACCTGTGACAAAATCCATCGCTATTTTCTCCCACTTCCAAACAGGTATTGGTAAAGACTGCAACATTCCTATTGGCCTCTGATGCTCTGCCTTGACCTGTTGACAAGTCAAGCATCTCGAAACAAATTCAGCCACACTTCTTTTCATACCAGCCCACCAAAACTGTACTTTCAACGCTTTATACATTTTCTGAATTCCAGGATGAATAGGCCACCTGGAATGATGATACACCCTCATAAGATCCTCCTGACAAGAAACCGGTACAACCATCTGATTCCGAAAACACAAAACTGAATCTCCATTCAGTTTCCAACCGTCAATGGTCTCCCCACCATTGAGTCTCAACCCCATGGTCACACACTCAGAATCAGATATTTGTGCCTTTCTAACCAGGTGTGTACATCAATTCAAAATCAAACATCTGGAGATATTCCATCCATCTCCTTTGCCTCAAGTTCAAATCCCTTTGTGAGAAAATGTGTTTCAAGCTCTTATGATCTGTATATACCATGAATTTCTCACTAATGAGATAATGACTCCACACTTTCAAGGCATGGACCACTGTTGCCAATTCCAAATCATGATTTGGGTAATTCTTCTCATGCACTCTCAACTACCGTGAGCCATACACAACCACAAGATTCCCTTGCATGAGAACGCACCCCAACCCTGATCCTGATGCATTGTATTAATACACCATGTACACTTTTCCTGATTCTGAAAAAACCAAGATTGGTGCTGATGTAAGACAACCCTTTAGCTCTTCGAAATACTGCAGACACTGTTTATTCCACTGAAATGGAACATTCTTTCTTGTCAAAGCTGTCATCGGCGAAGCCAAACATGAAAAATCACGAACAAAATGTCGATAATACCTAGCTAGACCAAGAAAACTCTGTATCTCAAACACATTCTTTGGCGGTTTCCATGAGACAACAGCCTCTATCTTTTCTGGATCCAATGAAACACCTCTTTCGGAAATAACATGGCCAATAAAACGAACTTACTGTATCCAAAAGTCACACTTTTACAATTTGTCATACAACTGATGATCCCTCAAGATCCGCAACACTATTTCCAAGTGTTTCTCATGCTCCACCCTTGTCTTTGAATACACCATAATATCATCAACAAACACCACCACAAAGGAATCCATATATCTCTGAAATATCTGATTCACCAATTCCATAAGCACCGCTGGCGCATTCTTTAGACCAAAGGGCATAACCACATATTCATAATGTCCATATCTACTTTTGAAATAATTTTTAGGAATATCCTCCTTCCTCACCCGCAATTGATGATATCCCGACCTCAGGTCGATCTTTGAGAACCACTGGGCTCCCTTCAACTGGTCGAACAAATCATCAATTTGTGAAATTGGATATCTATTCTTTATCGTAACTTGTTTAAGTCTACGATAATCAACACAGAGCCTCAAAGTTCCATCCGCATTTTTCATAAACAACACTGGTTCCGCCCATGGAGACGTGTTAGGCTGGATAAACCCTTTTTTTCAACTCTTCCAACTGGACTTTCAATTCCCACAATTTATCTGGTGACATCCGGTAAGATGGAAGTGAGATAGGACTGGTCCCCAGAAGAAGATCAATCGTAAACTCCACTTCTCTTACGGGAGGTAACCCAAAGAATTATTCAGGAAAAACATCCATGAACTGAGCTACCACTGCCATAAGAACACTCTGCTCAACACCATCTATCGATTCCAATGAAAATTCCACCAACTGATACGATAATGTACCCACTACTGGTGCCAACAAACCCGTTGCACCCTACCTTTCATGTTTATCTCTTCTAAAGAGATGTCTAACACCATCGTGTGTCATAAAAGCCACTGTTCGCACATCACAATCGATGTGGGCCTTAAAATCCACCATCCAATCCATTCCCAGGATTACATCATACCCATCCATCTCAAGTATTGAGAAATTCCACACTATCTCAACCTCGCCCACAACGATACAACATTCTCTACACAAGAAGGCTCGACACTCTCTTCGACCCAGAGGAGTTTGAAGTTTCAAAACTGAGGGCATCATTTCTACCCTAACCTAGCAAATCAACCATACATGCAGCAATAAAAGAGTGTGAAGCACCCGTATCAAACAGTAATTTCATCATGGTAGAATTTTAAAGAATCGTACCTCGCACTCTGGATGGTCCTGACTGATCATCCACCACAACTTGCTCAGCTCCAAGAAGGTGCATGTTCTCCATGATCTGTTGTTTATTCTCCTGATGACACTTCCCTTGCTGAGGAGTGTCACGAACACCCGACCTCAGAGCATTACGACTATACCACTGAAGATTCCCCTTCTGCTTGCAGTTATGACATTCTCGAGGATTTTCCTTACAATCCCGCTTGATGTGGCTCATGGAGCCACACTGAAAACATCCCGGATTACTCTTGGGTCTTGGAGGAATTTTTAACAATCTTGTGGTCTGATTTTGATGTGCTCCATGTTAGTGAGAAAAGGTTTTCGTCTTGCTCTTTCTCTCAATGTTAGGGTTCACTCCTCTCGTGAGGACAATTTTTCTTCCATTACTTGGATTTCTGATTGTGATAGATATCGTAACAGGTGTATCTGGTTGTAGTCCTGACTGCGCTGTTTGAAAATCCTGAATGATGCTTTGGGCCAACTGTTGGTTTGACTGGGGCTTAGGTGCAACCACATTTCTAGTAGATTCCTCTGATTGGTCTCTATGATGTCTACCTGATTCCATCTCTATCAATATAAGAATCACTATAAGTCTCACTCCCTAAAAACTGAAGACTTACAATTTCAATGTCAATTGCATAGCACTATCACAACTAGGCTTTCCACAATTTCACATTTCCCATATTGCACCATTTTTTAAAACAAAAATAAATCCCCCATGTTTTGAAAATCAACCCATTTTCAAAATACCACGAATTTCCATTGTCAAACCCTTCCATTTTGAAACCCAGTTCAGAATTTTCCAAAATCCATGCATTCATACCACACCATAAATCATTATACCCCAATGAAATATGCATCCTAGTGAGAAGTCATTTCTACCATGCATGTCATGATCGTCTCATTGGTTATACCCATGCCAATAGATATCCAATGCCTATAAGTGTTTCAAACACTTATGTACCCAACTCCCTGGTAACTTGAATTTCAGCATAAAAGGGTTAGCTATGTCCTTTTATGCTATACATTCCAAGTTCCGACAATCCTACGCCTTGCTACCAACCCGACTCAAGGAGTATACCACAATGAATATCAACACCAAATCCGAAAAATCAACTCCAAATGACCGAACAAACTGATACCACTTGTAACACCTCGCCCCTACCTCATTGGCTTAAGGAGGCGGTGACGGTCACTTGGCCTTAAGCGACGTTCCCAAGGCACCAAAGGCTGGAAATAAATTCCAAGGGCATCGAGAAACATTAGGTAACGGTTTTCCCTTAAGACAAAAATAGCCAACAAACAACCCATGAACTATATGATGCATACCAACAACCAATTTTACCATGTATTTCCAAAAAGACAGGCCATTTGTTCAACAATAATACAACCCAGAACCCATATAACCAAACACCATATCAGAGTACTATGTGGAAGACTAAACCACAAAACACCACAATTCATGACACCACCACAGCTCCACACCAAGATCCAAGCTCCAAGATCCACCAACACATCACAAGCATCGCCACAAACCACTAGTTATGTGATGCCTTACCTTTACCTGTATCCCGGTACATGACATCTGCAAAGACACCAAAGTTCCAAAGCAGGGGGTGAGTACAACTACTCAGTAGGTTTTCCCCAAATGACTTCCCAACACACGCCACTAGGATAAAACTGTTAGCACATTTATATAAAACAGTTTGTATAAAATAAACACAAGTGAATCCATTACCATAATCCAAACACACCCTTACCAAGCCATCCTTCCCAAAACAAATAAACCCAGGGAAAGCTAAAAAACCATTCCATAATCCATACATGCCACACAAGGAAGCCCAAATCAACCATGCTATGCAAGGAATCCAATTCAACCATTTCACATTTTCACAACAAATTCCATCTATGCAAAGAAACGCACCAACAAGACAACCATAATGGTGGGACTTCCCGCCCAACTCGTTCACCCCATCTTCAGCTAGCAGGACTTACCGCCCACTACCTGACAACCCAAAACGGTGGGACTTCCTGCCCAACTTGTTCACCCCATCTCCAGCTAGCAGGACTTCCCGCCCACTACCTGACAACCCAAAATAGTGGGAGTTCTCGCCCATTATCCATCACCTCTTCTAGTGGGACTTCCCACCCACTTCCACACAACCATCACAAGCCACAAAACTCAACCAACCAACAAGAACAAAGCACCAAGGCCGTACAATAAGCACACAACCATTTTCAACACATGCCAATTCACTTCAATAAATCACCCATTTATTGAAACACACATTAATTGTTTTCCATGGAAAAAAAATCAAATAAATAATATCTTTGTTGAAACCATTTTCATCAACCTTTTTCCCAAATCAATCCCGGCAACCCATTTTAAAATCTCCATTTTAAAATCCACAATAATAGAATTTCACCACAAAACCCCATTTTTTCCCAAAAACCCCAAAATGGATTTCCAACCAAATTCACACATCAACACACAATTAATTTCAATCACAACAAATTAATTGTAACATGGAACCACTAGTCATAACCAAGTGGAGTCGAGAGAGAAGCCACCTACCTTTAGGGTTCCCGAGAAATCGACCCACAAGCCACTGCACCTCAAATCTGGTGAACGGACCACCGAAACCTCTCTAGAACCCCTTACCTAACATTCACAAGCCTTAAAATCAACATTTGAGGTAACAAAAACCCTATATATACACACCACAAGTGTAGATCTAGAAAACCAAGAAATGTAGGGATGTAGATCTAGATAAAACACAAGAGAAATAAGAGGAGAGAATTACCCGGAAGCAATCACCTTCAAACCACCTTTAATCCTCTTCAAAACCCTTCCAAAATGATTGGGAAAGATCCTCCACCCCCTGAGAACCCAAGAACCCAAGTGATCCACGAGTGGGTGGAAGAGATGAGTGAAATAGGCCAATCCTGAGGGAGCCCGGAACTTATAACCCTATTTTTAAGTGGTCGCACGGTTAGCCCGCACGATTTGGTAAATTGTACGCTAACCGTGTGCGCGCCACTACCTCGAGAGCTAGGGTCTGCACGGTTTCCTCGAACGGTTTGGAAAATCATGTGCAGGCCATGCGAATCCTACTATCTCCCTTGCATGGTTTCCTGGGAAATCCGCACGGTTTTCACTAACCGTTCTCAAACTGTGCACCTTTTTAAAGGCCTCCAAACTCATCCAAAACCATTTCAAACTCTCCTAACCTCTTCCCAACTCATCCCATTCACTTTAAACACATAAAAATGTATAAAAAAAGGCCACATACCTCAAACCGGGGGGTACTACATTCTCCCCACCTTTGTACTTTCCGTCCTCGGAAAGTAGTGAACCCACCCTTTGCCGAAAGAGCTCGGGCCACTGCTCAACCATATCTTTCTCCCGCTCCCAAGTATCCTCTTGAATCTGACCATGCTACCACAAAACACGAACAAAACCGATGCTTTTACCACGCAAGACTTTCTCTTGCCTATCCATAACCCGCACTAGCACGTGCACCAACAAAGCATTCGGTTCTAGCTCAACATGATCCCATCGAATCACATGGTCACGGTCCAACTGATACTTTTCCAACTGGGACACATGAAACACATTGTGCATCGCACTGAACCTAGGTGGCAAAGCCAAATGATAATCCACCTCACTAACCCACTCAAGAATCTCAAAAGGTCCAATATACCTTGGAGATAACTTCCCTACTTCCCAAACCGACGATGTCCCAACCTAGGAGAGATCCTCAAGAAAACATGATCACTCACCTCGAACGACAACGCCCATCGACGATGATTCGCATACGATTTCTGATGACTCTGATCCATCTCCATTCTCTTCCTGATCTACTTGATCTTCTCCATAGTCTCCTGAAGAAGGCTCGGTCCAACCATTGAGTACTCACCTATTTCCACCCAACATAGTGGAGAACAACATGGTTGCCCATACAATGCTTCAAACGGAGCCATATGTATGGATGCCTGATAACTGTTATTGTACGATAACTCAACCAACGACAAGTGCTCCTCCCACGAGCCACCAAAATCCATGACATAATCCTGCAACATATCCTCCAAGGTTTGTATCGTCCTCTCGGATTGACCATCGTTCTGAATGTGATATGTCATGCTCATAGTCAACTGCGTCCCAAGGGCTTGTGCAAGGATTTCTAGAAACAAGATGTAAACCTCATATCTCTATCTGATACAATTGAAACTAGAATTCCATGCCACTTTACCACCTCCCGGATATAGATTTTGGACAGATCCTCCACCGTATGAGATTCACGAATCGGGATAAATGGTCCGAATTCATTAACCGATCCACAATCACCCAAATGGAATCGTGCTTTCTTACCGTTCTTGGGAGACCTGTGACAAAATCTATCGCTATTTTCTCCCACTTCCAAACAGGGATTGGTAAAGACTACAACATTCCTGCTAGCCACTGATACTTTGTCTTGACCTATTGACAAGTCAAGCATCTCGAAACAAACTCATCCACACTTCTTTTCATACCAGCCCACTAGAACTGCACTTTCAACGCTTTATGCATTTTCTTGATTTCCAATATTTTCATTTGATGAAGTTTGATTGATTGTGAAACTCATGTGCATTAGCACTGTCCACACTAAAAATATTTCCCAAACCCGAGAGGTTTCTAAACCTATTTGACATATTCTTAAACTTCTATTTTTATTGAGAGTATTGAGACATGTTTTTTGATCCAAAACTTGTTGTTTTCCTCTTTTTCAAAGCTGTTAGAGTTCATGAAATGTGTTAAATATGATTGAGGCACCACTTTGAAATCCCTTTTGAATTCAACTCTAATTTTGTCCTAGATTTTCATATGAAATTTATTAAGCCCCTATTATCCATAAAATACCTTTTTAGGTAGACACATTACAAGTCATTTATCCCTTTCCAACCTTCTCTAGAAGTTAAATGCATGATTATTGTTGAACTCAAGTGTGGGGGAGGGAGAAGATGAGCTGTATTTTGCTTTCTTGAAGAATCTATTTCAGCTTAATTGAAATTATTTCCATATTTATTGCTAATTGTGTGGAAGAAATTTCATGATGGTAAGATTTATGGGTGGACCCAAATATAATTACAAATGTGGGCTGGGTGTTCATCAATTTTTGAAGATCAAAAGTTGTCTCTCTTTTCCTCAAAAATATGATTCTAAAGAGAAATATAGATATTAATTCAATATGAAACAATGCTACAATTGGGGGAAAGAGGGAAGAAATTCATCATTGATTCTAAAAATTCATAGTGTGAACTTCCCAAAGAAATATGTGTTTTGAGGTGATTCATTTTCGAGCTGATTGGGGACCACACCATTCTTGAGAAAAACTACTTAACTTTAGAGCTTAACCCTCCTCATTTTTCCTCAAATGTTTTTACATTTATAACCTACCAACACTCATCCTTATAACAACCCATGAAAAATACATCATGATTAACATATTTTTGAATCTTTTAAGTGGATATACTAGGAGGATATCAAGCCTAGGTAAACCACACATGTTCTTGAGAATGAGAAAAGATCCACATTAAAAATCCTTGAGTGAAGAGAGAAATATTTTTTCAAGGAGGTAGGTATGAAATGCATGTGAGGAATAACATGATATTAAATGTATTTTTATGATTTTTTAGTATTTAGGAAATTTTTATCCATATAGGAGGCATGATGTTTTCCTTTGATATGAAAATTGAGTTGTGTTGTCATTTATACTTTGGGAATTTTGTTTTGACCTTGGTATAAGATGATTGCCCAAGAGTACAATGTTTAAGTGTAGGATAATTGACATAGAAAATATTTTCAATTATTTTATTCTAAATTTCAGTGTTTTTAATCCCACAAAAGTTTTATTTCAAGGGAAATTGTCACATTTTATAGTTTTTTAAGTATTTTGAGCTCAATTGTAAAAATGGATTATTTTAGAATTTAACTATTTTAATTTATTTCAATGTTTCAACCATAAATTTTTATTCACTAATAAAAAATGTAAAATTGTTATTTTATAAGTTAATATGTTTGATGGGATTCATTATCCTTTAGGACCCAAAGTTAAATCCATCATTTGAAGGCCCAAATCCACCTTATAAGTCAGGCCTCAAAAACTGTGTATAGATCTGAAAAATTTTATTGTTGGGACCATATCTCATACATGGATAACCCAAATGAGATGAAATTCAACATGAGGAAATTGGACATCTGGATAAATAAATTTCATTAATATAGCCACGTATTAATCCTTCATTTTCAAGGCCATAAAAGCATGGGAATTCAGCTGAGTTGGAATACAAATAGTCACATGTCCAGCATAAATTTCAGAAGTAATTTGGATGCATCTATCTCCAAACATGTCCAATGAAGATAAAATATTTTGGTTCTATAGAGTACACATAGTATAACAACATTTAAGAAGGAACTATTTTCAAATAAGATCATTTAATTAGTAATCCATGTGCATACATTCAGTGGAGATAATTGGATCCAAAAATTTGCTCCCTTTGCCTATAAAAATGTACCCCCTCTTCATTTAAAAGTGTTGGCAACTTGGGGGTAGCCTTTGTTGTCCATTCTCTGTAGTTTTGTAGTTTAATTTATTTTTAATATTATTTTTCATTATTAGTATATGTTAGTCTTTTTCTTCATCTCATTCTCCAATATTTTTATCTTTTGTGTTTCCACCTCTCTTTCTTCTCTATTGTGATCTGTTATACTCATGATCATGAGTAGCTAACCTAAGAAAATTCATGTGGAAGTAATCCAATGATGAACTCAATTCTTTTAGATATCATTTTTTATCTTTCTTATTTTCTTATATTTATACCAAGGGGGATCTTAGTGGGAAAGGTGCCTTTGTGTCTCTACTTTCCACCCGAGGTTTAACTTTTACTTATGTAATATTCTCCCTCGATCGAGGAGGTAGATGTGTAGTCTCTCGACGATCGTTGAGAGCGTTGTATATTCACAACCATATGTAGAGTAGTATGTTCACACATATTATAGATTGTGTTCATTAAGTAAATTTTAAATTAATTAAGAGATGATGAAGGTTCACTCGGGGGTATTCTCTTGGGAGGATCTCATTTCTGTCTAACATCATTATGTCCACATTATGTATTGCATGTTTACTTTTCTTTATCTTGAATTATCATTTCTAAAACCTCAATTTATTTTAGTTTTATCTTATAAATAATAAAAATATAAAAAAAAGTGAATTATAAGTAGTGAGTGTTTGATCGCAAAATCTTCTCAAGATAATGACCTAGGTTAGCCACTATGTTTCACTTAGTTATAAATATTTTTGAGAGCACGCATGATAAAGATTCATAAATGGGACTAATGGTTTCCATTATTCTATGCCCATTACTAAGTTTTTGTGTTCATCCCATGTTTTCAAATGTTTTTCATAGGGTTTAAGGAAGAGTTGGGACAAGGATGAGATCAAAGGGAAAATTATGAATATTTTTCATAAAGAGAAACCATGATTTATTTTTAAAAAAAAATTCCTTTGTTTTGTGGAAAAAATAGATACTGAGTATAACTGTCCACTTGTAATGTATAGGTTTACTATGTAAGTGTTTTTCCTAATTCTCAAAAACTCTAAACCTAAAATATCTTTGGGAAAATAAAGTGATTTCTAGTTTTAAAAATAAATAGAATATGTAATGTTTAAGGTCGATTCCTTACCTATATGTATCTTCTTATGCTTTTGTCTTCTAGAAATATGTTCAAGGAGACACTCCAAAACCTAAACCTCTAACGCGACTATATTGTTCCATCCACTTCAAAGCTACCGAAAGTAGTTTTTCTTCCAGTGCGGTCACTGTCGATTTGTGTGTCTAAACTGTATAAAAAACATATGAACATAAATAGATATTTTTATGTAATATTGTTATAAAGCATAATGAATTACTATTATGTCATACTTACACTTGTTTCTCATACTGATTTTGTGTTTTCATCAACTAGTTTACCTTCCTTATTTACACGAGCCTCCTTCCATAGCACATGAAATGGGATGGAATTGGATTCAAATTTTGATTCATCAATTTGCATCTAAAAAATGAACATATATTATTCCATATCACATAAAACTTTTATTTTTTATTTAAAATATATACCAATTTCTTATCTAGTGAAGCATACCCTATCCTTTCTTTGTGATAGGGGTACATTGGTTTTGATGCATGGTATTTATTTTCATCACTCCTTATCTATTTCATAAATTAAAAATTTTGAATCAAATTAGATAAAATAAATAATGTAATATAATATATTATCAACTATAATGCACCTAAAATGATTTCTCGTCGTGGTGAATGATGAAATAACTCCATGTTTCCTGATTTATAATGTGTGCATAGGTAACTGGTGCGTGGGGATTTACTTTCCCCTCATCATCCCTAAGATGAAACTTGGTAAGAAGAGTCTGGAAACCTCTATAGGATTTTTCAGTGGCCATTAAGACATATTTCTTATGGAAATCATCTAAAATAAGTTAACTCTTCAAGGAATGATGAAAATTAAATCAACGTTTCATTATATAATTTTTCAGTAAAATAGAGAAATATTATCGTAAAATTACATTTATATCTTTCCAAAGGGTTTCCTTCGTTATAGGCTATACATGACACCATGAATCTATATCAATCAGAACATTATTCCTCATTGTCAACCCAATATAACTAATGAACATTGATTTGTTACGGTCAATAGGTTGGCCATGTTGATTCTAGAAAACCTCAGATTTTATACCCTTAATTATTTCCTTAGTAATTTTAGTCAACACTATGATAATGTGTCATTATTTTTTCCATCAATATGTTTTTTATCCCCTAATAATTCTATAGTTTTAGCATCAACCGTATGTTCTTCCCTGAGATTGGTAACATTATCATGTGCAGAAGACATTGTCTGCATGAGTAGTCAAACATTTAATTTATACTATGTTAATAGAGTAGAGAACACGTAATATTATGAGGAAAATATTAGTATATTAAAAAACACTTTAAACTTATCATTGTACTCTCTTTTTTTAATGTTGAAAGGATTTGACTCCTCTATCAAGAATTCAAATACCCTCTTTGTGGTTGCCTCTAATGTATAAGACATTATCTATATTGGGACTTCCATAAAATGATTATGATCTCCCAATTAAAGGGTCATACTCGATTAAATTTTCATCTAACCCTACAGTTGTTTTAACCACCAATAGGACAATCGACCAATTCTTGTTTGTTAGATCTGAGACATAAAATACTTTCACTGCATGTGATGCCATTATGAATGGTGTGTCCCTTTCCCCTTCCACACTGAAATTCACCTTCACAAAACCCATTTCATCAACTTTCACTACACTCCTATTTTCAACTCATTTGAAATAGAAAATTGACACTTGAAATGTTGTATAATCCAACTCATATATCTGTTCAATAATATCGAAATATAAAATATTCACATAAATTGGATTTTTATCCTTGCAACTAGATATGTGCATCGCTTCCTCCATAAGTGAAACTCCACTATTTTTCATCATACTACAGTCATCATGTTATTTTGTATAAAATGTGTAACCATTGATTACAAAACCAGTGTAAGATATAAAATTTTCATTTGATCCCCTAGATAACCATCGAAGTTGTTCGGCATTTGAATTCTGATTTTCAGATAACTCCTTATAAATATAATCTCATAACCATCCTATGAACTATCGATTATGTGTATTTTATATCCATCATTCAGCCCTTGATGGATTCAAATCTATAATAATTTCTTTATTGGCTTCAAAGTATGGATCAACATCTTCACTATTATGTAAAATTTAAAGGTGCACTTTCCCCTACTCTGTGATGGTAATTGTAACAACATCTCTTTCAGAAATCTCTTTTCCCATAAGCCATCTGTTGTGATGATACTTTGGAAGATTGATGCCAACATATGATAGGTAATCAGTATATAATTCAATAGCTTCTTTAACAATATATCATTCTACAATAAAACCTTCTGGTCAAATTTTATTCTTGACATTCCCTTTCAAAATATTCATATACCGTTCAATGGGGTACATCCATATGTAATGGATAGGGCCACATAGTTGAACCTCTCTAACCAAGTGAACCATTAAGTGGACTATTATATCAAAGAATAATGGTGCAAATAATATCTATAATTCACATAATATGACTGAAACCTCCTTATTCATGATTGGAAACTTTTTTAGGTCTATAACTTTATTGCATATGGATTTGAAAAAGAAATAGAGTCTAGTTAATGTATGTCTTACATTTTTAGTCAGAATGAAATGTAAAACAATGGACATAAAATCTTGCATCAAAACATGTTAGTAATGTGATTTTAGTCCATGTAAATTCAAATTAGTCATTGGCGCTACATTCTTGATATTTTATAAATAACCCTATGGAACTTTTACACCATTAAGGAAAATTAAAAAAATTTATTTTTCCTATTTTGATAGAGTGTAAGATATTGGAGGAAGAAAAGTCATCCCTTTACTCTTCACCAGTGCCAACTCTACCCTTTTCCCCATATAAATCATGTTCAACCTAGCCTTGATTCCATCTTTTGTTTTTCCAGGAACATTTAGTAACATGTTGATAACACTATCAAATACATTTTTTATACATGCATGACATCAAGAAAATGTATGACATACAAACAATTCCAATATGGTAATTTAAAGAAAATTGATCTCTTTTTATAACTTTATTTCATAAGGATTTTTTAAAATGGTTTACCAAAAATAGTGTCAATATCTTTTACTTTATTGAACAGGTGATCACCTGTTAGTGGAGACAGTGTTTCACCTTGTTCGGTATTCCCATCAAATATTGTCGTTCAAGATCGGTATTTATGTTATCGAGGTAAAAATTTCCAATGTCCTAAAAACATAGTCTTTGAGGAATATTTCAACCGACCTGAGTGTGTGCATTATTCACAAATGGGACACCCTAAAATTACTTTAATATTACAGCCTAAAAAAATTCATAATCAGGAAAGTCATTTATCATCCCATACAACATGTACCTCAATGTGAATTATTCAATTCTATGAGCATCAAACATTGTAACACCTATATCACACATCAACTTCAGATATTATATAAATGTATCCAAATAGACATCAATATCATTATCATGTTTCTTTGGTATAGATATAAGCATAGACAAAATAATATATTTTCGATCCATGCATAACCATGGTGAAAATTTATAATTTACCAACATAAAGGGTCATATACTATGAGTACTACTCTGTACACCAAAAGGATTTATTCCATATATAGATAAGGCAAGATGGAAGTTTCTTGGATCATTTCCAAATTTAGGATACTCGTAATCAATTTTCTTCCACTGAGAAGAATTTGCTGGATGATGTAGTTTCTCATCTTTAATTCTTGTATCTGCATACCATGTCAATTGTCTGGCAGTTTCCTGACATCCATATAGTATTATAAACCATGGAATGACAGGAAATTACCATATAGATTGTAAAGGACTTGATTAATCTTTCTTATATCAATCCACGCCACACTTAGGGCATTTTATGAATGATTCATGGTCCTTGTGAAAAAAATATAAAATCATTTGTTCAAGCATGTATTTTTTTAAATATCATACCCATTGAGCATAGCATTCATTTAGCAACATATGTTCAATGAGGAAGTTCATTTTCTTCTGGTATCATATCATTCAGGAGACCAAGTAGTTTTGTAAAGCTAGTGTTGCTTCATCTGCTGCCAGCTTTCAAATTATATAACTTCAATATAGCTAACAAAGTTGTGTATTTAGTACAACCGATATACAATGGTCTCTTAGAAAAACTATTTAACTTCTCAAAAAACTTTGGAAAATCACAAAGGTCATCTTCAATTTCTATTTTTATTTCTTCCATGTGATCTTCATCATCATTTACACTATTATTCATATCAAATGATCCATAAACCACAGTATCATCCCAATCGGTGTGCATGTTTAGTTTTTTCCCATGTTTAGTCCAACGTTTATAGCTTTGATATATTTCATGACAAATCAAATATTCTTCCAACTCTTTTAGATTAATTTTTATTGAATAAAAACAATATAAATACAGATAAAGGACTTGAGGAGGGTTGTATGCATGCTCTATTACAAACTTGATGAACTCTTTAACTATATCTTCATACTCTTTTGTCATACGATTAGTGTGAATCCATTTTTGATTCATATTCATCTTATTAGGTTCATAAAATATTTATTTTGTACAAAAAATAAATAAATACACATAAGATATTCATAATCAAGGGATAAAGTTATAGATAATTCTAATAAGGGGATCCCAATATTTGATTGTTTCAATTAATTTGAGTATTCTTTGAAGGAAATGGGTAATTGAATTTAAGAAAATAATTACTCCATTGGTGGTAGGTGTTATGCTCTGAATTCATCCAAAAATGGTCATTGGTACTCGGTATGGGATGACTACTGCTCAAAGTAGTTAAAAGATACATAGGTGCATGCATATCTAGAAGAGATGGGGGTGAGTATCAAGCAACAAAATGAAATAATAAATGTTCAGGATATGAAGCTGATGAGGATGAAAGTTGTATCCTAAAATCTAATTGTTCCTGGGCTGGAAGATGGCGAAGCACCAGACAACATTTCTGAGCTTGTTTACTAAAGATGAAAAAAGTAATAGCATCAGTCTTAAACCTATAAGGAGCTCCTTGATTGGTATGACTGTGAGAAGGCTAGGATGGATGGTATTACAAACACTCATGTTGAGGCATCCATTTTGGTTTCAATATTCAAATAAATCCTTTAATTACTCCATGAAATGGAAAAGGCCTTTGGTCTGAGGACTAAATTTCAAAAGTGATTAGCTTCCCTTGATAAAAAAAAGGTAATTCTTGGATGTCTCTAGTAACCTTTCTAGGTGGGAGTCCAAAAAGTGGTAGGAGTTTATGTTTATTCATTTCTTCACTTGGTATGTGGTGGGTCAGGTGGTGTTTCATTAAAAATCTGAGTTGAGCTTTAAAGGAGTGAGAAAGTTCAGTTAACCATTTTTTTATCAATATTTTAATTTTTACTCATTTTTTAACTTCAATATAGTAGTCCTTAGCATTAAATTATTATGAATTTGAATCCATTATATTAATAATATTCATAGAAGTAAAAAATGACTCTCCATGTATTATCCATGACTTGAATACCCATACAAAACTTGATTCACATTCACTACTACCCCAAGAGTGCTCATTGGCCCCCAACAACTAGTGGCTAGTGTTGTGGGTCTCGAATTACAGTTGGGGAATGAATTACCCATTTTTTCTATAGATATATTTCATGGTTATTCTTTATATAAAATTCAGAATGACTCATAAGTAGGTCAAACCTTCCAAGAATAAAACATTAACCAAAAAGACCATATGAGGAAAGAAAAGGAATGTAAACCGCCCATAACTCTCTACATAAATGCAAACACAACCAAAAACATGAAACTCATTGTATAAAGGAATTCCATAATAGAATTCAAACCAAATGAATCCTAATACTGAGGAAAAACTAAGAGGAAATAAAGAAGATCCAAACAGGATCACAGATAACCTCCAGTAGCTCATACTCTAATGCTGGAACTAGTCCCTCTTCTGTAACAAACATAAATGACCCGCTCATGTGATCTTATGGTTACTATTATCCCTAAGTACATGGAAATTAGTTGAAGAGAGGTTGTATGTCCATTGAGGAGTCCATGTAGGGTTTGAGCAAAAAATGCATACTAGGAAACCACTAATGGCGTCTCAACATAGTAGAGAAAAAGGTTGTGAGAATAAAAATATTGACTAATTTACAATAATATAGATTAAAATAGTTTTAACAATTAAACTTAGTCATTCTAGTGGTAGTCCTTAGGATTAAATGGTAAAGTGTAAATTCAAAACAATGTTATAAGTTTATAATAGACTATCATTATTAATTTTTTAGGTTTTTTTAGGTTCAATGTTACACTTATAAACTCAATAATCAATAAAAGGCTTATAATTGACACTAGATATAACCACATTTCATTTAAGTGTCCTTGTTTTAAAAGGTAAATGTTAGTAGTAACTGAAAAAAAAATATCAAACCTTTTGAAGAAGAATTAAAGATGGAAATGAGAAAAAAAATAATGCATATCCTAAGAGAAACCATTTCTATAATAAGGTTTTCATAAAAATTTCCACACTTTAACTCTCATAAAACCATTACAGTTGTTAAGTGTGATGTTTGGGTATATATATTAAATTTTTTTGGTTTCCCATCATAAATCAATTCTTCTTTCCTATAAAACTTAGCTTCCAAATCACCATTGAAACACTCTTTACCATAGGTGAAGTTTGGTTTGTTGAATGTAAGATTATTCAAGTTAAAGTGGGAATAAGTGACTCTAATTATAGAATTTGGTTGAGGTTAAAAGAAGTGCACTCTAGTTATATGAAAATTAACCAAGTTGATAAGTCAAGCAGAGACCCTTAGCTATAGGTTGTCTATAAAATATAATGACTTAGAAACATACCCAAGTGTTCCATTTCTTCCCAAGTATAAGTCAAGAGAAAGTGTGTGACACTTTAAGAGCATGGGGTTATGTGAAAAGATCTAATATAGGGCACTAGATTTGAATTTCAAGAAATAGTCTCACAAATTATGATGTAGGTTTGAAGGTGAACACTAAATTTGAATTTGTAAAGTAAGGTTCACCCCAAATAAGAAAGCGATAGTGATGATCTCTAGATACAATCATGTGGAACCATTGAATAAATTTAATCCTTTATATAAAAATGTAATTGGAAACTATCTGTTAATATTTTTAAAATATAATATGATTTTTATAAAAATATTTTGAAAAGAGAGGGAAAACATGTTATAAGAATAGCCTGAGAATCACATGGTGAGTTGAGACCACCTACCAATATTAATAGAGATATTTTAAAAATCTAAATGATCATCAGAATCCCCTAAAACCATGGAATTACAATTTCATAACAAAAGAAACTAAATCACAAAAACCACTACAATTGATGACAAAAAATACCATCGAAACTGGATTTCAAATAATCAACCCATAACCATATTTCCAATACATAACTCAAAAACACACCATGAATTATGCCACAAATCATTCATCATATTTCTAATTCATAACCCCAAGAACTGACCTAAATCAATAAATACCATAAAATTTGGACACTCGCTATCTCATTAAAATGAAACCTAATCCCAGAATCTATAACCATAAAACCGAAATAAATACCAATAACCAAAATACATATCAATAACTAACAATTAAACATATCCACAAATAGAGACTAACCACCCTATGGATCGAAACATTGAAAAGTTAGAACCTGAACCCAAATAAGGTTTGGAAAATAGCGTGAAGTAGTGAGGGAGGAGAAAGAAGAACATGGATAGAGGATAAAATGAAGGAGAAGGAAACTGTGGAACCCAGGAGAGCACCGAGTAAAGAAAATGTCGCACTAACACACACCGTGGAACCCGAACAAGCAATCAATGAGAGAGGATGAGAAAAAAAATAACATTCCTTGAATTCAAGGTTTGATTCGTCCGAGAGAAGGTCGAGAGGGAGCAACGGCAGCACTGGACTTCTGTGAGAGCTTAAGTGGCGTGACTAAAATCTATTCGGTTAGGGTTCTTTAAAACAGACCGGGGAGGGTTTTGTCAGTGCTACCAAAAAAATGTTGATAAAGAGAGGTTTTATCAGCGTTAAATTAATAAGCAGTGATAAAATACCTCTTTATCAATGCTTTTTTAGTGCTTATAAAGATATATCTTTATCAACGCTAAAGAAACACATATAAAAGGCATCTTTATCAACTCTAAAACATTAGCACTAATAAAGATGGATTTTAATTATTTATAATTATATTTATAAATAAATATATTTGTAAATATATTTATAAATATTTGTATATAATTATAAATATATTTATATCATTATATATATTTATACAATTATATATGCACTTAACAAATATATATAAATATAAATATATTAAATATAATCATTATTTTAATATATTTATTATAATTTTATAATTATTTAAATATGTGATTATTTATTTATAATTATATAAGTACTTTTTTTAAAAATTATATTTATTTATTTATAACTATAAATATGTAATTTTATAAATATATTTATAATTATTTATTTTTAATTATAAATATATTTATATCATTATATATGTTAAATAAATAAATATAAATATAAATATAGTAAATATATTTATTATTTAAATATATTTATTATAATTTTATAATTATAAATATATTTATATCATTATATAATTATATAATTATATATATATATTAAATATATATAAATATAAATATAAATATAATAAATATATTCATCATTTAAATATATTTATTATAATTTTTTATTTATTTAAATATATAATTATTTATTTATAATTACATAAATACTTTTAAAAAAGTATTTATTTATTTATAATTATAAATATATAATTTTATAAATCTAGTAAACATACATTTATAAATATATTTATTTATAAATATTTATTTAGAAATATATTTTTAACATTATTAATGAATATATAATCTTAAATGCATGAATGTTAAAAAAAGTGAAATTAAATAATTAAAAATGAGCAGACTTTAAAAATATTAAAAAAATGGGTAAGTTTTATTAATTATACTAAATATTAAAAAAAATATGGATATTTATCGAAATGAATATGAATACGTATTGAAAGTATTAAAACATAGTAAATAAATATGTATAAATAAATTTTAGAAAATGATTAGATTCCAAAAAAAATATAAATATAAAAAATATTAAAAATGAATAAATAATACTTTCTGTAATAATATTAAAAATAAATAAATAAATTTTACCAATTAAAAACATAATATATTAAATATATTATGTTACTAAATGAAATTCTAAAGTAAATATTAAAATTTGAATAAACTACATAAATATTAAGTGTATTTGTGTGTACAAGTTTGATATGTGCTAAATTGAACAATGACATTTATATAATATGTAATGTCTATTAATGAAATAAATAATAAGAAGAGTGAATAAAAAAATTATTAATTATTAATTATATAGATAATTTTAAAAAAATAAAAATGAATATTTATATACATTAATGAATACATGTTAATTATATAAAATACAACCATATTAAAAACATTAAATGTAAATGAATAAAAATGTATAAAAAATATTAAAAATGGATAAAATTACAAACATATTGAAGAATGAAAAATTGAAAATGAATAAATTACAAAAATATTAAAAAAACAATTAAGATTATTAATGAATAAATAATGTTAAAAATGAACTAATTTGGAAAAATATATATTAAAAAGTAATAAATAATATATATTGAATATAAAAATAAAAAAATGATAAAATTTACCAATTAGAAACATAATATATATTAAATATATTATTTTAATAAATATAATTTTAAAATGAATATTAAAAATTGAATAAATTACAAAAATATTATGTGTGTGTGTTGTATATAAAAATGCATTAATTACATATATGTATGTGTGAAATCAATGTAACGCATGTTTGATATATGTTAAATTGAAAAACCAAACGAAATTTGATTAAATGTTCATTACTCTATACAATTAGTCAATATTTTTAATTAATGTTATTTTTTAATTATAAACCATTTTTCACTAAATATATGACTTATTTAATGTAAGCACAAATATTTTATATTATATAAATCATATTTTAGGGAATAATATATGTGTGTGTGAGTGTGTGGAGAAATATATATGAATATATTTCTATAATAAGAATATTAATTATAATAATGAATAATTATGTATAAAAACCATTAAAAATGAATATAACATTAATATGTTTTTAATTATTAAATTTTATTCATTTTCAATATTTATATCACTACGGGAAAAAAGGCTTTTTGTGGCGGGCTTGTCGTCTGTATTTTTAGGAGGTTAGTGTTGATTTGTCATCCATTCCTTCTCTGGAATATACAAAGAGAGGAACTAATGTTGGAATTGATATTCCTATGGGTGAAAGGGTCGTCAAAGAAGGATCTCTCAGGGAAACCGAGCATATGCTAAATGTGATGGAGGACCCAACAAGGGTAGTCCCACCCCTCCTACACCTGCTATGTTACCTGTGAGATTATCGTCATGGGAAATCACAAGGAGTAGGAAAGAGAGGAAGTTAGTAATTCACATCTGATCTAGGATAACAAGCATTGTACTCTTCACACTTTATTTTCATGCTATATATTTAGTCGTTTTAATGATTCAACTTATGTAGGGGATGTCATAGGATCCACAAGTCAGAACGTACCAACTATTTGAGAGCATGTGTCCCCTTTCCATGTAGAGATGATAGAGTATCAGTTATCAGCACCTTTTTAGCGCTGATAAAGGGTACCTTTTATCAGCATTTTTTTAGTGCTGATAAAATGTACCATTTATTAGTGCTTTTTTAGCTCTGTATATAACGCGTTTTGTAGTAGTGATCCTGAACTCATCAAATCTTAATTTCATTCCTAAATCATAAATCATCATCAACCAATAGCATTTTATCCTCTAAAGTTATATAAACACTACTCTCATACCAATTGTAGCGCCCTTGGACCCACGCTCCTGAATCCAGTATCAAAAACACTTAACTTACAACACTGGATTTGATAAACATCTATGACTTCAATATCTTTCTCGCATTTACAATCCAATGACCTTTTGATTTAGAGTTTTAGAGAATTAGGAAAAAGCATAAACTACTAAATCTCAAGTCATCTCAATAAATGGACACTTTTTTCCGCTATATAAGAAGCTAATAAATCCACAACAGGTCTTCAATAAGTCCCATAAATTCTCCACATAAGCTACTCTAGACACACCATACGTATTACTTTCCCTCATAACCTGGGGAAAGGGAAAACATAAGAAGGGGTGAACAAACATAATAATAAAGCATAATATGAGAGACATAAGACATAACATGATATCATAATGAGGATGATCATAAGCATGGAAGCATGGAATAAAGTGATGATATCATATAAACATGGATTAAACAATGATCATAACATAAGAGCATGATATCATAGGAATGTGGCGACAATATAAACATGACATCATAAGCATAAGTCAAGGCTCTCTGCCTCGTTAACATAACATTGTTGGCTAGGATAACTGCCCACTCACCATAGTTGGCTAGGCTCACTGCCCATGTACCATGATATCTCATGAGATGGAAATATTACTCAATGCATTGAAGGGCTATATAATTCTGGGCTAACCCGTCACATAATGAGAATTATACATATGTGTGTCACATGGTTCCAATCAACATATCATTAAAACCCAAGGAAATAAAACATGTTTTATATCCTTTTCGAGTACTTCCCCAAGGAATCATTCATAATTTCATCAATAGACATATCATGACAAACCCATGGAAAATAAATGGGTATCCAGTGACTTTAAGCATCATTATAGGTAAATAACACTCATTAAAGATGATTAAGCATATGGTGGTTACACCATATAGGAAATGGATATATGGTTTAGAAAACAATCACCTCAATCAATCGATGCATTGGGCATCTAGGTGAACACCCTTTAATCAAGTAACAGAACATTGGGCATTCACAGAGGAAAGGCATTGAAAGAAAATCATGTCTATACAAGTGGATGATTAGGCGAGATAAAAACAGTGATGGATCATCCCAGAGATGTAAAAGAGAATTCCATAAGTCATCCAGATAAAGGTGGTGGTATCATCTGAAGAATGTCCTTGATCAAGCATACGACATAGATGGAGAACATTCTTAGAAGCACTAAGAAAATTGCTTTGGAAATAAGAATTTTCCTTGTCCTTTGAATAAGAGTTTCCTTTTTTAAAAAGTTGGGGCTGAAGCCTCTTATTGAAACAAGGGGCCTCTTTTTTTGTAGAGGAGAATCATTACATGGCCCGTAAGCCTAGTGGGCATTAAATCCCATTACATGGCCCTGAAGACCCATATTTTTTGTCCAAATGCCCTCCGATGAATAGTGATGCTACAGTACCCAGGCTGCTGCAGTGCCTACGCCCAATGTAGTTGAAAATAACCTTAAAACAATTTGAAAATAATGCATTTTAAAACATTACTTTAAAAGAAAACATTTTTGAAAACTAATCATGCAGAAAACGTTTAAAGTCCATTAAAATCTTTTAGTGAAACTCACATCATAAAAAGGATGATAAAACCTTTCATTGATAAGAGGTAGAGAGAAATTTGAAGGTCGCTTGCAATATTAAAGAAAATACTTTGGTTAGGTAAAACATGAATATGGAAGAAAATGAGTTGTGTGCTTGGGTTGGGGATAATTCATTTTGATGACGCATTTTGAAAGAAAACCTGATCCCCCAAAGAGAAGCATTTTAATGAAAGGGATTAATTTCATCAAAGAGAAAGAAAGTAAAATATATTTAAAAGGAAATGGTAGGGGAAATGAGACTTGTAAGATCAATGTCAAGAAGAAAATTCACGACTCATGGAAAAAGAACTTGAGTCGAGATCTCAGTAACTATTTGGCCAAAACTCTTGAAGAAGAAAGAGCTTCAAAATGAACCTCGAATACCATGAATAAAATATATTTCATGATAACATAACAATTGAACAATATATACACCATATAAAAGTAAATTGGTGCATAAAGTAAAATGTGTCTCAATGAATGGAGTTTGAGACAAAAATCTCTTACCTTATTTCTCCGTTTGGTTGATCACGCTCTAACTTCATGTAAAACAAACATAACAATCTTAATCATATATTTCAAAACTTTATTCATCTCTATAACCCTTTTATATACTTCATGTATAATTATTTACTGTGAATACGGTGGTTCATCGTAGCTTATTTTTAACATTAGATGTTAACACTTTTAACTGTTTTGCACCTGCTTTGTAATGTTAATGTTGATCTTTGATACCATGTTCATCATTCCTAGATTACCTATTGTTCTATAATATATATCTCATGATTATTTATAATGTTTTACTTTCATCCTATTAGAGTTTTAATTATGACTCATAAAGATGAATTCAGAGACAAACTTATTTCAACGGTTTTTAATGAACATAAATGATATATTATTAACAAGTTTAGATATTAATATTGTAACTCCAAAACCTTTATAACATATTTAATAACTTATTATTAAATTTCATTAAAAGTATATGGCATTTCTTAATCATCTGTTATGTAATCACTACAACATCGCTCAAGTAGTAGGTAAACTGACCAAAACAAAAGCATATCGTAATGATTGAATGAGTAAGAAAGTGTCATTACAGTGTTGATATAATATTTACAGAAGCCTAAGACATGTAATATATATCATATATCTCCATCAAAACTATTCTTAGAACCATTAATGATGGGAGGTGTTGACAAATGAAATTCATCATTCATAGAGGTGGTAGTCTGCACGTAAAACAAACTGCATCATGTCATGGAGGCAGTAGTCTGCATCTACACACGATTGATGCGTTTGTTTTTCTTAACAGATGCTATGAAATGAATGAATAATTGATGTTACATTAATATAATGACATCACAGTGTATAGATGACATTGAATTCATTATATTAACAAAATTAGGGAAGATATGAAAGAGGAAAATTAAAAAGAGACTAAAAGGAGAGTAATACGTACATCATAACATTGATTTTCCTTGGAATTATCCTTAAAACCCAATAAATTTGAATATATAAATGTATAAAAAGGGGGTGTAAGTATGCCCTTTAATAAGTGAATGGAATGGTCGTTTTGGAATTACATTAACTTATTAAATCATTTCTTTACATAGTTCGAGATCAAAGACCCTCATACTTTGAAAATATGAAGTATGGACCATGATACGGCTGAAGCTCCTCTCATAAGCTCATGGGAACACCTTTGAATGATTTAGAAGTTTGTACATTCACTTTTGTCTTTTACCCAAAAGTACTTTTCCAAAGCAACTTTTATTTTCACTGATGTTGATTAATTAGAATTATCAGTATTAAATTTGATCTTATCACCAAATTGGACTATTATAATCCTAGATATTATGTTACTTTTATAAATTAAAATTACCATGATTAAGAAGTTAATTCTAAAATAAACACGCTTAACACTTAAAACCGCTGCTTTTAATAATAAAATTTATGTGAGTTAAAATTATTAATATCAATATTTTTTATGACCTAAATGCATAATGTTATTCCTTATTTTAATATTTGATCAACCTAGCACTTCATTTTAGAATCAAAACCGTCTTGAGCAGCAGTTATCTCAATGGAAAGAAGTTCATAACCTGACTATCCTGTAGCACCAATTAACGACAACTCGAGAGTTTTTATGCTTGAAACAGTAACCTGATGCTTTGGGAGAGAGGTCACGGAATGGTTCTCAGTAACAGGTTCATTTTTCTTCACCAACCAGTCTCTGATCGACCACAGAAATTCGATGTGTGGCCTTATCTTCTGCATTTCAGACAAAAAAGGATTTCTTCATAGTGGACCATTTGAAAGAAACCTTTATATCCATGTTTTGATTCAAATCAAGTGAGAGCTCAACCAAAACATCGATCCCAACACATACGCGCCACAAAGGGTCTGGACATGTTCAATGTTGAAGAATCAATCTTGATAGGAGGGTCCTAAGAACTCACAATCAACCACAACGCTTTAGGGTGTAATAGATGGGCGAGAAGGCCAGCGAATCCAACCCAAATAGCCAAGATAGGAGATTCACAGTAACCCCGCATGAACGGCGACAATTTGACAATTTGAATTTTCTCATACCGTAACCCCGAATTTTCCAGGACCTTCTCCAACATCGATAGAAATTGCTTCAATCTTACATTTGTGTTTTATTTTGTGTACAGTTGTAATAGATGAGTCACACCATTTGTGTTTATATTACTGGATTAGAATGCGAGGTATGCATCCTTTCATGGTGATCTATGTTGCTAACACTTATGGCTAGACTTTGAAGCACCTCTCTCTCTCACTCCATTTTTTTATTTAAAACTCACATTTTGTAAGCTCTAATCTAAAAGAATACATTTCCTATCACAACATAATTTTTCTTCACTTAGTATATTCAAATAATATTTTTTTTAAATAAATTTATAAATAAATTTCCCATACTAAAAGTGGGTAACATTTGTGGTATTAGCTGAAATTTAATGCGCTATACCTAAACAGGAAGATCTCGTTGAATTCATTTAATCTGTCAATACAAACAAATAACATGTTCTAACATGGATTCAAAAGAGAAATCAAGGAACTTCAAATTCAGTTTGAGCGAGGTAGATGTTCTTCATGATGTTCATCCAAAAAGACATAACACTGGTATCTTGGTGAGTACTTTTATTTACATTCTATTTACATTCAAGGTACCGAGACACCCGAGATTGAGTTCAGAGGATTCGGATTTGAATTTAGAATAGCAGGTCAAGATCATGTGAGTTCATGATACAAACGGGCATCATACTATAAATGAAAACAAAGATTTGGGATTCTAAATGAGAAATGAGAGAAAATTGAAACGTTACTTAACCAAACACTGCAATATTACTTTTCTTGAAATTTAAACATTATTTGACATTGTATACCAAACACTGCAATGTTATTTTACCTGTAATCAGTCTGCAATCACTTTACTAGAATTCTACCAGGCAGCCTCGGGTCCGGGCCGAGCTAAATTAAAACATGGATTTTACCCAATCAGGAGAATTTTCTAGCCATAGCCCTAAGTTCATAGTTTTATGTCTGAAGTCTGGTGCACTTGGATAGGTCTGCAAGTCAAAGCCACCAAACGAAAAACTCAAGGAACAAGTTATGTGTCTAAGAATTAAGTGCAGTGGATACCAATTACCTTGTGCTGTCTATTGTCCCACCATTTACCAGGGTTTTCCAACAAGCTCCTCCACGGATCTTCACCTGCAACTAGTATAATGTTAGGGGAAAATAATCCATACATGAACCTTTACACAGACCCAAGGACCCATTTGGCTAGACAAGCCCAACTCGCTTCATTTTTCTGGGCCAAATAATAAATGGATCACTTTCAAAAGTCTAAATAGTTCTCGTCGTTAAAAAAACTTTTTTAGTGTTTGAAGCTCAACGAGTCGGACTTTGGGTCGGAATATCTCAAATGGGCCAGACATCGGGCGTTTTATAAAAATAAACAATCCAGGTCAGGTGTTGGGCCATGGGTTCATACTTATCACTGAGGTCCCATTTGGGAAGGGAAAGGAAAAGGAAAGAAGTATGCCTCAAATAATGGAATTTTGATTTACAATAAATCAAAAATGGGGCATACCAAACCTTACAAATCAGTTTTCCGATTCTCATTCCTTTTACCTCGCCTTTTTTGCTCTACCAAACACACCCTTAATTCCTTAATCTTCTATCAAAATTGGTTTTTAACCATTAATGATATTGTTGGATTGGTGTTGACCGACACCGACAGACACTGTAGCGGTGCGGACTTCGGGGTCAACTTCACTGTAGCGCTTCTGACTTCCAGCCGGCAGACACTGTAGCACTTTTGACAAAGTGAGTCGCCGATCACTGTTGCAACGCGGACTACTATTCGGAACAGTGGACCGTCTTCTTCATATGTAGCCCATTTTCGGGCTAGGGTTTTCACTGAAAATCCTCTGTAATTTGTTGCTCCCAATTAGTGAAATTCTGCCTCTTCCGTGGACGTAGGGATTATTCCCGAACCACGTAAATCGCCGTGTTCATTGTTGTTTTTTCCTTTCTTTCGTTTTCTCATTTTCTGTCGTTGTGTCTCCCGACGTTTCCGCAACAGATATATTATGGTAGCTTTTTCCTACTCTTTCTTTCATGATCTCAAGCAATAAAAACCCTTTCTTTTGATTGCACTTACAAAAAAGGTTCCAGATACATCCCAAAAAGTATTTTCAGATTGCTTATTGAAAGTGTTTTCTGCCATTTAAAGTAGTTTCAAAAATTTAAAGTGTTATTCAAAACGAAACAAACATCACTTAACACCACTTCTTGAAAACTGCTTAGTACTTATCACTTATAATTAGCAGTTTGAAAAAATAAAAGTTTGTTCTATTTCTGAAAAACTGTAACACTTGGTTTTCTGAAGAAAACCATTTAAATAAGTGGCATAAAAGCACTTTTTTAATAAGAAATCTGGAAACACTTAAACAGAAGTGCTCATCACAACTGGTAAGTGCTGTAAGTATTTTCAACAAGTGTTGTAAAATGGAGGCTTGATTATTTAATACACATACCACAAGTGCTGTAAAGCGCAGCCGCAATGGCATACAAGCTAAGGTTGCATTTGACATCACTTATTGAAAAGTGTTTACATTTGACATCACTTATTGAAAAGTGTTTATAGCACTTGCCGCTTATGATAAGCAGCGTGAAGGCCTTTGTGATGCTTCAGAAATGTAATTAGAGATCCCTCTTACCCTCAAGGTAAGGAGAGGGCCTGTATTTATAAAAAACTGTAAGAGGAAGTTACAAGGGAGGTTACAAAAGAAGTGGGGCTGGAAGTTACAAAGTAAGTGGGGCTGGAAGTTACCCATACTCCAACACTCCCCCTCAAGCTAGGTGTACCTAGCTTGGACACATAAAAAAAAAAAAAAGACCGTAACTCCCCCTCAAGCTGAGCGGCAGATGCTGTGGATCCCCAGCTTGGAACTAAGAGAGGCGAGGCGAGCACCGGGGAGGCCTTTGGTGAAGATGTCAGCAAGCTGGTCTGCCGTGGAAATGTGGCTAAAGCTGACATGTTTGTTCTCCAGGTGGTGGCGAAGAAAGTGACAGTCCACCTCTATATGCTTCGTGCGTTCATGGTAAACGGGATTCGAAGCAATTTTAGTGGCGGCCTGATTGTCACACCATATGTGAGCAGAAGTCTGCTGAGGAAAGCCAAGCTCCTGGAGGAGGTGTTGAAGCCATAGGATCTCGGTAGTGACGGTGGTCATGGCACGGTACTCAGACTCGGCACTGGAGCGAGAGACGACCGTCTGTTTCTTGCTTCGCCAAGAAATGAGATTGCCTGCTAAGAATATGGCAAACCCAGATGTAGATTTCCGAGTAGCAAGGCACCCAGCATAATCAGCATCACAGAAGGCCTCAATATTCTGATGAGGATGCTGGGAGTAATGAAGACCACGGGCAGGATCTCTCTTGATGTATTCGGCGATGCGGATGACCGCATCCCATTGAGAGGTGGTTGGATGCTCCATAAATTGACTGACCTTGGCAACCGCACAGGAGATGTCGGGTCGAGTTATGGTGAGATAATTGAGTTGGCCCACCAACCGACGGTACCGCTCGGGATGTGGGTATAGTGCTGAGGAGGCATAAAGAGACCGCTCCCCAGGCTCGAGAGGAGTATCGACCGCAGTGGCCTGAGTCAGCCCAGCATCCTGTAATATATCCAATGCATACTTCCGTTGGCAGAGGGAGATGGTGTCCGAGGAATAGGAAACCTCGATGCCGAGAAAGTAGGTGAGAGGACCAAGATCCTTCGTGTTGAAGTGGTGGTGTAGATGTGCCTTGAGGTGGGTAATACCCACAGAGTCGTTGCCGGTGATGACGATGTCATCCACATATACGACCAATAAGATGCAGCCACGTGCACTCGTCCGGTAGAAGACAGTGTGATCCTTCATACCGCGAGAAAGCCCAAAATCGCCAATGACCGTGCTAAAGCGGCCGAACCAAGCACGGGGAGACTGCTTGGGGCCGTAAAGAGAGCGGCGGAGACGGCAGACTCGAGATTCAGCGCCGAAGGCACAAAATCCGGGGGGCTGCTGCAGATAAATTTCTTCCTCAAGGAAGCCATGGAGGAAGGCATTCTTGACATCCAACTGATGAAGAGGCCACTGATGATGGGCGGCAAGAGAGATGAATAATCGGACAGAGGCCATCTTGGCAACCGGTGAGAAGGTATCAAAGTAGTCAACACCGTACGTCTGTGCAAAGCCTTTGGCAAAAAGGCGGGCTTTGAGGCGGCGGAGAGTGCCATCGGGATTGAGCCTGACGGTGTAAATCCACTTGCTGCCCACGGCCTGTTTGCCTGCTGGAAGAGGTACAAGATCCCAAGTATGGTTATCCTCTAGAGCCTGCAATTCATCCCGCATTGCAGCTAGCCACCCGGGGTGAGATTTGGCTTCACCAACCGTGCGAGGTACAGAGACTGTCTCCAGAGCGGACAAACCCCTGTATGAAGATAAAAATAGAGGAGTACTCTGACAGGAACGAGTACCTTTCCGAAGGGCAATGGGCAAGTCCTCGGGTGGCGGAGCAGGAGCAGCGGACGAAGCGGGAGCGTCAGTGTCATTGGCCAGGACGGGGAATACAGTCGAAGGACGCCGGGAGTAGACCTGACCAAAATGTGTGTCAACAGGGGTTGACGACGGTGGAGGATGGATGATGAGAGGAAGACAATCATCGATGGCAGGGTCAGGATGAGGAGAAGGAAGGAGGAATGGAGAACTTTCAACAAAGGCAACGTCGGCCGAGATGACATACCGCCGTAGGTCGGGGGGAAAACAGCGATAGCCGCGTTGAGTGCGGGAATAGCCTAAAAAGATGCAGCGGAGGGATTTGGGAGCGAGTTTGGAGAGACCTGGACGTGTGTCGCGAACGTAACAGAGGCACCCAAACACGCGAATGGGAAGGGAGTGAAGAGGGAGAGATGAGAACAAAGTCCGAAAAGGAGTCTCTCCTCGAAGGATAGTGGAAGGAAAACGGTTTATCAGGTAGGTGGCGGTGAGAATGGCATCGCCCCAAAACTGCAGAGGCACCTGTCGGTGAAAGAGGAAGGCACGAGCAGTCTCCAGAATATGTCTGTGTTTCCGCTCGGCCACGCCATTCTGCTGGGGTGTATCAGGGCAGGAGATCTGATGAAGGATGCCTTTCGTCTGAAGAAACTGCCGAAAGGAATTGGAGAGATACTCACGCCCATTGTCGGAGCGGAGACATTTGACCGAGAGGGAAAATTGATTCTGAATCTCAGCATAAAATGTTTGGAAGGTGGAAAACACGTCGGAGCGTTCTCGAAGGAGGTAAAGCCAAGTCATTCGCGAATAATCATCGATGAAAGAGATATAGTACTTGTAGCCCAAATGACTCGAAATGGTACAAAGACCCCAAACATCTGAATGAACGAGATCAAAAGGGTTTGAGGCCCGTGTATCCACCCGAGGGAGGTATGTAGATCGATGATGTTTTGCAAAGGTACAAGACTCACAATGAAATGAAATATTCCGACGAAACTCTGGAAAAAGTTGATGAATGGTGGATGCCGGCGGATGTCCCAACCGGGAATGAAGATCCAAAGCTGGAGAAGAGGTAGATGAGCAAGCGATGGGTGCTGGTGCATCGAACAGGTAGACCCCGTCCTGAAGTCGGCCTCTACCAAGTTCCCGGTTCGTTGTCTGCTCCTGAAAAACAACACCAGAGGAGGAAAATATGGCAGCGCAGTTAGAATCTTTTGTCAGCTTACTGATGGAAAGAAGATTAAATGGACTGCGGGGTACATGTGCCACAAAGGGTAGGTGAATCGTTGGAGTCAGAGAGCAGGTGCCGAAACCCACAATCGGGATAGTGGAGCCATCAGCGACCGTGATGGCTGAGGGACCGGTGTAAGGGCAGTAAGAGGTCAACATACCAGCATCACCGGTGAGGTGGTCGGAGGCTCCTGAGTCCAACATCCAAGCAGGGGAGCGACGGCCGACAAAGGCAGTGGAGTGAGCAGAATGGGCTATAGAAGCTGCTGATGGGCCGGGTTCGGCAGATTCCCGAGGTTCATGAGTCAGCCGGATGTCGGTCATCGAAAGGTCCAGAGAGTGAGGAAGAGTGGCAACTGCCGATGGTGCTTCCTGGACAGTCGTCTGTCCCTGCCGCGGGCGCTGAGATGGACGTCCATGCAGGACCCAACATCGGTCGATCGTGTGGCCAACCTTGCCACAGTGTTGACAGAGGGGACGTGGTCGACTGTCCACACGACCACGTCCACGAGGACCAGATGAACGGCCACCGCCGTGACCGACGAGAGCTGAGTGGTCAATAACGGGGGCGGGAGGAGGAAGAGCCCGCTGGGCCTTGCTGGGTCGGTGATACACCTGTGGGATCTCCAGCGTCGACGAGCTAGCGAGCAATTCGGTTGCCGTGGTGGCAAATTCTGGAGCGAGGCCGTTGAGAAGAGTGAAGAGACAGAGCTGGTCCCGCTGGGTCTGAGCTTCGGTCGGTGTTTGTGGAATGGGCCACAACTCCTGCAATTCATCACGCAGCCCTTTCCATTCCAGGAAGTAGGTTGTAAAGGATTGGGCCTGCTGGCGAACATTGGACAGTCGCTGAAGGATATCGGACACCCGAGCGAGGTTATTGGTTTCGGAGTACATGATATTCAAGGAGTCCCAGAGCTCCTTGACGGTATTGGCGGTGCGGGTGACATCTTTGACCGATCGTTCCATGGAATTGACCAGCAAAGCGAAGATCTTGCTGTCAGCCAGTTTCCAGGAACGATATTTGGGATCAGCCGTGGCTGGGGGAGGATTCTCAAGATGATGATCGAGGTCCATGCCGGTGAGGGACATCACAACAGTCTTCCGCCAGATGGAGAAATTTGTGGAGTCCAATCGGTCATCCACAAGGCGGGTAGAAGCGGTGATCAGCGGCGGCAGTGGGGAAGAGTCTGCCATGGAAGCGGAGCGGTGATACCGAAGATGCAGCGGAGGGATGAGCCGGAAGCAGGGAGCCTTGCCGGGGAGCGGTGCACGGGGGGCGCTGGAAAGACCAGGAAGAGCCTGGTCTGTGCTGATGGAGCCGTTGGGGCTGGAGGGAGAGCGCCGGGGCGACTACGCCGCTGGGCGGAGGCGCCACTGGTCGAGGGTGCTGCTGGGCGGATGCTGCGGCGGGATCTGGAGGAGGAGGCCGGCGGTTCGCGGCGTGGAGAGGGGAGCACCAGAGGGTCGGATGTCTGGCGGAGGGATTATCGGCGCTGGAGGCGCGCTCGCTGGGTCGTAGGGAGCCGCGCCTGTAGGAGGGCGCCTCGTCTGGAGTCGTCGCAGCCGGGAAGAGCCGGGAGAGTTGGGGGGCGACGGGAGTCGCGGCTGGGAGGCGTCGCGGGAGGCACGACGGGGAGGTGTCGCGGGGCGCGACGGGAGGAGACGCGCCGGGAGGGAAGGCGAACCTGGAGGAGATCCGCTGGAGAAGATCGCGCCGAGGTCGTCGGGTCTGGACGCCGGAGAGCAGCGGGCGAGCGCGACAAAGGGGTGAGCGCGACGGATCGGCGCGGGCGCTGGACGAAGGCCCGCTGGGACGAGGGCGCACCGCGTGAGGACGGCGGACGCCGGGGTCGGGAGCCGCGCCACCGGGGAAGGGCGCTGGGCGGTTTGTCGCACCTGAGGGAGGCCCGCCGGGAGGTGTAGCCACACCGGGAGGGAGAGGCGGGCGCCGCGATGCAGTAGGGGCCGCGATGCAGTAGGGGCCGCGGGATTGGAGCCGCTGGCCGGTTTAGCGCTGCCTGGAGGGAGGGTTCGCCAGGAGGGTGAGCCGCCGGGAGGGAGGGCCACCAGGAATGGCTAGGGCAGTGGATAGAGAGGCGGGGCCGGGAGGTTGCCGGGAATCCGCAGAGGAGGGAGGGTTCGGGATAAAAATCCCTTTGATACCATGTAATTAGAGATCCCTCTTACCCTCAAGGTAAGGAGAGGGCCTGTATTTATAAAAAACTGTAAGAGGAAGTTACAAGGGAGGTTACAAAAGAAGTGGGGCTGGAAGTTACAAAGTAAGTGGGGCTGAAAGTTACCCATACTCCAACAAGAAAAAACACCAAACTTAAATTTTTAAAGAAAAAATAGAAAATATAAGCCCAGAAACTGTTCCTCTTGAATGAAGACGGCACGCTTTATTTATAGACAGATATGAGATACAAGACTCAAGATAGATAAGAAATACAAAATTCAAACTTGAGAATAGGGGATATCATAGACCTAGTCAAACCCATATCCTAAGTATAGAAATACTCAACAGAAAACATGACAAAAAAAGACTTCTGATAAGCAAACTAATATCGCTAATACAAAAACACTTACCATAACTGATAAGTGTTGTAAACATTTTTCAATAAGTATTGTCAAACGCAACGATTCTTCATATATACACAAGGAGAAAGGAAACTGACTGAAGTGGTGGTTGGTTGCTTATGCTAGACATGACGAACAAAGAAATATATATAATGTCTGGCCTCCCCAACTGAGAGCAGAGAAAATTATAGACAAACACACCTTTTGAATTTATTTTTTGTCCATCAAATTCCAATTCATCAAGTCTTGACAAAACCGATGCTGGTGCACTGTTAAGCCATAAAGGTTCGCCATCCTTACTTTTAAAATCTGGGTATCTAGGGTTTACCTACAAAAGAAAGTAATGAATTTAGTTCTCAAACCAGCAAGCTACAGACAAATTATACCAAAGGGGTCATCACCCATCTCAATTGCTTATGAGTACGGTAATCAGACCACTGTTTTGGGCTTTCAATGAGATTTGCCCAAAGTCTCAACGTAGCATCGCTACTTTTTGACGACTTAACTGCATTGAAAACACAGTGAAAAAAATATGAGATCTCCAATCAAGTAAAGCACTCAATCATTACACGCATCAAGTTTTAAAATAAAAGAAAATGCTGTACTAATCATAAAGAACAGACAATGGTTTTGATTTTTCCGCCAATAAGCAACTTTTTTATAACAAAAGGGCTTATGATATGCCCATTTTTTGTATATATTTTTCGATGTATTTATATTCCATTTTTGGCAGAACATAAACATTTATTGGAATGAATTAGCGTGATAAATGAATTTTGAGACATTGGGCATAACTGGGTTGCATTGTTAATTCTGTCTCAATTGAAAGCATCAGGGCATTTCATTGAGAAAATTCATTATACAACTCTACAGATCTGAAATTTTGTTTATAGGTTCCAGGGACATGGAGCTACTTTTCATCAAATTGCATCACGAATTGATTCTACCATTTGGAGTCTCATTTGGAACATGCAAGAAGTCCAACTTGTTGTGCAGAGTGGACTGAATCTTGTAGGAATTCAAGAAGGTGCAGTAGTTTCTATTTAAGTTTCCAGAACTCTACAAGAATTCTGTGGTTCATAGGAGCTTGTGAGCAACAGCGTCCATGCTCCTGGGAGAACTATCCTCCCCAGGCCCTTGGCATGCAAGCCAAACTCCCAAAATAAACCCCATGCATCCAAGTCAGTCTACAATTTATACTTCCTATCTAACTATTAGCATGCCATTTACAATACTGCCCCTGGCAGCTAGGAAACGCTCCCAACCCCACCCTTGCGACTCCCCCTCCTTTGGTAAGCATAATACATGGGTGGCCTCAGTCAACTAACAAGAAGTCTTCCCATAGACTCTCCCTCCTTGGCCCCGCTACCGTGTTGCGGAAACGTCAGGAGAAACAAACGACAAACAATTCATAGAAGAGTAAAAGGGAAAAACAAAAGAACGAGAAAAAGATCACAAGACACAACGATTTATGTGGTTCGGGAAAAATCCCTACATCCACAGAGAGGCAGAACACTTCACTAATCTTAGGAGCAAAATTACAAACAGGTTTTCAGAGTTTCAGACAGACACAGAAACCCTAGCTCAAATGAGCTCATAAAGAAGACGATGTTATTGTGTCACCAACCACACAGTAAGTTCACTGTTCTATAGTGACCGGTGGCTGGAAGTCCACGAAACTACAGTACCGCAGTCTTCAAAGTCCACACTACCACGTGCTCTGTCGGTATCGTCGGTCGGCTCTGCTACAGTTTGGTCAGAACCACTACAATTCTCAAAACTTGGGTCGGATCTTTCGGCCCCCGGAGCAGGGGCGTGCTGTTGGATTGGTGTAACCTGATCCGGTTGGGGCGAATGCTTGTGGCCCGCAACTTTCGGGAGTCAAATTTATTGTAGCCTTTTGGACTTTCAGACGGCAGTCATTGTAGCACTTTTGACTAAGGTGGTTGCCTTTCACTGTAGCGACGCGGACTTCATGTGCGGAACAGTGGATCGTCTTCCTCCTTTTGTAACCCTTTTTCAGGCTAGGATTGGTGTGAGAAATTTCTGAAATCTGTGCTCCCGATTCATAGTGAAGTTCTGCCTCTCCATGGACGTAAGGATTATTCCCGAACCGCGTAAATTTGTGTGTTCCGTGTGTTTTCTTTTCTTCTGCATTTTCTTTCTGTATCTCGTTTCTGTTGTTGCAGCTTCCGACGCTTCCGCAACACGCGTTACCCCTTGCAACCTCATCATGGAGGTCGAACCACAAGAGTTGCAGTCTAGTATACAATCTAGGTCGTTGGCATTCGGCCCAACTTCATCTAAACAAGTCGGGTTACACCATTCCAACATATTGTTCCCCCCAACTTCCCTATCATTGTCACCCCTTGCCACCATGTCCTCAAGGTGGAAATTTGGGAATTGGGCCTTAATCACTTCTACATCCTCCCAAGTTACTTCATCATTGGATCGCCCGTGCCACTGTATCAGCCACAAAAGATTTTTCCCCTGAGCCTTATCCGCTAGAACTGCAACGGGATAATCCCGCTCGACAACAAATTCCCTGAGTAAAGCCTTTTCTTCATGATGTTGCCCAACCGCTACTTTCAATTGAGAAACGTGAAATAATGGATGGACCCCACTATTATAGGGGAGTTTAAGCCGGTACGCTGCAGGTCCAACCTTCCCAATGATTGCAAACGGTTTGTAATACCTGGCAGTTGATTTGGGGTTAATCTTAAAGACAACCCCAGGCTCATTGGGATGCAATTTAACCCAAACCAAATCGCCTTTGTTGTATGACACCTGCCTCCGATGTTGGCTTGCGAATTTCACCATTAGCTGTTGTGCCCGGTGTAGATTTGTCCCTGTCTATTAGCACATTTTCCACCGCCTCCACTGCAACTTCCCCCTTTGTATAGTGTATGGCAAGCGACGGTGTGCGGCCATATACAATTTCGAAAGGAGTTTGCCCAGTAGAGGTGTGATATGACGTGTTGTGGAATTCTGCCCATGGTAGCCAAAATGCCGAATGCTTTGGGTGATCCGAAGAAAAACACCTTAAGTAAACTTCCAAACAACGATTCACCACCTCGGTTTGGTCATCACTTATGGGTGGAAGGATGAGCTCATTTTCAACGTTGTTCGCTACAGTTTGAATAATTCTTGCCAAAAGAGACTTGTGAAGAACGGATCCCTATCACTAACAATGGCACTGGGTGTACTATGTAACTTCATTATCTCCTTCATAAACACTTCACCGACTATCTTGGCAAAATAAGGATGTTTGAGTAATATGAAATGTGCATGTTTACTCAAAACAGACGACTACCACTAACACAACTTCATAGCCCTGCGATTTTAGCAACCCAAAAATAAAGACCATTGAAACTTATTCTCACACCAACTCTGGCAAAGGCAAAGATAGTAATAGTCCAGCCGGACTCATTGATTCATACTTATTCTGTTGGAAAACCTCATAAGACCAGACAAACAGTTGTGCTCCCAAGTCATCCCTGCCCAAATGCCCCATTGGCAAGGCGTTTGAACATCTTCAAATACCCTGGGTGCCCCCCCCCCCAAGGGAAGAGGAATGGAAGCGCTGGAGCAATTTTGGAATCAACACAGAGCACTTTGGCAAAACTAATATGTTCTTATAAAACAACAGGCTTCCTCCAAAGGAATAACCCGGTTTGTTGTTTTATCAACCTGCAAAGCCCCAATTATCGCCTGTAATTGTGTATCTTGTCGAACTTCAACTTTCACTGTCTGCAAGTCCAGCCAAGTAGGTTCCGAGACAGCCATGTGTGAATATTCTCTTTCCCCAGCAGCTCTTGCCAATGCATCTGCCGCATTGTTCAGCGACTCGCGTTCACAAGTACACTCCTCTAAGCCAATATGTCGCCGCAAGACATGAACCAAAGGTATAACACGTTCGCGCAACACCATCTCCCAACGGTACTGGATTTCCACGGTCCGCTCCTCGAAGGTCGCATCATCTTCAACTTACAGCTCACCTCAGTCAATGACATGAGAATCATCATGAAGATACCGGTGAAGCTGCAACACATGAAAAACATCATGAATCCGGCTCATCTGGGGGGAAGTGTTAACTGATACGCAATAGCTTGAACATGCGACAACACCTCAAAAGGTCCAACAAATCGGGGAGAAAGCTTACTCGCAGGACTGAACCTTCGCTGCCCACGACAAAGAGATATCCTCAAGAACACATGATCTCCAACGTCAAACTTCAGAGGTCTCCTCCTATGATCAGCATAGGACTTCTGACAATCCTAAGCGGCCTTCATCCGCTCACGAATCACTAGTATCTTCTTTGTCGTGCTATGCAACAACTTTGATCCAAGAATAACAAACTCTCCACCCTCAGTCTGGAACAATAGAGATCTGCAAGGTCGATCATGCAATGCTTTGAACAGGATCATACCAACGCCAGAGTGATAACTATTATTATAAACAAACTCCACCAAGGACAAGTGCCCCACCCGCGAACCTTCAAAATCCAAAATTCATAAACACAACATGTCTTCCAAAGTCTGGATGGTCCGCTCTGTCAAATCATCTGTCTGTGGATGAAAAGCCATGTTGGAGACCTCTCCGCACTCCGGAGGTAAAACGAGGATCACGGTCAAAATTGATCGTCTTTGGAACCCAATGAAGTCTCAACACGTCCTTCGGATACTGCCTAGACAAAATTTCCACCGAGCTTGACTCCATAATCAATAAGAAGTGAGCTGACTTCGTCAAACGGTCTACAATCACTCAAATGGCATCACATCCCCCTGGGCTCGAAGCAAACCGATGACGAAGCCCATCGAGATGTCCTCTCACCTCCACTTGGGAACATCAAGCGGCTGAAGCAACCCACCGAGAACACAGTGCTCAGCCTTCACCCTCTGGAAAAACCAAACACCGAGGAGACACAAACTTTGCAACAACTCTCTTCATCCCAGACTACCAAAACAGAACTTGATAGGCTCGATACATCTTAGCCACACCAAGATGTACCGGCAAGGGCAAACTGTGGAACTCACGGAGAACCACATCACGCATCACTGGAGGAACAAAGTGTCTCCCCTGAAATAACACTAGATATTGACCATCCCTCAAGGGCATCTCTACAAACAAGTAGATTTCTTCAAACCTCTGCCTCACGCACAACATTCTCTTTCCTCGATGTATAGGAAATCTCAGTCATAATCCTGTAAGAATTTTATCCACTATCGTTATCGTTAATTCAAGTCGCGCTGGGAGAAGATATGCCTCAAACTCCTGTGATCCGTGATGACCACAAAACGTTCACCAATGAGGTAATGCCACCATAACATTAGAGGAAACACAACTGCAGCAAACTTAAGATCATGAGCGGTATGGTTACATTCACGAGGTTGTAATTGTTGAGACCCATAGGAGATAATTGCTCTCTGCTGCATCAAAACGCAATCCAAGCCAAGACGCAAAGCGTCACAATAAACTTCAAACACGACTCCCTCTGGTAAACAAAAAACAGGAGCACTTTCTGGTCAGAGCTGTCGGTGGAGTCGCAATCCAAGATAAGTCACGTACGAACCTCCAGTAATATCCTTATAAACCAAAAAAACTTTGCACCTCTGCATCATTTTTAGGGGCTACCCATGAAACAACTGGCACAATCTTCGAAAAATCCACAGCTACTCCACATTAGAACACAACATACCCCAAGAAAAGAACCACACAGGCCCAAAATTTACACTTCGACAGTTTCTCAAACAACTGATAGTGCCGAAAAACTCCCAAAATAGCTCGCAGATGCTCTGCATGCTCCTCCGACACCAAATACACAAGGATGTTATCGATAAACATCACCACGAACTAATCCAGAAATTCACGAAACACAGAATTCATCCGTCCCATGAACACACGTGTTTGTGACACCAAACGACGTTACAACCAACTCATAATGCCCATAACGACACCTAAAAACAGTCTTGGGGATATTCCCATTCTTCACCTGTATCTGATGATACTCTGACAGCAAAACGACCTTCGAGAATCGGCTAGCTCCCTTCAACTGATCAAACAGATCGTCAATCTGCAGGAGGGGATAGCGCTTCTTCACTGTCACCTAGTTCAAACGACGATAATCGATACACAAACGCAAACTATCATCTGCCATCTTTGCAAACAGCACTGAATCGCCCCAAGGCGGCACTAGGGCGAATAAACCCTCACTGTAGAAGATCGTCAATCAGAATTCACGGGTCCCGCAACTCAGAAGGCATCATCCTATACGGGGACATTGACATTGGAGCGACACTCGGCGGCAACTCTATCCCAAATTTGATCTCCTGTCGAGGGGGTGGCACCACAACCTCTTCAAGAAAAACATCAGGGTACACTTCTATAACCCTGAGAAACACCACCAGTCGATCCTCTGCTGAAATCTACATCAACTCGGTCATCAAGAAAGACGAGAACTCGACAAGTCTCTGACCCATCTGAGGGTTTCGCTCGCTAACAAACACTACCTGCTCTCCATCACCATCGAAGAATATAACGTGCCTCCTAAAGCACTCAACAATAGCCTGCACTGAATACAATCAGTCCACGTCGAGGATGATGTCGTATGGCTGTATCCGCATGATGGGGGATGTTTCTCGATTGGAACGTCTTTTTTCAACGCCATCACCATCAATCCACTTCATCTTGAGGGGAGCAACGTTGGCAAATGATCTTTTCTTATGTTTTGTTTTGTCATGTATTCAAGCTGGGCATGTCCAGTTTGAGGGGGAGTGCTGGGAGATGTTTCTTTCTATTTTCTTATGTATCCAAGCTAGGTAGACTTAGCTTGAGGGGGAGTGTTGGAGTGTGTATCCCACATCAAACTTGGGTGTTTTGTTGTCATTATAATTCTCTATAAATAAACTTCAAGGCCTCTCTTAAGAGGCATCTTGAGTATTCGGTTCACTCTCCTCCATTCTAACAATTTTGAATATTAATAAACACCTTATCACATTATGATTGTTCTTATGCGTGGCATAGTATGTGATAATGTCCTCAGGGTAGCTGTCGCGTTGAGATGTCATAACAATGCCCCGTTATGATGAGAACTCGGAAGTGTCACGACATTATTCCTAAATGCATGTTCTATAGTCGGATGATATCATTTGACAGGGCACAAATGATATATGCTATCAGAGTAATTTCTAGTCTAGGAGATTTTGAGAACGCGACCCGCCAATAGGAAATTCGCATTTATGTGTCATTAGATATTTTAATCTGCTAACGTGTGTATTGATACTTAAGACTTTAAAATTATTATTAATGAATATTATTAGTTGCATACTTTAATGTATTGACGAAAACCGTAACAACATATGTTTGCGGCGAAGTAGGATACATTTGATGCGTCACTAGTAATATTGCATTAATGAATAATGCGAGAAAGGATTTGTCTCTCCAATTCTTAAACGGAAGTTGATATCTCAGACTCTTTGATGGGAATGAAAAGCCTAAATAAATCCATGGTCATGGTGTTTTGTGGACTGATTCATTACCAAAAAATCAAAGAAAGAGACATCAAACACATAGGTTGATGACATCACCATGCAGCCTAATTGATTAGAGATATCGTGATAAATGGATTATATTACACAGTAAGCATCCGTATGAGTTCGTATGTCGTTGCGACATCAATTTCTTTCTCTATGGCTGTTTGGCGTATTGCTAGACGCTAACATTAGACTTTGGACAGCTCTGCCTGATGCCATTGAAAAAAGAGGCCTAAAGGGTCACACAATAAGTGTTTCCAGAACCTAAGTTAAATAATAGCATTATTTATTATTTAAAATATTGGATAAATATTATTCTCGTACGTTGTTTAATAATTATTCATATTTGTTTGATCGCATATATTATGTCACTAATTATTCAAGAGAATATTTTGTGAGCAGAATATTTAATAAATATTTATTTTCTATTTAGTAAATATAATATTTATTTATTTGTTGGCAAAAAAAGGAGTAATATTTATTTATAAAATAAATAGTCATTATTCAAGGCCCGATAAATATTGTGGAGGAATTGCGAACCGAGTTTATAGGCCCGGTGAGAAATAATATATTAAATATTATTTAAATAAATAATATTTAATTAATTTGTCGGCTTTGAGCATGTCAAGAAATAATAATAATACTATTATTATTATAGACATGGGGTTCCGCAGGGATTAAGGAAATAATAAGAGTGTATCAATAAATATTATTTTCTAACCCTAGCACTATTTAAACTCAATTATATTATTTTCAACACGACAGGTAGTCATTTGTTTTTTTGTACACAACGACATTCGGAGAATTCTCTCAATCCCTAGAGCCCCTCTCCAAGAACGCTCTCAAGAATAGAGAGCAATCATCCACCACCTCTCTCAATTCCAAAGAGATCAAGGAGAGTCCTTCGAAGCGATTCTCGTGACGATCAAAGACGAATGACGCAAGCGTTGGGATCTACCACGCTAGCACCCGAAAATTCCAACGGCGACGTTCGGAGGTTTGTGAAGCACGTATGGATCACCGCTGGAGGAAATCTACACTTGATTCATGCGACACAACGATGGTACAATGGTACGACATAGAGACGTCAGACTCACCAACGAAGAAAAAATTATCGCAAGGTAATTCTTTAACTGCTTAAATTAATTATAAATCATGATATGATGACCTTGCATTTGGTTCTGGCTTCTCATGTCAATTAATCTTTGATTTGATTCTATTCATCACAGCGTTCATCATCGATGTACATCTCAGATTAATCATCGATTACAACAAAAGGGCGAGTTGGGCATGTCTCATCCATCGCTACCGCTACGCCCGAAACCTTCTCAAAGGAGTGCGTAGCTCCATGTATATCTCGGATTAATCATCGATTACAACAAAAGGCCAAATTGGGCATGTCTCGTCCATAGCTTCTGCTACGCCCGAAACCTTCTCAAAGGAGTGCGTAGCTCCTGAATCAAACAAAGCATACACCCATGTATAATATAAACAGATAATAAATCGCACGACGTTTGGCTCATTTGGCGCTGGAAACTCTAAGGCATGCATCTGATCATGTCCAGCTTCACGACCTCTTTGGCCCTGATGGCGACCACCTCCACGGTCACGCTCTACTCGTTATCCCAGAGGATGAGGAGATCACGGGATTGTCCTCTCCCCACCTCATCCCCTCTTTGTTGATCAAAGACTAGAGCACCTTGCGACAGTTGTTGCCTCGGAGGATACTGTTGCAACGGTTGAGCCTGAAGAGGGTCGCCAGCCCCACGTTGACTGTCGAGGAAGGTCAAGCACTCAAGCTTCTGATGGCCACGACCTCCACATGCAAAACAACCCACGTTTGATCCGCTGGCAGTGGTCCGAGAGCCGCCAGCCCTAGTGAAACGGGATGATGAAGACTGAAACCGACTCTCTGATATCTGAATCTTCTGTTGACCAAGCAACTGAGAACTTTTGATCACAACTCTGCTCCTTAGAGAGTCCTAACAACTCCCCTCCTATGACGATCTAGTTCTATCCATCACTCACTCTATAACTTTTGTCTTCGTCAGCACCTCGAGATATGTTGGTAACATGAACGAGGTGACATGGCGCTTGATCTCTAGACGCAAAGCCTTCTCAAAATGTCTTCGCCTGCCTTCTCATTTGGCAGAAAATCTGAAGGATAACGAAGAAGGTTCTTATATCGGATGCTAAACTCCCGCACATTGAAATTCCCCAGGTGGAGAGTAAGAATTTTTCACCGACAAGTCACCTTCACGATCGAAGAAATAAACTCAACCTGAAACTGATCACGAAATTTCTCCCACAAAAGACTGACTCATCGCGATCCCCAAGGAACAAAAACCACCACTGTTGAGCAGCCCCACACTGCATAATAACATCCAACGAAACTCAATGCTCCCTCCGAGCACGGATCGAACTGAAGGCAATCTCCACCCCCTCTAACCAAACCTCAATCTCCTGATCTGAAACAAAACCCTCATACTTCTGGAGGCCCTGGCATCGAAACACTCAAAGCGTCATCCTCCATGCGTCGTTGTCGTCCTCAACTCTGCGACAATCTACTTGAACATCTTGTTGAACATCTTCGGCACAAACCTGACAAGAACGTTGATCTGGAGCCATACCTGTAAAAGAGAAAACATTAGGAACTCTTAAACCCGAAATATGGAATATTTAAGGTTAATTAATTAAGGCACGACGTAATTCTCATTGTATACCCAATTCAAACACAGGAGCAGACAATCATGATGCATGATCCTTACCTAGGTCTCTACTTCGCAAGCAGCATCACTTCACTAAGCATGTTCAGTAAACTTAAGGTCCTTGCATCAGAGCACAGAGGGGCCTAAAATATCGTTTTCTAGCCAGTCTCCCTTGCTGACATCACGTACCAAGTTCAGCTTATACTATTGCCCTACAAACACATGCAATCGTCACCGGTGTCCACCATCAAACTTCATCTTATCTCTCAACCATAAACTCTGATACCACTCTGTCATGATCCCCCCTCCATCGATACCCTTTTTGGCCCAGCATCGAATACAAGGATGATCCCCGAAGCCCACCTCCAATAGGTCATGGATTGGCGACCAACACCAAGGATATAGAATGCATATAAATGGGAGGCATTACCCTCAATATATAATTTTTTAGGATAAGAGATAAGATGAGATCCACCAATCAACTCCATAGCATAAATAAATAAGCAATCTCAATACACGAATGTAATGCCATGCAAGCAAAAATAACTGGAAAAAAACCAAAAACAAAACCTAGGCAGAAATCACGAAACTCCAACAGCACCTGAACAACTCCGCGAGTTAGTAACGTACTGCTTAATCACCGAACAGCTCCTACGGACCTGAAAAACAGTTTATATATATATGGGGTGAGCATACAAGTATACTGGGTAGGATCCTCCTCGAAACCTCTCATGTAAATGTGAAAGAAGCACACTAAAGCTCAATGAATACACAAATGAAACCAACCCGTTACCTAAACAGAAAAAACTATATCTCATCCACACCATGGCTCGCTCACCAAGTAACGCATATTAAAGCCCAGTGAATAAACAAATGAAACCAACCTGTTACCTAAACAGATAAAACTATAACTCATCCTCATCATGGCTCGTTCATCAAGTAACGCATACAAGTAATCATATCTATATCAAAAACATTACATAAGAAAGGCATCACACATCCACTTCCCCACTGGTGTGTCACTCTCACACCCCAACGTCAAACGTTATGTGCTACAATCCCTTCCAAAAGTCATCATGCACCCCATGCACACATACTTAAGCCACATCTCATCTTACACCCCGTGCACACATATCTTAGCCACACCTCATCACATCCATAACCAAGCAACAAGTCTGAAAGTCATCGTAGCCTGTGTATCATGCATTATACCTCAAGTCATCACAGCTCATGCAAGTGCACCTGTGTGGTAACTACAGTCGAAACACATGAATGTGCTATAACCTCAAGCCGCCGCAGCCCGTACACACATGTATGGTAAAATTGAGAGCCATCACAGCCCGTGTAGACACATACCCTATGCTTGAAGCCATTACAGCCCGGAACCCAAAACATTTGGGCGTTGATTGCCCACCGCTAAGGTCTAGGGAACAATATCTCATATAAACCATAAAAGCATGAAGATTAAACACCATTAATCATTTTCATTTATTAATTAGCAATTACCAACCATTCATTAACCCCATTACAAATTTTGATTTAATCATTCCATTTCATCACAAGCCAACATGCTTTTATAATTCATATTCCAATTTCCATATTCCATCCCATGCTCTCAGGGCATAAATCCAACCACCCCATGGTTCTTATTGAATATATCATATATCATTACCACCATAAAAAACACTCAATCTTATGAATTCATTTGTAATTCATTTACCATTCCATAATTCGAGTATTCTGGGACTTGACCTGAAATACCACAAGCAAAGATGCACTTGCAGTGCATAGGCCACCTACAGCAGGCAGTTGGAAGCCACAATAACCAATCATCAAATAAACCAGTCATCAAGCAACAAACAAATTGGGCAAGCCTCACTCAACCCGAACCAAACAACCCATTAACAATCCTAGCACAATAATCCGGCAAACAGGCAAGCCACTTTTAACCTGTGCAACCCATTTCAGCTCCATCCACATCAAACCACTGCCACAACCAAGACAACTAACCCATCCATCCCTCGCCAAATATCCTAACCATGCCAAGTTTCACAACAATTCACAGCAGGGATTTTATAACATCTCAAGGCACATATTGTAATGGCCCGCCCTCTTTCTGGCCTTCCCTTTGTGCTTTCCCAGGGCTTAGAGATGTTATAGGAGAGTTTGGTGGTGATTTGAAGGTTTGGAGTGGTGTTTCGGCCTTTTGAGGAAAACCACAGCTTCTGAAACGGCTTGGTAAGCCGTTTTGGAGAGCGTTTTTGCTTCAGGGTGCTTCTGTGTAAAACGGGATGTGTGACCATGCCTAGAGGACGTCGTGGTGTTGGGCATGTTGGTTTGGTAATCTGCTTGTGCACTACGAGCAAGTGGAAACGCCCAGAAGAGGAGGGTGTGGCGCCAGGCACGGTGCTCGGGTGGAGCGCCTATGTGAAACAGGGAAGGACTCACCACGCCATAGTCTTGGGCATGGTGAGGGGGCGGGTAATGGGGGCTAGGGCGTGGCAGAAGACGGAAGAACCACCAAGGCTTAGACCACGTCATGGTCTAGAATGTGGTCTAGACTATGGTGGCGATCAAATCACGCATTAAAACGAGGGGAAAAAGAGGATCTCACGCGAGGGCTTCGGATCGCGCATTGATCGGACCCACCACGGGCGTTTTGGCTGCCCACCACGTCGAAGTGGAGTCCAACAGGCTTTGCTTATAAATAAGAGGTCTCCTACCCCCTTGTTTTGTGTTTCGAACCCCTTGGTTCGTCTTGGATCGTTCAGATTGGTTTCCTTTGGATTGAGGTAACCCTCTCTTCCTTGGTTCTTCCTTCTTTCTCTTTCACTTCTATTCGAGAGTTCGATGTGGTGGAATCCTCCTCTGTTTTGGGTGGTTCAGACGGAGGCTTGTAGTGCATAGGATATGGTGATTCCTTCGAGATTGGTGGTGGTAAATCTTGATTTTGTGCGTTTCACTTTGAAGCTTAAATCGAGGTAAGGGATCCTTTGTCTCCCTCCCTCTTTAGTTGTATATGTGGGAATATCATACTCTTGTTTTCCTTCCTTTGGGTAGATGGTACGCACAGGCTTAATGAAGATAATTAATTGGTTTAATTGAAATTGAAGGGGAATGGAAATCGCATGAGTTTTACTTGTTCTTGTGTTCTCCCTATATGTTTGGACATGCTTGCTATTCTTCCTAGCTTTGACTTACGTTGAGAATTGTTATGTTGTTGTGGCTGTTGAAATTTTGGTGAACCTTGTTGTGTTTGTTGATTTGACTCACCGCACATGAAAATGGCTAAGAACGTATATCCGACTAATAATTGGTTTCTCATGGAATCTCAAGCTTGTGTGAGAATGCCCTTGAAAATATTGAATTAAATATGATAAAAGTCCTTTGCTAAAATTGGAATGTGTTGTACAGTGGGTGTGTTATGTGGAGGTTGTGGCATGTGGTGGTTGTGTTGTGCGATGATTGCGACGTGTGGTGGTTGTGCTATGCGGGTTGTGTGGTGATTGTGCTATGCGGGTTGCGACGTGTGGTGGTTGTGTTGTGCGGTGATTGCGACGTGTGGTGGTTGTGTTGTGCGGTGATTGCGACGTGGGGATTGTGATATGAGGAAGATGAACTATTTTTGTTGTGTTGTGTTGTGCTAGTTGCCCAGTAATGATGGAATGGGTTGGAATGGCTAATGAACTCTTGAATCAAAAATGAAAGTGAGGTTAAAGTGGTTAATGTTTAACATTAAATGAATGAGCTTGATGGATGAGAATGGTTTCTAAATTGGAAAATCTGGAAATTGTTTAACTTGAAAAGAAAGAAAGAATGTGGTCTATGGTTTATGGCTTGATTGTGTGGTGTAATGCATGTAAAGGTGGCACCGGAAGGGGCAGAGGTTGTGAGACCTTGAGGTGATGTTGTGAGTTGTGACGGTGCTCTTGTTATGAACTCATAGGTTGGGCTTGTTGATGCGGAAATGTCGGAAGTCGCAACGACAAAACAACGATTCAGAGAAAGAGTAAAGGGGAAAAAAACATAACAAGAACACAAGGATTTACGTGGTTCGGAAATAATCCCTACGTCCACGGAGAGGCAGAATTTCACTATATGTTGGGAGCACAATTTAGAGGGAGATTTCTCAGAGTTTCCACCAACGCACAGGAAGTCTGCATCGCTACAGTGGAAGGCGGTCACCCAAGTCAAAAGTGCTACAGTGGTTGTCAGCTGTTACGGAATCGTCGGAAGTCACAACGACAGAAACGAGAAAAACGAAAGAAAGAAAGCAACAAGAACACAGCGATTTACGTGGTTCAGGAATAATCCCTACGTCCACAGGAGAGGCAGAATTTCACTATTCGGGAGCACAAAATTACAGAGAATTTTTTTTTTCAGTAGTAACCCTAGCCCGAAAATGGGCTATAAAACAATGGAGAAGACGATCACTGTTCGAAAAGTGAGTCCGCGTCGCTACAGTGAACGGCGGCCAACTTTGTCAAAAGCGCTACAGTGATTGCCGTCTGGAAGTCAAAAGTGCTACAGTGAAGTTGACCCCGAAGTCCACACTGCTACAGTGTCTGTCGGTGTCGGTCGGTCAACTCCGATATAGTGGTCAGCATTGCTACAGTGCCAAAAAAATTGGGCCACAGTTGCGGGCCACAAGCATTCGGGCCCAACCGGATTGGGCTACACCAATCCAACATCAGCTAGAAGTCCAAGGAGCTACGGTGAATGGCGGCTGGAATTCCGCGCCGCTACAGGGCTCTATTGGTGTCGGTCAGTCAGCTCTGCTACAGTGGTCAACATTGCTACAGTTCTCAAAAATTTGGGACGGGGACCTTTGGCCCCCTGCAACCCCCAACGAGGTCACCGCAGAGCTCGACCCACGAAGGTTGCAGCCTGGTACGCAGTACGGGCCACAAGCATTCGACCCAAACATCATCCAAACCGGATCAAGCTACACCAATCCAACACTTGTGTGTGCGACTATTATATATTGCATTTTCATTGTGATTTTTATACGCACCTCACCCACATCGAGCACTTTGTGCTGACACCTAAATGTTGTGGGGAGGTGTTTTTCCTAACATCCTAGATGGTGAGGACGGATGGTTGGCTACCCCTTTTCTCCACTCTCTGTTCCAAACGAGGTTCTTACGCACGGGATTCAGATGGCTTGCGTATATAATGCACCTTTTGGTTGGTTGATGAGATTGATGAGGTGTTCTTGGTGGGGGTCGTGTATAATAGGAGGGTGAAAGAGCAAATTTATGTGCATATTTTTAATCAAATAATGAAGATTTTTTAATGTTTTTTCAATGATAAAACTCATGTATTTAATTGTTTTATAAAAATAATGGGTAATTTTAATTATAGAATGAAAATGGTCTAAATTCTGAAAAGTGATTAATTCTGTATTTTTGACAGATTTTTTCGTCAAGGGTATTTTGGTCATTTCATTAAAAATATAATTCCAAATTGAGTGATTATTTTTTTGTCGAAATTCTTGATGTATTTCCTACAACTTTGTCTTTTGGACCAAGAGTTGATTCGAGCATCTAGAGGCCCTAAAAATTCATTGAAGTTAGGAAATTTTTCGAACGGACAGCGTGGACCCCACCACCGTAACAGAGGCCCTAACTCGGTCTACACACCTCCAATGGAGGTGATTCCACCTGGAATAAAATGAGGACACATAGGCGCATTTCTACAATTAATTTGAGGGAGTTTTGAAGTCATCAAGGTTGTCATTAGATGTTATGCTTTTGAAGAAAGCTTCCTAAAACCTTCATCCAAAAAAAGTAACAGTCAATTAAAAATTCATAACTCCTATATCTTGTGGCCAAATGAGCTGAAATTTGGAGAGGAGACGCGCAAGACAATGGGGAACAACTTTCATGAAGGGGATCACGCGTGAATCGTTCATTTAATGGGTCAAAAAAGCGCAAAGTTTCAGAGGATGAATTCTGCCTATAAAAGGAGGCTCTAGCCTCCTTCCCAAATCATCACCTCGACACCCACAGTCAAGGAAGGATCCCACCTGAGCACGGGCCGCGCTGCAACCTCTCTTTCCCCCGCCTTTCTTTTTCATTTTTTTACTTTTATTTATTTTAGTTTTATTTTCAATTGTAATTTAAATTTTAATTTTATTAATCCATGCATTTGTGTTTCTCCATCCATCCCATAATTCTTTTTTCTCAATTATCTTATTTTAATTATAAGTATTATTATCATTATTATTAGCATTAATATTAATAATATAATTATTATTAATATTAATATTATTATTATTATCATTATTATTATTATCATCACATTCTTATTTTAAAACTTTTATTTTCACCCTCTCCTTTTCCAAAAACTATTTTCTTAATTATAATAATAATATTATTAATTATTATTATTATTATTATTTTAACAATCATTATAAATTTTTTTTTCTCACTCTATCTCCTCTCTCTCTCCTCCCATCCATCTACCATTGTGATCACTTACTCTCGGAAATGAGAGACTAACCCCGAGTCTTGGCCCGGGGGGAGGTCAAGGAGTTCATGAGTTTTCTTTAATGTTTATTTTATGTTTGTGGTAGATTTGAGTACCATGTTTGGGTGAGGCGAATGTCCCCGATGTGGTGACGGCCCCCAATGACATGTAACTTAAACTATTTCTATTTTGGAAAAGAAAATTGATTCAAACGTGAGATTTCATGTTTGGATTATCAAACTAAAATCAACATATAAGAGAATAATGATTGAACCTAAGACTGAAACCCAAAACCAAGTTCTTTCTTCATTAACTCATTCTGTTTTAATTGCATGATAATTAATATTTTCATATCATTAAAAAATTAATCAAAAACACAAAAATATTGTCATTGCTTTCATTTAAAAAACAAAACCACAAAAAGAGATAGTTTAGGTAATATAGAAAAAGTGAACCACATTAAGAAGGCCCCTCAAAAGAGACGACTCCGGTCAGCCTCTATGCTACACTAGGAAAAATTATAATTGTTTTTGTCCACGCCCAACGACAAGCGTGCGTCAAAACTGGTGTCATTGTCGGGGAGTCAATCAATAGTCCATTTACTTTTTCTATTTTCACGTCTTAGGTACATTTTATTTCTTTTAAAAAAAACTAAAAAATAAACTTTCATGATGTATTCAAATTCAGATTATTATACATGGATAAATTACTCACAAGTGTAGCAACAACAAGAAGATGAAGATATTAGAAGAGCTCGGGTGAAAAAACTTAGAGAAAGCATTGAACAGCTAATGAGAAAGACTGATAGAGCATTTGATTATGTTCGTGCATTAATGGAGCAACCCAACCCTGAGCTGGAGAAAGAACCGGAGAAAGTGGTGGAAGAAATTTCACCGCATATCTTTGAAATTGAAGAACCTAAAGAGGGAGGAAGACTTACCTGTTGAGCTACAAGTGGAAGATCAACAATGATTGGATAAATTCTTGATTAAATGTGAGGAACTACCTGATCTTCTCATTCCATACAAAGAAGAAGAGTCGGCACCACAGAAGGAAGACACCACCCAAGTGGTGGAATATGAAGTAAAAATGGAGTCTGACTACCTGCCTCCATCTGCTAAGAGTCTACTTCAAGAGGCACTTACCACTGAGGAGGAGATTGAAGCTTAACCAACTCAAGGAGAATCAGAAAACCTTTGCTATGCCTTGGAGGATGAAGAAAAACTTGGATGCGCAACTGCTGAGGAACATATGGAGCTCCCTGGACATGTTAAATATTTGTTAAGGAAGTTCATGAGGAGATGTCAGTGGATTTTCCTAACAAAACCATGCCAAAAGCTGCTTTGATGGGGATGAGTTTGATATTGATACTTCATGTTTTAATTTTATTCAAATAGAATTACACTCTGACTTTCCCTTTGACTATTCTTTTGATGCAGCATACCTCGAGAAACCACTGGACAGAGAAGAAGATGTTGCACAAGTAGCAACCAAGAAAGAGGATGATCCATACTTCATCTTACTCCCGCCGTGCAAGTTATACCTCATTGTGAAGGGTGAGGAGCTGGTGTACTCTATCCATGGATCATTACTCACCCAGAAGGATAAAGCACAAGCTGGAAAAAGCCACATGTGGTGGTTCAAATCAAAGAAGCTTCATCCTCCATCAGATTTTGGGTAACAACTGGTACTGCCCACTAGAGACGGTAAAAATTCAGGACCTACTAGGGGGATCGTACCAAGATTTATCTTTACATGCTTTCTAGGAATTTAGATTCCAATTTCATTTATTAGGAAGTCGTTCAGCATGCAACCCCCTCCCTCTATCTTTTTGAGCTTAAAAGACATGATCCTTGTGCTTAATTTTGTAATTCTATTTTGTAGGTTCATAATGGCAGAAGACGGTCCTAATCAGTGAAGGAAGAGGACTAAGCTTCATTTCAAAAGGGAGTTCACTTTTAGTGTTTATCTTTTAAACTCCTTACATTTTTTTGGTCCAAAACATGTTTTGAGCTTTAATGATAAGAATTGCATGTACACACTTGAATTAATGATTTACTTTACTTATCTATGAGACATGAGTTTCTTAGGAATCCAGTGATACCATGTTTTAAATTCAATGTTGATTGATTAAATGAGTAAAATGGAAAATTGAATGTTTAAAGTGAAGCATAGATATTGAAATGATGACTCAGGATTTGAGGGAATTGATTGATTCATGTAAATGAAATTCTCCAACCATCTTTCCATGCTTTGATTTTCTGAAATTCATGTGAATTGATCTGTTATTATTAATCATGCCTTGGGTGATTGTCCCAAATCATATGTCTCATTCACGAGAGGATCTTTAGACCAAATATTTCTTATTTTATCTTGAGCATATTTCTTGAGTGATTTTGGGACATGTCACCTGTCAAAACTTGTATTGAAACTTGTCAAAACTATGACCGTACAAAAACACATTTAAAATAATTGAGGCATCTTTTGAAAAGCCATTATCCTTGGCGTTTTCCGAGGGATTTTGTTTTGGACGGCACGGACGCGTCCGACGTCCGTTTTGAGCGTCGTCAGTGGCGTTGCGACCCTGGCGTCAGGGCGGAGTTTTCCAGTATGGTTTCAAGCGCTGAAGCCGGAATTGAGGCGTGGGCCCACAGCCCGCCTTTTGAGCTGCATGCCGCTTTTAGCGACTTTTTCATCGGACGTCCGTTCGGGGAGTGTGAGCAGTCGATGTTGGGTGTTTTTCCGAGGGCATCGCGTTGGCGCAGTCTGCCCGCTGTAATTCCGCACGATGGTGCGGGCCCCGCGAGGGCCGAAGACCACCTTTAAATTATTCCTTCTTAAGCCCATAGAGACCATGAATGACCTTTATTAGAATGAGTCATGTTTCAAACCTTTTTTATTCATTCCTAGCATACTCTTGGTATTTGAATGATATTTTAAAGTTGAAATGTGAGGGTGAAGGGGGTTATGGTTGAAGGGATGGTTTACATTGTAAGGAAAAAAAATGTGGGGGTGCTATTATGGGAATTGTAAAAGGTTGTGGAATCATTCATTGTACTTCATTGTTTGCCCCTCTTGAATAAAAAAAATAAAAAAATGACAAAAATAACTGAAAAAATGAGAAAAATGGGTTGTGATTTGGGAGAACCAAAAATCACCATTTTCAAGATCGGCGATCTTCTGATCGTATGTGGTTAGGCGATGGATGTGAGGTTTGATCTAATCATAACTTACGAAAAAAGAAAAAAAATGTACAAAAGTAAAAAATATTCAAGATGGTGCACAAATCATTCATTATGTATAATTTGATCATGACCTTACTTTGAGTTTTGGGGAAGTGAGTGTTGCTACTTTGAAGGGGAAATTTTCATTACACTTTTTTGATATCATGCATTGTACTTAAGAGATAAACCTCCTCCTTGAGCCTTACTTTTTAAAGCATCAAATCCTACCAACCTTAAGCCTCGGAGTCATTTAAACCTTTATTGAAAAGTGCTCATGATTTTATGTGTCTTTTGTCTTTACAAAGTGGAGAAAGTAGTTCATTTACAAGTCTATGGATAAGGAGCATGTTCTCATGATATGAGCAAAACTCTACTTGAATTGTATCATGAGTGATAAGAGAAAAGAATCAAAAGTGAGGTAAATCATGACTTGGCATGTTTAATAATAATGAATAATGAATTCAGGAACTTAAATGAATGAAAGGAGAAGTTCCATCATTTTTCAAAGGGGAAAAGTAAAATGCATGATTTCATTATTCTTTGAAAAATGAGAAATTAAATTGATATTTTATGAGAATTTTTGAAAGTTTGATTTGACATTGAAAATTGTTTGATTTTATTGTATTGGAATTTGAATATTGGTAACATTGGTGTCCTCTGATTTTCATGTTGAGATTTTATGCTCGAGCACAAGCATGATTTAAGTGTGGGGGTATTTGACAGAGCAAATTTACGTGCATAATAATGAAGACTTTTTAATATTTTTCAATGATAAAACTCATATATTTAATTGTTTTATAAAAATAATGGGTAATTTGAATTATAGAATGAAAATGGTCTAAATTGTGAAAAGTGCTTAATTCTGTATTTTTGACAGATTTTTTAGTAAGGGTATTCTGGTCACTTCATTAAAAATATAATTCCAAATTGAGTGATTTTTTTTGAAATTATTGATGTATTTCCTACAACTTTGTCTTCTGGACCAGGGGCTGATTCGAGCATCTAAACGCCCAAAAAATTCATTGAAGTTGAGAAATTTTTTGGGCGGAGAGCGTGGACCCCACCACCGTAACGGAAGCCCAACTCGGTCTACACACCTCCAATGGAGGTGATTCCACCTGGAATAGGACACATAGGCACGTTTCTACAATTAATATGAGGGAGTTCTGAAGTTATTAAGGTTGTCATTGGATGTTAACTTTTAAAGGAAGCTTCCTGAAACCTTCATCCAGAAAAAGTAACAGTCAATTAAAAATTCATAACTCCTATATCTGGTGGCCAAATGAGCTGAAATTTGGAGAGGAGACACGCAAGACAATGGGGAACAACTTTCATGAAGAGGATCACGCATGAATCGCCCATTTAATGGGTCAAAAACACGCAAAGTTTCAAAGAATGAATTCTACCTATAAAAGGAGGCACCGGTCTCCTTCCCAAATCATCAGCTCGACACCCACAGCCAAGAAGGGATCCCACCGGAGCACGGGCCGCGCTGCAACCTCTCTTTCCCCCCTCCTTTTTCATTTTTTTACTTTTCTTTATTTTAGTTTTATTTTCAATTGTAATTTAAATTTTAGTTTTATTAATCCATGCATTTGTGTTTCTCCATCCATCCCACAATTCTTTTTTCTCAATTATCTTATTTTAATTATAAGTATTATTATCATTATTATTAGTATTAGCATTAATAATATAATTATTATTAATATTATTATTATTATTATCATTATTATTATTATCACATTCTTATTTTAAAACTATTTTATTTTCTCCCTCCTTTTCCAAAAACTATTTTCTTAATTATATTAATAATAATATTAAATAATAATATTATTATTATTATTTTAACAATCATTATAAATTATTTTTTCTTCTCACTCTCTCCCCTCTCTCTCTCCTCTCATCCATCCACCATTGTGATCACTTACTCTCGAAAATGAGAGACTAACCCCGAGTCTTGGCCCGGGGGGAGGTTAAGGAGTTCATGAGTTTTCTTTAATGTTTATTTTATGTTTGTGGTAGATTTGAGTAGATGTTTGGGTGAGGCGAATGTCCCCGATGTGGTGACGGCCCCCAATGACATGTAACATGAACTATTTCTATTCTGGAAAAGAATAGTGATTCAAACGTGAGATTTCATGTTTGGGTTATCAAATTGAAATCAACATATAAAAGAGAATAATGATTGAACCTAAGATTGAACCTCAAAACCAAGTTCTTTCTTCACTAACTCATTCTGATTTAATTGCATGATAGTTTAGATTTTCATATCATTGGAAAATTAATCAAAAACATAAAAATATTGTCATTGCTTTCATTTAAAAAACAAAACCACAAAAAGAGATAGTTTAGGTGATATAGAAGAAGTAAACCACAATGGGAAGGCTCCTCAAGAGAGATGACCCTAGTCGGCCTCTGTGGTGCACTGGGAAAAATTATAATTGTTTTTGCCCACGCTCAGCGACAGGCGTGCGTCAGAGGGCACGAGGTTGATGTCCTTCATGTTCACGATACCCTACTAACTTGGCTATGGTAGTGGTTATGAGAGGATGAGGATGTGATGACCAGTTACACGCGAGGTGCTTGGCAAGATGTAGTTGCTCAAGTGTCTTCAAGAAAGATTCTACGAGAGGGATAGGGGCGCCAGAACGTACGTCGTTGGGGCGTCAGAGCGGCAAATCAGTGGGAAAGCGGTGCGGGGTACCCTTTTTATCGATATTGTAGAATGATAAAATAGGAGAAACCGGAACCCCCAAGATGTACTCTCTAAAGGAGCCCTTGGATTTATTTTATAATGAATAATAAACTCCACATCAGACCTCAAGTCTGATGTGGGATACAGACTCCAACACTCCCCCTCAAGCCAGGTGTACCTAGCTTAGACACATAAAAAAAAACAAAGCAAACAACAGACTGCAAACACTCCCCCTCAAGCTGGACATACCCAGCTTGATGACAAAACAAGACAAAGCAGAATAAAAGATAAAGCTGCAAGGTTGCTGCTCCCCCTCACGGCCGCAGCTCCCCCTCAGGATGACAGATGGATAAAGCTGTCGCGAGCGCAGCAGAGGAACAACATAGACCGGACCGGTTGACGGAGTACCAAGAATGTCGCACTAGTGGGGTCGGTCAATGAGACGTCGAGAAATCCACACTAGCACCGGGAAAGCCGCACTTGCGGGGCCGGTGACGGGAGGCGGGGATTCCGCAGAATTGTTGCGGGATCTGGCGGCGCCAAAGGGCTCGGATCCTAGGCGGTCGAAGTGTTGCGCCACGGTGGAGGAAGCGCGAGGGTGTGCCGGTGGACAGGGAGGCGACAGCCGAGAATCGTCGGGAGATGTCGGCGACAGGAGGCTGGGATTCCGCAGGAGGTGCCGGCGAGGAGGCAGCGCTGTCACAGGAGGTCGACGCATAGGGAGCAGCTTTGCAGAGGCGGCGCAGGAAGGCGGAGCCGGTTGTCGTCGAGAGTCCGCAGGAGGGACGCAGGGGGCCTGGCCGGTGCGAGCAGGTGCGAGCAGAGGAGGCTGACTGGGAGTGCGGAAGGCAGGAAGGGGTGGCCGCGTAGGGCAAACCCGGTTGGCCGTTGGGGCAGAGGATCCGCAGGAGGCGGGGATTCCGTCGGGGCGGAGCACACCCGCTGGGAGGGAGGGAGGCGGGGCTGGAACGATGCTGGCATGGGGGGAGATCCGCGGGAGAGAGGCCGAAGCAGGGAGCTGTCGGGATCAGGAGGAGCGACGGGAGGTTCGTCGCGCTGGATGCGGGGGGGTCGAGGAAGCAGGCGCCGGCGGGGACGGTGTCGAGTCAGATGCGGAGGGCCGAGAGGGAGTCGGTCGGTCGTCGGGATCGCGGGAGGGCGCCGGGAAGCAGCGCGCAGGTAGCCGCGCATGATGAGGGGGCCTGCGCCCGCAGCGGTGAAGAGACTCCGGGGGAGGAAGTCGTCGCTGGAAGGGCCGCGCCTGGGTTGGGAGCGGAGAAACGTCGCGGGAGGAACGCCGCGGGAGGGAGCGCAACTTGGAGAGGGAGGTCGTCGCGCAAGCAGAGGCGGAAGCCGCCGGACGAGGTCGCCTGGACAAGGCCGTCGCGCGCGCAGAGGCGAAACTGGGCAGATCCGAGAATCCGCAGGGAAGGAGGCAGCACCGGGAGGGAAGGAGATCCAGCAGAGGGGCCGCCTGAGAAACGAGCCTGGAGGGGCGGCGACAGAAGATAAACCTAGCCCTACATGGGGGTCGTCGCCCCCCACGGGAGGAGAGGATAATGAGAAACCCTAGATAGGGGGGGAAATAAAATGGGAGGGTTCGGGATTAATTTCCCTCTGATACCATGTAGGATGATAAAATAGGAGAAACCGGAACCCCCAATATGTACGCTCTAAAGGAGCCCTTGGAGTTATTTTATAATGAATAATAAACTCCACATCAGACCTCAAGTCCAATGTGGGATACAGACTCCAACAAATATGTTTCGTATTATGCTACTGTATTTGGAAGCGTTATTTGGTGAGTGTCATGGTGGGGATGAGTTTGGTCGGTTGACCTGATTAGATGCGTATTGGTTCTATTGTTTGTCCACTGGTACATTAGTATGCTCTTTTCACATGTGCACAAGAGACCTTAAGTATAATCCTACTGAGTATACATGTTATGTTCACCACACGTATATACAAACTGTTTTTCAGATTTCTAGGAGGACTTCAAGGACCGAGTTGGGCATCACTAACCCAAACATTGGAGTTGTTGTTGGGTCGCTGCCTTAGGATTTATTTTAGGTATTTATTTGGAGACTCTTTGTATTTGTTTACTTTATACATGCATTGTGAAATGGTTTTGGTTTTTCATTCTTTTATGTCATGGAGATGCTTGGTGGTTGATATCCTATCTCTCAGTCCTACTTTATCTTCTGAGGGTAATGTTTTCCATATGTGAAATCTTATTATACTCTCAGTGCTAGTCGTCAACCCGAGACCTACTTAAAGCGGGACTCAAATGTCATTATCTCTCTTCCTTCATTGCCAACTCGGGAGGATACTGTTGGAGGGAGGGGGTCATGACACATATACAACGGAAACAAACATATTTTTAGCACAACAAACTCAGGGGGCAACTAAGGCCATAACACGTAGTCATACAAGCCTGTAATAAACAAGGATGGGCTCATAATAGCCCCTGAGCATTTAATTCTAGCAAACATCTTTTTTCATTACCGTTTTGAATTAAACGATTCATTATGCGCAGGTTTCCACAATAATAACCCATAAATACAACACCTATTAACTAAGAATGAACTATAAACATGCATCGAGTGATGCTTTCATGCTTAACAAATTTCAATAAGGATAATAACTCATATAATAAGCCTCATTCATCATTCACTTCATTATTACTAGGCTTACGTTGTTTAACCAATTTCAAGTATATCAATCATGCTATGGAACAACAATAATCACAACAAACATACAGCACATTATCTGGCAAATATCAAGAGGCGTCATCAACATAGCATCACCACATGCGATCACAGTACCCTTTCGATTCATTTTTAATTCATGTTATTATCTTCATTTGGGTCAATACCACCAGTACCCAAAGAAGCTAAAGCATGTTAATCCCACACTTACACATAAAATAAAAAGAAGTCACAAATCCCCTACCTCGAGATGAAACTTTCAACGTTCTCCAAGCAAGAACGGAAGAACAAGCGCAGATCTCCAATTACCTCTTCCGCGAAGAATCCACGATCCCTAAGGATATCATCCCACAAGGAATTATCCATCAATCACCAAAAGAAGCCCCACAAAAATCGAAGGAAACCAAGATGTCACTAGATCCTTATTTCCTGTCATATACGAGGTGCATCCACAGTCAATGATCCATATTTCAATGCGATCTGATGCTTTAAAAGCAATCTTTGCAACCACCGCTTGTTCATCTATTTTCTTTCTGATCCATGTTTTTGACTTCATACCTAATACGGATTGATAATCTTGATCTTCCTTGAAGTGCAGAGCTGTAAATCGATTTTGCATTTTCAACTCATTTGATGATACATTTAGCAGTTACGTATGACTATATCCAGTCTGTCTCAGCACATTGCTCTTCATTGTTGATGTGCAATATCTTGTCGTGTGTCTGATTCCTCCACACCCAAAACAGTGACCATTAAATGATATCCTAGAATATTGAGTTCGGTATGGCTGCCTCTGTTGGTCTTGTTCCCTTCGATACCTCATAGCTATGGAACAAGCATTTTGTGAGTGTCTCGTCCTTCCACAACAATAGCATCTAATGCGGGATGCATTCCTATGTGTCACTACTGCACCACTGGTTGTCCGTTGGGTTCTCTGAATCTCTGATTCTACTTCGTACCCAAATCAATCTTCAATCTCAGAGTGGATGCTTGTGGTCTGACTTCAACCGTTACTGCTTTCTGTTTTCGATCAAACCTCATACCACCCTTATCATTCGGATTTGATTGTTGCTTTTGTTCTATTGGACCACTATGCTCCACTTTCATCTTTTTTGTTGCCTGTATCATTTGCTTTCCCAATGTTGCACCGAGAGTCAATAGTTTTTCTTGATCCTTAACACTCCGTCGAAGACCAACGACTTCCTCTTCAAGTTCTTTGATATGTTTGATTTGATCTTTTCCAGTTTCAGCCAAACTATCGATTTTTCTTTTTTGTTCTTCAATTTTGAGCTTGTACTCAACAACTTATCTGAGCTCTCTGGCATTGAAGACTTCAGTTTTTCAATTTCATCATTCAGCTCAGACTTCTCTTCTTCCTGCTAATGCATATAAAGTTTAGCATCATAAACCACTTTGTTGGCTTTCTTCATCTTGGCTCTCCAAACATCTATCTCTTCAAGTGCAGCTTCTAATTCAACCTGAAGGTCAACTCTTCCTTCAACTTCTCCTTCGTCATTGTCGTTTTCTTCCTTTTTATGGAATTTCTGACAACTGCCACCATAGCATCTACTTCATGATCCTTACAGTCCTCCGATTCTTCTAAACTGTCATCTTCTCTTGACACCAGACTTTTCTTTTTGAAGAAATTTCTCTTAAAATTTTTCTTACCTTTCATGTAGGATGAAGACTTCTTCATGGGAATCTCAACTTCATCCACTATCTTCTTGAAACTTTTTGGGGCACCTTGCTGCAAGATGTCCAACCTTTCCACATCGAAAGCATGCAAGCATCTTTGAACTTTCCTTTTCCTCTTTAAAGATTTGAGGAAAGGAATGACATCACCTCATTCGTCTCCTCTTCTTCCTGACCATCTTCAATGGTGAGCATCATGGTCTTAAAAACCACTTCTTTGGATTTCCCTTTTTTCATAGACTCATTATCTTCATTTCTCATCTCGTACGCAAGAAGATTACTGTGCAAACTATCCAATGTCACCTCATTTGGATCATTATCTTCCAATACAGAAACTTTCGGATTGAACCGAGGTGAAAGTCTTCCCAAAATGCGCTCAACAATCTTTACATCTTCAATAATTTCTCTGAGACCACGCATGCCTTCCACAACAACATTTACCCGGTCAAAGAATGCATCAACAGACTCATTAGGATGCATTCTGAGATCCACATACTTGTTTCATAGAACTAGTTAGGATGCATTCTGAGATCCTCATACTTGTTTCATAGAACTTGCAGCTTTGCTTCACTGACTTTTGAGTCACCCTCATAAATATTCAACAACTTTTTTGAAACCACACATGTCTTCCACAACAACATTTACCTAGTCAAAGAATGCATCAACAGACTCATTAGGATTCATTCTGAAATCCTCATACTTGTTTCATAGAACTTGCAACTTTGATTCTCTGACTTTTGAGTCACTCTCATAAATATTCAACAACTTTTCTGAAACCACGCATGTTTTTCACAACAACATTTACCCGGTCAAAGAATGCATCAACGGACTCATTAGGATGCATTTTGAAATCCTCATACTTGTTTCATAGAACTTGCAGTTTTGTTTCTCTGACTTTTGAGTCACCCTTTATCCAAAGTACACGCCGGGGCTTTGGCGTGTTTTCTCTACTCTAGAATTTTTGGAGTACACGGCGTGTACTTCCTTGTTACGCGGTAACCGGCCTGGCGATCCCGTGTACGCGGTACGCGGCTTATCTTTGTACACGGTTTCACCTGGGCCGGAACGGACTACACGGCGTGTTGCTCCAACATACACGTCGTGTATTCCGGTTTCCATGCGCCGTTCAATTCTGGTCAACAGCGTGATTAAAACTTAGGCATAATCAATTCACACGGCGTGGTTTGGCAGACCAGTGCCGGTTCATTGAACCTAAGTACACGGCGTGTAGTTTTAAGTACACGCCGTGTAATCCCATGTTGTACAGACAGAAAGAGCGGCTCCTCCGGATGAGTTCCTCGTTTTTATTTTAATCAAAATTAAAATTAAAAGGTCGTTTCTGTGATATGAATCGAGAAACGAAGGATGAAGAATAGATCTCGTTTATTCAGATTAATAGAACGATATATTTCGAATTGAATCAAATATAAATGCGTAAATTATCAACGAAAATTAAATAACTATAATCAACGTTGTAACCTCCCTCTGATACCATTTGAAGGTTCCGGGCGCAGCGGAAGTGCGTGGGTGGATGTGCCCACTTGGCTTTTTGTCATTAGCAATGATCAATCCGGGATCAATACGACGATAAACGCCAGTCTTCACAGATCGAATCAGAAAAAAAGACAAAGAAGATGGTTTGTCCCGGAACCACAAACAAGGATCATTACAGGTTGATTATAATTAATTTAATTAATTATAAAGAAATACCTTTTGGGTGTTCTTTCTTCGTTGATGTTCTTGATCACGTTGTCGATGTGATCCGTCGTTGTGTCGCAGAAGCCAAGTGTAGACTCTCTCTAGTGGTGATCCACACGTGTACCTCGTATCTCTGGATGTCGCCAAAGGATTCTCCGGGTGCTAGCGTGGAGAAGCCTTTGTTTGCGTTGTCCGCCTTAGATCGTCTTGATCCGATGGAAGAGGATCTCTCTCGGTCTTGAGAGCGTTCTTGGAGGAAGAGTTTCTTTCGGCCTTGAAAGAATTCTCCAGAGATGTTGTGCACAACGATTCTCTTGTGTAGGAAAAGAGTTGGGGTTGTGAGGATATTTATAATCGAGTTTGAGGTTGTAGAGTTATGACAATAAATAAACGCGTTACGCGTTTCATTTATTTCATTAACTCTTATTGAAAACCCCCATGTCGAATAATTAATTCCTTGACATGCGCTTACGCTGATTATAATAAATATCATTTAATAAAACGATATTATATCCTCAAAATCCCGACTGGAAAAACTACACGGCGTGTAATAATAAATACACGGCGTGTACTTGTTTTTCATTGAAAACTACACGGCGTGTACATTAAATGTACACGGCGTGTATATCTTGTTTTCATTTATTCATTTCCTTTCCAAAATAAAACTACACGGCGTGTACATTTAATAATACACGGCGTGTACTTGTTTTATTTTATTTTTCCTCCATCATTTAAAACAACTTAGGTTTCCTTGAATAATTATTAAACCACGTACGGGAATAATCTTTATTCAACTTGAGATACTTTGATACACTTAGTGTGTGACCCTCTAGGCCTCTTTCTCGTTGGCATTAGGCAGGCTTGCCTAAAGTCCAAGATTACTGTCTAGCAACGGGTCAAGGCACCCAAGAGAAAGAAGTTGACGCCGCATTGACGTATCACCTCATACGAACGCTTACTGTGTAATTTAATCTCTTTGTCTCAATATCTCATCAAGCAGGTTTCATGGCAGTGTCATAAACCTATATGTTTGATCCGTCGTTCTTTGACTACCTGAAATAAACTCGTCGTTCACACCATGGCCATGGAATTTAATGCGACAGTTCTATTTCAATCAAAGGGCTAAGATATCAACTTCCATAAATGGAAGGGACAAATCCTTCCTCGACTTATCCATTAACAAAATGTCACTCGTGACGCACCCAACGTACCCTACTTCCCGCCAACTGTCTGCGTGACGGTTTTCGTCAGTAAATCTAAGTGCGCGAGTCATGACATGAGTTAATGATAATCTTCCAGTCTAAGGACCATTACACACGCTCGTAGATAGCAATATCCGATGACACCAAGACATGCGGAATTACTACTGGCGGGTTTGTTCTCATAATCTCTCATCTTGGAGATTACCAAGTGCGAACTCCATGACAGAGAGTCTCGTCTTCTTACGAGTACTCGCACATGACGGTCTGTATACTATGTGTCCTATCATAGTATGTCATCCAACCGCAGAACTTTATTTAAGAATATTGTTATAGCATTTCAAGGTTCTCATCATAGCGGCGATCTGCTATGACATTATTATATTATAGTCATGCAGAACAATGAACAATATATAATAAGTGAACATTCATGTAATCAAAGTACAAAACAGTTGGTTCTGAGGACACCAACCCTTACACCGGCGGCCCTCTCTCCCGGCGCGCCTCCCCTCCCGGCGGCCCTCTCTCCCGACGCGGCTCCCCTCCCGGCGCCCTCGCCCAGCGGCGCCCTCGCCCCGACGCCCTCGCCCCGGCTCCCTCGCCCAGAGGCGCCCTCGCCCAGAAGCACCCTTGACCCGGCGCCCTCGCCCAGCGCCCCCCCCCCCCCTCGCCCCAGCTCCCGGCGCGGCTCGTGCCTCCCTTCCCGGAGGCTCCATCCCGGGCGGCCCTCTTCCACACGCGGTTTCCGGCTCCCTGCAACTGTCGACTCCCGCTCCCACTTCTCCCGGCGAGCAGACCAGCCGGCTCCTCCAGCAGTCGACCTCCACCTCTGCCGGCTCCTCCAGCATCCGGCAGCCTCCTGGTTCGACCTCGCGCAGCCCATGCCTCTCCGCCGCGACCTCCAACCAGCGCCGGAGCTCCCTGGTGTTCCAACTCGAAGCTGCTCCGCCGAGTGCCCCTTAGTCCAGCGCTCTCCTTCGGACGTACCAGTACCAGGTTTGCCCGCAGCCACTGGCAGCAGATCCAGGCCGGCAGCTCATCTCGCGTCGCCTTCGGTCGTCCTCCTGCCAGGCGACCCCCCTGCCCCGCCTCTGTCCAGGCGCGACTCCCTTCGGGCGATTGCGGCCCACCAATCCGGTGCTTCCTCCCGCAATCCAGGGGTTTCCTTTTTTTTGGATCCAATGCGGTCATCCGGCCCCGCCCTCCCGCAGCACTCCCAGCGACGTTTGACTGGACAGTCTCCCGACGCTTCTCGGCTCCTGCATCTGATGCGGTCTCTCGGTCCGCCTCCATCGGTTTCCCGACTCTGTCCTGAGCATCGGCCCTCTTATTCAGCCACCATTGCTCAGCCTGCTCGCTCCACCGCCTGCCTATCTCATCACCCGTCAGTCTGGATGCTCGACTCCGGTGCGTCTCAACATCTCACAGGTGATTTTGGTCTGTTCACTACCTACCATCCATCGACCAGTGCTTCTCCAATCACTGTTGCTGATGGCTCAACAATCCCCATTGCGGGCTTTGGCACATGCCTTTTGACCCCATCTATGAGTCTGCCTTTCGTTGCTCACGTTCCTCACAGCCAGTTTAATCTTCTTTCCATCAGCCAACTCACCAAAGATTTAAATTGTGCTGCTATTTTTACATCTTCTGGTGTTGTGTTTCAGGAGCGATCGACGAATCGGGAACTTGGTCGAGGTCATCTTCAAGCCGGGGTGTACATACTCAATATCCCACACCCTATTGCCTGCCCATCCACCTCAGCCTGTGCCCTTAACCTTCATTCTCGCCTTGGTCATCCACCGGCTTCCGTCCTCCATAAACTTTGCCCCCAATTTAGTCCTAATATTTCATTCCATTGTGAACCCTGCAAATTTGCAAAACATCATTGGGTGACATATGTACCTCGCTTAGACCCGCATGCCGCGAATCCTTTCGACCTTGTTCACTCCGATGTATGGGGTCCTTGCAGGGTTCCTAGCCAGCTCGAGTACCAGTATTATATTACCTTTATTGATGACTACTCCCGCATGACCTGGCTATACCTTCTTCGTGATCGGTCTGAAGTATGTTCTACCTTTCAGACCTTCTACAATGAAATTCATACTCAATTCTCAACCTCGCTGAAATGTCTCCGCTCCGACAATGGACGGGAATATTTATCCTCCACCCCCTTCAGCAGTTTCTCAAGGATAAAGGCATCATTCACCAGACATCTTGCCCCGATACACCACAGCAGAATGGAGTGGCCGCGCGGAAACACCGCCATATTCTAGAGACTGCTCGTGCTCTCCTATTTCACATGAAGGTGCCTCTCCAATTTTGGTGCGATGCTATCCTGACTGCTACCTACCTCATTAACCGCCTCCCTTCTTCTATCCTTCAGGGGGAGACTCCTTTTCGGACTCTGTTCTCCTCTCTCCCTCCTCACTCCCTTCCCTTGCGTGTCTTTGGATGTCTCTGTTATGTCCGTGACACTCAACCCAGTCTCTCCAAACTCTCTCCTAAATCCCTCCGCTGCATATTCCTCGGCTATTCCCGTACTCAGCGCGGCTATCGATGCTTCTCTTCGGACCTACGGCGGTATATCATCTCTGCTGACGTATCGTTCGTTGAGAGCTCTCCTTTTTCACATCTCTCTCCACATCCAGACACTGACATTGATGATTGTCTTCCCCTCATCATCCACCCTCCACCGGTGTCTCCCTCTGCTGCTGTTGATCATCATTTTGGTGCGGTCTACTCTCGCCGCCCGTTGCCTGTACCCCCTGTCTCGGCCGAGGACACCACCGTCCCCGCTTCGTCCGATGCTCCTGCCCCGACACCGGACGACTTGCCCATTGCACTCCGGAAAGGTACTCATTCGTGCTAGAGTACACCTTTATTTGTATCTTCATACAGGGGTCTGTCAGCTCTGGAGACAATATCGATTCCTCGGACCGTTGGTGATGCAAAATTTCACCCAAGGTGGCTAGCAGCAATGCGGGATGAATTGCAAGCGCTGGAAGGGATGAATTGCAAGCGCTGGAAGAAAATCATACTTGGGATCTTGTCCCCCTTCCAGCAGGCAAACAGGCGGTTGGCAGCAAATGGATTTACACTATCTGGCTCAATCCCGATGGCACTCTCCATCGACTCAAAGCTCGCCTTGTGGCTAAGGGCTTTGCACAAACTTACGGGGTGGACTACTTTGATACATTCTCTCCAGTGGCCAAGATGACCTCTGTCCGATTATTCATCTCTCTGGCGGCACATCATCGTTGGCATCTTCATCAGCTGGATGTCAAGAATGTTTTCCTCCATGGCTTTCTTGATGAAGAAGTTTATCTGCAACAGCCACCCGGCTTTTGTGCCTCCGACGCCGAGTCTCAAGTCTGTCGACTCCGCCACTCTCTGTACGGCCTCAAGCAATCTCCTCGTGCTTGGTTCGGGCGCTTCAGCACTGTTGTCACTGATTTTGGCCTCTCTCGAAGTATGAAGGATCACACAGTTTTTTACAGAACGACTCCTGCTGGCTGTATCCTCTTGGTGGTCTATGTGGATGATATCATCATCATAGGGAGCGACTCCACAGGAATCGTCCACCTCAAGACGCATCTTCACCACCACTTTCACACCAAAGATCTTGGTCCCCTCACCTACTTCCTTGGCATCGAGGTCTCCCGTTCTGAGGACACTATCTCTCTCTGCCAACGCAAGTATGCTCTTGATATCTTGCATGATGTAGGTTTGAGCACCGCAACTGCAGTGGACACTCCTCTTGAGCCTGGGGAACGCTCTCTTCATTCCGACTCGGAACCATTTCCTCATCCCGAGAGCTATCGACGTCTGGTGGGTAAACTTAACTACCTCACCATGACGCGACCCGACATTGCTTGCGCCATTGGCAAAGTCAGCCAGTTCATGGAGCATCCAACCAGATCTCAGTGGGATGTTGTCCTTCGCATCGCCAAATACATCAATAAAGACTCTGCACGTGGCCTTCAGTACTCACATCATGCTCATTTGGATGTTGAGGCCTTCTGTGATGCGGACTATGCAGCTTGCCTCGCTACCCGCAAGTCTACTTCGGGATCCGTCGTGTTCTTCGCCGGTCAGCAAGAAGCAGACTGTCGTCTCCAGATCGAGTGTAGAGGCCGAATACCGCGCCATGGCCACGGTCACCACTGAGATCTTCTGGCTTCGTCATCTCCTCCATGAGCTCGGCTTCCCGACACAAGTCTCTGCTCATATCTGGTGTGACAATCAGGCAGCCACAAAGATTGCCTCGAATCCCGTCTTTTATGAACGGACGAAGCATATCGAGGTGGACTGCCACTTTCTTCGCCACCATCTGGAGCAGCAGCATATCAGCTTTTGCCATATTCCGACGGCAGATCAGCTTGCCGACATCTTCACCAAAGGCCTCCCAGGAGCTCACATTGACTCTCTCACTACCAGGCTGGGTATTCACAGCATCCATGGCCCAGCTTGAGGGGGAGTATGAGATGGTCTGTGTCTTGTCATCTCTTTTTGTGGGACTCAATCCAATCTGGGCATGTCCAGCTTGAGGGGGGTATTGGACCCCATTTAAGTTTAATGGGTATTTCTGAGTCCCACATCGGACTTACCCTCCTTGTAATTTGTTTTACTCAACTATAAAAGAACGTCTACACCTCTCATTGAGGTAAGGGGAATTCATCAATAACAATAATTAATTAGTAATAATTTCAAATAATTGATAACAATTAATAATAATTAATAATAATTTATACTAAATAATAAATATTAACTACCAATAATTAATAATAATTAACAATAAATAATAAGGTCATATAACATAAATATAACATATTTTATAATATTATATTTACATTATGTAATGTTATATTTACATTATATAACATCTGATTTACGAAAATATAACGTTATATAACATAAATATACCATTATTTTTATGTTATATAATGTTTTATTTACATTATACAATGTTATAAAACATTATATTTACGTTATATTTATCAAATGATATTAATTTTTAGATATTATTTTAGTTTTAATTTAATCAATAATTTTACACTTTTTTGTTATTATTTACTGTATTTTTTTCCTAACCCGGCTGACCCGACCCAACACGACCCATCGCAGGTCGGGTCGGGTCACAGCGGAAAAATGGTTGTGACCCGACCCAACCCAACCCAACCAATTTTCCTTGGGTTGGGTCCAAAATCCCTCCAGACCCAACCCAATCCGACCCATGGACACCCCTAATTAGCTGGCCACTTTTTTGGTAAACTCCAATAAAAAGAGTTAGTCAAATCTTCAATATAAGTGCCATATAATTCTCAACAAAAATTGTCAAACCAACTTTCTCATCAAACCTCATGCAATCATTTTCTTTTTTGCATGGTCTTCAAATCCTCATTCAAATAAATATTTGCATGGTCTTCTTCAACATGTTATCGTAAACATTGTGCACTTCATAAAGTTCTTTTTGCACAAGTCTTTTAAGCTTTAATATCAGTTCAAACAATTGTCGCATTTAACATGGATAATTGTTCAAACATGACATCCAGTGCTATTAAATGAATCCATAACAATTCTTCAAGCATCACCACTTCATCAGCAACACACCAAACACATATTAACACATCATTGACAACAAATACGACACTTGGTATCAACAGTGTTATGACAATTGATCTTACATCGTTCTAGTGGAGTTTTTTTTTGGCACGGTTGTGGCGCGGCGTTCTCAGAGAAACGTAGCTTTTTTTGCGGGAGAGGTGATCGAAGATCCGCATTGTTGTTTTGTTCTCGCATGAAGAACGTTGAAATCCTTGAAGTATGGGGTTCATTGATTCTCCTTTTTATATTACGTGCAATCGTAAAGTGATCATGCTTTAGCCCTTTTGAGTGGCGGTGGAATTAACCTAAATAAACATTAAATCGGATTAATGAACTTGGTTTTTGGTTGTGGTGATCGCATGTCTTCCACAGTGATAGCGGTTTGCTTCTTGTTTTACTAGATAATATGTTATCTATGTTATGTTTTGTTTAGCATGTTTGTTGTGTTTGGGTTAGCATGGTACGATAAAAATGGTTAAACGTAAAGCCGATAATAATTAGTTGGCAAAAGAATTAAAGAGACGTGTTTAATAAATCCATTCTTTCATATAATTTGATGGAAACCAAATGATGTTTGACAAATGTTTAATTGAATTTTGTTCTTCCATGTGTTAATGAAATTGGCTAAAAAACATGAAGTCGGTAATGCTTGTTAATGTTATTAATAAAGAGGCATGTTAATGAGATGTTCTTCCTTAAAGTTTAATGAAAGAGGAAGTTATGCTTGAAAGCATTGTTTAAAGAACTTATAGTTTGTAATATGTGATGTCTTAGGTTACCCATAATTGTAACCTATGATAATTGAATCGATTAATCCAATATGGTAATAAAACCGGTTGTTTGATAAAGATTAATGTTTGGGGCCGAGTGAACTCGTTTGCTTGTGAAGGGTGAATGCCTTGTGTTTAGGGCCGAGTGAGCCTGTTTGTATGTAACGGTTGAATGCCTTGTCTTTAGGGCCTAGATGCCCCGTTGACTACGTTTGTTGTTTTGCTGCCTTCTATGTTACTTATGAGCATTGTTATGCGATGTGACGTGAGCCTGAGATGGCTTTTGGTTTGACAAGATATGGGTGGGAAGGCCCGAGCTAGTGGCAGTAGTTGACGCAAGTGATAGCGGAATGCATTGTGATATGCATGATGGTGTCGAGGATGGCACCGGGATTGATGGAACTGGTTGAATCTAGGTTTTCCCGTTGTTGTGCTGAAAGTTTGATGCTTGCTTGTTAATAATTTGTTTAAAGGTCGAATGGTCGAGTTGCTTGGTTATCTGCATTCTTTTCTCCACTGCTTGAGGAAGCCGGTTGTGTTTGGCTGTGCATCTTTTATGATGGATTAAGATGTTTCCTAGAGTACCTGGAATTATGAAATAGTAAAAGAATAATCAATGTTTTAACCCATGAGGTTGTAGCTTATTGGAATGTAAATATTGATAATCTTGAGAACCTTGGACTCTGTCGAGTTATGTCTGGTGGGCATGGACTTCGCTTGGTGGTTAATGAAATATGAACGGAATAATGTTAATTAATGACTAGTGAATTAATTAACGTAAGGTTTAATTGTAAGGAAAGAAGTAATTTAATATAAGTCTTCTTAAATGTTTGTGTGTTTATAGGATATTTAGCTCTTAGCGGTGGCAGTCGGGTGTCCGAGAGACGATAGCTACAGTTGAGCTGAGACTAGGTTAATGCTCATGGTGTGGTTGTGAGCTATATTATATTCTGTATGTTTTGTGATTCCATACACTGCCCCACCCATGTCGGTAGGGCGACCGACACCCAGTGGACTCTGGAAGGGTATTTTCCCCAACATCTAGGTTGGCGAAGGGCAGATGGTTGACTACTCCCTCTGGCCCCGCTCTCTTCTCCTGATAGTATTATGTGCCGGTATGCACGATGGTTATCTTTCCTCATATATGTGTGTAGAGGGTTGCAATGGTAGAGGATATTTCACACACATGTATCTCTGGATATAGTATTATTATAGGTATGTCATGTATAAGTTCTGATGGCTTGAGGTACATTACTCGGTATATGGGTTGTGATGGCTTGAGGTACAATACTCGATATATGATACATGACGTACGGGTTGTGGTGGCTCCCTGAAACTACTCAGTTACTATATGCAGATGTGGATGGGATGATGAGATGATGCGATGCAAGAGATGCATGTTAGGATACTTAGCTCAGGTGACTTTGGGCTCGCTTCTTTTGGAGAGAGATGGCTCAGGACGTATGACGTTGTGGCAGAGCGACAAACCAGTGGGAAAGCAGTAACGGGGTACCCCTATTTTGTTATTATAATATATGATCTCTTGTATACGTTACTTGGTGAGAGATAGTCATGGTGAGATTGGAAACTTAGTATACTTGTTTAGATGACAAGTTAGTTTCACTTGTTGTTCACTGGGATTTAATATGCTTTATTTATCTTTTGCACGAGAGGCTCCGAGGAGGATCCTACTGAGTATACCTTTTATGATCACCCTACGTATATATAAACTGTTTTTCAGGTCAGCAGAAGCAGGTTGGAGATCGGGCTGGAGATCGGGCTCAATATAACTAGCTCGTGGTTGTTCGTGAATTGTTTGGGCTTCGTGATCGTTGTCGAGTTTACCTTTTGGTACTTGTAGTTTCCTTTTTCAGTAATATTAGTTTGGTATGACATTACATGTATGTACTTGGGTTTCTTTACTTATATCCGAGTATGAGTTGATTGGTGTACTTATCTTATCTCTCGATCCTCATGTTCTTTTATAGGGTAATCTCACCCATTTATATGTATGTTATACCATCAATGCTTGTCGCCAACCCGTGGCCTATTGGAGGCGGGTTTCGGGCATCATCATCTCCCTTCTCTCATCATCATCATCTACCTGATTATATTATTTACGTGGATGTGCGGGAATCATTTTGTTATGTACAACAACTTCCACTCTAGAGAATTCTCCCCAGGAAAAACTTCTCTAGGGTTTTTCTCTCAAGACCAAGAAAATCCATCCACCTTCCTCCATCCTCTCAAGAATGAGAGAACAAGAATCAATCCTTTAATCCTAGAGGATTGTGTTGCGATTAATGGGGAGCGACACAAGATGGTCGGTACCATCGCGCTAGCACCCAGAGTACCATCGGTGATGATTCGAGATCAAAGGAGCACGTGTGGATTACCGCTAGAGGGATTCTACTTTGGATTTTCTCGACACAATGACGGTGCAACCCGAACGGAGATCGATCAACACCTAAATCGTAGAACTCAAGACCGAGGTGGTTTCTTATTATTAAATTTGTTGATGGCGAATTCTCCAAACCTCAATGTGAGGCGAAGATATTCTTTTATAGATGAGTAAATATAATTACGAGGGATATTCTGATATGGGATTCGGAAATACCCATTATACTAAAATGGGGTCCAACACTCCCCCTCAAGCTGGACATGCCCAGCTTAGACTGAGAGTCCCGCAAAGAAAAAAGACGACATTGAACAAGGTCATCCATACTCCCCCTCAAGCTGGGTCGTGGAGGCGATGAATTCCCAGCTTGGTAGTGAGAGAGTCAAAGCGAGCTCCTGGGAGGCCTTTGGTGAAGATATCGGCAAGCTGATCCGCCGTCAGAATATGGCCAAAACTGATATGATTCTGCTCCAGATGGTGACGAAGAAAGTGGCAGTCCACCTCGATATGTTTCGTCCGTTCATGGAAGACGGGATTCGATGCAATCTTCGTGACTGTCTGATTGTCACACCAGATATGAACAGATGTTTGCGCTAGGAAACCAAACTCATGGAGGAGATGACGAAGCCAGAGGATCTCAGTGGTGATTGTGGCCATGGCGCGGTATTCTACCACTGCACTAGATCTGGAGACGACAGTCAGCTTCTTGTTGCGCCATGAGATGAGGTTACCAGCCAAGAACACGGCAAATCCAGAAGTAGACTTGTGGGTAGCAAGACAACCTGCATAGTCCGCATCACAGAAGACCTCAACATCCAAATGAGCATGATGGGAGTACCGAAGGCCACGTGCAAGGTTTTTCTTTATGTATTTGGCAATGCGGAGGACAGCATCCCACTGAGATCTGGTTGGATGCTCCATGAACTGGCTCACTTCGTTAACTGCGCAGGCAATGTCTGGTCGTGTCATGGTGAGCTAGTTGAGTTTGCCCACCAGACGACGATAGCTCTCTGGGTGAGGAAAGGGTGCCGAGTCGGTATGGAGAAAGCGTTCTCTAGGCTCAAGAGGAGTGTCCACAGCAGTCTTCTGGCTCAACCCTGCATCCTATAAGATATCAAGGGCATATTTGCATTGGCAGAGAGAGATAGTGTCCTCAGAACGGGAGACCACGATGTCAAGGAAGTAGGTGAGAGGACCAAGATCTTTGGTGTGGAAGTGGTGGTGAAGGTGCGCCTTGAGTTGGGCGATGCCAGTGGAGTCGCTCCCTGTGATGATGATATCATCAACATATACCACCAGCAAAATACAATCATTTGACGTCGTACGGAAGAAGACGATGTGATCCTTCATATTGCGAGAGAGGCCGAAGGCTGTGACGATAGTGTTGAAGCGGCCAAACCAAGCACGAGGAGACTGCTTGAGGCCATAGAGGGATCGACGGAGGCGACAGACATGGGAGTCTGCTCCAGAGGCACGAAATCCAGGGGGCTGCTGTAGGTAGACTTCTTCGTCAAGAAAACCATAGAGAAAGGCATTCTTGACATCCAGCTGATGAAGCGGCCAGTGATGATGAGCGGCCAGAGATATGGGTAAACGGACAGAGGCCATCTTGGCAACCAGAGAGAAAGTCTCAAAGTAGTCGATACCATATGTCTGAGCAAATCCCTTCGCCACAAGACGAGGTTTGAGGCGATGAAAAGTGTCATTGGCATTGAGACGAATCGTATAGATCCATTTGCAGTCGACTGCCTGTTTGCCTGCAGGGAGGGGGACCAGATCCCATGTATGGTTGTCATCCAGAGCCAGCAGTTCATCCCGCAGAGTCTGTAGCCACCCCGGGTGTGATTTGGCATCGCCAACCATGCGAGGGATAGATATCATCTTCAGTGCTGACAAACCGTTGTATGAAGATGTAAAAAAGAGTAGTCTGACAAGAGCGAGTACCTTTCCGGAGTGCAATAAGCAAGTCATTTGGTGTCGTGACAGGAGCATCGAACGAGGTGGGGGAACGATGTTGTCCTCGGCCTGGACGAGGGGTACAGTCGATGGGCGACGAGAGTAGACCGTCCCAAAGCGATGACCAGTAGGGGAAGACACCAGAGGAGGGTGAATGATGAGAGGAAGGCATTCATCGATGGTAGTGTCTGGATGAGAAGAGGGCGGAGTGAAAGAAGAGCTCTCAACAAACGACACATCGGCAGAGATGATATAGCGTCGTAAGTCTGGAGAAAAACACCGGTATCCACGCTGAGTGCGGGAATATCCGAGAAAAATACACCGGAGGGATTTGGGAGAAAGTTTAGAGAGGTCGGAGCGAGTGTCCCGAACATAGCAGAGACATCCGAAGACTCGGAGTGGAACTGAGTGAGGAGAGAGAGGGGAACAAAGTATGAAAAGGAGTCTCCCCCTGAAGGATGGGAGAATGAAGGCGATTGAGGAGGTAAGTAGCAGTTAGAATGGCATCCCCCCAGAAGAAAAGAGGCACCTTGCGGTGGAAGAGGAGGGCACAAGCAGTCTCCAGAATATGCCGGTGTTTTCGCTCGGCCACTCCATTCTGCTGAGGGGTATCAGGACAGGAGGTCTGATAGATGATGTCGTGTGCCTATAGGAACTGCTGAAAGGGAGTGGACAAGTACTCTCGCCCATTGTCGTGTGTCTGGATCTCATGGTAAAATGTCTGAAAGATGGAAAATACTTCTGTCCGATCACGAATAAGGTACAGCCACGTCATACGGGAAAAATCATCAATGAAAGAGATAGTATTTATACCCTGATTGACTCGAGGTGGCACAGGGACCCCATACATCAGAATGAATCAAATCAAAGGGTTTGGCAGCCCGTGCGTCTACTCTAGGAATATATGAAGTGCGATGGTGTTTCGCAAAGGTACAAGACTCACAATGAAAAGATAAATGCTAACTAATATCTGGATAGAGATGATGAAGGGCGGAGGCGGAGGGGTGGCCCAACCGAGAATGAAGGTCCAAGGCACGAGCAGAAACAGACATGCAGGCGACGGATGTCTGGTCATCGAACATGTACACCCCATCTCGAAGCTGGTCTCTACCAAATTCCCGATTCGTCGTCCGCTCCTGAAACATAACAGTTGACTATGTAAAAATAGCATTACAATTGAAATCCTTGATCAGCTTACTAGTGGAGAGAAGGTTAAAAGGACTGCGTGGTACATGGGTCACCGATGATAGGTGAAGAGATGAGGTCAGGGAGCATGTACCAAAGTCGTCAATGGGGATAGTGGAACCATCAGCGACAGTGATGGCTGAGGAATCAATATAGGGACTGTAGTTGGAGAGCATACCTGCATCACCGGTAAGATGGTCGGACGCACCTGAGTCAAGCATCCAGGCAGGGGAGCGATAACTGAGAAATGCAGTGGAACCACCCGAGTGGGCAAGAGATGCTGATGAAGAGCCCGGTAGGGAGGTGGTCCTAAGATCGTGAATCATCTGGATCTCAGCCATGGAGAGATCCAAAGATGATGGAAGAGAGGCAGCAGGCGGGGAGGCATCCTGGACCATAGTCTGGCCCTGCCGTGGGTGCTGAGCGGGACGGCCATGAAGAACCCAGCAACGATCAACCAGGTGGTCGAGCTTGCCACAGTGCTGACAGAGTGGGCGAGGTTGGCTTTCTCCACATCCGCGTCCACGAGGTCCGGTAGGGCGGCTACTGCCACGACCCAGGAGAGCAGTGTGATCAAGGCTAGGGATGGGTGGGGCAAGGGCCTAATGAGCCTTCCCAAAGCGATGATAGACTTGCGGAATCTTGAGGGACGAGGGGCTGGCTAGCATCTCCGTAGTCGTCGTCGCATATTCTGGGTCGAAGCCATGGAGGAGGCTGAAAAGAAAGAGCTGGTCCCGCTGGGCTAACGCTTCCGCAGGTATCTGTGGAATGGGCCAAAGCTCAAGAAGTTCGTCTCGTAGAGCCTTCCATTCCATAAAGTATGCTAGAAATGGACGAGCCTGCTGGCGGAGGAGGGACAACCGCTGAAGAAGATCGAATACCCGAGCCAAATTATTGGTCTCGGAGTATATGAGAGTCAAGGAATCCCAGAGTTCCTTGACTGTGTTGGCTGTCCGGGTGACGTCTTTGACAGAGTGGTCCATAGAATTGACCAGCAAGGCAAAGATTTTGTTGTCCGCAAGCTTCCACGGACGATATTTCGGGTCGGTAGGTAGTGGTGATGGATCCTCAAGATGGGAATCGAGGTCCATGTCGGTTAGTGACATCAGCACGGTCTTCCGCCAGACGAAGAAATTTGTGGAGTCGAGCCGCTCATCGACCAAGCGGGTGGAGGCGGTGATAAGTGGAGGAAGGACCGAGGCGGCCATCGGAGGGAGGTCATCGAGAGTTTCTGATGAACTTGGCATTCAGCGCCGGATGCCGGCAGTCCGCAGGAAGGGCGCCGAGCGGGAGGTTGGGGTTGGCGCCTGGAGGGCAAGTCGGGAGGGAAGGCCGTCGGGGTTGCACCTGAACAGAGCCGCAAGGGCAGGCTGGCGGGGGTTGCACCTGGACAAAGCCGGGAGGGCAGGCCGGCGGGGGTTGCGCCTAGACAGAGCTGGGAGGGCAGGCCGTCGGGGGTTGCGCCTGGACAGAGTCGGGAGGGAAGGCCGTCGGGGCGGAGTACACCCGCTGGGAAGGGCGGGACGCGGCCGGGAAGAGGGGTCGCAGAAAGGGCGGAACGCGGCCGGGAAAAGAGGTTGCGGCCTTCGTCGGGGCGGAGCGAAGCCGGCGGGAAGGGCGGAATGCCGTCGGGGTGGAGCAAAGCCGGCGGGATGGTCGCGTGCCTTCGTCGCGACGGAGGTTCGCAGAAGGGCACAGGTAGCACAGCCGCTGGAGGGAGGGCCGTCGCGCGGGGGTTCGCAAGGCGTCGTCGCCGGGAAGAGGAGCGTCGGACGAAGACCCTGGACAGAGGAGACCCGCGCCTGGACAGAGGAGACCCGCACCTGTCGCCGGGAGGAGGAGTCTGCGCCAAGGAGAGCCCAGCCGAGGAAGAACAGAGGGCGTAGGGAGCGTCGGACCCAGTAGGGTTAGGGCAGAGGCGGGGCCGGACAGAACCGAGAATCCGCAAGGGATTTCTCAGAACCCTAGATGGGAGAGAAAAAAAAGAGGGATCGGGTTAGAAAGTACCCTTTGATACCATGTTGATGGCGAATTCCCCTTACCCCAATGTGAGGCGGAGATATTCTTTTATAGATGAGTAAAAATAATTACAAGGAGGGATATTCCGATGTGGGACTCGAAAATACCCATTATACTAAAATGGGGTCCAACAAAATTAATTATAAGTTTAACGTGAAAAAATCCTCTCTAGAGTTTCGGGGTTCTTTCATTGTGATTCTTAGGATATAATCATGAGACATGTCATTCTTCATCATGTTCTTATGATTTATTCATTAGATTCCATGAAAAAATCATTGTCGGGCATAGGCTTAACCGGCTTCCGCTATGCCTGAAACCTTCACCAAAATCAATTCATTGACAAAATGGAGTCACAACATTCACCCCACAAATCCAAATTCGATGATTGAAGACTTCTTGGAGAGAAAACATGATTTTTAATCACTTTGCGGAAGGACAAGCAATAATGAATCCATTTTCATGTTTAAAGTTGCCAAATAATCGAATATATGAACTCACTGTAATTGGGACAAAATGGCTTATCTCTTCAAGGATCTCATCCGCGAAGAGCCTGAATGGGATCAGTTTCACCTTGATTGGTGTCTCAAAAGGGACCATGGTTCCAAAATTTTAAGGCGTTTTTGGAATGGTTCACTGACTTCCCTTACAATGTAATCTTTTTGTAGTTGTTTCATTCTTGTCCAGGTTCTCATTCAACCCACAAAAGTGGCCCCCACCTCCCTTTTTAAAAATCCAAAAAAAAAAGAGAATTAGATAGTAAACTCACTGTAATCCTTACACAGCCCTAGTGGTATAGTCATGACTTTAATTCCACAAGTCAAAACTACTTGATTGCACTTAATATGTACAGCTAAGAAATATGTTTTTCACTCTAAAATCTCATTGAAAAAAAAAACAAGGTTTGGTTGGTCGAAGACATTTAGCAAGTTGAGGTAGAAAATTTTTGAACGAGTCACTCTTGGGCTATATTATTTGAAGCTTGAATTTCATAAAGTCCATAATTTTGGAGGGTGCGTGCGAGAACCAAGGAGAGACAACATGAGGAAATCTAAAGAGCTAGGGTAAGATTTTTCGAAGTTCCAAAGGTTATCCTCTAAGTTTTCCATAACCTCGCCATTTGAGTTCATTGCAGTTGTAAATTGTAATCTATTTTGAATTTTTTTATTCTCCTACCTCAGCTTTTTCTTGTAAACCAAGCATGAGTGGTTAATCCACTCAATGTTGGGGTTATGGAAAAATATGTATGAATAGAAGATGAACTTTATTCAAACTGGTTTTGATTTTCCGATTGAGTTTTGTTAAAATCTTGTTGTGATTTAATATAAAAATTGATTTATTTTTTAATAGATTGACAAAATATATTCTGATGAAGTAAAAACCAACAAGTTCATGGTGTGGATTATTTGAACAATACAATTTTATATTTTCCATAATTATGAAGTGATATCCATGATAATTTCAATAAGGTTTAGCCTGAACCAAGGGCTAATTCATGCTGTAATTGGCATGTGATGGTTTGGTCATGACGATCACACGTACATTTGAATACTCACGACAATCATACCAATTGGAAATCAACCACAAATGATAAAATTGCATTTGAGACCATGTAAAGATGACTTTACACTCCAAATGTTTACGAAAAGGATTCGTAGGGTCAAGAAGGCTTGTTTAAACCAAGTAATTGCAAAAAAATTTAAAATGATGCTGCCTTTTACCCATAAAAGCAAAATCTATCACAACAGACAAAAAATACACAACAGCCATTAGAACATCTTCATCCAACAAGCTAGAGATGACAAGAAGGCTTGTTTAAACCAAGTAATTGCAAAAAAAATTAAAATGATGCTGCCTTTTACCCATAAAAGCAAAATCTATCACAACAGACAAAAAATACTCAACAGCCATTAGAACATCTTCATCCAACAAGCTAGGGATGACAAGAAAATGGAATAACATCAGCCTGAAAAGGATTCGTAGTGAAGATATATTGTAGATGAAATAACATGGAATCACAAGAAAAGGCAGTTATCAAGTAAGTCAACTGCAGGCGCATATTGCATCAGAAAATGAAAAGACAAACAAACCAGGGTGATTTTGAGTCATTCTTCCCTCCTGGATCAGAGGGACAAAATCTTTCTTCTGTTGAGGAGGTTTTTCGATGAAGTTAATACTCCTTGCAACAACCTATAACAGTTAAAATTTGTAAGCAAAGCTAGCATGGAGCATCAATAAATCATATGAAAAACAGGAAGATGCATCATAATGCTGCTTAAATTCCTGAATGATAATTGTTGGAATCTGTATCTCACATCGGACTTGTGGTCCTATTGGTCTTTACTATTCATTATAAAATAACCTCAAGCCTTCCCTTAGGAGGTACCTTGGATATTGGGTCTCACCACTTTTTATCATTTAACATGGTATCAAAGGATGTTATTCAACCCTAGCCCACCCTCCCGTCTATTTTTTTTCTCTCCTCCGATGCTCCCCATCGTCGGCCACTCCCTGTGCGAAGGCTCATGCGCCCCGTTGTCGGTCGTTCCCTGCGCCGCCATTCTCCAGTTGTCGTAACGCCCCTCCTGAGCGGCCTCCTACGACGGCTCACTTCCGCACCTGCATCGACAGATCGTCGTCGATCTCTAGCGCTCATCAGATGGATCTCCCTCGCCTGCGCAAGCCCCCTCCGGCGCGACGGCTCCCGCCACCGTCACTACAGCACCGCCCCCGGCCACTCCCGGTGCGACCTCTCCTGGTTGGGGCTCTTCCTGTGCGACGTTCCTCCAGCGCGACAACCATGGTCAGATCTGAATAGAACCGCGCGCCCTCACCCCTTCGGCACTTCCCCGCTAGCACCGCTGGATCCACGAGTGGCGGCCTCCTGCCGAGCAGCCTCCTGCCGAGCAGCCTCCCCGCTCCCATCGCCGGTCGCAATACACTTCACCGAAGGCCGCCATGGACCTGTCATCATCCACCTAGAAATCCCGTCACCCTGTTCACCGCAGAGCGTCGCGCTCCATCAATGGTCGCCGACGACACTCTCATTGTGGAACTATCATCGTCCCCGCATGGAGATCTCGTCACCCTACATATTTCCCCCCATTGGGGGGCGGAGGCCCAGGCCATTGGTCACCGTCACGGCAGCGCCACAGGAGGCGGCGCTGCTCCTGGGTAGCGACCCCTCGCAATGCTCCTCTTGGGTCGTCGGTGCCATCTGCTCTCGTCGGTCCCGACCGCGAGGCTCCTCCATTGTGCCCCGTCATCAGCATGCGCGGCTCCTCGTTGGGTGCCTCAGCGCGTCCCTCGTTGGCCTCCCTGTGTGGTTTCCCATCCCCACCTCCCTCCCAGGTGCGCTCGACGACGGACTCGTTTCCCTCCTGCTGCGCCAACTGCCGACGGGCTTCTTCCCCCCGCGACGACCTTCTGTAGTCACGCTCCCCAGTCGTCGCCACTCCCAGCGCGACGGCTCCCCTCCGATGCGACCTCTCCTGCGCCGCCTCCATTCCTGTCGTCGTTCGTTCCTACGGGACGGATCCTACAGCGTCGTGCACCAAATCCCATCCTCACGATGACCCCCTTCCCGTCAGACTCCCGCGTCGGCGACTCCCGTGCGCCACCCACCCATCCTTCTCCGTCGTTGAGCACGGTCCTCTCGTGCAACGGCCCTTTGAGGGCCCCTCCCGGTAGCGCAACCTCCAGATCCACTCATCGTCGTCCAATTCTGGAGGTCTTCCTCCCCATCATTCTCCCTCCCAGCGGCCCTTCCTCCGGCGACCGACTCCCCTCTTCACTGTGTCGTCCAGATCTGGAGCGCTGCCACCCCTGCTCATCGTCCCTCCATGTGTGCGCCTCATTCTCCCTCTCGTCGGCTCTCTGCGACGACCCTCTACGCACCAGTCAGGTCTCCCTCCACCCGACGCAGCTCGCCGCCAGCGACCCACTCCATCCCGGTTTTCCTGGCGCACCATCGTCCGGCCCCGCCTATGTGGATTTCGCGGCGCTCGGTCCCGCCAGTGCAGTTTTCCCAGCGCTCCGTCGTTCAGCCCTGCCTGCCGTTGCATCCTCATTCCAGCTATTTCTGCTGGTTCTGCATGACGGGCGTTGTTCGTTGGTTGACAATCTTTTTCAACGGCATCATCTATCAACTTCTTGAGGGGGAGCAATATCGATGGCAGTTTATCTTTTGTTATGTTTTGTCTTGTTTTGTAATCAAGCTGGGAATGTCCAGCTTGAGAGGGGTGCTGAAAGTGTCTGTTTTGTTTTTGCTTTGATTTGTTTTCTTCAATTGTGTATTCAAGCTAGGTACACTTAGTTTGAAGGGGAGTGTTGGAGTCCGCATCCCACATCGGACTTGTGGTCCTATGTGGTCTTTACTATTCATTATAAAATAACCTCAAGACCTCCCTTGGGAGGTAATTTGGGTATTGGGTCTCACCTCTTTTTATCATTTAGCAATAATAAATCATTAAGAGTATGTTTCAACTTTAAAAAAAATGAATAGTTTAAAAAAAAAGTGATTTAAAAACAACAATAGGAAAAACATCAAATTTGGATAAATCAGATATATCAATTCATCAAGCCTGTATAAGAAGCAAGCCAAAATTAAAGTTGAAAAAACAACAACAGGAAAGATGATACAGCATCTCCGAGCATGCTATCACAAAAAACTGAGGGTTTGGATCTTATATCCAACAACTGTGATGCAAATTTTGATTTAAAGTTTCAATGCAGAATTTTGAAATTTTCACTGAAATCATAATACAAGAGGGGGAAGAGGTGTAAATCCAGGAGTTTTTCTAATCAATGCCCACACTTAATATATAATTTTTTACTCTTTTTGTTGGAGTATGTGTAACTTCCTGCCCCACTTCCCTTGTAACTTCTCGTTGTAACTTCCCTATCTTTTCTATAAATGAGGGTCATCTCCTCACCTTGAGAGAGTGGGGGTATTTCTGAGTTTACATGGTATCAGAGCAGGTTTTTTGAAACCCAGTCCCTCCCTCCCTATTTTTTTTCCCCTTCCTTTAGGGTTTCCCCGTCCGGGGGGCGGCGGCCTCAAAGCCCCGTAGGGTTACCGCCGCCGCCCCTCCGCCTCTGCCCCACGCCGCTCCTGCCGGTCCTCCCTTCCGGCAGCTCTCCTGCTCCCGCGGCTCCCCGGCGGCCCTCCGCCTCGTGTCCCGCCTCTGCCCGCGCCCTACCGACGCGGCAGCCTCCCGCGCGGCAACCTTCCGCTCCGGCTCTGTCCGGCGACGCTTCTGCCTGGCGCGGCTCCGTTACGGCGGCCCTTCCTTCGCGCCCCAGCGCCCTCGTCCCGATGCCTCGCCCTCGGCGCGCCTCGCCCCGACTCCCGGCGGCACTCTGTCGCGGCGGCCTCCCGCGCCTCCCGCTGCTCCCGGCGCCTCCCGCTGCTCCAGCGCCTCCGGCACCTCCCGCTGCTCCAGCGCCTCCCGCGCCTCCCGCGCCTCCCGCTGCTCCCGCGCGCTCGCGGCTCCCGGCTCCCGGCGGATCTCCCTCCATGTCGGCGATCCCTCCCGGCGGATTTCCCTTCTGGCGCCCGCTCCTCCTGCGCACAGGCCCTCTCCGCCTCGGCTCGGCTTCGCACCGTCCCTGCGCGCTTCTCCAGCGGCACGCGTCCTCCTGTCTGCCGGCATCCCTCCTCTCCCGGCGGATCTCTCCAGCAGCGGGTCTCCCTCCCCTGCGAACTCCCAGCGCCGCCTCTCCCGCGACGCCTCCCCGTCGGTCCCGGCAACCACGGCTCCCGCGCCTCCCGCTGCTGCCCGCGACACCTCCCGTCGCCCCACGCAATCCCGCTGCGCGCTCATCCCTGCGGCCTTCCCCCCCCCGGCGGCCCTCCTCCTTTGCGAGTCGCGGATCACCCAGCGCCTCCCGCGGATCACCCGCGGCTCACCCGGCAGCTCTCCTGCAAATTTCCCGGCGACCCTTCCGGCTGGCCGGCTGCGCCTTTCCCGCCTTGTTCTTCCCGGCGGACCTCCCTTCCCCGGCTTGCGGCTCTTTCCGGCAGCCCGCCTCCTGTGCGAGTCTCCCGCCGGCTCTGTTGACGACCGGCCTCCACCCGTGCCGGCCGCTCCACGCAGGTGGCCTCCTCCGGCTTCTAGCGCCGCCTCCCGGCCTCCTGCACCCTCGTCGGCCTCCTCCTGCGGCATCCCCGCCTCGCCAGCATCTCCCGGCACCTCCCGACAGCCGCATCTCTGTCCGCCGGCACGTCCATTCGCTAGCGCAGCAACTCGACCACCTAGGATTCGGGCCCCGTTGGCGCCGCCAGATCCCGCAACACTTCTGCGGAATCCCCGCCTCCCGTCGCCGGCCCCGCAAGTGCGGTTTTCCCGGTGCTAGTTTGGATTTCTCGGCGTTTCATCGACCGGCCCCACTAGTGCGGCATTCCTGGCGTTCCGTCAACTAGCCGGTCTGCGTGGTCATCTGTTGCGCCCGCAACATCTTCCATCCATCATCCTGCGGGGGAGCTTCGATCGTGAGGGGGAGCAGCAACTTTTGCATCTTTCTTTTTATTTCGTCATGTTTTGTCATCAAGCTGGGTATGTCCAGCTTGAGGGGGAGTGTTAGCGTCTGTTTTATTGTTTTCTTTTCATTATGTGTCCAAACTAGGTACACCTAGCTTGAGGGGGAGTGTTGGAGTATGTGTAACTTCCTGCCCCACTTCCTTTGTAACTTCCTGCCCCACTTACTTTGTAACTTCTCGTTGTAACTTCCCTATCTTTTCTATAAATGAGGGTCCTCTCCTCACCTTGAGAGAGTGGGGGTATTTCTGATTTTACACTTTTCAATGCATTGAAGCATATAAGAGTTATTGGATCAATGTATTGAGATTGAAAATTTTCTCAGAAAAACAAAGACCCTTGAAATTAACTAAATCCACTAGCAGTGCTTGTAAGAATGAAATAGTAATTGATTTTCAATAATAGGCAACCCAATTTTACCTGAATATGTGTTTGGCTGTCGCCAAAAGAAAACAGCAATGAGTCTGCATTTAATTTTCCTAGCACATGGATTGAATCATTTTCCTTCAAATGACAAACAGCCACATGTGCCAGATCGCCTTCAAATGTTATTGGAATCCTGAATTATCATTGAATGGCATAAGGATGAACATCTTGTAATTGAAAACTAGTAGTTGAACACCATGACCAGACAAGCCAACAAGCCTAGAAAAAATTGAGGGGGGGTAAATTGAAGCAGTGCAGTATCTTATAGAAACAATCAAAGCAATAGGATAAGCGGGAATGACCCTCCTGCAAGAACATGCCCCTCAACAGACAGGGATGCAGGAAACAGCTACAAATAAAAATGTATGCGGAAAGTATTCAGAAACGATGCAGCAGAGTGCAAAACTCCAATCACGAAGGAAATTTTACTACAAACATCCGGGATCCGTTTAGAACATGAGCATGAAATGAGAAATGGAAATGGAAAAGGGATTGTATGGAAACAAAAAAAGAATAAATATTTCAACCCTTTTTCTACTCCATCAAAAAAAGGATGGGAAACTAAGAAGTTTGTTATTATAATAATTTGGCCTTGGTTAGTGTGAGTTTCTTTTAGGATGGAATGAAATGAACTGGACTACTTGAATGATTCAGACATTTGTTTATGAGAGAAAATGGAATGCAATGGAATTGAAAACATACGATTTATTGGTCATTGTAATGGAATCTTTTCAGGATGGAATGGCCATCTCTTGTCATTCAAAATAACAAGATTTTTAACCCCCGGATTGGGAGTTGGGGATGGAATGAATGGGGTGGATGGGCCCATTCCACTTCATTCCATTGATGATCATTCCATTCCATCCAACCTAAAACCACCAAACACAGTTTAACAGGTAGATTGACGTGATATGGGGAGAAAATAATCGATGGGATGGGAGGGAATTGATTTCCTCAGTTTGGAAACCTAAAATTCAGTGGAGAGAGGTCATAGAGAGGGGAAAGGAAAAACAGATTTCTCATCTAATGTAGTTTTTCAATCATTCCGAAATTGGGGTGATTTGGAAAGCACGCTGCTGGAGATTGATCCTTTTTTTTCAACAACTAAATTTTATGCTCGTGTTCCAAACGGATTTTATTCAACGTTTATAAGTAATTAGATCCTGAACACTTCTTCTTTGAAGACGTTCAGCTGTTAAAAAAAATGTCTTCGACCAACTAAACTTCAAAATGCGTTCTTGTTAAAAAATGGATTTTATTCAACGTTTATAAGTAATTTTCTTGAAAAAATTAAGTGTAGTTTTTTCATTATAAATGATAATTGAATTTACAGATTCAAGACTCATTATAACCTACTGTTTGGCAGGTTCATCGTTCCGAGCGCTCGGTCAGTTAGCAGTCATACCAAAATCGGAGAGAGCAATGAGAGGGTACACCCAGATAACAAATATGAATACCGAAATGGCGAAGCACCATGCGAAGCGTCTTGCGAGATGACCGTGCCAGCATAATGCTTTCCATCAGCGGCAGCTCCGAACTGAACCGGTGCTCCAACAGTACCGATTAAGCTAACCGCGTTAGCGACCTTGGACTGCCACGGAATCTCGCTAGGCCTGGGCCAGTGGCCGGGATCACCGGCCACTTTGGGTTTCCCAACGCCGATGGATTTAACGTCGTCGACGAATCCATTGCCCTTCCGCTCGAATTCAGCGGGAACAGATGGCTGAGGCTTCTTTTTGAACCTAGGGATGCTGCTGAGAGTGAATGTCGTGGAGTAGGGCGCAGAAGGGAACGAAGAGGACAGGGGATCGGAGGAGGTGATGGGGGGATAGGTTTGAGCAACCCGTCTGGCGGTGGAAGGAAACGAAGCTGCTCCGGCCAGCGACAGTGCTCGACCCATAATCCCCATGTTGAGGAACCGGAAAGGAGGCGAAGATAGAACCAGTGCAGAGTAGGCGACGCCGAAAATGACTCCGAGGCTCCGTTTATACGGAGTGTTGTCTTTTCTTTGTTTTTTGTTTTTTGTTCTTGTTATTGTTTTTCTTTTTTCTTTTTTCTTTTATCGATGAACGCAATTCTAGAACTATTGCATTTTAATAAAAGCACAAACACTCCCTATTACATATGATAACCATGCTACAGATACAAAAAAAAACTTTATGGGAGGATATTTGAAGGTTGTTTCCATAAAATAATTGATTAGTACAACGTATCATTTAATTTGTAGTTTTCATATAACATGGGTGATTATTATAAAAATTGGTTTTTATCAACGTTTATTTTATAAATGATAAAAAGTATACATTTATGGGCATTTTATTTAACGTTGATGAGTGTAGCTTTTATTTTATGAGCATTTTATTTTTTTTATTACAATGAGTGATGTGTAACTTACATGTTTACATAAAATAATTAATTGAACTTTTAAAATTCTAAAGATTGTTATGAATTATCATTTATGGATGCCATGATGTCTATATTTACGAGGACACCTCGTTTTTCAAACCCTTGATAATGGTCAGCATTGATAGGTTCCATCACTGTTTGGAATTTCAACCTATATTCATGTGTGAATAATATAATGGGAAAATCACCCCCGTGATATACATTGTGTTTTTTTCTTGTATTCTATTTCTTTTATTCTCTTGTTATTGAATTACATTTGTCATCGTCATTCTGAATATTCGACGTTGCTTTACATTCATCATTGTTTCGCTTTCGATCAACATTTTCATATTGATTTTCAAAAATTTTGTTGTTTCAATCGCCGTCCGATCCGTTTCACAACACATTATCAACATAGTTGTTATACCATGACTAAAAGGTTAGTCGTAATGGTAAGAAAATTTTTTCCATTGCAGCATGGTTTTCTCCTTATTGATATATCTGGAAATAACTACTTATCGTGAATTTTGGATGTTGAGATGCATCTTGTAACAACTCAAGTGCTTATAAAATATTTTGCTTTCATTCTGGAATAGTAACTTGACATTAGGAATAGTAATATCACCATTAGAAATAGTAATCTGGTCAATAGAATAGTAACCCCACCTATGAGAGTATAAATAAAATTTACGTATCTTATAAGTGTAATCATGGTATATTTATACCACTGATTAAGTAAATAAATGTTTTGGAAATGATAAATTAAGTGTTGATATCTTTGTAAGTCATAAATATTTAATTGTAATTTTATAATTAATATAACGATTTAAAAGAAAATTTATTATTCATAAAATAGATTAATAAATTAATATTTTATTGTCTTGTGATTATAAGATAATTTTACGAGACATTGATTAAAATTTTAAGGTATTATAAAATCAGTTATAGTTTTAAATTTGGCATTTTTTGAATAAATTATGATTTTAATTAAAAATTAAATTTCTCATGTTTAGAAAATTATTTTTATAAAATTGAGTTCATTTTTGAATTCTGCACATTGAAAAATGGTTGGGGTGAATTTTTGGAATTTTTCTAAAATACTTCAATTTTTGGTAAATAGTGAAATACGGTAATTTACGGTATTTAACAAATTCGTGAATTATTGAGTCATAGATGATGTAAGGCTGATGTAAGCTCAAAATCTCGAACTCTTCATTATTTTAATATATTTAGTGATAATACTCAAACTATTCATAGTGTTGAGCCAAGATAATAAACTAATGAATATAATAATGAGAAAACACTCATCTCCTCCGCTATAAATACCACCCCTCACCACCTCTTCTCCTCACAGTTCAAAACCTTGTAGCTTGTTTAATTTATACCTAATTCCCTTCCCAAGCCTCTTCCCCACGTCCAATATTTTCTGGTCTCACCAAAAGGCTCAAACTAAGGGCCTTAAATAGGTTCTCAAGGAGGCGAATTTAGAGGTAAAATCCTCTTTCATTTTATTTTATTTTATTTTCAATTCTTTTTTTTATTCTTATACTCTCTTCACCTCCCCTTATCCAAGTGGCATGAAAACTTCAATATCTTATATATACTGTAATTTTATCATGTTGATGAAAAAATTCACCATCAAACTTCTTCTTCTCCCCCTTTTATTCTAAAAATGAGAACATCGTCCGTGATGTGTCAATTTACCATCACTGTGGACAATACATTTTCATTTTTCTTCAGCGCCTTCAAGTATGGTCATAAAACCATTATTATGATCAAATCATATTTTATTATACATATTATAAGTTATTTAATGTTATGGAACCAATATATAAACATGATATTGAATGAAATGATATAAGTTCATGATGATCATAGAAACTGCCAAAATAAATAAATCACTTTCATTCATGTTTTATCTAATGATTCATCCTCATATCAGAAAACAAAAATGATATATGGTATCATTTAACATTCTGGAAACATATTAACACCATTTCATTTCACTTCTAGTATTTTTCTTCCATTCGACAAGAAAATTCATAATGAACCAACCATGGAAACCATGAAATAAATGCACCCGAAACAACAAAAATAACAAAATATTGTTAATAAATGGGTGAAAAATGTTGTAAGAAGGTCGTTTAAGGTATTATAAACATGAATACAGTTCTATAATAAATTAACAACACTCTTCAAACCATTATACAAGAGGTTTGAATGCATTTGAAGGAAGTCGAACCCGATGTAAACGACTCTTTAACTAAAACATTATTTTAAATGTTTTAAAGATTTATACTTCTAAATATTTTTATTTTATGTCCACGTCTTCAAAATGGTTTTTATGAATGTGTCTATATGGTTATAAATGTTTTAATTTATCTTATGTGTTTTGAAAAGGGATATTTTTCATGTGTTATGTAAGAGACTTTCCATTTAAAATCATTTTAAATGTCTCTTTTACAAAAATCAAAAAGATTGTTTTTTTAATATATACAGCATGACCAGTTTCTCCCGCTTTCATGACTCTTTATTATTATAATGTTTTTCTTATATGTTTTCAAAGTTATTTTTGAGGAATATGATTTCATTATTATGTGCGCAGTTCTAAAAGCGATTTTTATGAAAAAGGGTATTTTGAAATCTGAATGTATTTTACTCAAGGGTTTAAATGAGTTATTAAGAGTTTTATTCATGATATATTCCTTGGAATTTTTTTATTATGGATTAAATCTGTTATAGCTCAAGATATGATGGATTGAGTCCCATTATAGCTCAAGATATGATGGGTTGATCCCCATTATAGCTCAAGATGTGACAGGTGAGCCCCATTATAGCCCTCTAATGCATTGGGTACTCTAGAGATGGAATTTGACCATAAGGTTGTTCCATTTGTAAGTGTGAATGTAAGAGTGATATGACAATGATGTCCCAAGGCTATTACATGATTTTTCTATGCATGCTTATGAGTTTTCAAGAAAAGGGTTTTTAATGGGTTTTCATGTTTTCACCAGACTAATGATTTTCTTTCTTTATGTTCCTTAACGAGCTTTTTGTGCTCATCCCTGGTTTTTAAAATGTTTTTCATAGGGTATAAGTATGTGTAAGAGAAAGAAGGAAGTCAAGTTGAATGTTATGAAGTTTTTTCAAAGAAATCATGTTTTATTTTTTAAAAAGTTTTATATTTTGGAAAAAATGGATACTATTTTTGTAGTATATTCTTTGTATGAATATGGTTTGTTATGTCCTAATTCTATAAATCTACAAACTCGAAAAGATAATCTATGTTAAAGAAAGTAAATTCTCGACTAAAACTCAAGATTATGTAATGTTTTAAGGTTGATTCCTTATAGTTGGTATCAGAGGATGGTCTAGATAACCCCAAGGGTTAGGATGATGTTAATATAATACCATAAATGATTTTTACTTTATGGTTAATTTAAAATGATATAGAATTTTAAGATTACCGTGTTAATTCGTCTAAGATATGTTTGTTCAAAATAGTTTTCTGCATAAGAAACAAGGAAGCTGAAGTAGGAATACATCGAGGGGCTAATATCATTCTGAATTTACAGCCTGGAATAGTGGGAATTGGAACTGAGTAGTTTGTTATGGTAATGGATTAATTGACTCAGGTGATAAATGGTGGCGGTATCCATGCTATAGATGAACCTGATTTACCATGAAGGAACATGTATTTTGTAGAGCATTTCATGAGGCAACATCCTTCATCATTTAGTGGATCATTTGACCTAGTGGTAGTCTAAGGTTGGATCAATTATATAGAAAATATATTTGATGTCATGGGATGTTCAGAACATCAAAAGTTAACCCTTGACATTTATCATTTTGAAGGTTAAAAAGATTGATGGTGGTCTTTAGTTAAGAATACCAGAGAGAAAGAAGATCTTGATTCCATAGAATGGGAAACATTCAAGGATATTTTTCTTAAGAAATATCTCCCAAAGGTTGTTCGACTCCAAATAGAAAAACTTTTTTTGGAATTGAGGGAAAAAGATGAATATGTTGTAGTTGTATATAAAGAAAAGTTTATAATATTGGCCAGACATGTGCCAGATTTTTTTTCGGGATACTGATAGCAAAATTAATCGGTTTTACTCAGGATTGAAACTAGGTTTACGAAGAGCTTTGGCAGCATGATAATTTAAAATCTATGAGAAAGTTGTTCATTGTGATGAAAAGATTGAAATGGAGTTTGTTGACACATATGTGCCTCGTGATGACAAGAATAAGAAGATTCCAGGTTGTCATGATCTGTGTAATAATTCATCAAATAAATTTGGAGGTAAGAAAATCCAATCCCCTTATCGCGAAAGGTGTGGTAAAAAGAATCCTAGAAGATGTCTTGTTAATTCTAGGAAGTGATACCAATGTGGAAATTTTGAACACATGGCTCGTGAGTTCAAGGAAAATGATCTAAAGAATAATGAGAAATCGATGGTAAGATGCTTTAATTGTAAGGAGTTGCGTCATTTTGCTAATGTGTGTCCAAATCTAGTCACTCGGGTGGGAAATCGGTAAGATTAGAAACAGAAGGGTGTGTAAAAATCCTTTGCAACCACTTCAGTATATTTTGAGCTATCAAACAAAGTGGTATTAGGTATATTTCTTTTTTTTATAGAATAATCCAATGTTTTGTTTGATTCAGGGTCTACACATTCATTCATTTCTGAGAAATTTTCTGGAAAATTTGAAATTCCACCTTAAGAAATGAATCCAAAACTTATAGTGAGAACACCTAAAGGAAATATTAAGGCAAAAAAAATTATAAGAATATTTCAGTCATTATATGTGGAATGAATTTACCTATGAACCTTGTTGTTTTTCTTTTAGTAGAGTTTGATGTTATTCTGGGTATGGATTGACTTTTTGTTTACTGATGCATGCCTGTCACAGGGTGTGGACAAAAGCAATTATATTTTTCCTAGTGCAACATAGTGGATGAATAGGGTCATCACTCTTGAGGAGCCTTTCAGTTTGGTTCACTTACTTCTTCTATATCACATAAAATATCTCTTTTTGTTATTTTTATTATCTAATGAAAACAATGAAATTATTTTTGGGTTTTTGATTATTTAAAAATATAAACTATCATGCAATGTAAACAGAATGAGTTGATGAAGAAATAACTTGGTTTTGGGGTTTAGTCTTAGGTTCAATCATTATTATCCTTTATATGTTGATTTTGGTTTGATAATACAAACATGAAATCTCATGTTTGAATCACTATTCTTTTTCAGAATATAAATAGTTTAAGTTACATGTCATTGGGGGCCATCACCACATCAGGGACATTCGCCTCACCAATGCATGTTACTAAAATCTACCACAAATTTAAAATGAACTTTAAAGAAAATTCAAGAACACCTTGACCTCCCCTCAGTCCAAGTCTTGGGATTAGCCTCTAATTTCCAAGAGTATGAGATTACTTGGTGGAGTGGGTGGAAGAAGAGAGAGAGTGAGAGAGAGAGAGAGACGGGAAAGAAATGAAGAAAAGTGGATGGAGAAACACAAATGCATGGATTAATAAAACTAAAATTTGAATTACAATTGAAATTAAATTAAGACAAAACTAAAATGAAAATAAAATAAAAATAATAAATGAGGGGGGAAGAGAGGATCAACAGCGGCTGGTGCCCTAGTGGGTCCCACAGGGGCACAGGCCACTGTTGCTCCTCTCCTCCCCCCTTATTTATTCTTTTTATTTGTTTTTATTTTAGTTTTGTATTAATTTAATTTCAATTGTAATTCAAATTTTAGTTTTATTAATCCATGCATTTGTGTTTCTCCATCCACTTTTCTTAATTTCCTTCCCGTCTCTCTCTCTCACCCTTTCTCTTCTTCCAACCACTCCACCAAGTAATCTCATACTCTTAGAAATGAGAGGCTAATCACGAGACTTGGCTCGAGGTGAGGTCAAGGTGTTCATGAATTTTCTTTAAAGTTTAATTAATTTTGTGGTATATTTGAGTAGTATGCTTGGGTGAGGCGAATGTCTCTGATGTGGTGATAACCCCCAATGACATGAAACTCAAACTACTTCTATTCTGAAAAAGAATATCGATTCAAACATGAGATTTCATGTTTGAATTATCAAACTAAATCAAACATATGTAGTAAAATGATGATTGAATCCAAGACTGAACCCCAAAACCAATTTCTTTCTTATTAACTCATTCTGTTTAGATTCTCATGATAGTTTACATGTGATTGTAATTAATTATCAAAAACCCAAAAAGATTGTCATTTCCTTCATTAAATAACAAAATATCAAAAATAGATAGATTAGGTGAATTAGATAAAGTAAGTGAACACACTGAAAGGCTTCTCAAGAGAGACATCTCTGGCCAGCCACTATGCTACACTAAGAAACATTATAATTGCTTTTTTCTACACCCCACGACAAGTGTGCGTTAAAACTGGCACCGTTGCTGGGGAGCCAATCAATAGTTCATTTACCTTTTCTATTTTCACATCTTAGGAAGATTTTATTTCTTAAAAAAACTAAAAAAAACTTTCATGATGTATTCAAATTCAGAATATTATGCATGGAGAAATTACTCACATGTGCAGCAAAAACAATAAGAGGAAGAAGATTTTAGAAGGGAACAGGTGAAAACACTTAGAGAAAGCACTGAACAACTGACAAGAAAAGTTGAAAGAGCATTTGACTATGTTCGTGCATTAATGGAGCAACCCAACCCTAAACTGGAGCAAGAACACGAGGTGACAAAGGAGGAAGACATATCTGATGAGTTATAAGTGGGAGATCAATAAAAATTGGATGAGTTATTGATTAATTGTGAGTAATTGTATGATCTCCCCGTACAATACAAAGAAGAAGAGCCAACATCAGAGAATGAAGAAACCACCCAAGTGGTGGAATTTGAAGTCAAGATGGAGGATCCCAACTACATGCCTCCATCCTCAGAGAGTTTATTCCAAGAGGCGCTTACCAATGAGGCAGATATTGAAGCTAAACCAACTTAGGGAGTTGAACCATTCTCTCACTCCATCTCTTCTAATTTTATTGAATCTGAATTCTACATCACTCCTTGTGGGTTTGATTATATAGAATCAGACAATCTCAGATATGCCTTGGAGGACCAAGAATAACCTAGATGTGCACCTACCGAGGAACATATGGAGCTCCTAGAACACATTGAATATTTGTTGAAGGGAGTTCATAAAGAGATGCTAGTGGTTTTCCCTAAGGAAACCATGACAAAAGCTGTTTACTTTGATGGGGAAGAATTTTATCTTGATACTTCATGTTTTAATTTTATTCAAATATAATTACACTCTAACTTTCCCATTGACTATTCTTTTGATGCAGCATACCTTGAGAAAATACTGAACATAGAAGAAGGGGTTTCACAAGTAGCAACCAAGAAGGAGTATGATTCATACTTCATCTTACCCCCACCATCCAATCTATAACTCATTATGAAGGGGGAGGAGATGTTGTACTCTATTCATAGATCATCCCTCAAGAACAAGGATGAAGCATAAGTTGGGAAAATCCACATGTGGTGGTTCAAATCAAAGAAGCTTCATCCTCCATTAGATTTTGGATAACAACTGGTACTGCCCTCTGGAGGTAGTAAAAATTTAGGGCCCACTTGGGGGATCATACCAAGATTTATCTTTAAATGCTTTCTAGAAATTTAGATTTCAAATTCATTCTTAGGAATTATTTTAGCATGAGGCACCCTCCCTCCTATCTTTTTAAGCTTTAATGACATGATCTTGGTGCAAAATTAAGTTGTTTTCTTTTATAGGTTCATGATGGCGGAAGGAAGCCTCAGACAATGAAGGTGAAGGACTGAGTTTCATGGAAAAAGGGAGTTCACTTTTAGTGTTTTATCTTTTAAACTCTCTATATTTTTTCCCACAATATGTTTTGAGCTTTAAAGATAAAATTTCATGCCCACACTTGAATTATTCTTTACTTGACTAATCTAGGAGACATGAATTTCTTAGGAACCCAGTGATTCCATGTCTTAGATTTCAATGTTGATATGATTAAATGATTTAAATATAGAATTTAATTTTTAAATATGAAGCATAAATATTGAAATGATGACTCATGATTTGAAGGAATTAATTGATTCATATAAATTAAATTCCCTAAACATATTTTATGCTTTGAATTTCTGAAATTCATGTGAATTGATTTGTTATTATTAGTCATGCCATGAGTGATTGTCTAATGTTTATTTCTCATTCTCGAGAGGATTTCTAGACCAAGTACTTCCTATTTATTCTTGAGAATATTTCTTAAGTGATCTTGGGACATGTAACCGACCAGAATTTGTATTGAAACTTGTCAAATCTATGACTATGAAAAAACACATTTAAAATGATTGAGGAATCCTTTGAAAAGATACTTTTCCTTAAAATACTACCTTTACATCAATCCTTATTTTAGACCATAGAGACCATGAATGACCTTTATAGGAATGATCCATGTTTCAAGCCATTTTTATCCATTATTACCCTCCTCTGAGTATTTGCATGATATTTTAAAGTTAAAGTGTGGGGGTAAAAAGAATCATGGTGGACATGATGATATAAATTGTAAGGAAGAAGTGCGGGGGTGTTATTGTAGGAATTGTAAAAGGTTTTGGAATCATTCATTATACTCTATTGTTTTCCCCTTTTGAATTAAAAAAAATGAAAAAAAATCCAAAAAATAGAAAAATGGGTTGTGATTTGGGAGAACCAAAAATCACCATTTTTCAGACCAATGATCTTCTGATCGTATGTGGTTAGGTAATGGATGTGAGGTTTGATCTAATCATAACTTTCTAAAAAATAAAATCAGTACAAAATAAAAATAAAAATATTCAAGAGGGCACACAAATCATTCATTATGCTTACTTGATCATAACCCTTACTTTGAGTTTTGGGGAAGTGGGTGTTGCTACTTTGAAGGGGAGAATTTCATTACACTTTTTGATATCATGCATTGTACTTAAGAGATAAACCTCCTCCTTGAGCCTTAATTTTTAAAGCATGAAATCCTACCAAACTTAAGCCTTAGAGTCATTTAAACCTGTATTCCAATTCGTCATGATTTTATGTGTCTTTTCTCTTTACAAAGTGGAGAAAGTAGTTCATTTACAAGCCTATGGATAAGGATCCTATTATCATGATATGATCATAACTCTAATTGAATTGTATCATGAGTGATGAGATAGAAGAATAAAAAGTGAGGTAAGATTTGAGTATCATGCATTGGTGAGGTGAATGTCCCCGATGTGGTGATGACCCCCAATGACATGAAACTCAAACTATTTATATTCTGGAAAAAATAATGATTCAAACATGAGATTTCATGTTTGGATTATCAAACTAAAATCAAACACATAAAGGAAAATAATGATTGAATCCAAGACTGAACCCCAAAACCAAGTACTTTCTTCTTAACTCATTATGTTTTCATTGCATGATTGTTTATATTTTTAAATCAAAAACCCAAAAAAAAATTGTCATTGTTTTTTCATTAGATAATAAAAACACAAAAAAAGAGATAGTCTAGGTGATATTGAAGAAGTGGGTGAACTACATTGAGAAGGCTTCTCCAGAGAGATGACCATGTTCATCCATTGTGCTAAACTAGGAAAAATATAATTGCTTTTGTCCACACTCTGTGAAAGGAATGCATCAAAACTGACGCTGTGGACTGGGGGGAGGTCAAGGTTTTCATGAATTTTCATCAAAGTTTGTTTTATTGTTTGTGGTAGATTTGAGTATCATTCATTGGTGAGGTGAATGTCTCCGATGTGGTGACAACCCCCAATGGAATGAAACTCAAACTATTTCTATTATAGAAAAGAATAGTGATTTAAACATGAGATTTCATGTTTGTATTATCAAACACATAAAGGAAAATAATGATTGAATGCAAGAATGAACCCCAAAACCAAGTACTTTCTTCTTAATTCATTCTGTTTGCATTGCATGATTGTTTATATTTTTAAATCAAAAAACCAAAAAAATTTCATTTTTTTATTAGATAATAAAAACACAAAAAAGAGATAGTATATGTGATATAAAATAAGTAGGTGAACCCAGTTTTTATGCACGCCTTTCATGGGGTATGGACAAAAGCAATTATAATGTGTCTTAGTGCAGTACAATGGCTGACCATGGTCGTCTCTCTTGAGGAGCCTTTCAGTGTGTTCACTTAATTTATCTAATTAACCTAATCTATATCTTTTTGATATTTTGTTATTTAATGAAAGCGATGAAAATATTTTTGGGTTTTTGATAATTAATTACAATCACATGTAAACTATCATGTGAATCTAAACAAAATGAGTTAATAAGAAAGAACTTGGTTTTAGGGTTCAGTCTTGGATTCAATCATCATTTTCCTACATGTGTTTGATTTATTTTGATAATTCAAACATGAAATCTCATGTTTGAATCACTATTATTTTCTAGAATAGAAGTAGTTTTAGTTTCATGTCATTGGGGGGTCGTCACCACATCGGGGACATTCACCTCACCCAAGCATGCTACTCAAATCTACCACAAACTTAATTAAACTTTAAAGAAAATTCATGAGAACCTTGACCTCACCCCGAGCCAAGTATCATGATTAAACTCTCATCTCCGAGAGTATGAGATTACTTGGTGGAGTGGGTGGAAGAATATAGAGAGTGAGAGAGAGTGACGAGAAGGAAATGAAGAAAAGTGGACGGAGAAACACAAATGCATGGATTAATAAAACTAAAATTTGAATTACAATTGAAATTAAATTAAGAAAAAACTAAATTGAAAATAAAATAAAAAGAATAACTGAGGGGGTAAGATAGGAGCATCATCATACCATGCCTCGGTGGGATCCCTCCTTGGCTGTGGGTGTCGAGCGGATGATTTGGGAAGGAGGCGAGGGCCTCCTTTTATAGGCATAATTTTGTCCTCCGAAAGTTTAAGAGGTTTTGGCCCACTAAATTGTCGATTCACACATATAACCCTTCATAAAAGTTGTTCATAAATGTGTTTTAAATTCACCCTCAGAATTTTAGATCATTTTAAAATCAGATAAATAAGTTATGAGTTTTTCATTATCAGTTTCTTTTTCTAGATGAAGGTTATAAGAAGGTTCCTCCAAAATTAAAACATCCAATGGAAACCTTAATGACTTCAAAAATCCCCCATTTTTTTAGAGTCGTCCCTATGTGTCCTAGTTCTATTCCAGGTGTAATAAACTTCATTTAATGTGTCTAGTCTGAGATGTGGTTCCGTTACAGTGGTGGGGTCCACACTATTTGCCCAGAAAAATCTTTAACTTAATTGTTTTTTAAGGCCCTTGATGGCCTAATCAGCTCCTAGCCCAGAAGAAAAAGTTGAAGGAAATAAAATAAGGATTCCACAAAAATAATATTCACTCAATTTGAAACTATATTTTAAAATTAATGATCAAAATACCCTTGTAGTAAAAATCTGTCAAAAATCCAGAATTAAGCATTTTTCACAATTTTGCTCATTTTCATTCTATAACATAAATTGCCCAATATTTTAATAAAACAATGAATTATAAGGGCTTAAAATTTAAAACATCCTCATTCTTTGATTAAAAATATGCACATAAATTTGCTTTGTCATTTACCATACTAAGATTGATTGTAGAGTTAAAGAAGTTGTTTTTTAGAAAGAGATTCACTTTGTGTGCAAAAATGAACCCATATCATTGGTAACATATCGAGAATCTGAGAAAATATTAAAAGATATAAATGAAAGTTATATTACATGTATTGTTGAAAATAATTAAACTCTTCAGATTAATGATGTGTCAATAGTAAATGAGTATCTTGATGTTTTTCCTAATGATTTTCCCAGTGTTGTTCCTGACCGAGAGGTTGAGTTTATCATTTACTTAGTTCCTAATGATAAGATAATCTCTAAATACCCTTATAAAATGGATCAAGTATAACTTATTGAATTGAAAACGCTTTTTAAAGAATTGTTAGATAAATGATTCATCCGACCTAGCACTTCACCATGGGGTGCTCTTATCTTGTTTGTTAAAAAGAAAGATGGTTCAATAAAACTTTGAATTGATTATAGAGCCTTGAATAACATCACTGTTAAGAATAAGTATCATTTGACTCATATCAATTATTTGTTTTATTAGATCTAGGGAGAACAATATTTTTCAAAGGTTGACTTGAGGTCGGCGTACCATCAATTGAAAGTAAAGGAAGCAGACATTCTGAAGATTGTTTTGTATTGGATATGGGAATTATGAATTTGTAGTTATCCCGTTTGGGTTAACTAACACACCTATTGTATTCATGGATCTTATGAATATAATATTCCATGGGTTTATGGGTAAGTTTTTGGTGGTGTTTATCGATGATATTATAGTATATTCTAAAAGTAGATAGGAATGGAAAAGACATCTAAGGGTTGTTTTTTAAACTTTAAAAGAAAATAAATTGTACGAAAAATTCAGTAAGTGTGAATTTTAGTTGCAAAAAATTTCTTTCCTTGGTCACATTATTTCTAAAAATGGAATAATTGTTGATCCTTCTAAAACAAAAGTTGTTGAAGAATGTCCAAGACCCACAAATATAACTGAGATTTGTAGTTTTCTTGGTTTGGAAGGATATTACCAAAGGTTTGTTGAAAATTTTGCATGGTTATCTAGCCCAATGACTAAGTTTACTAAAAAAGGTGTTAAGTTTATCTGGACAAAATAATGTGATGATTTTTTTTCAAGAATTGAAAAGAAGATTGGTGAATTCTTTAGTTTTAGCCCTGCCTTCCAGAAATGATGAATTTGTCATTTATAGTGATGCTTCGTTGAAAGGAATTAGATATGTCCTAATGAAGAATGATAAGGTAATTTGTTATGTTTCATGTCATTTGAAACCTCATGAGTTAAATTACCCTACACATGATTTGGAATTATCTATTGTTATTTTTGCATTAAAAATTTGGAGGCATCATTTGTATGGAGTAAAATGTGAAATATACACTAATCATAAAAGTTTGAATTATATATTCAATCAAAAAGAACTGAACATGAGATAGAGAAGGTGACTATAATTAATCAAGGATTATGATTTCATAATCAATTACCATCCTAGAAAAGAAAATATATTGGTCAATGCATTGATTCATAAAAATAATGCCACATTAACCATGTTGCATTTGGAACATGACCCATTGGTTGATGATTTGATAAATTTTGGATTGGAAGTTGTTGGTGTAGGGAATTCCTCTGTTTTGTTTTAGGTGTCAGTGTAGTCATCTCTCTCAGATGGAATTAAGCAAACACGGAAGGAAGATCGTGAGTTATAAAAAATGCTAAATTGGTTAAAAAGGGTAAGTTGATTGAATTTAACATTGATAGAGATTGTGTTTTGAGATTTGAGAAGAGATTATATGTGCCTTTTGATTCACAATTGAAGAAAAAGTTGTTAGTGTAAAGCTTATAGTTCTCCATTTTCAGTTCATCTTGGCAGCACTAAGATGTACAAGGATCTTCAGGAGTATTACTAGTGAGATGGAATGAAAAGAGATATTGTTGATTTTACCATGAAATGTTTGACATGTCAACAAGTTAAAGAAGAATGACAATTACCGAAGGGGATGATTCAGCCTTTTCCAGTGCCAAAGTGGAAATGAGAAAATATATCCATAGACTTAATTGTGGGACTACCAAAGAATTATCAAGGTAATAATTCAATTTAAGTTATTGTTGACCGAATGACTAAATCTTCATATTTCCTTCCTATTATAGATATTATGTCTTTGGATCATATTTATTAATTATACCTCAAAGAGATTGTCAAGTTACATATGATGGAAAGACTGAGCGAGCAATTCAGACCTTAGAGGACATGCTTCGAGCTTGTTCAATGGATTACCAAGGAAGTTGGGATCAACATATTTCTTTAGTTGAGTTTTCTTATAATAACAGTTTTCATTCTAGTATACAGATGACATATTTTTAGGCATTATATAAAAAGAGGTGTCGAAAAAAATCATTTTGAAATGAATTCAGGGAAAGAAAGTTGATGGGACCATAATTATTAGAGGAAGTGGCTGAGAAAGTGAAGATGATCTAGCAACACATGAGGACAACTCAGAGTAAACAAAAAATTTATGAATATAATAGGAATAAATACTTTTCTTTCAAGGTAGGTGATCATGTTTTTCTTAGAAACACACCATGAAAAAGTTTTATGCATTTTGGTAAGAAAGGAAAGCTAAGTCCATGGTTCATTAGACCTTATGAAATCTCAAGGAAATTTGGATTAGTTGCCTACCGAGTAGCTTTGCCTCCGATTTTATATCAAGTACACAATGTTTTTCATGTTTCGATGTTGAGAAAGTATATGATGAATTCATCTCATATTTTGAGCCCAAAAGTAGTCTAGCTGGAAGAGAACCTTTCTTATGAAGAGAAACATATTCATATTCTTGATCATAGAGAGCAAGTATTGTGAAATAAGGCAATTCACCAGGTTAAGGTTTTGTGGAGAAACCAAATGGCTTGAGAAACAACATGAGAATCTAAAAATTCTATGAGGGAAAAGTATCTCCACTTGTTTAATAAGTAAATAAAAATTGTGAGGATGTAATTTCTAGAAGGTAGAAAGAATGTAACAACCCAGATACTTATAAAATAATTTGTTTTCATTCTGGAATAGTAAATTCACCTTATGAATAATAACATGACCATTAGGAATAGTAATGCAGTGCCCCTAATTTATATTATGTAACCCTTACTTGATGCTTTTATGGTTACAAAGTTTAAGGGTGATGGGTGAGAGAGTTGGGAGAACTTTGGAAGTGGTTTTGGGGAAAAATGGAAGTCACACGGGCGGTGCACAGTTTGCCTAACCATGTGGCCAAACCATACACAATGGTCCTCTTGAGGTAGTAGCTCCAACACGGTTGGAGAACGGTTAGGGAGACCGTGTAAGACAGTCGTGCGAGGGTCTGCCTAGGTGTAAGAACCCAGATCTTCTTTTCAGGTATGTTTTCCCTTTCTGGTCATTTTTAAGAAAAAGAGGAAATTCTGGAAATTTTCGAAGTACATGTTGTGTACTTTATGAGTACATATTGTGTACTCGGTTACCGCAGGTAGCCGTGTGTTGGTCGTGTAGTGTCCATGCACATGACCATGTGGGGGTGACCTGGAGGCTGCCTAAATCGGAGTACGGAAATGGTGAGTACATGCCGTGTACTTCAAAAGTACATACTGTGTACTTTTTTTTATTAAACGCACCAGGGTCGTGTCTGACAAACAGAACACCCTTCTTCTAGGTTTCGTTCATTCGAGAGAACTCGTACGACCATGAGCTTCCCCTGAGCCCCCGATCCTCCATCCGATCTCTGATTCGGCCACCGTCGATTGCGTTGGGATCGCCTCGGTAGGCTCTTCCTTCTTCTAGAACATTGTTTCCTGATTCCTCTTCTTTTCCAAGTTATATTTGGTTGAATGTTTTGAGCATTTTTGTAGATCTATGGCATTCTAAGGTGATTCAATCCTCAAGGTTCAAGTATATTGATCTCCCAACGTCGAGGTAGGTGGTTTGTGCCTTTCTGTTGAAAGTATTTGAGTTATATGTGATAATTTTCCCAATACCCTTGAACGGGGTATTGCGTGGTTACCGTTTTAGCCCTTTTGTTTTCCTACGTTGCTTGTATGATTGAGTAGAGGTAAATTGAATGTGATTAGGGTTAAATTTATATTCTTTGGATGTTTTTACCATGCATGTTTGTTTGTGACCGTTTGATCTAGCCTTGCCTGTTAGGCTGCAGTTTGTTTTCCATGCCTAGTATTGTAGGATGAAGTGGTTGCCTGTTCTGACTCGCTGAGATGCTGTAGACTGTTATCCAAGTATCTATTTAGGTTTAATTTGGCCACTACGCTTGCGATACTTGTTGAATTACATGGGGCCGTGAGAACTTGGTGTAGTAGATCATAGGGAGAATGGACGTAAGGGCTTCTCCAGAGTGTCTTTATAATCTTACGATGCGAGACCACAAGGGGAATTGACGTTGAGTGCTTCCTCAGAGAGTCTATAGATCCTCAACGTGGGCCACAGGGGGAATAGATGTTGAGTGATTCCCCAGAGTGCTTTTTGTTATCGATACGACACTATATGAGGAATTTACGGTGAGTGCTTCCTCAGAGAGTCTATGCTTAAGCTGAACCAGAGGGGTTAGACTGAGTGTACTACTCAGAGGGTTGCTTGTGTTGCTAGGTAGGACCAGAGGGGATAGGCTGTGAGTACTTCATAGAGGGTTACCTATTGTGTTTACCTGCTTTTCTAGTTGTTACTTGTTATATGAAGCTGAATGCATTGAATCTATGAATTGTTTACCTTGGGTACTTCCTTCTTTACTGCATTTATTAGCTTGCTGCCTACCATATATTCACTGACTACTAGGCACATATCTCGTGGTGGTTGCCTACTGAGATTTAATCTCACACCCTGTTTGGGCCATGTTTCTGGGCACAAACAGATTATATTGTTGCAGGTATAGATAAGGGCAAACGCCCTTCTACTTTAGGTACTTGACATGTTGTGGAGCTGGAGAGCACGGGACCAATCTTAGGCTTGCGATACTGTGGAGCTGATTACTACTTTTCTTTTATACTTGGTTTAGAACTGTATTTCATCATTGTGATTTGTTTTTCTACTTTACTAGACATATGTATCATGCATCATTTTATATATGTGCTCTAGCTTATTCTTTCAGTCTTCCGTTATTTATTTTCATATGATATTATTACTACTTCCGCTCTTGTATGTTTTTGTTTACTTCTGTTGTGTACTCTGCCAATGGGGGCATAGTTTCCCCACTATCACACCCAAGGCCCTTGCTGCTAGTCAGCAGCCTCTGGCATTCGAGGAAATGCGCTTGAGGCCATGTGACCAACTGGGTACGGGGCGCCTCTGGGTGGCTTCCGAAACCAGAACATTACAAATTGGTATCAGAGGAATTCTTTTCTTCTTGACTTACTGTTTGGAGCCTATAGTCAGGGATATGACAGAATAAGCACTTGGTAATAAGCTGTTCCCGGAATTAGCTAACCCCTGTACATGGAAAATCCAATCTACCTCATTTATTGTAAAATTTTCTGGTTTTGTAATTTTAAAGTTGATTTTATTTAACCGTTGGGTGATTCACATGTTTTGTGTTGTTACCGTTGATGTTATTGAGATTCTATTTCTGTCACAACCCGATGAGATGAGGGTATTCCATCTCATGTATCATATAGGCACTTGCTAGAAATCACATGTCATGCATTCTTGCCATGCCATCTAGGGTGCATTAGCAATTTCGTGTTGTTGTGATAGATGTTGTGTAGAATATGAATGCTATTGTGATAGATGCCTTGATAAAATACCTATTGTTTGATAGAGTATTGTTTGTGTAAGGTTTTGTCTGAATGAACGCCAAACTTTGGTTCTTGAGGTGTTATGGGCCCTCATGGACCAGAATTTGGTGGATCATTGACTTTTTTACCTTGTTATAACATGTATAAGATGCCAAACTTTGATTCGCAGGGAGTATGGGCCCCCACGGGTCGGAATTTGGCACTTTCAATGTTTATTTCAGTGTTTTTCTGGGTTTCGGAGTAGTTTATGAGGATTACTGTCTGGAAAAACCCAGAATGCATCCCGTGTAGTTTTGACTACACGCCATGTGTTCTTCTGTTAAGGAAAAACTGTTTTTCTTAAGTATAGGATATGTACTTTATGTACACGCTGTGTAGTCTCTAACCGTGTCATAGGCCGTGTGGGCAGAGACACGGGATAGAGAAATTCTTTGAGAACACGCTGTGTACCGGTTGTGCACGCCGTGTGGTGTTGACCCTGTGTCCACCTGTGTGGCTAACGACACAAATAGATAAATCTTATGTTATACATGTCGTTTGAGGCTTGAACACACCATGTAGTGTAGTCCTAGGAACCCGACCATGTAGCTAACAACACAGGTCGATGGGGTCTCTTTTTATACACACTGTGTCTCGTATAAACACGCCGTGTAGTCTAACCCAGGTACCCAACCGTGTCATGAACAACACGAGTCGGTGTTATCCTTTCTCATACACGTCGTGTCCATCTGAAACATGTTGTGTAGTGTGAGCCATGTGTTAGGCCATGTCACTAACAACACGGGTCAGGGGAAGCTTGTCTAATACACGCTGTGTCTATCTTGAACATGTCGTGTAGTCTTGTCTTAGGAGATCCACGTGGCTTAGCCGTATAGAAGGACTCAAGCAGGGGAAAAAGATCCAAGTACATGTTGTGTGTTAGGACAACACGCCGTGTGGTTTGGGTATTACATGACTAGTCTTGGCAGAAGTACACAACCATGTGAATGGATTAAGGAAACATGTTGTATAGGAATTATACATGCCCTGTATTCGTGTTTTGTAAAACTTGAATGCTTTCTTTATCTTGTTCCCTTCTTACACTTCTATGTTTCAGTTCCTATTAATCTTGATCTAAGGTGTGTGTTTGACCTTGCAGAGTCATGCCACTGAGTCATCATCCAGTTGTCCACCAGTTGACAGGTAGTGATCAGACACCGGATATGGATGATTAGGGACTTCCCACAGATCCTCCTATTGTGCCAGTCTTGGCACCATCAGTTATACCTGATACCGGTGTTGATGCATAGTTTGGGGAAGGCTTCATGAGGATGATGCAGACTTTTCAGGGAGCACCGCCTCCTACCCCGTTGATGGCAGATTTGACACGAGTTTTCCAGCAGCAACATCCTCCCACCTTCTCAGGAGAAGGAGGACCACAAGCTGCAGAGTCCTGGCTAGAAGCCATGCTGATGATCTTTGAGCATCTGAAGACGCCTCCAGAGAGGAGGGTCAATATCACTACCTATATGCTTCAAGACTCTTCCAAGAGGTGGTGGGATGTGATCTCAAAGGCGGGACGCCAGTAGGTTATGGCATGAGATGAGTTTCAGCGCATCTTCTATGATTACTTCTATCTAGAGACCATGAGGGCCGACTAAGCTCAGGAGTTTATGAGCCTGGAGCAGGGAACACTTTCTGTCATGGATTATTCCTTTCGTTTCACTGAGCTTCAGTGTTTCACACCCTTCCTAGGAGGAGATGGGTTATTCCTGGTAAGGAAGTTCAAGGATGGCCTCAGACAGGACATTCGCTCTTAGGTGAATATATTTAGGTTGACTTCATCACTTCTATCATCAACCATGTGCTGATCACAGAGCTCAATCTAAGGGATTCTAGAGTTGTGAGCCAAGGTGGCTCGAAATATGGAGTTAGAATCCATCCTACTGATAGTAGGAAGTGCCGTAGGGAGCCTTTGCACGGTGATCCAAGGAGGTGAGATGCATCTTCTGGTAACCAGGTGGTGTGCTACCAGTGCGGGAGAAGCGGGAATATGAGGCCACAGTTCCAGAGAGACCTGGTGTAATGCCGATATTGTGGCAATATGGGACACCTTCAGCGTTTCTGTTAGATCTTCTCACCATCAGTTGGTGACATGGGTTCTTCTATGACTCTGCGTTCGAGAGTAGCACCACCAGTTTCTCACCAGTCTGGGAACTGGAGTTCTTTCGGCCATTCAGGACGAGGTGGAGGTCGTGGCTGTGGTGGTCAGTCTCCAGTCTTTCAGCGACAGCAGGGTGGATCAGCTCAGAGTGGTCAGGCAGGGTCATAGGGCCATAGAGCAGACCAGACTTTTTCAGTGGAGTAGACCCAGCAGGAGCAGGATCCTGGACCTTTTATAGTTTGAGGTATGATCCTAGTTGCCTCAATTTTATCTTCAGTTCTTTTCAATATAGGGACTTCCCATAGCTTTATATCTGCTACTGTTGTGGAGAGCCTTGGGCTTTTCATCTTTTCTTCTGCCGATATCTTGACACTAGACACTCTGTTGGGGACAAGAACATCTAGTGTACGTCAGTGCAAAGAGTTCCCTCTTGAGGTTGGTGTGTGTCACTTCCTTTGGGATCTCTATGTCCTAGAGATGACAGGATATGATGTCATTCTCGAAATGGATTGGCTAGTTCCCATCTAGTAATTCGTCGACTGTTATCGCCGTAGGGTGAGTTTCATATCACCAGAGGGTGTATCTTTTCTTCATAAGGGCGAGTGGGATGTCTAGGCAAGAAGAGTGGGTCCATAGCATCATGGGTTAGGAGGAGTTACAACCCATATTGCTAGTATTTATCTGGATGACATGGGGAATTCACAGATAGAATTTCCTCCAGTGGTGGATCGCTTTAGGGATGTCTTTCCAGAGGACTTTTCAAGTCTGCCTCCAGAGCACGAGGTAGACTTTTTGATTGAGCTTGTGCTAGGAGAAGCACTGGTGTCCATTCCTCCTTATAGGATGGCTACACCAGAGTTGCAGGAGCTCAAGAAATAGTTGGAGGAGTTGTAGGCAAAGGGTTTCATCCGACCCAGTACTTCTCCTTGGGGTTCGCCAGTCCTGTTTGCGAAGAAGGCAAACGGTACTCTCAGACTTTATGTGGATTATCGGAAGTTGAACCATTTGACGGTTAAGAATCGATATCCCTTACCAAGGATTGATGATATCTTTGATCATCTTCGAGGAGACCTGGTGTTCTCAAAGATTGACTTGAGGTCCAGTTATCATCAGTTGCACGTTATACCATCTGATATACATCTCACAGCCTTCCAGAGTAGGTATGGTCTATACGAGTATATGGTTTTGCCGTTCAATCTCACGAATGTGCCTGTAGTTTTCATGGCACTGATGAACCGAGTGTTCCATCCGTACTTGGATTCTTTCATGGTTGTCTTCGTGGGTGATATCTTGGTGTACTCTCACACACGACACGACCATGCCACACATCTTGAGATCATTCTGAGTACACTGAGAGAGCATCAGTTATATGCTAAGCTCTCAAAATTCCACTTTTGGATGGATCATATTCACTTCTTAGGTCATGTTATCTCAGAAACAGGAGTATCAGTAGACTCCGAGAAAGTGAGAGCAGTAGTTTCCCGGGAGCAGTCGAAGAACGTCTTTGAGGTACGGAGTTTCCTAGGGTTGGATGGATACTAAATATGCTTCATACAAGACTTTTCGTGCTTAGCAGCACCACTCATGAGTTTGACTAAGAAGGGTGAAAAGTTTTTATGGTTAGATTCTTGTGAGTCAGCCTTTCATGAGATGAAAATGAGGTTGACTTTAGCACCAATACTAGTATTTCCAGAGCCGGTCAAGAGCTATACTATTTATTATGATGCTTCAGGTATCGAGCTAGGAGCTGTGCTTATGCAGGGAGATGGAGTCGTTACGTATGGGTCTCGGCAGTTGAGGCCACATGATAGGAACTACCCGACACATGATCTTGAGTTATCAGCAGTTGTTCATGCCTTACGTTGTTGGAGACATTATCTTCTAGGAGATCATTTTGTGGTTTTCACCAACCACAAAAGTCTCAAGTACATCTTCACTCAGTGTAATATGAATTTGAGGCAGTGAAGGTGGGTTGAGTACCTTCAGTACTTTGACTTTGAGCTTGCCTACATGCTTGGGAAAGGCAACGCAGTGGCTGATGTGTTGAGTAGGAGGACTCAAATACAGGCAGTCAGGAGGCCAGCAATGAGTGACAGCTTATGGATCTGTTCTCTGAGATGCATTTGGAGGTGCACGACAGATAGGGGAAAACTTTTCTTTCTTTTGTGGTTGTTACCTATAATCTTCTTGACAGAGTGCGAATGAGGTAGCTATCAGATTCAGAAGGCCTAGTCCTATGTGAGAGTGTGTCAGGAGATGACCCTATTCCCGGATGGACCATAGGTGAGGATGAGATATTTAATTTCTAGGGGCGAGTTTGGGTACCAACAGACATACATGAGGAGCTGATAAGGGATTTTCATTCCTCAGTTTGGGCAGTTTATCCTGGCGTCACCAAGATGTATCATGATCTACACCATCAGTATTGGTGGCCAGGTATGAAGAGGGATGCTGCAGGTTTCGTCATGAGGTGTTTCACCTGTCAGTAGGTTAATGCAGAGCATTAGTAATTAGCAGGGCTTTTACAGCAGTTACCCATTCTTGAGTGGAAGTGGAACGACGTCACAATGGACTTCGTAACAGGGTTGACAAGGTCGTCTCGAGGGGATGATATAGTTTGGGTTGTCATTGACAGACTTACGAAGGTCGCTCACTTCTTACCGATCAAGGAGACCTTCAGCATTGATGAGCTGGGACGGTTGTACATCCATGAGATTGTACTTCTACATAGAGTTCCACACTCCATCATTTCAGACAAGGATACACGTTTTACTTCTTGGGTCTGGTAGGGGATACAGAAATCTTTGGGTACGCAGGTGCTTTTGAGTACAACCTACCACTCTCAAACAGATGGCCAGTCCGAACGTATGATTCAAGTGCTTGAGGACATGCTACGAGCATGCATCCTGATTTTTGGAGGTTCTTGGGAGAATCATATACCTCTTGTGGAGTTTTCCTACAACAATAGTTTTCAAGAAACTATTCAAATGACACCTTATGAGGCTTTGTACGATAGGCCATGCCGATCAACTTTATGTTGGCTGGAGGCAGGAGAGGCAACTTTGTTGGGACCTCATCTTGTTCAGGAGACCACATAGCAGATGGAGTTGATTCAGAAGAGGATGGCTACTGTGCAGTCTCGACAGAAGTCTTATGCTGATCAACGGAGATGACCTCTAGAGTTTGAGGTCAGGGATCAGGTTTTCCTGTGTGTCACACCAAGGTTGGGGAATAGAAGGATTAGGAGGTAGGGTAAGCTTTTGTCGAGGTATGTCGGGCCGTTTGAGGTGTTGGAGAGAGTTGGGTCGGTTGACTATCAGTTACAGTTACCTCAGAGGTACCGGGTTATGCACGACGTCTTCCACATTTCTCAGCTTCGACGTTACTTTTCAGACCCGTCTCATGTTTTCCAACCCGAGGAGGTTGAGTTGGAAGTGGACACATCTTTCGAGAAGCATGCTATCCGGATTGTCGATCATAGTACAAAGGTTCTCTGTGGCCGGTCTATTCCTCCGGTACGGGTGCTATGGTAGCACAGATGAGTACATGATGAGACTTGGGAGAGGGAGGCTGATGTACGGGCGCAATGGCCGGAGTTGTTCAAGGTTTCTTCTTCTATATTGCGCTAGGGAAATTCGGGGACAAATTTCTTTAAGGGGGGAAGTTTTTAAGAACCCGGACATTCTTTTCAGTTATGTTTTCACTTTCTAGTCATTTTTAAGAAAAAGAGGAAATTATGGAAATTTTCAAAGTACACGCCATGTACTTTATGAGTACACGCCGTGTAATCGGTTACCGTAGGTAGCCGTGTGTTGGTTGTGTAGTGGCCATGCACATGACCATGTGGGGGTAACCTAGAGGCCACCTAAAGCAGAGTATGGAAATGGCGAGTACATGCTGTGTACCTTTTTTTCATTAAACACACCGGGGTCGCATCTGACGGACAAAACACCCTTCTTCTAGGTTTCATTCGTCTGAGAGAACCCGTATAACCGTGAGCTTCCTCCGAGACCCCGAGTCTCTGTATGATCTCTGATTCGACCACATTCAATTGTGTTCTGATCACCTCGGTAAGCTCTTACATCTTCTAGAGCATCGTTTCCTGATTCCTCTTCTTTTCCAAGTTATCTTTGGTTGAATGTTTTGAGTGTTTTCATATATCTACGACATTCTAAGGTGATTCAAGCCTAGAGGTTCAAGTATATTGATCTCCCAACGTCGAGGTAGGTGGTTTGTGCCTTTCTGTTAAAAGTCTTTGAGTTATATGTGCTAATTTGTCCAATACCCTTGAACGGGGTATTGCGTGGTTACCATTTTAGCCCTGTTGTTTTACTGCTTTACTTGTATATTTGATTAGAAGTAAATTGAATGTGATTAGGGTTAAATTACTATGCTTTGGATGTTTTACCCATGCATGTTTGTTTGTGACCATTTGGTCTAGCCTTGCCTATTAGGCTGCAGTTTGTTTTCCATGCCTAGTATTGTAGGATGAAGTGATTGCATGTTCTGACTTGCTGAGATGCTGTAGACTGTTAGCCAAGTAGCTCTTTAGGTTTACTTTGGCCGCTACACTTGCGATAATTATTGACTTACACGGGGCCATGAGAACCTGGTGTAGTAGACTATAGGGAGAATGGATGTAAGGGATTCTCTAGAGTGTCTTTGTAATCTTATGATGTGAGACCATAGGGGGAATTGACGTTGAGTGCTTCCTCAGAGAGTCTGTAGATCCTCGACGCGGGCCACATGGGGAATAGATGTTGAGTGATTCCCTAGAGCGCCTTTAGTTACCGATATGAGACTATAGGAGGAATTTAAGGTGAGTGATTCCTCATAGAGTCTATGCTTAAGCTGAACCAGAGGGGTTAGACTGAGTGTACTACCCAGAGGGTTGCTTGTGTTGCTAGGTAGGACCAGAGGGGATAGGCTGTGAGTACTTCCTAGAGGGTTACCTATTGTGTTTACCTGATTTGCTAGTTGTTACTTGTTATATGAAGCTGAATGCATTGAATTTGTGAATTTTTTACCTTGGGTACTTCCTTGTTTACTGAATTTATTAGCTTGCTGCCTGCCATATATTCACTGAATACTAGGCATAGATCTCGTGGTGGTTACCTACTAGGATTTAGTCTCACACCCTGTTTGGGCCATGTTTTTGGGCCCAAACAGATTATATTGTTGCAGGTATAGATAAGGGCAAACACCCTTCTACTTCAGGTACTTGACATGCTGTGGAGTTGGAGAGCACAAGACCAAGCTTAGGCTTGCGATGCTATGGAGCTGATTACTACTTTTCTTTTGTACTTGGTTTAGCACTGTATTTCAGGATTGTACTTTGTTTCACTGCTTTCCTAGACATATGTATCATGCATAATTTTATATATGTGCTATAACTTATTCTTTCAGTCTTCAACTGTTTATTTTCGTATGATATTATTACTGCTTCCGCTCGTGTATGTTTTTATTTACTTCCGCTTTGTACTCTGCCAATGAGGTAATAGTTTCTCCACTATCACACCCAAGACCCTCACTGCTAGTCGGCAGCCTCTGGCGTTTGGGGAAATGTGCTTGAGGCCATGTGACCAACCGGGTATGGGGCGCCTCTGGGTGGCTTCCGGAACTGGGACCTTACACTAGGTAGTAGCTAGCACACAGTTAGCATACGATTTGTCTAACACTAGAAAAAAACTGTACATTAGAGGGGGGTTATTTAGAGGGGGTTATGCACAACCCCCTCTAAATTCATTTTCTGTATAATTAGAGGGGGTTCTGCACAACCCCCTCTAATAATCAAATTTATAGGGGGTTATGAACCCCCTCTAAATTCATTTTTTATAAAAATTAGAGAGATATTATGTACAAACCTTGTTAATCACCAAATTTATAGGGGGTTTTGAACCCCATCTAAATTTTTTAACATTATTTTTTTAATATCCAGTTGGATTCTAGAGGGGGTTCAAAACCGCCTCTAATGTCTTTAAATTAGAGGGGGTTGAAAACCCCCTATAATGTCTTAAATTAGAGGGGGATGAAAACCCCACTCTAATTTCTTTAAATTAGAGGGGGTTCAAAACCACCCTATAATGTCTTTAAATTAAAGGGGGTTCAAAACCCCCTCTAATATCTTTAAATTAGAGGGTGTTCAAAACCCCCCCTCTAATGTCTTTAAATTAGAGGGGTTTCAAAACCCCCTATAATGTCTTTAAATTAAAGGGGGTTGTGAATGACCACTATTTTTTTTAAAAGCAAATTCCATTATATATATATATATATATAATGAAAACACAATATATAAATGTATTTAAATACATTATATATATGAACATATCATATAGAATATTTATATGATTGTATTTAAATGTATTTATATGTATAAAAAATATAATTTTATAAGTTTATGAACATTAATATATATTTATCTGTATAAATTGAATTTCATATAATATTAATTATATATAATATAAAAACATAAACATGTTACATAAATATATACATAAATATAATTTATTTAAAAAATATATTATATAAAAACCCAAGCTTGTAGTTTTTATAATTTAGAATGTAATAATAATAAATATATTTTTAAATAATATTTTTATGCTTTTATGTTATATATAATTAATATTATGTGATATACAATTTATACATATAAATATATATTAATGTACACAATATTATACAATTATATGTATTAAAATACAATTATACAATTATAAAATACATAATAATAAATACATATATATTACTATACATAATATTATACAATTATATTTATTGAAATACATATATATTAATGTGAATAATAATAAATATATGTATTGAAATACATTATATAAATATTTGCATAAATTGTATTTTATATAACATTATATAAATATCTGTATAAATTTTATTTCATATATAATATTTGTATAAATTGCATTTCATCTAATATTAATTATATATAATATAAATATTTGTATAAATTGTATTTCATATATATGTATTTCATTTAATATTAATTATATAAAATATTATACAATTTATACAAATAAATATATATTAATAATGTACATAATAATAAATATATATATTGAAATACATTATATAAATATATTTTTAAAAACATTTTATAAATATATTAATTAAATACTTATATATATATTGTTTAAATAAACATGTATATAATATATAAATATGTATTTAAGTATATAATAATAGACATAAATATATAATATAAATGTATTTAATATAATATATGAATGATATAAATCATAAAATAAATGTATGGTATTTATAAAACTGACAGATAAATTTTATAGTTTAAAAAATAAGTGTAATAACAATAATAATAATTAATTATATTATTGATATCACACACACACGCATATAAATAATTAAATAAATAAATATTATAATTATATTATATCTACATGCAATTCTATGATTTTTAAAATGTAAATAATTTGGGAAAATACAATAGAAAATATAGAAAAATGATCCGGTTCAAATTACAAAGATGGAAAAAGGAATTCCACACAGTTGTGCATCGATTATATAAATACACAAACACACAAACATATTAATGTATTTATAAATATATTAATTTAAATTATTAATATACTTATGTATATATATATATATAAATACAATTATTTAAATATATTATATAAATAAACATGTATATAATATATAAATATGTATTTAAGTATATAACTAATTTAAATGAATATATTTATAAATATATAAACATATGCGTATATACATATAAATATATAGTTTATATAAATGTATATATAGTTTATATATTTAAATGTATTAAAATATATTATATAAATAATATTTATTAAAATAATGAATTATATATATATATATATATATAAACTGAGGCATGAGTGAATAAACATGAAAAATCAAATGTCGTACTGGCAGAGTCGGCTTGTGGAAGGCTTCGGTGGTCAGGCGGTCTGGGTTCGAATCCCTTCAGCTAACATTTTATAAAAATAACTCAGAAACGGAGGGCGCCAGGGTGCTTGGGGAAAAACAGGGAACTAGAGGGGTGGGGGGAGTCGGGACCGGGGCGTGCGGGTTTGATAAGGGGGAGCAGGCGACACAGGGGGCAGGGAGCAGGGGACACAGGGGGTGCGTGGGAGCGGGCGGCACAGGGGGCACGCGTGGTTGAGGGGGAGCGGCGGGGTGACACAGGGGGCACATGGGGTGACTGATTAGCCACTAAATGAGGCTAATATTCATTGTTAATATACATAATTTTCATGTTCTTTGTTATTCATAAACACCATTTTAGTGCATTTTACACTTTGAACATCATTTCACATTATGATTGTAATACCTTCTTAAAATGCACTATTATGTGGTACATTTTTGAACATCATTTAAAGTACCCAATGATTCATCTGATTTTAAGGAATTGAATTTTACATATTTTAATTTTATATTTTTGGAAATTGATCTACACTTAAATATGAACATGTTTGATTCAAGGATCAGTGGAGAATTCATGGAGGATTATGGAGATATTTGGCAATGAAAGGAAGCAATTCTGGAGAAGGCAGATTGGACACCAGCCCACTGATGAGACTGTGTGGCCCAACATACAGGCCCAATTAATTCCAAATTTCATGGGATGCTAGAAGACATGTATAGGAACAAATCACTCTTCAGGATTTAATGCTAATTCGGCCTCCATGTTGGTCATTTAGTCGGCCCAAGTTAGAGATAAAATTCTGGGCCAGATTCTGCGGCCCAGAAAAACATTCCACTACATTGATCATATCTCCAATCCACCCCGAGTGATAACCTAGGATCAACTCATTCTTTTAAATTGAATCCACTTAAATCTTTTATATATCTTTAAAACCCATCCAAAATCAATCCAAGTTGGCCACTTCATAGCCAAAAATCCATCCCTTAGGTTGTGTATCTTAGGTATCTTCTTAGGTCTCTGTGGAATCGACAACCCAAGCTACACTACAAGGACCGTTCTACCCTTCTTCTCTTGGGTAAATTTGGGCGTGAACCAAATTTTGGCGCCGTTTCCGGGGACCTAAGTAAGTTATCTTAGACACTATCATTCTTTTTTTTTTCATCCCACTTCTCTCATCTCATCCCCAATTTCATTCCTATGGAAAACCCTTTTGAACAAATCCAAACATGGGGAACCTCTCCCTACTTTGATCACTCAACCCCATGTACGATGTACAATGACCATCCTAATTCCTACTTGTGGGATAATCAACAACCTACTGAACCACAATGTTTTTATTCATATGATCCACAATACATTCCAACATATTATGAGTTCCAATCCCAACAAGGCCAATCTGAACACCCTCCTATGGAATTCCAACAACATAGTTATCCTCCTAGAATAGACCATCTATCTCAACCCCTTGACCATCATGATATACAACCATTACTTGAAAATTTTTTTCAAAAAATGGAGATAATGAATTTTGAGGTTTCATCATTGAGGTTAGACCTACAAAGCATTAAAACTTGTGAGGAACCCATCCCTACACAAACTGTCCCTTCCATAACCTTATGTGAAGTGTCTAGTTTCACACAAACCCCACATGAATTTATTGAAGAACCAACCTTTGGATTTGGGATAGATGAAGAGGATCAAGGAAATTTTGAAGGGACTTTAAATCAGGAGGAAATTAACTTTTTGGATTCAAAAGAGGAGAATTTGACATCATGGATTGAGTCTCATGAATATAACTCTGTTGATGATTTTTCAAAAACACCAATCATTGAACCATTAAGAGAAATCACAATATTTGAGTCCATACCCATTTCTAACACTGATATTTCCAATTTTGTGGTTGAATCTTCTATTCCAAAGGAACCAATTATATTGATAAATTTTGAAAATAAAATTGAGATCGATCCAAATTCCCAACCTATATCTAAAAATGTTAGTCTGCCTGAACTCGAACATGTGTCCTTTCCATCATTCAAAAAGTTTTCATTCATTGAGGATATCCAAAACCATCATGTTTTCATTGTTTCTTCTCTTGATATAAATAAAATTGGAATGACCCTTGATGTATTAGGCAAGACTAGAGAAGCAACTAGATCCACCATTTTTGATATTCCTTGGATTTACCAACTCATTTTAGAACATAGGTTTGTTAATGAAACAAATTATAAAAATTCAATCAATCTAAACCTAGTTGAATTTGTGAAACATGTGGTCCTTAAAAATTTTAAAGTTGGTATTGGGTAAGTTGGGGAGTTCATGTCGAGCTAATGACGTTAAACAAAGCGCTGCACGAGAGGCAACCCGTGGTTTTTATGTTTCTAATCTTTCTGAATCATCTTTATTTTTAAAATAAGATTACTTAATCATTTTTATATTTAAAAAATAATAATAAACTGTTGACCTGTTCTTCAATAATGAGTATGGATGGGTACGAAAGGGGAGCACCATATTCATCCGTGTCACGTGGTGTGATCCTTGAGTAATACCTTACCTAGAAATTTAAAAAGAAGACAATGTATCATCAGTTTATTTTGTTTTATTTTTATTATTTTATAGGTTAAGATAAAAATAAAATAATAATAATAAAAAAAAAGTCCACGTCATAGGCCGTGGGGCAAACCCTGTCACAACCGGCGAAGCCGCGGGGACTCGAACCCGGGACCGAAGGGAGACAGGGGCGCGCGCTTACCACTGACCTACGGCTTAATGTGCTTACTTATTCTATAATTTTTATATATATACTTATAATTTACTTATATATATATATATATATATTTTTGTTTTGTTTTTTTTTCTCTTTCCACTAGGGAACTTTGCAAGCGACATGGATATCAAAGGACTAAATTGGAGCAGCAAGAACTTCAACTTCAACCACCAGGTGATTTCATTCCATGATCCTCAATTTCAATTTCCTTTTTGAACTTCCATTATCTGCCTCTACTCCTTTTAAATTTTTATTTCTTCAAACACTGGGGACAATGTTGTTTTAAGTTGGGGGGGAGATAAAATAAAAAAAAATGCTTTTGTGTCAAAAACAAAAATTGAATGATTTGAAAAAAAAAGTAAATGGAAGGAAAAATTCCTTTAACTTTGAACATGGTAATACACATTGCACACTTTGAAACTGAATATCAAATAATTTAGCATGCCCTGATTTTGATTTTAATCCTTGTATAATTTCATGAGCAGAGATTTTGGAAAGTGTGGCTGTCCAATGTGATATTTCATCGTTTATATTTTCATCCAAATAAAAAAAATGCCACAATGCACATCCTCTAGACTGTGTGGTACTAATTTGAATTTTTGGGGTCCCATAATAAATAGCATAGGATGGTTTTATTTTTACGAATAATATGAGTATTCCAAAAAAAAAAAAAATTAAAAAAAAAAAATTTATTAAAAAAATAAAAAATAAAAAATAAAAATAAAAATTTGCGTGTAGAGCAATGAATTGATAAAATGCGAGGCTTTCGGCACTTGGGGATCGTGACTCTAGAGTTGTCTAGCCCTGAGTTTTTCAATCTATCTCTATTTATGGTAATATGACTTTGTTTTTGATTAAGTTAACTCAAGACGATGCCCGAGTATGTGGGTTTCACTTAGTTCCCTAAGGCCTTTGAGTCTGGGAGTCATCGGCAAAGTCTTGCTACATGGGTTAATTTGATTAATTGCAATCTCAATTACTATAGCAATATTGCAAAAAAAAATCAAAAAAAGAGGGATGAAGAATACTCATATTAGGATTAAATGTGATTCCACCTAGCGCTTCCATGATTTTCCCCTTGAATGAAAATGAACCCCCATATCTATTGTGATTCACAACACATCATTACACCTAATTGAGTTGGATGAAGTATGATGATGGATTTGATCAAAGGAATGGGCTTGGGATTGGGATCTGCTTATGAAATTATCTTGTATTAAAATATTTTGATGGGTTTCATGATTTTTTGGTATAAGTTTTTTTGGTGATCATTGTGTATTAAAATGTTTTTGGAAAAGGGAATTCGAATTTCATTTTTGATGAGATATATTTTGCTCGGGACTAGCAAAACTCAAGTTGGGGGGTGTGATTAGCCACTAAATGAGGCTAATATTCATTGTTAATATACATAATTTTCATGTTCTTTGTTATTAATAAACACCATTTTAGTGCATTTTACACTTTGAACATCATTTCACATTATGATTGTAATACCTTCTTAAAATGCACTATTATGTGGTACATTTTTGAACATCATTTAAAGTACCCAATGATTCATCTGATTTTAAGGAATTGAATTTTACATATTTTAATTTTATATTTTTGGAAATTTATCTACACTTAAATATGAAAATGTTTGATTCAAGGATCAGTGGAGAATTCATGGAGGATTATGGAGATATTTGGCAATGAAAGGAAGCAATTCTGGAGAAGGCAGATTGGACACCAGCCCACTGATGAGACTGTGGGGCCCAACATACAGGCCCAATTAATTCCAAATTTCATGGGATGCTATAAGACATGTATAGGAACAAATCACTCTTCAGGAGTTAATGCTAATTCGGCCTCCATGTTGGTCATTTAGTCGGCCCAAGTTAGAGATAAAATTCTGGGCCAGATTCTGCGGCCCAGAAAAACATTCCACTACATTGATCATATCTCCAATCCACCCCGAGTGATAACCTAGGATCAACTCATTCTTTTAAATTGAATACACTTAAATCTTTTAGATATCTTTAAAACCCATCCAAAATCAATCCAAGTTGGCCACTTCATAGCCAAAAATCCATCCCTTAGGTTGTGTATCTTAGGTATCTTCTTAGGTCTCTGTGGAATCGACAACCCAAGCTACACTACAAGGACCGTTCTACCCTTCTTCTCTTGGGTAAATTTGGGCGTGAACCAAATTTTGAACACATCATTACACCTAATTGAGTTGGATGAAGTATGATGATGGATTTTATCAAAGGAATGGCCTTGGGATTGGGATCTGCTTATGAAATTATCTTGTATTAAAATATTTTGATGGGTTTCATGATTTTTTGGTATAAGTTTTTTTGGTGATCATTGTGTATTAAAATGTTTTTGGAAAAGGGAATTCGAATTTCATTTTTGATGAGATATATTTTGCTCGGGACTAGCAAAACTCAAGTTGGGGGGTGTGATTAGCCACTAAATGAGGCTAATATTCATTGTTAATATACATAATTTTCATGTTCTTTATTATTCATAAACACCATTTTAGTGCATTTTACACTTTGAACATCATTTCACATTATGATTGTAATACCTTCTTAAAATGCACTATTATGTGGTACATTTTTGAACATCATTTAAAGTACCCAATGATTCATCTGATTTTAAGGAATTGAATTTTACATATTTTAATTTTATATTTTTGGAAATTGATCTACACTTAAATATGAACATGTTTGATTCAAGGATCAGTGGATAATTCATGGAGGATTATGGAGATATTTGGCAATGAAAGGAAGCAATTCTGGAGAAGGCAGATTGGACACCAGCCCACTGATGAGACTGTGTGGCACAACATACAGGCCCAATTAATTCCAAATTTCATGGGATGCTAGAAGACATGTATAGGAACAAATCACTCTTCAGGATTTAATGCTAATTCGGCCTCCATGTTGGTCATTTAGTCGGCCCAAGTTAGAGATAAAATTCTGGGCCAGATTCTGCGGCTCAGAAAAACATTCCACTACATTGATCATATCTCCAATCCACCCCGAGTGATAACCTAGGATCAACTCATTCTTTTAAATTGAATCCACTTAAATCTTTTATATATCTTTAAAACCCATCCAAAATCAATCCAAGTTGGCCACTTCATAGCCAAAAATCCATCCCTTAGGTTGTGTATCTTAGGTATCTTCTTAGGTCTCTGTGGAATCGACAACCCAAACTACACTACAAGGACCGTTCTACCCTTCTTCTCTTGGGTAAATTTGGGCGTGAACCAAATTTTGGCGCCGTTTCCGGGGACCTAAGTAAGTTATCTTAGACACTATCATTCTTTTTTTTTCATCCCACTTCTCTCATCTCATCCCCAATTTCATTCCTATGGAAAACCCTTTTGAACAAATCCAAACATGGGGAACCTCTCCCTACTTTGATCACTCAACCCCATGTACGATGTACAATGACCATCCTAATTCCTACTTGTGGGATAATCAACAACCTATTGAACCACAATGTTTTTATTCATATGATCCACAATACATTCCAACATATTATGAGTTCCAATCCCAACAAGGCCAATCTGAACACCCTCCTATGGAATTCCAACAACATAGTTATCCTCCTAGAATAGACCATCTATCTCAACCCCTTGACCATCATGATATACAACCATTACTTGAAAAACTTTTTCAAAAAATGGAGATAATGAATTTTGAGGTTTCATCATTGAGGTTAGACCTACAAAGCATTAAAACTTGTGAGGAACCCATCCCTACACAAACTGTCCCTTCCATAACCTTATGTGAAGTGTCTAGTTTCACACAAACCCCACATGAATTTATTGAAGAACCAACCTTTGGATTTGGGATAGATGAAGAGGATCAAGGAAATTTTGAAGGGACTTTAAATCAGGAGGAAATTAACTTTTTGGATTCAAAAGAGGAGAATTTGACATCATGGATTGAGTCTCATGAATATAACTCTGTTGATGATTTTTCAAAAACACCAATCATTGAACCATTAAGAGAAATCACAATATTTGAGTCCATACCCATTTCTAACACTGATATTTCCAATTTTGTGGTTGAATCTTCTATTCCAAAGGAACCAATTATATTGATAAATTTTGAAAATAAAATTGAGATCGATCCAAATTCCCAACCTATATCTAAAAATGTTAGTCTGCCTGAACTCGAACATGTGTCCTTTCCATCATTCAAAAAGTTTTCATTCATTGAGGATATCCAAAACCATCATGTTTTCATTGTTTCTTCTCTTGATATAAATAAAATTGGAATGACCCTTGATGTATTAGGCAAGACTAGAGAAGCAACTAGATCCACCATTTTTGATATTCCTTGGATTTACCAACTCATTTTAGAACATAGGTTTGTTAATGAAACAAATTATAAAAATTCAATCAATCTAAACCTAGTTGAATTTGTGAAACATGTGGTCCTTAAAAATTTTAAAGTTGGTATTGGGTAAGTTGGGGAGTTCATGTCGAGCTAATGACGTTAAACAAAGCGCTGCACGAGAGGCAACCCGTGGTTTTTATGTTTCTAATCTTTCTGAATCATCTTTATTTTTAAAATAAGATTACTTAATCATTTTTATATTTAAAAAATAATAATAAACTGTTGACCTGTTCTTCAATAATGAGTATGGATGGGTACGAAAGGGGAGCACCATATTCATCCGTGTCACGTGGTGTGATCCTTGAGTAATACCTTACCCAGAAATTTAAAAAGAAGACAATGTATCATCAGTTTATTTTGTTTTATTTTTATTATTTTATAGGTTAAGATAAAAATAAAATAATAATAATAAAAAAAAGTCCACGCCATAGGCCGTGGGGAAAACCCTGTCACAACCGGCGAAGCCGCGGGGACTCGAACCCGGGACCGAAGGGAGACAGGGGCGCGCGCTTACCACTGACCTACGGCTTAATGTGCTTACTTATTCTATAATTTTTATATATATACTTATAATTTACTTATATATATATATATTTTTTTGTTTTGTTTTTTTTCTCTTTCCACTAGGGAACTTTGCAAGCGACATGGATATCAAAGGACTAAATTGGAGCAGCAAGAACTTCAACTTCAACCACCAGGTGATTTCATTCCATGATCCTCAATTTCAATTTCCTTTTTGAACTTCCATTATCTGCCTCTACTCCTTTTAAATTTTTATTTCTTCAAACACTGGGGACAATGTTGTTTTAAGTTGGGGGGGAGATAAAATAAAAAAAAATGCTTTTGTGTCAAAAACAAAAATTGAATGATTTGAAAAAAAAAGTAAATGGAAGGAAAAATTCCTTTAACTTTGAACATGGTAATACACATTGCACACTTTGAAACTGAATATCAAATAATTTATCATGCCCTGATTTTGATTTTAATCCTTGTATAATTTCATGAGCAGAGATTTTGGAAAGTGTGGCTGTCCAATGTGATATTTCATCGTTTATATTTTCATCCAAATAAAAAAAATGCCACAATGCACATCCTCTAGACTGTGTGGTACTAATTTGAATTTTTGGGGTCCCATAATAAATAGCATAGGATGGTTTTATTTTTATGAATAATATGAGTATTCCAAAAAAAAAAAATTTTAAAAAAAAAATTTATTAAAAAAATAAAAAATAAAAAATAAAAATAAAAATTTGCGTGTAGAGCAATGAATTGATAAAATGCGAGGCTTTCGGCACTTGGGGATCGTGACTCTAGAGTTGTCTAGCCCTGAGTTTTTCAATCTATCTCTATTTATGGTAATATGACTTTGTTTTTGATTAAGTTAACTCGAGACGATGCCCGAGTATGTGGGTTTCACTTAGTTCCCTAAGGCCTTTGAGTCTGGGAGTCATCGGCAAAGTCTTGCTACATGGGTTAATTTGATTAATTGCAATCTCAATTACTATAGCAATATTGCAAAAAAAATCAAAAAAAAGAGGGATGAAGAATACTCATATTAGGATTAAATGTGATTCCACCTAGCGCTTCCATGATTTTCCCCTTGAATGAAAATGAACCCCCATATCTATTGTGATTCACAACACATCATTACACCTAATTGAGTTGGATGAAGTATGATGATGGATTTGATCAAAGGAATGGGCTTGGGATTGGGATCTGCTTATGAAATTATCTTGTATTAAAATATTTTGATGGGTTTCATGATTTTTTGGTATAAGTTTTTTTGGTGATCATTGTGTATTAAAATGTTTTTGGAAAAGGGAATTCGAATTTCATTTTTGATGAGATATATTTTGCTCGGGACTAGCAAAACTCAAGTTGGGGGGTGTGATTAGCCACTAAATGAGGCTAATATTCATTGTTAATATACATAATTTTCATGTTCTTTGTTATTAATAAACACCATTTTAGTGCATTTTACACTTTGAACATCATTTCACATTATGATTGTAATACCTTCTTAAAATGCACTATTATGTGGTACATTTTTGAACATCATTTAAAGTACCCAATGATTCATCTGATTTTAAGGAATTGAATTTTACATATTTTAATTTTATATTTTTGGAAATTTATCTACACTTAAATATGAAAATTTTTGATTCAAGGATCAGTGGAGAATTCATGGAGGATTATGGAGATATTTGGCAATGAAAGGAAGCAATTCTGGAGAAGGCAGATTGGACACCAGCCCACTGATGAGACTGTGGGGCCCAACATACAGGCCCAATTAATTCCAAATTTCATGGGATGCTATAAGACATGTATAGGAACAAATCACTCTTTAGGAGTTAATGCTAATTCGGCCTCCATGTTGGTCATTTAGTCGGCCCAAGTTAGAGATAAAATTCTGGGCCAGATTCTGCGGCCCAGAAAAACATTCCACTACATTGATCATATCTCCAATCCACCCCGAGTGATAACCTAGGATCAACTCATTCTTTTAAATTGAATCCACTTAAATCTTTTAGATATCTTTAAAACCCATCCAAAATCAATCCAAGTTGGCCACTTCATAGCCAAAAATTCATCCCTTAGGTTGTGTATCTTAGGTATCTTCTTAGGTCTCTGTGGAATCGACAACCCAAGCTACACTACAAGGACCGTTCTACCCTTCTTCTCTTGGGTAAATTTGGGCGTGAACCAAATTTTGAACACATCATTACACCTAATTGAGTTGGATGAAGTATGATGATGGATTTGATCAAAGGAATGGGCTTGGGATTTGGATCTGCTTATGAAATTATCTTGTATTAAAATATTTTGATGGGTTTCATGATTTTTTGGTATAAGTTTTTTTGGTGATCATTGTGTATTAAAATGTTTTTGGAAAAGGGAATTCGAATTTCATTTTTGATGAGATATATTTTGCTCGGGACTAGCAAAACTCAAGTTGGGGGGTGTGATTAGCCACTAAATGAGGCTAATATTCATTGTTAATATACATAATTTTCATGTTCTTTATTATTCATAAACACCATTTTAGTGCATTTTACACTTTGAACATCATTTCACATTATGATTGTAATACCTTCTTAAAATGCACTATTATGTGGTACATTTTTGAACATCATTTAAAGTACCCAATGATTCATCTGATTTTAAGGAATTTAATTTTACATATTTTAATTTTATATTTTTGGAAATTGATCTACACTTAAATATGAACATGTTTGATTCAAGGATCAGTGGAGAATTCATGGAGGATTATGGAGATATTTGGCAATGAAAGGAAGCAATTCTGGAGAAGGCAGATTGGACACCAGCCCACTGATGAGACTGTGGGGCCCAACATACAGGCCCAATTAATTCCAAATTTCATGGGATGCTAGAAGACATGTATAGGAACAAATCACTCTTCAGGAGTTAATGCTAATTAGGCCTCCATGTTGGTCATTTAGTCGGCCCAAGTTAGAGATAAAATTCTGGGCCAGATTCTGCGGCCCAGAAAAACATTCCACTACATTGATCATATCTCCAATCCACCCCGAGTGATAACCTAGGATCAACTCATTCTTTTAAATTGAATCCACTTAAATCTTTTAGATATCTTTAAAACCCATCCAAAATCAATCCAAGTTGGCCACTTCATAGCCAAAAATCCATCCCTTAGGTTGTGTATCTTAGGTATCTTCTTAGGTCTCTGTGGAATCGACAACCCAAGCTACACTACAAGGACCGTTCTACCCTTCTTCTCTTGGGTAAATTTGGGCGTGAACCAAATTTTGAACACATAATTACACCTAATTGAGTTGGATGAAGTATGATGATGGATTTTATCAAAGGAATGGGCTTGGGATTGGGATCTGCTTATGAAATTATCTTGTATTAAAATATTTTGATGGGTTTCATGATTTTTTGGTATAAGTTTTTTTGGTGATCATTTTGTATTAAAATGTTTTTGGAAAAGGGAATTCGAATTTCATTTTTGATGAGATATATTTTGCTCGGGACTAGCAAAACTCAAGTTGGGGGGTGTGATTAGCCACTAAATGAGGCTAATATTCATTGTTAATATACATAATTTTCATGTTCTTTATTATTCATAAACACCATTTTAGTGCATTTTACACTTTGAACATCATTTCACATTATGATTGTAATACCTTCTTAAAATGCACTATTATGTGGTACATTTTTGAACATCATTTAAAGTACCCAATGATTCATCTGATTTTAAGGAATTGAATTTTACATATTTTAATTTTATATTTTTGGAAATTGATCTACACTTAAATATGAACATGTTTGATTCAAGGATCAGTGGAGAATTCATGGAGGATTATGGAGATATTTGGCAATGAAAGGAAGCAATTCTGGAGAAGGCAGATTGGACACCAGCCCACTGATGAGACTGTGGGGCCCAACATACAGGCCCAATTAATTCCAAATTTCATGGGATGCTAGAAGACATGTATAGGAACAAATCACTCTTCAGGAGTTAATGCTAATTAGGCCTCCATGTTGGTCATTTAGTCGGCCCAAGTTAGAGATAAAATTCTGGGCCAGATTCTGCGGCCCAGAAAAACATTCCACTACATTGATCATATCTCCAATCCACCCCGAGTGATAACCTAGGATCAACTCATTCTTTTAAATTGAATCCACTTAAATCTTTTAGATATCTTTAAAACCCATCCAAAATCAATCCAAGTTGGCCACTTCATAGCCAAAAATCCATCCCTTAGGTTGTGTATCTTAGGTATCTTCTTAGGTCTCTGTGGAATCGACAACCCAAGCTACACTACAAGGACCGTTCTACCCTTCTTCTCTTGGGTAAATTTGGGCGTGAACCAGTGACACAGGGGGAGTGGCAGGATGACACATGAGGACACATGAACCGCCCCTATAGCCCTAAACTAGTGGCAGTTTGAACCGAACCACCACTAATACAAGCAGTTTTCAGTGAATTTAAGTCAATATTAGAGGGGTTTTAAACCCCCTATAATGTAACCGCCACTAAGGTCACCATGATTTTACCAACGGTTCCTTAAAACCGCCCCTACTAACAATAGGTGACCACATTAGTGGCGGTTCTCTACAACCGCTGTTAATGTCTTTAGAAGGGGTTGTAACCCCTTCTAATGTCAAAAATTGCTGAGTCAATAAGGTTATCTTATGAATTCTCTATTCCTTATGGTTTTATGTTTTAAAAATCACAAACACTTTTTTTCTTTCTCAAAATTTTTATCTTTCATTAAGAAAATTTTTCTTTCTCAAAAATTTTATCTTTTCTTAAGAAAATTTTTCTTTCTCAAAAATTTTTATCTTTCTTTAAGAAAAGTTTTCTTTTTCTAAAATTTTTATCTTTCCTTAAGAAAATTTTTCTTTCTCAAAAATTTTATCTTTCCTTAAGAAAAATTTTCTTTCTCTAAAAATTTTATATTTCCTTAAGAAAATTTTTCTTTCTCAAAAATTTCATCTTTCCTTAAGAAAATTTTTCTTTCTCAAAAATTTTATCTTTCCTTAAGAATTTTATTTTTCTCTAAAATTTTTATCTTTCCTTAAGAAAATTTTTCTTTCTCAAAACTTTTATCTTTCTCTAAGAATTTTTTTTCCTAAGAAAATTTATCTTTCCTTAAGAAAATTTGTCTTTCTCTAAGAAAATTTTCTTTCTTTAGGAAAATTTATCTTTCTCTAAGAAAATCCATATTATCTTTCTTTTTGGAATTGAAATTATCAGAATGGAAATTCTCAGAATGGAAAACATCCAAGAGAATTCTTATAATACCGATAAATTCTTCAAAGTATCCCAAAAGGTAAATTTTCTTACTTTTCATTTTCTAATTTTAAGTTTCAATTGTTGGTACTTCAATATTTTCAATTCATTTTTTACTTTACCTCAAAAGATCGGAATTAATATTTTCTACAATCATCCTCAACCGTCAGATCAGATCAGGTTATTTTCAGCCGTTTGATCATCTTATGGGAGTTGAAAAGGTCACAACTATGTCTATATAAGGGTTGCTTCATTTATTGAACACCACTTAATCTTCCCTAATCTCTGTGCCAAATTTATGTTGTCTTCAAAGTATACAGTCCAATTTCTCAGTTTCTTACACTATGAATGTCTCTCGAATCCTCAGCAGATCAGATGCTGATTAAAAAGGAAATAAAGGATTGGTCAATCTTTAGGGAAAGACTGGTATGCCTTAATTTCTTTGAAAAGTATGAATCCCTCATTTCTAAGGTCATAAGAACTAATGGATGGGAAAATTTATGCGTGGCTAAGGAAAAATCTTGGGATCCGGTTTACCCTGATCTAGTCATATAGTTCTATGAATCCGTTACTTTCTTTCAAAAGGATGGAAAGGATATGTTCAAGTTAAAATGTTATGACAAGAATTATACAGTTCCTTATAAGAAAGCGAAATTTTTTCTCAATATACCATATGAAGGAGAGGCTATTTTATGCTCTCAAAGACTTCCCTCGAAGGAAGGTTCTTTTGAAAAAGACAAGGCTTTGGATTATCTTGGTCTTAAGTATGTTAAGAATCCGAAGATTACAAATCTTACAACAAATCACAAGCCGGTAGCTCTCTGGATGCAAGGTTTCCTTATTCCAAGAAAATGAGATAAGGAATCTCTAAAGATATGTGATATCTTTCTTTTAGACTTCCTTGTCAATGTAAGGAAGATCAACTTGATTAAGTACATTTTTCTCACCATCCATGCAGTTAAAGGCAGAACCATTAGATCTTAGATACTTAAGTATCTGACAATTATCTCTAGGATAATTTTTATGTGCCTTCAAGAGTTGAATGATCCTTGATGATCAGTCTCTAAGTTTTTTAAGATTTTGTTGCTCAGCGATGATACTCTTAGAAGAATGAAGGTAGAGTTTTTACCAGAATCCAAAACTTTTGAAGAAATGGTTTTCCTGAATAAGGTTGATGTTCCAGAATCTTCAAAATTGGTATCTAAGAAAAAAAAACATGGAGAACCCAACTTACCGACACCGGTTCCTGATATTTCGGTATCAGCACCTCCTCCTGCAAAGAAGCCAAAAGCCTATTCTGATGCAACCGTTGCAAAGTGGAGAGAGATGGCAGCTACCAGAAAGGAAGGTGATCCTTCCTTTATCCTAAATCCTATAGAGGCTAAGACCTTAAAAATCAAGAAATATGAAAATCTAGAGAAATAAAAGAAGGAGAGGATCTTGAAGAAGAAATACTCAGAAGCTCAAGTGTGTCAGTATTTATTGAAATCTATAGATAAGAAATCTCAACAAGTACCAGAACCTTAAGTTGTTCATAAGAAACCAGTTGCCACTCCAGAATTACAGAAATCCAAGAAAGTCTTAACATTATCAGAACCTGTTCAAGAAATGGAATATCAGATCTTTGAAGAAGACAATGATGATGTTTTAATGGAAGTGTAAGATTACATTGAAACTCCTCAGAGTTCAAATTCTAAATCTGTTTATGAAGATCAAGAGTTTGAAGAATAAGTTGAAGTTGAAGTTGAAGAACAAGTTGAGATTGAAGTAGAAGAAGAAGATAAAGAAGAGGTTGAACAACAAAGTGATGAAGGGGAAGAGATACCTGAAGAATAATGACAAGAAGGAACACAAGAAGAAGAGCTTGAAGGAGAACAAGATACACATGGATATCTTAATGTTATCCAAGTATCAGATGAAAAAACCCCAGTTTGAAATTTTGTCAAAGGCAAGAGTGTTTTGGTTGCCTCATCTAAAAAAGAAATGCCTCAGAAGACTTCCAAAAGGATAGAGAAACTAGATTCCTTAAATCCAAGATGAGTTGAGAAAGGAAAAAATGATTCAGATTTTGAATCCTCGTCCTCTTTTGAGCATGACTTTGTCAAGATGTCTCTAAGAAAGTTAGTTAGTACTATTTTGATTCTTGCAAATATAGATGCCCAGAGTCAAATGATGCAATAGACCCTGAAACAAAAAACAGAATCTACCAATATTCTTATGGACATGGTGGTCAAGCAAGAAGAAGACTTCAGTAATCTTTTGATAGATTATAAATCTTAGAAGGTGACTTGTAAGAAAGTTTTTAACCGCACCAAAACCATCAATAAAGAGCTTAGACAGTTCAGTGACTTCATAGATTCAACAAATGTAGCTTTCAATACTTGTGAATCTGATTTCAACAAAGTCAAGGCATCCATTTCTGAGAAAGTTAGCCAACTCAATTTCGTTGCCCGGTCTGTAAGTAGTGAGAAGAAAGTTAGGGACAAATTAGTGAAAAAGGTGGCTGATCAAGAAGAGTTCATTAAGAATCAAGATGATAGAATCAAAGATCAAGAAGAAAGGATATTGTCTTTAGAAAAGAATAACCAAGATCAGAAGATCTTATTGAAAAAGATTCAAGAATATCATAATAAAGTGAAGAAACTTAAAGCTCTGATAAAGAAAATGTTGTCTAATAAGAAGAAGGATGGATGATTTTTTTTACATTCCGATGTTTTGTTGTAATCTAAGCTTTATTTCCTTAAGAAATTTCTTACATATCTATCTTTTGTTTTCGAATGTATATTTCTTTAACCTTACAAGTACATCTTATACTTCTCTGTTCCTTTTTGAAAATCACAAAGGGGGAGAATTTATTTGAAGGAAGAATTTAATAAAGACTCCAAAGGGGGAAAATCTATTAAGGGGGAATATGGAAAGAAAGAATAATTCCTAATTATGGGGGATTTTCTTTTAAGAAGAAATGTTTATCTAAAAGGGAAATATTTCCTTAAGAAAGAAAACTGAATGCTAAAGATCTAGAATATGATCCTTGGGAAACATAACCTAAGGGGGAGTTAGTCGTATTCATCCTAAATTTCTTTCAAAGAGGGAGATAAGTTTTTCGTAATTATTTATCAAAGTAAATATATTCTTCCTTAGCAAAGTTGTTTGTTCTTTCCAAAAAGGGGGAGATTGCTGAGTCAATAAGGTTATCTTATGACTTCTCCATTCCTTATGGTTTTATGTTTTGAAAATCACAAACACTTTTTTTCTTAAGTTCAAAATTTCTCATTCCGTTATACTTACAGAATTCTCATTTTATTATAAGATTTTCCATTCCGTTATACTTACAGATCGTTCATTACATTTACTTAAAAAAATTTCATTACGATGTATTTGTCATTATGTTTTACTTACATATTTAATAGAATGGTGTACTTAAGTTTCCGAAGTATTGTTTTACTTAAGCCTAAGTGATAACATTTTCATGATACTGATTCTGGTACAAATGTCATACCATTTTCATGATACCGATTCCGATACAAATGTCATACTATATTTATGATAATGGTACCCAAAAATAGTAATATTTTTTTCTCAATCCAATTCGTATATTATTAAGAATCCATTTTATTGGTAATGTTAAAGATTGTTTTTTGTATCATTCCAATATTATCTGATTCTAAGTTTTCTTATACTTACCTTTTATCTTAAACTAAAAATTGTTTCTTATACATGAAATGATGTCGTACAATCTGTTATAAACTAACCATTGTCTGTTTGACACATGTCCAAGTCCCTCCGAAATTTAAGGAAAATATGACTGTTGGAGTGGAGCCGACCGTTGAGAAGTTTTGCCTATAAATACAAGTTCATTTGAACGAGAAATATATAATTTGTGGATGAATTTGATGTATGTGAAAAAGCTTTGAAGTTTTTTTTAGAGAGATAGGATCTTACAACTCTCAGTGCTTCATGCGGATGTCATGAAAAACTTGTTCAGGTGTGAAAAACTTGTTCAGACTTGCTTTGTACAAACTCTGATTGTGCTGATTGTGGGATTTCGGATTTGGAAGACAGAGGTTATTATTTCCTTCTAAATCGAGGGCTTGCGGGGATAGCAAGACAGATACCGATCTTCAGATTGAGGGCTTACCTGGGTTTGGATAAGACATACTTTCTTGAAAGTATAAATCAAGGAACCTTTATCCAAGGTTTTTGGATACCCTTCTCTTTGAGTTAAAAGAATCTTATTGTCACTTTTTTTCTATTTCAAGTTGTTTTTATTCCACTTCTATTTTAACTTTGTTAAAGTTAGAAAGTATAACTTTCTTATACATGGTAATTCCATTACTCTGATTATATTAAAGATTCTATACGCTTTAAGGTAGAATATTTATTTTAAGAAAATATTTCTTAAGTTTTTATCTTAAGGTTGTAAAGTTTAAGAAAATGTTTCTTTAAGAGGGTTTGTGAATATTTTATTAACTTTTTTAAACTAAGTTTTCTTAATGTTAAAAGCTAACCTTAAGAAACAGATTTCCTTAATGTTAAGAAACTTTCCTTAAGAAATTTTTATACCAACTTTAAAGGTTCCAAAGGAATTTTTAAAGTATACAATTCACCCCTATTGTATTTTATCATCTCATTATAATATTCAATCCTATGAAAATAACCCCCTCTAAACTCACTGTTTTTTTGTAGTGTAACTGTGTGAACTAACCATGCAGATAGTATAAGTGAGATCCTAAAAAAGTGGATCTCACAGGTTTTTGCCTCTAAGTGGTTAGTTTTTACTATTAAGTGGTCATAACTTGGGATTTATCTTCCTTGAAGTCTGGAGAACCTCTCCCAACCATTTTGGAGTCAATCTAGAGGATTCACTTGGTGAATTGAAGCCGGATTCTTGAGGTATGTGATCGTTCTTCTTTGTTTTTGATCAGTTTCTTAGATCTACTTAGATATACTTCTCCTCTTCTCTTGGTTTCTTAGATATATGACCGTTATGGGTATATATAGGTGTGTGGATGCCAAATATGATGAGATTTGATCTTGATATTTATAGGAGAAGAGATATAAGGGGGGTTCTTGGAGAATCAACTCAGCTTCCTTGCGCATTATTCGTTTGTTGGGGTTTTTGTCAAAACCTTCAAGGTAGGAGGATTATTTCTCAACTCCACTTAGTATAACTAATTGGAATGATTTAAAATTTAAGGTTTTGTGTTTAATTTATTGTGATTTGGTTTTTGAACACTTGTTGGAAACTTTTTTGAGTGATTGTTGTGAAATCTGGAAAATTGGGTGTTTGAGTAAAGTGCTTTTGCTCTTGATTTTAAAATATAGATTTTAAAAAGAGGATTTTTCTAGATTGTTGGAAAATGAATTGGATTGGATGTTTTCAATAAAAGGGAAGGTTTTATTGAAATTAAATGTTTATTTGAAATTGGTTGTGCTTTGGTTGTCAATAAAAGTTCAGTTTTATTGAAGTGATTTGTTTTAGAAATGGAAATATTTGGTATAAATGGTGTTGGTGTGAGTTCATGCTTAACGAGACCTTAATAAGGTATGGGTACCATTAGGGTACAAGGGACATGACCCTGGATCGGGGGCATGTGTCATTAGGACACAAGGTAATTGGACGAGTGACCGCTCGTGAGTATGGAACTGCCAAACGAAGCATGCATGTGTGGGTGTGTTGTGAACTATGGAATGGGTATGCCAAATGATAAGAATAATTGGTTTTAAAGCTCTGATTAGTTATTTTTCTGAAAAAATAACTTGTTGGAAGTTGGTTTCATTTAGTTTTGTTTTCACTTGGTTGCAAACAGTTTTTGGAACTTGTTTATATTTGGGTATAAACTATTTTGGTAAATTGTTTTATATAAACTATTTTATATAAATGTGGGTAACTTTTCTATCCTAGTGGTGTGAGTAGGGAAGTCATTGGGGAAAAACTACCGAATTTTATACTCACCCCTACTTTTTCACTTTGGTACTTTTGTAGATGCTATTTTCTAGCACAAGGGAAAAGGTAATGTTTCCCACGTTTTTAGCACTACCTCGTGATATTTGGGGATTTTCAGTGATTGTGGATTTTGTAGTTTATGGATCATGGATTCTTGTGGCCTCTTGAGAGTATTTAGTTGTTTATCTATTGTGTACTTTGATACTGGTTTGGTCTTCTACTATTTCACACTTTGATATGGTTTTGAGATACATGAAGTTGTTTAGTTGTCTTTCTTGTGTTCATGCATCCTTTAGTAAATGGTTTGTTGGTTTATTAGTTTATTTCCTAAAGGGTAAACTGTCCCCCACTTGTATTTGAAACCCTTAGGAATTTATTTCCAGCCTTTGGTGTCTTGGGGATGTCGCTTAAGGCTAAGTAATGACTCATTATGTTCTCAAGCCAATGAGGATGAGCGGGTCATTACAAATGGTATCAATCTGGTCATTCCTTTGAGGTTTAAATGTTATCATCTTGTTCGGTCCTTTCATAACAAGTGTTCATTAGTGTTCTTGGTCTTGGAGTTGAAATTATTTCTTGTTTATTCATTGGGTTGGAATCTTAGAAAGTAGTAGGATTTTTGGAACTTTAAATGTATAACATAAAAGGATGTAGCTAACCCTTTTATGCTGAACTTCATGTTACCAGGGTGTTGGGTACATAAGTGTTTTAGATACACTTCTAAAATTTTGGAATCTCATTATCATGAGGATACGAGCATGACATGCATTGTAGAGGAATGACTTCCCACTAGGAGTGCATATTTCATTTGGAGTAATGATTTATGATTTGTGCACAAGGTGTAAATTTTTGAAAAAATGCAGAATTTATTTTTAAATAAAAGATTTTGAAAAGAAGATATTTGGTGTATTTTGAAAATGGTTTGGTTTTCAAAATCATGAATGAATGTTTCAAAAATGTTTGAACATGGAACTATGTTGTTTTTGGAAAACAAGGTTGAGATAGTTGATATGATAGAATTTGAAATGCTAAGCCATCAGTTTCTAGAGAGTGAGATTGACAGAGTTTGTTGTTGGTTTAGAAAATGGCACCTGGTAGGCATTGTCGAAACCAAACCAAAGAAGCTGTGGAGAATGTGGTTGTACCTGGACCATGGGTGAACCAAGAGTTGGTTCAAATTATTTTCCAAGCTTTTCAAGCTGTGGATACAGGGAACCAGAGGAATGATCCAAGGCATGTGGATGATACCATCCAGTTCATGAAGCGGAATCCACCTAACTTCTGAGGTGATGCTGAACCCGAGAAGGCGGAGGTGTGGCTGAGTAGGATGAATTGTATCTTTTACTTCATCAGCACACCGGTAGAGCTAAAGTTCAAGATGGTGACATATATGCTCAAGGATCTTGCATGCTAGTGGTGAGATTTAGTGGTGCATGCTAAATTGGATAAAGGCCTTACATGGGAGGATTTTGAGGAATTTTTCAACAAAAAATTATATCCTCACATGTTCACGATCTAGAAAATGATGGAATTATTCAGCCTGAAACAAGAGAGTCTCTCTATAATAGAGTAGACAAATAAATTCACGAATTTAGTCCGTTTTTCACCACAGGTTGTGGAAAGTGCATTCTTGAAGGCACGCATCTTCGAATCGGGGCTACAAGAGGAGATTCGATCAAAGATTGCGGTGCTCTGTATTACGGATTATACAGAGATAGTGAACAAAGCAACTATGGCTAAACATGATATCTTAGGATCTACGGGAGGAGGTATGATGATACCTATAGGTAATGGTGGGAACTCAACCACTGGGAGCAAGAGAAAAAGGGACACCTATTTTCAAGGTGGAAGTGGAAATCAGACGACTAGATTAGTGAACCTTCCTCCACAACCCTAGAGTAAAGAAGGTTACTTTCAATGTGGTTCGCTTGACCACATCAAGTGAGAGTGTATGACACAACCTAGAGCATGCCATAACTGCAAGTAGATGAGGCATATTCAACGCTATTGTTGTAGTGCTCCAAGGTCAGGTGCTCGAGACACTTCTCAGGCATCACAAACATCATATGATTTGATAAGACGAGGACAACAGAATCAATCTCGTCAGCAGAGCAGAGCTAGACATGGTGATTCTAGAAATACCATGACTCCTCAACTAGGGAAATCTCATCAAGGAAATAAGGAGAACAATGCAACGACAAAGAAATTGTATGGAGATGATCAATTGATTGTCGATGATCAAGATCTATAGCGAGAGGTATGATTATTTTGAATTCTACCCTTATAAAAGTGCTCTTTGATACTGGTGCATCACATTCTTTCATTGCTTCTCATGTTATTAATTCACTATGTTTAAATTTTTAAATGATGCCTTCTATTTTAAAACTCCAAACTCCTCTCTAGGAAAGATAATTTCAAGCCTTTGTGTGTTGAGCATGTGTTATAACTGTTGATGGAGCTGAGTTGAGATGGTACTTCTCAATGTTGGACATGGATGTCTATGAGGTAATACTAGGTATGGATTGGTTGATAACGTTTAAGGTTCACATCAACTGTTATAGGAGAACAATTAGTTTCATGACAGAGGACGACATTGAACATCTCTTTAGAGGAGAGAGGATGATAAAGAAAGGTAAAAAGTGCTTGTTGGCACCAATGGTGGGAACGATCTCTTATCATTTGACAATGTTGTCTTTGGAATCAATGGAATAGATCGAGGAAAATATTTTTCCAGCAATTGTGGATCAATTTTTAGATGTATTTCCTGAGAACTTCTCAGGGTTACCACCTATACGGGAAGTGGAGTTTACGATTGATCTACTTCCAAGGACCAATACTATTTCCCTTTCGTCTTATAGGATGACACCAAAGAAGTTATGGGAATTGAAAGTGCATTTGGAGGAGTTGGAAAGCAAGGATTTCCTTCAACCAAGTACGTCTCCATGGTCAACACCAGTTGTGTTTGTAAAGAAATTAGATGGAACTCTTTGGATGTGTGTTGATTATCGTAATCTTAACCAAGTTACGATAAAGAATAGATATCCAATTCCACACATTGATGATCTGTTCAATCAATTAAGGGGAGATCAGTGGTTCTCCAAGATTGAATTGCGATCAAGATATCACCAATTGCGAGTTTGGAAGGAAGATATTACAAAGAAAGCTTTCAAAATCAGATATGGCCACTATGAATATGTAGTTATGCCTTTCGGTCTAACGAATGCACCAGAAGTATTCATGGATTTGATGAATTAGATATTTTAGTGATATCTGAATTCCTTTGTTTTGGTGTTTTTGGATGACATCTTGGTGTATTCAAAGACAAGGGATGACTATGAGGAACACCTAGAAACAATGTTAAAAATCTTGAGAGATCACCGTTTTTATGAAAAATTATCAAAGTGTAATTTTTGGATACAAGAATTACGTTTTCTTGGACATTTCATTTTTGAAAAAGGAATTACTGTTGATCCTAAAAAGATATAAGCTGTTATCTTGTTGCAACCATCGAAGAATGTCTTCAAGATACGAACTTTTCTTGGTCTAGTTGGTTACTACTGAGGCTTTGTGTGTGATTTCTCATTACTAGCTTCACCAATGATAGCTCTGACAAAGAAGAATACTCCATTCCAATGGACAGAGGAATTCCATAAGTATTTCTAGGAGCTGAAAGTTTGGCTTACATCGACACCTATCTTGATTTTTTCAGAATTATGACAGGGGTATGTCGTGTACTGTGATGCTTTAGGATCAGGGTTGGGTTGTGTCCTCATGCACAGAGACCATGTGGTTTCTTATGGCTCAAAGCAGTTGAGGTTGCATGATAAAAATTACCCAACATGTGATTTAGAGTTAGCTGTAGTCACAATGCTTTGAAAACATGGAGACACTATCTATTTGGTGAGAAATTCACTGTGTTCACGGATCACAAAATCTTGAAACCCATTTTCTCACAGCATGATTTGAATCTAAGGCAAAGGATATGGATGAATTATCTCTAGATATTTCACTTTGACTTGATGTATACACCAGAAAAAGGGAATTCTATGACAGATGCATTGAGCAAAAATTCATATGGTTAGTTGGCGAAATAAGCTTCAGATGAATTGCAGTTGATGTTGGTCCTAGTTGACATGCATACGGAATGTGAAGACTGAGGTGATGTTATGGTTTTCTTTTCATCTAAATTTGTTCCTGGTTTGGTAAATATGGTCAAATAGGCACAAACATCTAATGTAAAATGTCTAGTTATGAGTTCAAAACTCAATGGTGGGGAGACCATTGAAAGATGAAAACTTGATGGGAGTTTAATTTTGTGTTTTAGAGATTGGATGGTTTTACCTATGGCTTTTCAGAAACAACTCCTTCATGCTTACCACCATTCGATATGGGATGTAAATCCAGACACACAGAAGATGTATAAGGCATTGAAGGCGCAGTTTTTGTGGAGCAGTATGAAAAGAAAGGTGGCTGAGTTCGTCTCGTGGTGCTTAACTTGTCAACAGGTTAAAGTAGAGCATTAGATCTACTTCTCCTCTTCTCTTGGTTTCTTGTGCGTTCTTCATTCGTTGGGGGGTTTTTGTCAAAACATTCAAGGTAAGAGGCTTATTTATTGACTCCAATTATTAAAACTAATTGGAATGCTTTAAAATTTAAGGTGTGGTATTTAATTTATTATGATTCGTTTGTTGAACACTTGTTGGAAACCTTTTTGAGTGATGGTTGTGAAATCTGTATAATTGGGTGTTTGAGTAAAGTGCTTTTTCTCTTGGTTTTAAAATATGGATTTTAAAAAGGAGATTTTTCTCGATTGTTGGCACATGAATTAGATTATATTTTTTCAATAAAAGGGAAGGTTTTATTGAAATGAAACGTTGCTTTGAAATTGGTTGTGCTTTGGTTTTCAATAAAAGTTTAGTTTTATTGAAGTGGTTTGTTTTGGAAATGGAAATATTTGGAATAAATGGTTTTGGTGTGAGTTTATGTTTAACGATTCCTTAATAAGGGAAGAGTACCATTGGGGTACAAGGGATGTGACCCTGGATTGGGGGCGTGTCATTGGGACACAAGGTAATTGGATGAGAGACCGCTCATGAGTATGGAACTGTCAAATGAAGCATGCATGTGTGAGTGTGTTGTGAACTATGGAATGGGTATGAAAAATGATAAGAATAATTGATTTTAAAGATTTGATTAGTTATTTTTCTAGAAAAAACTTTATAGAAATTGGTTTCATTTAGTTTTGTTTTCACTTGGTTGCAAACGGTTTTTGGAACTTGTTTATATTTGGGTATAAACTATTTTGGTAAATTGTTTTATATAAATTTCTTTATATAAGCATGGATAACTTTTATATCCTAGTGTCATGAGTAGGGAAGTCATTGTGGAAAACCTACTGAGTTTTATACTCACAACTACTTTTTCACTTTGGTGCTTTTGCAGATGCTATCTTCTGAGACAGGGGCAAAGGTAACGTTTCCCACATTTTTAGCACTACCTTGTGATATTTGGGGTTGTTCGGTGATCATGGAGCTTGGAGTTTATGGATCATGGAGTCTTGTGTCCTCTTGAGAGTCTTTAGTTGCTTATCCATTGTGTACTTTGATACTGTTTTGGTCTTCCACTGTTGCACACTTTGATATGGTTTTGAGATACATGAAGTTTTTTAGTTGTCTTTCCTGTGTTCATGCATCCTTTATTAAATCATTTGTTGGTTTATTGGTTTATTTCCTAAAGGGTAAATCGTCCCCCAATTTTATTTGAAACCCTTAGGCATTTATTTCCAGCCTTTGGTGTCTTGGGGATGTCGCTTAAGGCCAAGTAATGACTCATTGTGCTCTCAAGCCAATGAGGATGAGCGGTTCATTACAAATGGTATCAATCTGGTCATTCCCTTGAGGTTTAAATGTTATCAGCTTGTTCGGTCCTTGCATAACAAGTGTTCATTAGTTTTCTTGGTCTTGGAGTTGAAATTATTTCTTGTCTATTCCTTGGGTTGGAATCTTAGAAAGGAGTAGGATTTTCAGAACTTGAAATGTATAGCATAAAAGGATGTAACTAACCCTTTTATGCTAAACTTCAAGTTACCAGGGTGTTGGGTACATAAGTGTTTAGAAGACACTTCTAGAATTTTGGAATCTCATTTTCATGGGTTTAGTCAAGGAGACGAGCATGAAATTCATTGTAGAGGAATGAATTCCCACTAGGATTGCATATTTAATTTGGAGTAATGATTTATGATTTGTGCACAAGGTGTAAATTTTTGAAAAAAATGCAGAATTTGTTTTTAAATGAAAGATTTTGAAAAGAATATATTTGGTGTATTTTGAAAATGGTTTGGTTTTCAAAAGCATGAATGAATGTTTCAAAAATGGTTGAACATGGAACTAGGTTGTTTTTGGAAAACAAGGTTGTGATGGTTGATATGATAGAATTTTAAATGCTAAGCCTTCAGTTTCCAGAGAGTGAGCTTGACAGAGTTTGTTGTTAGTTTAGAAAATGGCACCCGATAGGCGTCGTCGAAACCAAACCAAAGAAGCTGTGGAGAATTTGGTTGTACCTAAACCATGGGTGAACCAAGAGCTAGTTCAAAGTATTTTCCAAGATTTTCAAGCTGTGGATATGGAGAACTAGAGGAATGATCCAAGCCATGTGGATCATACCATCCAGTTCATGAAGCATAAACCACCTAACTTCCGGGGTGATGCTGAACCTGATAAGGTGGAGGTGTGGATGAGTAGGATGAATTGTATCTTCTACTTCATCAACACACTGGTAGAGCTAAAGTTCAAGATGGCGATGTATATTTCCGAGGATATTTCATACCAGTGGTGGGATTTAGCGGTGGAGGCTAAATTGTATGAAGGCCTTACATGGGAGGATTTTGAGGAATTGTTAAACAAACAATTCTATCCTCACATGTTCAAGATCTAGAAAATGATGGAATTCTTCAGCCTGAAACAAGAGAGTCTCTCTATAATAGTGTATGCAACTAAATTCACAAATTTAGTCCGTTTTTTCACCATAGGTTGTGGAAAGTGCATTCTTGAAGGCACGCATCTTCGAATCAGGGCTACGACAGGAGATTAGATCAAAGATTGTGGTGATCTGTATTATGGATTATACAGAGATAGTGAACAGAGTGACTATGGATGAATGTGATATCTCAGGATCTATGGGAGGAGGTATGATGATACCTATAGGGAATGGTGGGAACTCAAACATTGGGAGAAAGATAAAAAGGGACACCTATTTCCAAGGTGGAAGTGGAAATCAGACGACTAGATTAGTGAACCTTACTCCATAACCCTAGAGTAAAGCAGGTTGCTTTCAATGTGGTTCGCTTGAACACATCAAGCGAGAATGTACGACACAACCTAGAGAATGCAATAAATGCAAGTAGATGAGGCATCTTTAGAACTATTATTGCAGTGCTCCAAGGTCAGGTTCTCAAGACACTTCTTAGGCATCACAATCGTCGTATGCTTCGAAATGATGAGGACATAAGAATCAATCTCATTATCAGAGTAGAGCTAGCCATAGCGATTATAGAAATACCCTGACTCCTCAACTAGGAAAATCTCAGTAATGAAGTAAGGAGAACAGTGCAATGAAGAAGCAATTGTATGGAGCTGAGCAGTTGATTGTCGATGATCAAGCTGGACCATCTATAGTGAGAGGTACAATTATTTTGAATTATACTCTTATACAAGTGATCTTTGATACTAGAGCATCACATTCTTTCATTGCTTCTCATTCTGTTAATTCACTATGTTTAAAGTTGGAAATGATGCCTTCTATTTTAAAACTCCAAACTTCTTTTGGGGAAAGAGAATTTCAAGCCTTTGTGTGTCGAGCATGTGTTATAACTGTTGATAGAGTTGAGCTGAGATGAGACTTCTCGATGTTGGACATGGATGTCTATGAGGTAATACTGGGTATGGATTGGTTGACAATGTTTAAGGCTCACATCAACTGTTACAGGAGAACAATTAGTTTCATGATGGAGGACTACATCGAACATATCTTCAGAGGAGAGAGGATGATAAAAAAGGTAAAAAGAGCTTGTTGGCACCAATGGTGGGAATGATATCTTATCAGTTGATAGCGTTGTCTTTGGAATCAATGGAAGAGATCGAGGAAAATAGTTTTCCAGCAACTGTGGATCAATTTCTAGATGTATTTACTGAGAACTTCTCAGGGTTACCACCTATAAGGGAAGTGGAGTTTACGATTGATCTCTTTCTAGGGACCAGTCCTATTTCCCTTTCATCTTATAGGATGGAACCAACAGAGTTACGGGAATTGAAAGTGCAGTTGGAGGAGCTAGAAAGAAAGGGTTCCAATCAACCAAGTACATCTCCATGTTCAGCATCAATTGTGTTTGTAAAGAAAGTATATGGAACTCTTCAGCTGTGTGTTGATTATCATAAGCTTAGACAGGTTATGATAAAGAACAGATATCCACTTCCACACATTGATGATCTGTTCAATCAATTAAGAGGATCTTAGTGGTTCTCCAAGATTGAATTGTGATTAGGATATCACCAATTGTGAGTTCGGAAGGAAGATATTCCAAAGTCAGCTTTCAGAATCAGATATGGCCACTATGAATATGTAGTTATGCCTTTCGGTCTAACTAATGCACCATCGGTTTTCATGGATTTGATGAATCAGATATTTCAGTGATATCTGGATTACTTTGTTGTGGTGTTTTTGGATAACATCTTGGTGTATTCAAGACAAGGTCTGACTATGAGGAACACCTAGAAACGGTGTTACAAATCTTGAGAGATCACCGTTTGTATTCCAAATTATCAAAGTGTGATTTTTGGATACAAGAAGTACGTTTTCTTGGCCATGTCATTTCTGAAAAAGGCATTACTGTCGATCTTGAAAATATAAAAGCTGTTATCTTGTGGAAACCACCGAAGAATGTCTTCAAGATACGAAGTTTTCTTGGTCTAGCTGGTTACTACTGAATTTTTGTGTGTTATTTCTCATGAATAGATTCGCCAATGAGAGATCTGACAAAGAATAATTCTCCATTCCAATGGACAGAGGAATGCCTGAAGTCTTTCTAGGAGCTGAAAGTTTGGATTACATCCACACCTATATGGATTTTTTCAGAATCAGGATAGGGGTATGTCATGTACTGTGATGCTTCAGGATCAGGGTTGGATTGTGTCCTCATGCAAGGATACCATGTGGTTGCTTATGGTTTAAGGCAGTTGAGGGTGCATGATAAGAATTAACCAACACACAATTTAGAGTTAGCTTCAGTCGTCCATGCTTTGAAAACATGGAGACACTATCTATTTGGTGAGAAATTCACTGTGTTCACGGATCAAAAAATCTTGAAACCCATTTTCTCATAGTGAGATTTTAATCTAAGGAAAAGGATATGGATGGAGTATCTATAAATGTTTCACTTTGACTTAATGTATACACCAGAAAAAGGAAATTCTGTGGCAGATACATTGAGTAGAAAGTTATATGCTCAGTTGGAGAAATAAGCTTAAGATGAATGGAAGTTGATGTTGATCCTAGTTGATATGTATATGGAATGTGAAGACCGAGGTGATGTTGTGGTTTTATTTTCATCTATTCTTGTTCCTGATTTTGTAAATATGGTCAAATAGGCACAAACATCTAATGTAAAATGTCTGGTTATGAGTTCAAAAGTCAATGGCGGGGAGACCATTGAAAGCTGGAAACTTGATGGGAGTTTAGTTTTATATTTTAGAGATCGGATGGTTGTACCTATGGCTTGTCAGAAACAACTCCTTCATGTTTACCATCATTCGAGATGGGATGTACATCCAGGAATATAGAAGATGTATAAGGAATTGAAGGCGCAGTTTTGGTGGAGCGGTATGAAAAGGAAGGTGTCTGAGTTCGTCTCGTGGTGCTTAACTTTTAAACAGGTTAAAGTAGAGCATTAGAGACCAGGGGGAATGTTTTAGTATTTACCTATACTAGTGTAGAAATGGGATTAGATAACTATGGATTTTGTTACAGGTCTTCCAAGAACGGTCTGAAAATATGATGCCATTTGGGTGATAGTGGATCGGCTTACCAAGTTATCCCATTTCATCTCCATTCATGAAACTCATACTATGGAGGATTTGTTAAATATATATATATGAGAAGTGGTAAAGAGTCATGGAGTACCAGTTTCAATAGTCTTAGGTAGAGATTTGGGGTTCACGTCTCATTTCTGGAAATCCTTACAACAATCCCTTGGGACTCAGTTGACTATGAGCATGGCATATCATCCTCAGACAGACAACCGGTTTGAGCGGATGATACAAACGTTAATAGACATATTATGAGCTTGTGTAATAGATTTTAGTGGCTTATGGGAGGATCATATACCCTTGGCGGAGTTCTCATATAATAACATCTATCATGCCTCAATACATATGGCTTCATTTGAAGCATTGTATGGGTGTCCTTATCATTCTCTACTATACTAGGTGGAAATAGGTGAAAATTCACTAGTTGGTCCAAGACTTGTCCAAGAAACAACAGATAAGTTCAATTTTATTAGAAAGAGGATGGAGACGTCTCAAAGTCATCAGAAATCTTATGCAGATCACCATCGAAGGCCATTGTCATTCACTGTGGGTGACCATGTCTTCTTGACGATATCTCCCAGGCTTGGACATCATCATTTTGGGAAGCAAGGAAAGTTATATCCTAGATACATTATCCCTTTATAGATATTGGAATGGATCAGAGAGGCGGCATATCAGTTGGCATTACCACCATAGTTCAGTTCGGTGCATAATGTGTTCCATGTATCTCAGTTGAAAAAGTATCAACCTGATCCTGACCATGTGATCAGATGTGATCACATTGATCCAGAGCCACATGCTTTGTTGATACATATCCCAATAAAAATTGTGTATAGGCAATTGAAAGTATTTAGAGGAAAAACATCTGTCTAGTGCAGGTTTTATGGCAACATGGTCAGATTCAGGAATAAACTTGGGAACACAAGAAGGAGATGAAAGAGTAATAGCCATAACTCTTTCATATCGGCATAGATTTTCTACTTTATGAGGATGGAAAAACCAATGGTGGGGAGAATGTAGTACCCCTAGTTTTTGGTATGTAACCCTTACTTGATGCTTTTATGGTTACAAAGTTTAAGGGTGATGGATGGGAGAGTTGGGAGAACTTTGGAAGTGGTTTTGCGGAAAAATGTAAGTCGCACAGGTGACACACAGTTTGCCTAACCGTGCAGCCAAACTATGCGCAATGGTCCTCTTGAGGTAGTAACTCCAGCACAGTTGGAGCATAGTTAGGGAGACCATGTGATGAAGTCATGCGAGGGTCTACCTAGGTAGTAGCTAGCGCACGGTTAGCACACAGTTTGTCTAATCGTGCGAACTAGTTGTGCGGATTGTTTAAGTGAGATCCTAAAAAAGTGGATCTCACACGGTTTTTCCTCTAAGTGGCTCATTTTTACTTATAAGCAGCCATAACTCTAGATTTATCTTCCTTTAAGGTAGGATAAACTCTCCCAATCATTTTGGAGTCAATCCGGAGGCTTCCCTTGGTAAATCGAAGCCATATTCTTGAGGTATGTGATCGTTCTTCTTCGTTCTTGATCAGTTTCTTAGATCTACTTAGATCTAATTATCCTCTTCTCTTGGTTTCTTAGATATACACCTATTATGGGTAGATCTAGTTTTTGATGCCAAATATTATGATATTTGGCCTTGATCTTGCTAAGAGAATAGATCTAAGGCAGGCTCTTGGAAAATCGACCCGGTTTTCTTATGCGTTCTTCGTTCGTTGGGGTTTTTGTTAAAACCTTCAAGGTAAGAGGCTTCTTTCTTGACTCCACTTAGTAGAACTAATCGAAATGCTTTAAAATTTAAGGTGTGGTATTTAATTGATTGTTATTTGTTTTTTGAACACTTGTTGGAAACCTTTTTGAGTGATGGTTGTGAAATATGTAAAATTGGGTGTTTGAGTAAAGTTCTTTTGCTCTTGGTTTTAAAATATAGATTTTAAAAAGGGGAATTTTCTGGATTTTTGGAACATGAATTATATTAGATTTTTTCAATAAAAGGGAAGGTTTTATTGAAATGAAACATTTCTTTGAAATTGGTTGTGCTTTGGTTTTCAATAAAAGTTCAGTTTTATTGAAGTGTTTTTTTTGGAAATGGAAATATTTGGAATAAATGGTGTTGGTGTGAGTTTATGATTAACGATACCTTAATAATGTACAAGTACCATTGGGGTACAAGGGATGTGACCCTAGATTGGGGGCATGTCATTGGGACACAAGGTAATTGTACAATAGACCGCTCATGAGTATGGAACTGTCAAACGAATCATGCATGTTTGAGTGTGTTGTGAACTATGGAATGAGTATGACAAATGATAAGAAGAATTGGTTTTAAATCTTTGATTAGTTATTTTTCTGGAAAGAACTTGCTAGAAATTGGTTTCATTTAGTTTTTTTTCACTTGGTTGATAACGGTTTTTGGAACTTGTTTATATTTGAGTATAAATTGTTTTGGTAAATTGTTTTATATAAACTATTTTATATAAATGTGGCTAACTTTTATATCCTAGTGGCATAAGTAGGGAAGTCATTGGGGAAAACCTACTGAGTTTTATACTCACTACTGCTTTTTCACTTTGGTGCTTTTACAAATGTTATCTTCTAAGACAGGGTCAAAGGTAACATTTCCCACGTTTTTAGCACTACCTCATGATATTTGGGGCTGTTCGGTGATTGTAGAGCTTGGAGTTTATGGATCCTGGAGTCTTGTGTCCTCTTGAGAGTCTTTAGTTGTTTATCCGCTGTGTACTTTGATACTAGTTTGGTCTTCCTCTGTTGCACACTTTGATATGGTTTTGAGATACATGAAGTTGTTTAGTTGTCTTTCTTGTGTTCATGTATCCTTTAGTAAATGGTTTTTTGGTTTATTTGTTTATTTCCTAAAGGTTAAATCATCCCCACTTGTATTTGAAACCTTTCAGCATTTATTTTCAGCCTTTGGCGTCTTAGGGATATCGTTTAAGGCCAAGTAATGACTCATTGTGCTCTCAAGCCAATGAGGATGAGCAGGTCATTACAAGTAATCTGTCCAATAGAATAGTAACCTCACCTATGAGAGTATAAATAAAATTTATGTATCTTATAAGTGTAATCATGATATATTTATATCATAGAATAAGTAAATAAATGTTTTGTAAATGATAAATTAAGTGTTGATGTTTTTGTAAGTCATAAATATTTAATTACAATTTTATAATTAATATAATGATTTAAAAGAAAATATATTTTCATAAAATAAATTAATATTTTATTGACATATGATTATAAGATAATTTTATGATACCCTGATTAAATTTTCAAGGTGTTATAAAATCAGTTATAGTTTTAAATCTGGTATTTTTTGAATAAATTATGATTTTAATTAAAAATTAAATTTATCATATTTAGAAAATTATTTTCATAAAATTTAGTTCATTTTTGAATTCTAAACATCAAAAAATGTTTGGGGTGAATTTTTGGGATTTTTCTAAAATACTTTATTTTTTTATGAATAGTGAAATATGGTAATTTACGGTATTTAACAAATTCATGAATTATTGAGTCATAGATGTTTTAATGATGATTTAAGCCCAAAATATCAAACTTTTCATCATTATTTTAATATATTTATTAATAATTTTTAAACTATCCATAGTCTTGAGCCAATGTAATAAACTAATGAATATAATAATGAGAAAACACCCCTCTCCTCCACTATAAATATCACCCCTCACTATCTATTCTCCTCACACTTAAAAGACTTTTAGATTGTTTAATTTCTTCCCAATTACCTTCCCAAGACTCTCCCCCACATCTAAAACCTCCAGGTCTCACCAAAAGGCCAAAACCAAGGGCCTTAAGGAGGTTCTCAAGGAGGAGAATTCAAGAGGTAAAATCCTCTTTCATTTTCTTTTCTTATACTCTCTTCACCTCACCTTATCCAAGTGACATGAAAAATACAATATCTTATATATACTGGATGTTACCATGTTGATGAAAAAATTCATCATCAAACTTCTTCTCCTCTATCTTTTATTCTAAAATTGAGAACACCATCTGTGATGTGTCGATTTACCGCCATCATGGACGATACACTTTCATTTTTCTTTAGTGCCTTCAAGTCTGGTCTTAAAACCATTATTATGGTTAAACCATATTGTATCATACATATTAGAAGTTATTTAATGTTCTGGAACCAATATATAAACATGATACTGAATTAAATGATATAAGTTCATGATGATCGTAGAAATCGTCAAAACAAATTAAATCATTTTCATTAATGTTTTATCTAATGATTCATCCTCATATCAGAAAACAAAATGATATATGGTATCATTTAATATTATGGAAACATATTAACACCATTTCATTCCACTTATGTAGTTTTTCTTCCATTTTATAAGAAAATCCATAATGAACCAACCATGGAAACCATGAAATAAATGCACCCGAAACAATGTAAATAACAAAATATTATTAATAAATGGGTGGAAAATTTTATAAGAAGATAATGTAAGGTATTATAAACATGATTAAAATTATGTAATAAATTAATAACACTATTCAAACTATTATACATTAGGTTTGAACACATTTTAAGGAAGTCAAACCCGAGTTAAGAGACTCTTTAACTAAAACATTGTTTTAAATGTTTTAAAGATTTATTCTTCTAAATCTTTCTATTTTATGTCCATATCTTTAAAATGGTTTTTATGAATTTATATATATGGTTATTAATGTTTTAATTTATCTTATGAGTTTTGAAAATGGATATTTTTTCATGTGTTATGTAAGGGACTTTCCTTTTAAAATCCTTTTAAATGTCACTTTTATGAAATTCAAAAAGATTGTTTTTTTAATATATACAGCATGAGCGGTTTCTCCCGATTTCAGGACTCTTTATTATTATAATGTTTTTATTATATGTTTTCAAAGTTATTTTTTGAAAGAATACGATTTCATTATTATGTGCACGGTTCTAAAATTGATTTTTAGGAAAAATGGTATTTTGAAATCTGAATGTGTTTTGCTCAAGGGTTTAAATGAGTTATCAAGAGTTTTATTCATGATATATTCCTTATAAATTATTTATTAAAGGTTGATCCCATTATAGCTCAATATATTATGGTTTTATCCCCATTATAGATCAATATATGATAGGTTGAGCCTCATTATAGCTCAATATATGATAGGTGAGCCCCATTATAACTCTCCAATGCATTGGGTACTACAAAGATGGAATTTTACTGTAAGGTTATTCCATTTGAAAGTGTGAATGTAAGAGTGATATGGTAATGATGTCCCAAGTCTATTGCATGATTTTTCTATACATGCTTATGAGTTTTTTAAAAAGGGGTTTTTAATGGGTTTTCATGTTTTCACTGGGCTAACATTTTTCTTTTTTTATGTTCCTTAATGAGCTTTTTGTGCTTATATCAAGTTTTTAAAATGTTTTTCACAGGGTATAAGGATGTATAAAATAAAGAAGGAATTCAAGTTGAATGTTATGAATTTTTTTTAAAGAAATCATGTATTATTTTTTAAAACTTTTATATTTTGAAAAAATGGATATTTTTTAGCAGTATCCTCTTTGTATGAATATGGTTTGTTATGTCCTAATTCTCTAAATCTCCACACCTAAAAAGATCCTCAATATGAAAGAAAGTAAATTATTGAATAAAACTCAAGATTATGTAATGTTTTAAGGCTAGGTATTTATACATCTTGACACACAAGGCCTTGACGAGATGATTAAAGCCAACAATCATGCTTCTACTCAAGACCGTGATCGAGCCCTACTATTCCTTCATCACCATCTCCATAAAGATTTAAAGAATGAGTACCTAATGGTGAAAGATTATTTTCTATCATGAAAATTCCTCAAGGAGTTACATGAACACCTTCGAATGGTGCTATTTTTAGGAGAAAGGTATGAGTTTTAACACCCCAAGATTTTATGATATATTTCTTTTAAAATAAATTTATTTATTTTTGATAGTTTTCGTTACATGCAACATTGAGTTTAAATGAACCGTGATCTACTGTTAAAATATTTTTTAAATGTGATCATTATAACTTATCCATTAAAATTGACGAGTATGAATAATACTAAATAAATTATGAAAAAATTATGGTTTATAATGAATTAATTAGTTATCAATTGATTGGAAATGAAAATAAAAATCATTTGAAGGTAAAAGTGAAGTTTTTTTGAAAATCTATTTTCATGCACCCAATGCGTTTTTATTTTAATAAATTAAATAGACCACTATTGGTGAACGATTTTAGTAAAATGTATATATTACATATTCAATAAAATGTTTTAACATTTATCTAATATTTATTCTTGGCATGAGATAATAATAAATCTCATTTTATGTTTTAAAACGATATTTTTCTAAAAAGCAGTTTTCGTCACGTTTTTCATGATTATTTTAAAATTAATTTTTGTCACTTAGAGAAATTTAATCTTGAAAAAAAGATTACATATTTAAAATTAGGAGTATCAAATTTGGTAAATAAGACTCTTTTATTTTTGGTCATTATGAATAGAAACCTTGGTAATTTTTTTTACCAAAGTAAGGGTAAAATGAGTAAAATGAGGTTAAAACTTTGGGGATAGGACTTTTAAAATTTTTCTAACACTTTCCTTAATTCCATTGGATTAGTGGAGTTTAACCATTTCTATACAAGTATCTAAAATATGGCCACTTGGTGCCATTTTTCTTTGATATTGACCTTTATATTATTTTAAATAAAGAAAAATACAAAATGAAACTCTATTGACTTTAAACTTCTCTTTTATGTTCACATAGGGATAGAAATAAGTTGTGAATGAATATTAAAATTTATTTTATGCATAATAATTTTTTTTATGATGGTAATTTATTTCTATTTTTTAGAGATTATATAATTATCTTAAATGCTTGCACAACACCGACATAATATTTATTCAATTAATGGAAAAAATAAATAAATGATTTTAAAAGTATTAAAAGTAATAAAATTTGGATAAATTATTATGTTACATGAATTTTATAGACTAATAAATCATATTAGAGATGTTTTATAGGATTATATTTGAATTCTATCTCCTTCTTGATGTCTTTAAAGCCAAATTAAATGAATAGTGTAAAAAATGACAATAATGATATTTTATGAAAAAGATATTTTATTAAATTATTTAAAAATAATAAAAATATTAAAATAGGAAAAGAGGGATAATATATGGTTTAAAATGTCATCTCTTGGCCATTTATGAGATAATTGTTACCTTATAAGTAAAATTAGAACCCTTTAATATTAAAAAAGTCTATCATGGTTAAGATTAAAATTGGTTAACCAAGGGGTTAGCCCTATACTCTTTTTATTCAAATATATATCCATTTGGAATAATTTTTCTTGAGAATAGCTTAACTATATTTTAATCTTTTTAGTAATTCCATGTGTGTCCTTTCTCTCCCTTATAAATGGGCTCCCATTCTCTATTTTCTTTAAACCACTTGGATTTATCTACCTTGAAAAAACCCTACCCAATTATCTTATCAAAATACTTATCCATATTTAAGAGGTATTTTTATCCCCAAAAGACTAAACCTAGGGTATTTAAATGTAGATCTAAAAGAGTTCTTTCAAAGAAGAGGTAATTGTCTTAACCGATCACTTTATTTTTACTTCTTTTACCTCCTATAAATTTGTTTTATTTATCATAAAATAATAAATTTAGTATCCTAAATATAATTAAATTTTATTATGATTAAAAAACCACCAATATCCACTTTTTTCCATCAAATAGGAAGTGAAAGTATCGCTCATGCGTATGTATGACTTACCATCTCCACATAGCGATACAATTAATTTTTCATCACTATCTTTTATGGATGGGTATTATGATGGGTTTGATTTTTATACATGATATTTATAATATAATTATTCTTATATAATTTTAATATAATATCTACCTTCTTAACATCTAATTCATTGGAAAATGATAACGTTGCTAGTGCATTATGTGTGAACTACCACCTCCCTGAAGCGATATGATTCGTTTTTTATTTTTTTCTTTTCATAAATGGTAATAATGATAGATTTAATAAATATATAAGATATATATAATATAAAATTTATCTTGTAAAGGTGAATTATTATTTACTTTTCTTTTGTTCCATCTGCTGAAAAGTGAAAACAACATTCATGCGTACATACGACCTACCATTTTCATGAACAATGCAATTAATTTTTATATCTCTATATTTTATGGATGATAATAAATATTTATATAATAAATATATATGATATTAAAATTATTATTAAATTTTTTAATATGATTAAACCATGATCAAATCATAAGGAATAAAACTATTTAACCAAAACATACATGAAAAATGAAGCAGTTATCAACCAAAATAGTGATTTTAATAAAGAATTGTTAATAAATGAGTAAAAAAATGTTATAAGTAAATAATATATGATATGATATATATGTATATGGATTAATAATAGATTTATAATAAATCTATATTTATTATATAGTATTTTATAATACATAAGAAGGAAGTCGTGCCTGAGGTAAAAGTTTATTTCACAATCTCATCATTATTCAGGATTGTTTATGTTTAAGTCTCCTCTGAGGGAATTATTTGATATTTTTATCTTAAACCCAATATATTTTATTCTATTGTGGTTATTTCTATAAATTATAACATTTTCTTTAATTTTAGTCTCTTTAAGTACCCAGGATACCAAAATAATGTTTTTAAGGAAAACCGACTTTGTTTCTCTACTAAGTCCGAAATTGCTTTCTTCCATGTCTATATTTTTATTAAAATATTTAAATAATGTTTTTAATATTATAAAATGATTTATTAAAGAAATTTTTACCCATAATTTCCTTTTTTAAAATGTTTTAAAATAAATATTCCTTTCATTTTCTGAATGATGTACTTTTTGACTTTTTACTGAGAGTGTGAAATGAATATTTGTTTTAACATATATGAAATTAATGGAGTTTCTTGTCATCATGAATGATCAATGATTTGAAAATTAATTTAAAAATTTCCAAGGTATTTTCAAAGAAAATGATTTCTTAATATCTGGGACATTTTTAGATTTTAAATAAGTGATTTCAAAGTGAAAACAATATTTTCCTCAAGAAAATTTCCAGTGATCTTTTGAAAGTATTTTCATTTATTTCAAAATACTTTGTAGAATATTATGATTTAATAAGGATATAATATAATGATATTATCCACCATATTTCTCTATAATATTTATGATCAATTTGATTAAGGAAAGTAAAGACATTTCATATGTTAGTTCTTCTAATACGAGTAGTTATTGATTTTAAGGCATGTTGATTAAATTGTATTGTTTATTTATATGATGATTGAATTGGATCTATTAAGTGAAAAGTGTGGCCCAAAATTACATATCCCCTCGATGAATCAATAGGTCTCATGATAAAAACTATATTGGGTATTTGGTCGAGGCATTACCTGTTTATGTAGATGTATTGCCATGAGGCCTTAATGGTGTGTTTTAAATGTCATGAAATGAGGCCTTAATGGTAAGTTTAAAATGTCTTCCATTATTAATTCCACCATTATGAAATAAGTTATTGATGTACATGTGATTATTTTAATAGTTATGATATACATGTCTAAGTTTCAATCTCATGTGATTATTTATAGACATTGTTTGATCATCATTTATTCCTTCCATATTATTCTTGTCTTATTTATTCTATGCTAGCTTCCATTATACACATATCTTTACTGAGCATTTGAGATCACTCCTTTATTATTTTTCCTTTTCCCAAGATTTCAGGAAATGTATTATGATTGATATTTAGGGGTATATTAGAGGGAATAATATTGTTCTCAAAGAAAATATGACGTTGTATTTTATGTTTTCAAATATAATGTGAGATCTAAGTATGTATCTAGTTTTCAAAGACTACTAAAATATTTAGTCCTTTGTGATATGATCACTTATACATGATAATGTAATAAAGTAACCACCAACTCTGGGCTACTAGGGTTAGGGTCATTACAGATGGTATCAAAATAAGTTTAGTAGAAACCTTTGGAACAAAATTTAGGAAAACATGGATTAGGGAATATAACCCTATTAATTACTTTGATGATGAGTCTAAGTATAAGGTAATATCCTAAATTTTTGAAAAGGTAGAGATTATGATGTTTTCCTAATAATAAATCTCTTTCTAGATACTAAAAGTGGACGTGGTTTTTATCATAGATGCATTTAGGGTTAATAACCCCGAAAAGAGTTGGTAGAATATATATTGGACATCATTTTGGTGCATGGTGATTATTCCCTTACTGTGAACCTATTTTGACACTCTCAAGGGATATTCTTGGTTTAATTCACATTATCTTTACAAACCATTATGAAGGACTTGAATAGGTGACACTACTACAAATAGGTCTTTTAATAGCGCTAAAAACCGCCTTTAACAGCGCTAGAAAAGCGCTGTTAATCGCGGTGAAGATAGGGGGGTCCCCTTTATCAGTGATCAAAATAGAACTGATAAAGGGTTTCCTTTATCCGTGCTAAAAAAATCTCTGATAAAGGTCCACATTTATCAGCACTTGTTTAGTGCTGATAAAGGGCCATCTTTATCGGTGCTATTTTGAGTGCTGATAAATTTCCCCTTTATCAGCGCTATTTTGAGCACTGATAAATGTATAATATATCAGTGCTCAAAATAGCACCGATAAATACCACCTTTATTAGCACTAAACAAGCACTGATATATTAGACATTTATCAGCGCTTAATTAGCACTGATAAAGGACAAGTTTCTTGAGAATACCCAGCACCTGCACAACACCTACACACCTGAGATGACACCTTCACACAAAACACAAACAACACCTACACACAAAGAACAAAAGAAAAAAAATGCTATATACATTTACTTGAAATCATTAATACAAAAAAACAAACTACTATATACATTTCAAACAATGTTTAATATGGTTACAATTACAATTATCCAACAAACAGTTAAAAACATTAATGTTTCATCCTTTTTTTGCATCCGTGATCCTCTCTTAAAAATTGTCGTCCATAGTATTAGTTGCCGAACAAATCATTAGAACTCAAGAAAAAAAATTCACCTATATAATAAAACAAATATTATGTTAGTAATACAATAATTAAATAAATTAAACATTAATATGAAAGAATAGATTAATAAAATGTCAATTATTACCTGTTACAACCTTTATATGTCCATATTTCATTGGATTGAATTAATATTTTATAATAGGCTCAACATGATTCATTGAATTATAAATATTGTTTTGTTAAGATTACATGGGTGAGAAAATAAGAGGAAGAATTGTCAACAACAACATGGAATCTAAAAGGTTTCATTTATTGACAATAAAAAAAGGGAGGAATCTCCACAGGTTATACAATATGACACATACATGATGGTGTATTCAATTTAATAGGATTATTCAATTTTAGAAAAAATTATAATATTTTCCTAGTGATACCATCATCCTAGATAGGTTATAAAACTAATAGTTACATATATCAGGAGCCTCTAAAAGTGTACTCTCTCATGCCAGGTCAAAGGGAATGAGTGCTAGCGCGTCTGCATCAGACATTGGGTCCAACCCTGCTTGGACCCTGACCACTTATGCATCTCCAAGGACCCAATACAATATCTAAGGTCCTGTTGAAGGTATGAAAGGAATGTATTTCTCGGTTTTAGAGAGGACCTGATTAGAAACTACATAATTAGATAGGCGGTGATCATAATGGTTCACTTTTCTCTTGATCTCCTAGTTCTTTAGTGTGATTAGCCAAACCCCCTCCCCTCCCCGAGACAACCCCCTGGATATCCCCCTCCCTACCCCTAGACATCCCCCACCACTCCACCCACATCCCCCTCCCTCCTCCTGGACAACCCCCTCCTTCCCCCTACATCCCCCTCCCTTTCCCTGGACAACCCCCTTCCCACCCCTGGACAACCCCTTCACTTATGGACACCCCTCCACTCCTAGACACCCCCTTCTTCCTGGAAAACCCCCTCCCCCTACAGCCCCCTCCCTTTCCTTGGACAACCCCCTTACCACCCCTGGACAACCCCCTTACCACCCCTGGACAACCCCCCTCCCCTCCTAGACACCCCCCACTCCTGGACACCCCTCCCTCCTGGACACCCCCTGCAGCCCCCTTCCCACCACCTACAACCCCCCTCCCTCCTCCCGGACAACATCCTCCCTCCCCCTACATCCCCCTCCCTTTCCCTGGACAGCCCCCTTCCCACCCCCTAGATATCCCCTCCCCTTCTGGACAGCCCCCCTCCCCTCCTGGACACCCCCTCCTTCCTGGACAACCCCCCTCCCCCTACAACACCCCTCCCTTTCCCTGTAAAACCCCCTTCCCACCCCCTGGACAGCCCCCCTCCCCTCCTAGACACCCCCCACTTCTGGAAACCCCTCCCTCCTGGACACCCCCTCCTTCCTGAACACCCCCCACCCTCCCACCTGGACACCCCCTCACTCATGGACACCCCTCCCTCCTAGTTCTTTAGTGTATACCCATTAATAACCTTCTTTATCCAACTAAATTTTCATCATCTATTTGATAATGGAATAAATATTATTCATACACCATCATTCACTAATATGAATTATAAAATCATATATATTTTGAAGAGATACAATTCAACAAATCAAGGAAAAACACCAAACAAAAAATATATTGGAGGAATAGGAATGAAATTTCACATAACATTCTCAAAAATATAATTTAAAAATACATAAAGCAGAAACATAGATATCCTATGACACAACCGGCAGATTCCAATCCTATGTAAAGTGAGATAAGGGATATATATATATATATATATATAAGTAGTGGGGATACATCTTCTGGAATTCAGTTTCTGGTAAAAAACATCTCATTCCGTAGATTTCATCCACATGCTAGGATTGCGGGTCAAAATTGATTTAGTTGATAGTTTCCTCACAACTCTTCTAGATTAGAAATTATTCCTTCCATCAAACTCATATATCATCAGTAATTTTTCCAGAAAATGTATTCTACTACAACGTTGGTGTAGAGAAAAAGTGTGTTTCTTAGAAATATAATGTGATAAAGGTAAATGATGCATATGTTGGGTCTTTATGACATTAAATAAGATATATTGGGACAAAAATTGAACTGAAATATAATTATTGGGCCTTTACATGGGCTTGGAATTAGTTTGGTTGGTTGGAACTTTTGATGCCTCACTACAGACCCACTTCAGGCTACTCTAGAAGCACTACTACAAAAACGGGCAAGGGAAGCGCCCCCTTATATCAACGCTAAGAAAAACCGCTGATAAAGGTTACCCTGTATCAGCACTAAAATTTTAGCGCTGATACAAATATTCTTTATCAGCGCTTTTCTAGCGCTGATAGAGGGCATCTTTATCAATGCTAGAAAAGCGCTGATACAAGGTAACCTTTATCAGCACTAAAATTTTAGCGCTGATACATGGATTCTTTATCAGCGCTTTTATAGTGCTGATAAAGAGGCCCTCTATCAGCGCTAGAAAAGCACTGATGAAGAACCCCTGTATCAGCGCTAAAGAAGAGCTGATAAAAAGACCCTTTATCAGCGCTAGAAAAGCGATGATAAAGACTCTCTGTATCAGCACTAAAATTTGAGCGCTAATACAGGAATGATTTATCAGCACTTTGTTAGCGCTGATAAAAACTTAGTCCATTTTTTATAAAGTCGGTCGCACAGTGCCCTCGTTTTATCGCGACCTAAAGCTCTCGCGGTACTGGAACCCTGCGACTCCCCTCTGCTGCCTGCTGAGTTCTCGTTGCCAGACCTCCGCCGCCCTCGCTTCACTTTGCCGGACCTCCACCGCCCACAACTTCCTCTTCAGTTTGCCAGACCTCCGCCGCCCGCAATGCCCGACTTCTAGTTGCCGGACCTCCGCCGCCCGCAATTCCCTCTTTGGTTTTACGAACCTCCGCCACCCGCAACGCCCTCTTCGGTTTGCCAGACCTCCCTTTAAGGCATGTTTTCCAAATATTTTTCTAATATTGTTCTTGTTGTTGGTTGAATCATTGATGGATATTTATTGTGTTATTTCATTTGGATTCATTGGTATGTTTTGGGTGTACCTTTCCTTAGGTTTCGAATTATGCTCTTAGTGGTTCTTCATGGTTAGTGGTTGTAGTCTCTTATTTGGGTGAAGGGATGTGTTCTTAGTATATTTCCATCTTATGTCCCACCATTTTAGTAAAAATTTAAATGGTTGGGTGACCTATGCTAGGTATCTGGACATTATTGGGATTTTCTCTCTTCTTAGTGATGTAGACGTGTCATTTGGAGATGTATGATGTTCTTGGAGGATATACATTAAGGGTTCTTGGGAATATTGGTTATATATTCATTTTAATTTTTTCGTAGTGATCCTCTATTTGGTGAATCTTCCCATTTGACCCTCTATCCCAAGGTGAAACTCCCTCCCTTTCTCTCTTCCCTTGGGCTCCATTTTTAGGGTGATTTGGCCTTTTATCTACAAGGAATCTCTAAGTAAGAATCTCATATTCTCTTTTATTCTCCTTTCTTGGTCACTACTTTTTTCTCTCTTGGGTTATTTTTCTATAGAAAGGGTTTTGACCTAGGTTGGCTTTAATCTCATTTATTTGGGTTAAATATTTATGGTTATGGTGTTTAATTGCATCCTTAGGGCCTTTCCTTAGTTCAGTTGGTGGTTTCATTCTGGTTTTGTGAAGATATCAAGAAATAGGTAGGTTGTTCCATTATTTGACATTGTTTTAGGTGTTTAATATGATTTATTTGGTTCTAAAATGGTTTTATAAAATGTCTGGGTTGTGGGAAACATGTTTTACAATTTTTTTGTTATGCATAAGGGTTTGATAATGATTTGACTATTGTAAATGGTTGTTTGTCATGTGTGTTTCTATTATTGGAAGTGTGATTGTATGAAATAGATATAATTTTATATAGGGGGTGGAATTGAGCACAATGGAATCCTAGTTATCTAGGTGGGTAGACTAGGTCTAGTATATTAGGTGAATTAGTTAGGCCGATGATTGGTCTCCTTAATAAGGCTATACATAACAACACTAACTAAACATTCATGTGCTAGGGATTGGAGGCTCAAATAGGAACTTAATGTCTAAGAGATGTGATCACCAAGAGTACGAGGATCCTAGGACCCTAGTAACCCTAATACCTTAGAGATTTTCTATAGTGCTCATACTATTCTTACCATTATCTTGTCACATTTACTATCTCTTTTATTTCAAAGAATGTTTTATTTAAATTGTATCTTCATTTTTCTTAAAAAATAACATGTTAATGTTTATCATAATGTCATTATGTGGAATATATTTTTGTTGTGTCCTACTAGGTATGTTGGCTCACACCTTATATACACCCTCAGGTTTATGTAGACCTTATTATGTTTTACCCAGTTAAAGGCAAGGTTCCCTTGATGGTGATGGTGGATATATGTGCTAGTAGTTCCCCTTTTGGCGACTGTTATTGGTTGTGGAATGGGGATGTTGATCCTCATGTTTCATGGAGGCTTGGTTGTATTGTTGGTTCCCTTACCTTTTTTTGTTATTTTGGTTTTGGTTGAAATTGTTAAATGCTTATCCCCTATTGCAGTGTTATCTTTTGGTCTATTATATTGTGAAATTTGGTTATGATATGCTGTTTGATTATTATGTAATATTTATGGTTTTTTACATGAAAAAACCATTCCCAAAGGTGTTACTCAATTCCTAGGCACTAGTTACAACCCATGGGGATTGGTAATTCCCTTTGGACCTTCCCACGAGTTGGGTCAGGTGTCAAGTGGGATGGAAACCTGGCCTAGTTCATGACAAGAAGTCTACACCATAATAGGTTGTCTAAATCCTTTCTGCACCGTGTCTATGGGAGGTTGTAACATGGTATCTTTTTTTATAGTCTTAAATTCCATGAGCCCCATTTTATATTCTTTTTTCTCCTACACAACTCTCATTTGAAATCTTGATTCTTTAAGGCTTACAAGAGTCATTTTAACTCCTCCAAACTCCCTTCTTCTCAGATAGAAGCTCCAGTGGATGCGTTTGGTTTCTCTCTAATTAGGGGATCTCTCATCGATTGTAAATCCTCTATCTCCTCTTATATTATCCTTATAGAGTGATAAATCATCATCTTTTTAGTGAATCTAATATTCTTTTTTATGAATCTTGATTATAGGTTAGACTAATTGATCTCCCTATAAGGAAGTGGTTCTCTTATACTGTATTTGGAAGTCTTGTTTTGTGTACTTGAACCATAAATACTAATATTTGAGATTCAAATAGGATGAAGATGAATAAAGATTGGATGGATGCTAATCGTTTAACAATAGAGTACGAGAACAGAGTGAAAGAGTTCATCAAGTTTGCAAAGGATCCTTCTCAAATCCTTTGTCCATGTTTACATTGTTGTTATTCTAGGCTACTTACTCCAGAGGAGTTGGAAAAACATTTTATATGTCACGGAATAGATCGGAGTTATAAATGTTGGAATAAACATGGAGAAAAAGCGAATGTAGCTACTGGCTGGGATAAAACTGCGTTTTATGGATCGTCAGATATGAATAAAAATATGGATAATGAAGAAGACCGTATGGAGGATGTGATTATAGATGTCAATGATGATGAAGATCGTATTAAAGAAATAACAAAGACAATTCAAGATGAACTCCGTGATTTCCCAAAATTGTTTGAGAAGTTAAATAGTTGTGCAAAGACGCCATTGTATGCTGCCTGCACTAAGTATACAACATTGTCAGCTGTACTAAAGTTGTATAAATTGAAAGTAGGCAAAAGATAGAGTGATGTCAGTTTTACAGAACTAATTTCTCTCTTGAATGACATTCTCCCAGAATATAATGAGCTCCCAAGCCAGATATATGAAGCTAGACGAATGCTACGCTCGATGGGAATGATTTCTAAAAGAATACATGCCTTCCCAAAAGACTGTATATTGTTTCTCAAGGAGAACAAATCACTTACAGAATTCCCAAAGTGTGGTGCTTCTCGATACAAGAAAGATAAATCCAATCTTACAAAAGTTTTATGGTACCTTCCAATCATTCCAAGGTTTAGGAGTCTATATGGAAGTGAAGAAACTACAAGACAATTTTCGTGGCATGCAGGAAAAAGAAATAAAGATGGGTTATTACGTTATCCGTCCGACTCTCCTCAATGGAAAAAAATTGATCATGAGTATCTTGAATTTGGAAAAGATCTAAGAAACCTTCGTCTTGTGTTATCTACAGATGGAGTGAATCCTTTTGGTTTTCAAACCAGCACTCATAGTACATGGCCTATTATGTTGGTAAATTATAACTTGCCACCCTGGTTATGCATGAAACGTAAATTAATCATGTTATCTATGCTTATATCAGGACCAAAACAACCAGGTAACGATATTGATGTTTATCTGGCTCCTTTGATCGAGGATTTGAAGTTATTGTGGGACTCAGGTGTAATGTTGTATGATGCTTATAAAAGTGAATACTTCACGTTGAGAGCGATGTTGTATGGGACAATAAATGATTTCCCTACTTATAGAAATTTTTTCAGGATATAGCATTAAAGGAACTCAAGGGTGTCCCATGTGCGAAGAAGATACAAAATCAATTAGGTTGAAACATTTATCAAAATCTATGTTTCTAGTACATCGTATATTTCTACCTCATCGGCATAAGTACCGATCTTGGACGACATCATTCAATGGAAGTTCAGAAAAACGCGCAACACCGTCTCCACTAACAGGTGACCAGCTGTTTGAGAAATTAAAGGATCTGAAAACTATTTTTGGTAAACCATTTTCAAAAAACCTTACAAAAATCAGTTGGAAAAAGAGATTCGTTTTTTTTTGAATTACCATAATGGAATTTTTTATACATCAGAAATTTTCTTGATGTGATGCATGTGGAAAAAAATGTATGTGACAGTGTTATCAGAATGTTGCTAAATGCCCCTGGAAAAAAATATGGAATTGAGGCAAGGTTAGACATGGTTGACATGGGAATACGAGAATATTTGGCTCCCGTGAAGGGTGAAAATCGAATTTTTCTTCCTCCAGCTGCTTATACTCTTTCTAGGGCGGAGAGATATCAGTTTTGCAACTTCTTCAATGATGCAAAGGTTCCAGAGGGGTACTCATCGAGTATCAAGAACATTGTTTCAATGAATGATTTGAAGTTAAAAGGTTTGAAATCACATGATTGCCAAGTTTTGATGCAAGATCTAATTCTTATAGCTTTACATTGCATTTTTCCCAAGAATGTTCTTCATACGTTAACCAAACTTTGTTTCTTTTTCAAAGTTATATGTAGCAAAGTTTTAGACCCGGGGAAATTTCCAGCTATGGAAAAAGAAATTGTTATCATATTATGTGAATTAGAAATGTTCTTCCCGCCAACATTCTTTGATATGATGGTTCATTTGATGATTCACTTGGTGAGAGAGATTCGACTTTGTGGTCCTGTGCACTATAGATGGATGTATCCTATTGAACGATATATGAAGATTTTGAAAGGGTATGTCAAAAATCGAAGTCGGCCAGAGGGTTGTATAGTGGAGCGATATATTGTTGAGGAAGCCATTGAATTTTGTACTGAATACCTATCTAATGTGGAAATCATTGGTCTCCCGAAATCTCGTCACACTGGATGCATTGAGGGTGAGGGAATTTCTAGAAGAGAAGTTGTGACAATCAGTATTACAGATTGGGAGCAGGCTCATCTTTATGTTTTGCATAACAGTTGGGAGGTTGCTCCATATATTGAAACTCACAAAGAAATTATTAGGCAGTTGAATCCATCAAGGGCTGAAAAATGGTTATTAGATACACATAATCACCAGTTTATAGGATGGTTTCAGGACCATATTTTTAAGCAGTTGGATGAAAATCTGAATTCAATTTCAGAACGACTTCGATGGATAGCTGCTGGACCAAGTGTGTATGTATTATCTTACAGTGGTTATGTAATTAATGGTTATACATTATATACAGATGAACATGATGAAGATAGTACCATGCAAAATAGTGGAGTTACACTAGTGGCTGAAGCGATGCATGTTTCTGGTAGTAAGGAAAGAAATCCAATTTATACAAATATGCCATACTTTGGCATTATCAAACTAATATGGGAGTTGGATTATACGACATTCCAATTGCCACTTTTTCAATGAAAATGGATTGATAACAACAGTGATGTTAAAATAGATGAATGGGGATTTGTGAAAGTTTATTTTAGTAAAGAATGGTACAAAGACGAACAGTTTATAATGACATCACAAGCAGTGCAAGTTTTTTATGTTCTAGATCCCGCAAACCGAAAGTGGTCGATTATTCTATTATCGTCCAAAACTACTGAAGGTTCCAATGAAAATTCAGTTGAGGACGATCCTTTTAGTGGTACGTCGCAATAATTTCGGAGCGGTCCCAATGCAGATGATGTTTTGCATGTTAGAGGAGACCACAATGAAGGGATTTGGATAGTCGATAGAGTTGTCAAATCCATTCCACCTTTGAAAAAAATAAAGAGAGTTCAGTAAACAGGTTATATTTTGTTTGTAATATAGATCTTGTTATCTCATGTTATTATCTTATCATTACTGAATTTATGTAATCTGAATTAACTGTTCAACCAATTTTGCAGACAATGACTTCTGCACATTCTGGTGCTCCTAACCTTGAGGCTGAAAAAGTCTCTCAAGTTGCTGTTGTTGCGGCTGCTGCTGCTCCTGCAGCTCATGCTGCTGCTGCTATTGCTCCTATTGCGGCTCCTATTACTCCTCCTACTATGCCTCCTCCTGCTCCTCCTGCTGTAGCTCCTGCTGCTCTTGCTGCTCTTACTGCTCTTGCTGCTCCTGTTGCGGCTGCTGCTGCTCCTGCTACTGCGGCTCCTGCTACTCTTAGTGTTGAGGTTCAACAACCATCAGCACATGCCATTGATTCCATTCCAGATGAACATATAGATGATGTTGATATCGATGAAATGGTCGGAAAAGAAGGACCGACGTTGCAGAAAACAGAAAACACATGTGCGTCGTAGTTTGACGGTGTTAGCCAAAATTCTTAAGGCGAAAAGCAAAGGCATCAAATTTGAAGTCGGATGGAATGCACGAGGCCAACATGTGAATCCCAACAAGGATATGTTTAGAAGATACATTGGAGTTTTCACTCGGCAATGCGTTCCGATTGACATAGATTCATGGCACCATGTTGTGTCTGGGTTGAAGGCTGTGATCTGGGAAGAAATTACGGTAACATTATGAATTTATTTCTTCAATTTACTAGAAAATAAAATAATGAAACAATGTCTTACTCTTCTCAATCTCTTTCAGAGTACATTTATAGTAGATGATTCACACAAGGATTATGTACTGAGGCTTGCAGGAAAGATTCATCGAGGTTTTCACACTATTTTAACAAGATTTCACCTGAAAGATTCTAAAGGTAAAATAAAACTACACCCACACATTGTCTATGCTCACCTGATATCCCAAGAAGCATGGGATGAATTTATTGGCCGTCGTGGGGATGAGAAGTTTCAGGTACATTGTGGGTGATAATACATTGTTTGAGGATACCTGTATTCATCACTTTGATTGTCAATATTTCATTTATGAAACATAAACTCCGTACTGAAAATAAGTAACGTGCATCAAAACCAACATACCCCTATCGTAAAGTAAGGATGGGGTACGCTTCATTAGAAAAGAAAATGGTACGTATTTTAAATTTACAGTAATATTGTTAGGTGATGTAACGTCCCAAGTCTGGAGCCCCTCCACTGGTGCCCCATACCCGGTTTTCCACATGACCTCAAGCGCGTTTCTCCGAACGCCAGAGGCTGCCGACTAACAGCGAGGGCCTTGGTGAGTTAGTGGGAAAACTATGCCCTCATTCGGTAAGGTATATAAGGTAAGAAAACAACAATAAACAGCGGAAGCAGTAAACAACATGCATACCAACAGAAACCAACAGCGGAAGCAATGTAAATATATAGCTATGATGACAATGATGCAGCAGGTACAAGTATCTAAGAAAAACAGAAAACACAAAAACATGCTGAAATACAACTGAAACCAAGTGCAAAAGAAAACAAAGTAAGATCCTCAGAATCGCGAGCCACGGATCGGTCCCATGCTCCCCAGCTCCTGGTGCAGTCAAGATCCTGAAGTAGAAGGGCGCTTGCCCTTATCTATACCTGCAGAAACATAGTCTGCTTGGGCCCAAAAGAATGACCCAAACAGGGTGTGAGATACAATCCCAGTAGGCAATCACCCAAAGATTTGTGCCTAACAGTCAATGAATACATGACAGTAAATAAACAAGAAGCAGTAAATAGGAAAGCACAAGCAGATACAATGCACAATTCTAACAAGTAAAGTACACAATCAAGCAATCAGCAACAAGAAGAAAACAGGTAACCCTCTCGATAGCTCTCACAGCCTAACCCCTATGATTCAACCTATAGTACTAGCAACCCTCTGGGAGGCACACACAGTCTCACCCCTCTGGTTCAGCTACATAATTAAGCATACTCTCTAGGGAAGCACTCACCGTCTATTCCCCCTATAGTCTCATATCGTGATAAAGGCTCTCTGGGGAATCACTCAACATCAATTCCCCCTGTGGCCCGCGTCATGGATCTACAGACTCTCTGGGGAAGCACTCAACGTCAATTCCCTCTATAGTCTCGCATCGTAATTAAAATACACTCTGGAGAAGCCCTTCCGTCAATTATCCCTTTGGTCTACTACTCTAGGTTCTCACAGTCCTGAGTAACTAAACATGCTCAGCACATGTGTATCGTCCAAGTAAACCTCAAGGACTACTTGACTATCAACTAAGGCCCAACAGTAACAAAAGAGACATTTCCACTATCCTACAACAAGGTATGGCAACTGGCAAAATGCCCAACAGGAAAAAAATCATGGCAAACAACCTGAGCACAAAATAAATTACACTACTCACAAGAAATAACCTCTACTAAAGCAATCAAGAAAAATAGGAAAGTAACAAGGGAAAAATAGGAAACACGCAATAACTCGTTCAAGGGTATTGGTGGAATTTGCACATAATATTCATCAACTTTCTACAGAAAGGCACAAACCACCTACCTAGATCCTAGGAGATCGATATACGTGAACCTCGACGATAGATTCCTCTTAGAACAACGTAGATCTGAGAAAACACACAAAACGTTTATCCCACGATAACTTGGAAACGAGGAGGAATCAAGAAACAAGGTTAAAGCAGAAGGAAGAACTCACCGCTGCGATTCCAATGCAACTGACCGTGCTCGAATCGGAGAACGAATGGCAAGGCGGGAGTCCGTCGAAGATCCGTCCGTACGGTCGCTCTCGAATGGACTAAAACTGAAGAAGAAGACAAATATGGGTTTAGACGTGCCCCCGGTCCATTTAATGAAAAAAAAAGAAAGTACACGACATGTAATTCTTGAGTACACAGCGTGTACTTCAATTTTTCCATACTCCAAAATAACCGGCCTCCACCTCAGCCTTACACACCGTGTGTGTGGCCCGAACACGGCCATCACACAGCTTCGAGCCGGGGAAGAGTACACGACGTGTACTCAGAAAGTACATGGTGTGTACTTCTGAAATTTCCAGAAAATTAATTTTTCTCAAAAACTCCAGAAAAAAGAAAAAACATACCTGAAAAGAGATCCGGGTTCTTACAAACTTCCCCCTTAAAGAAATTCATCCCCAAATTTCCCTAAGGAGGCGGAGAAGGAGAAACCCCGAATAGCTCCGGCCACTACGATCGAACATCGGCCTCCCTCTCCCAGGTCTCGTCCTGTACTCGCCCGTGCTTCCATAACACTCATACCAGAGGAACATACCACCCACGAAGAACCTTCGTACTATGATCGACAATCCGGATAGGATGCTCCTCGAACGACACATCCACTTCAAGCTCGACTTCCTCGGGCTGAAATACGTGAGACGGGTCTGAAAAGTATCATCGGAGCTGAGAGACGTGGAAGACGTCGTGCATGGCCCGATACCACTGAGGTAGCTGCAATCGATAGGCGACCGTCCCAACTCTCTCCAAGACCTCAAACGGTACGACGTACCGCGGTGAAAGCTTACCCTGTCTCCGAATCCTCTTGTGTCCCAACCTCGGTGCGACATGTAGGAAAACCTGATCCCCGAACTCAAACTCCAGAGGTCGTCTCCACTGATCAGCATAAGACTTCTGTCGAGACTGTGATGTATCCATCCTCTTCCGAATCAGCTCTATCTGCTCTGAAGTCTCCTGAACAAGACGAGGTCCCAGCAAAGCTGCCTCTTCTACCTTCAGCCAGCATAAGGGTGACCGACATGGCCTACCGTACAAAGCCTCGTATGGAGCCATCTAAATGGTCGCCTGGAAACTATTGTTGTAGGCAAACTCCACCAGAGGAATATGCTTCTCCCAAGAACCGCCAAAGTCAAGGATGCAAGCTCAGAGCATATCCTCAAGCACCTGGATCATGCGCTCGGACTGGCCATCAGTCTAGGGATGGTATGCTATACTCAAGAGTACCTGCGTAACCAAGGCCTTCTGAAGTCCCTACCAGAACTGAGAGGTAAAGCGTGCATCTCTTTCTGAAACAATAGAGCGTGGAACTCCATGCAGACTAACGATCTCTCTGATGTAAAGTCATCCCAGATCATTAACACTGAAGGTCTCCTTAATCGGTAAGAAGTGAGAAACCTTCATAAGTCTGTCAACGACAACCCAAACAACATCGTTCCCCCGAGGTGATCTCGGCAACCCGGTCATGAAGTCCATCGCAACATCGTTCCACTTCCACTCCAGAATGGGTAACTGCTGTAAAAGCCCCGCTGGTCGCTGATGCTCTACTTTCACCTACTGACAAGTAGAACATATCATGATGAAACCAGCAACATCCTTCTTCATAACTGGCCACCAGTATTGGTGATGAAGGTCCCGATACATCTTGGTAACACCAGGATGAACTTCCCAAACAGAGGAATGGAAATCCCGCATCATCTCCTCACGTATGTCTGCTGGCACCCATACGCGTCCTTGGAAACGCAAGATCTCATCCTCACCCACTGTCCATCCAGGAAGAGGGTCCTCTCCTGACACACTCTCCCTTAGTACTAAGCCTTTTGAGTCTGATAGCTACCTCATTCGTACCTGATCAAGTAGCATGGAGGTAACAACTACAAAATATAGAAAAGTCTGTCCCTATCTGTCGTGCACCTTCAGATGCATCTCAGAGAACAGAGCCATCAGTTTACACTCACTACTGGCCTCCTGAACTACCTGAATTTGAGTTCTTTTGCTCAACGCATCCGCCACGGCATTGCCCTTTCCCGGCATATAGGCAAGCTCGAAATCAAAAGACTGAAGATACTCGACCCACCTGCGCTGCCTCAGATTCAGATCACGCTGAGTGAAGATATACTTGAGACTCTTATGGTCAGTGAAGACCACGAAGTGCTCTCCCAGAAGATAGTGTCTCCAACATCGCAAGGCATGAAAAACATTAACTTACTCCAAATTGTGTGTAGGGTAGTTCCTCTCATGTGGCCTCAACTGACGAGACCCATACGCAACGACTCCATCTCCCTGCATAAGTACAGCTCCTAGCTTGATACCTGAAGCATCACAGTAAATAGTGTAGCTCTTGCCTAGATCCGGAAAGACTAGTATCGGGGTTGGCGTCAACTTCCCTTTCAGCTCCTGAAAGGCTGACTCACAAGAATATGACCATGAGAACTTCACCCCCTTCTTGGTCAGTCCTGTCAAAGGCGCTGCTAGGCGCGAAAAGTCCTGAATAAAACATCTGTAGTATCCAGCCAGCCCTAGGAAACTCTGTACCTCAAAGATGTTCTTCGGATGATCCTAGGAAACTACAACTCTCACTTTCTCTGGGTCCACTGATACTCCTGCCTCTGAGATGACGTGACCCAATAAGTGAATCTGATCCATCCAGAAGTGGCACTTCGAGATTTTAGCATAAAGCCGATGCTCTCTCAGTGTACTCAGAACGATCTCAAGATGTGTGGCATGGTCGTGTCGAGTGTGAGAGTACACCAAGATATCGTCCATGAAGACCATGATGAAAGAGTCCAAGTAAGGATGGAACACTCGGTTCATTAGTGCCATGAAAACTGCAGGTGCATTCGTGAGACCGAACGACATGACTGTATACTCGTATAGACCATACCTGCTCCTGAAGGCTGTCAGAGGTATATCTGATGGTCTAACGCGCAACTAATGATAACCGGACCTCAATTTGATCTTCTAGAACACCTGGGCTCCTCGAATCTGATCGAAAAGGTCATCAATCCGCGACAAGGGATATCGGTTCTTGACCGTCAACTGGTTCAGCTTCCGATAATCCACACAAAGCCAAATGGTACCATCTGCCTTCTTTGCGAACAGAACAGGCGAACCCCAAGGAGAAGTACTGGGTCGAATGAAAACCTTATCCTGTAGCTCCTCCAACTGCTTCTTGATCTCCTGCAACTCAGGTGTGGCCATCCTATAGGGAGGAATGGACACCGGTGTCGCTCCTGGCACGAGCTAAATAGAGAAGTCTACCTCACGCTCCGGAGGCAAACCTAAAAAGTCCTATGGAAAGACATCCCTGAAGCGATCCACCACTGGAGGAAATTCCAACTGTGGAGTCCCCTGATCATCCAGATAAAGACTAGAAATTTGGGCCGTCACTCCTCCTAGCCCAAGATGCTTGAGTCCCGCCCGACTCGCCCGAACGTCCCATTCGCCTCTATGAAGAAAAGATTCACCCTCTGGTGAGACGAAACTCACTCTACGGTGATAGATTTAGACGACTTCCCAGAAGGGAATCAACCAGTCCTTTCCAAGGATGACATCATAGCCTGTCATCTCTAGGACATAGAGATCCCATAAGAAGCGATACCCTGCAACCTCGAGAGGTCACTCTCTACACTGGAGTACACTAGATTTCCTCGTTCCCAAAGGTGTGTCTAGTGTCAACGAGTCGGCAGAAGAAAAGATGCAGAGTCCAAGTCTCTCCACAATGGAAACAAAGATAAAACTATACATAGCACCAGTATCAAAAAGAGCTGAAGATAAAACTGAGGCTACTAAAATCGTACCTCGAATAGTAGAAGGGCCGAGATCCTGCTCATGATAAGTCTGCTCCATGGCAAAAGACTGGCCCGTGCCACGGCCCTGTGCCCCGAGCTAACCACTCTGAGCTGAACCTCCCTGCTGGTGCTGAGGAACTGGTGGCTGACCGCCACGGCCTCGACCTCCACCTCGGCCCGAACGGCCGAAAGAACTCCAGTTCCCTGTCTGGTGAGAGACTGGTGGGGCTGCTCCTAAATGAGGAGTCATGGAAGAACCCCAGTCACCTGCTGCTGGTGAGAAAACCTGGCAGAAATGCTGAAGGTGACCCATCTTGCCGCATGATCGGCACTCCATGGGGTCTCTCTGGCATTGCGGCCTCGTGTGCCCTATCCGACCACACTGATAGCATGTCACCTGGCTGCCTGATGATGCGTCTCGCTTCCTCGAATCATTGCGTGTAGGCTCCCTATGGTGCTTCTTGCTGTCATCTGGAAGAAGGCTAACTCTGGAAGCAGAACCGCCCTGGCTCGCAGCTCCAGAGTCTCTCAGACTGCGCTCCGCAATCAGTTCCTGGTTGATGATGGAAGTAATGGAAGTCAGCTGGAAGATGTTCACCTGTGAGCGAATCTCCCGCCTGAGTCCATCCTCAAACTTCCTCGCCAAGAACACCCCACTCCCATCCTGAAGGGGTATAAAACACTGCAGCTCAGTGAAACGAGAGGAATACTCCATGACAGATAGAGTACCCTGCTCTAAGCTCATGAACTCCCGGGCTCGATCAGCCCTCAGGGTCTATAGGTAGAAGTAGTTGTAGAACACACGCTGGAACTCCTCCCAAACCATAGCCTGCTGCTGACCCGCCAGTGAGATCACGTCCCACCACCTCTTGGCGGAGTCTCGGAGCATGTAGGTGGCGAGCTTGACCCGCCTCTCTGGAGGCATCTCCAGATGCTCGAATATAGTCAGCATGGCTTCCAACCATGACTCTACAGCCTGAGGTCCTCCCTCCCCCGAGAACGTGGGAGGATGCTGCTGCTGGAAGACCCATGTCAAGTCTTCCATAAACGAGGCAGGAGGCGGTGCTCCCTGGAAGGCCTGCATCATCCTCATGAAACCTTCCCTGAACTGTGCATCAGCGCCTGCGACTGGTACAACAACTGGTGCCAAGGATGGCTCGGTTGGGGGATCGACAGGAAGTCCCTGATCAGCCCTGTTTGCCATTTGATCACTGCCTGACGACATACGTACGACCAGAGGACGTCTCGGAGGCATAACTCTGAGAGATCAAAAGCACACCTTAGATCAGGAAAACATGGACAGAGAACACAAGAGTACTAAACGGAAACAGGGGAAGAAAACACACAATATTGCAAAACACGACTACACGACGTGTATAAAACTACACGATGTGTCTTCTTAAACCACCGACATGGGCATGTACTCATTCCCTACAAGTTGTGTACACTTCAAACTACACGGCGTGTTGACCCCAACACACGACGTGTACTTGAAAACTATTCCCCTGCCTGAGTCTCCTCACACGGCTAACCCACATGGTCTGACTCAACCCGAGACTACACGGCGTGTTCGAAACAAACACGACGTGCACTAGACAAGGCTTCGACGGCCCGTGTTTTTAAGCACACGACCGTCTACACGGCTGAACCTCACACAACGTGCTCCGAACAAACACGACGTGTATAGTCAAGGGTGACACCATCCCGTGTTGTCCGTGACACGGCTGGGTGCCTGGGCAAGACTACACGGGGTGTTCCAAACAAACACGGCTTGCGGAGAAGAAGGTCACGCCGGCCCGTGTTGTTTGTGACACGGCTGAGTACCTGGACAAGACTACATGGCGTGTTCCCTATGAACACGGCGTGTTCTACCCGAGCTTCCCCAGCCCGTGTTGTTAGTGACACGGCTGGGTACAAGGCTCTGAACTCACACGGCGTGTACCAATGGTACACGACGTGTTCCCGAAGTTACTCCCATGACACCGTGTTCTTCTCACACGGTCAGTGACACGGCCTGAAAACTACACGGCGTGTATCCAAAAAGTACACACCGTGTATTCTGGGTTTTTCTGGGCAGTAGCTCAGAAACTGCGCAGAATTACAGAAACACTAAAAAAAAGGGAAAAGATGCCAAATTCTGATCCGGGAGGGCCCATAACACCCCAAGAACCAAAATTTGGAATTCACTTTAAACAAATAAAAAAACAATAGTTTCTAACATAGCAACAGAGAACCTATCAAGAAAATATCACAACAGCATGCATAATCTACACAAAGTCTATCACAACAGCATGCAATCGCTAATGCACCCTAGATGGCATGGCAAGAATGCATGAAATGTGATTTCTACAAGTGCCTATATGATGCATGAGATGGAATACCCTCATATCATTGGGTTGCGACAGAAATAGAACCGAAATATCAAAACAATAATCGCACAAGTCATGCGAATCACTCTAGGTGAAAACATATCAACCATAAAACTCAAAACCATCAAACTGCAATTAATGAGGTAGTATGGACTTTCCCTGTACACGGGTTAGCTACTCCCGAGCACAACTTAATACCAAGTACCGAATCCGTCCTATCCTTGGATAAAGTCTCCAAACAGTAAAGCAAGAGAAAATAAATCCTTTGATACCACTTTGTAACGTCCCGAGTCCGGAGCCCCTCCACTGGTGCCCCGTACCCGGTTCGCCACATGGCCTCAAGCACGTTTCCCCGAATGTCAGAGGCTGCCGACTAGCAGCGAGGGCCTTGGTGAGTCGGTGGGGAAACTATGCCCTCATTCTGTAAGGTATAAAAGGTAAGAAAACAACAATAAACAACAGAAGTAGTAAACAACATGCATACCAACAGAAACCAACAGCGGAAGCAATGTAAATATATAGCTATGATGAAAATGATTCAGTAGGTACAAGTATCTAAGGAAAACAAAAAACACAACAATGTGCTGAAATACAACTGAAACCAAGTGCAAAATAAAACAAAGTAATCTCCTCAGCATCACGAGCCACGGCTCGGTCCCATGCTCCCTAGCTCCTAGTGTAGTCAAGATCCTGAAGTAGAAGGGCGCTTGCCCTTGTCTATACCTGCAGCAAGATAGTCTGATTGGGTCCAAAAGCATGGCCCAAATAGGGTGTGAGATATAATCCCAGTAGGAAATCACCCAAAGATTTTTGCCTAACAGTCAATGAATACATGACAGTAAATAAACAAGAAGCAGTAAACAGGAAAGCACAAGCAGCTACAATGAACAATTCTAACAAGTAAAGTAAACAAGCAAGCAACCAACAACAAGAAGAAAACAGGTAACCCTCTGGGTAGCTCTCACAGCCTAACCCCTATGGTTCAACCTATAGTACTAGCAACCCTCTGGGAGGCACACACAGTCTCACCCCTCTGGTTCAGCTACGTAATTAAGAAGACTCTCTGGGTAAGCACTCACTGTCAATTCCCCCTATAGTATCGTATCATGCTAAAGGCTCTCTGGGGAAGCACTCAACGTCAATTACCCCTGTGGCCCACGTCGTGGATCTATAGACTCTCTGGGGAAGCACTCAACGTCAATTCCCCCTATAGTCTCGCATCGTAATTAAAAGACACTCTGGAGAAGCCCTTCCGTCAATTATCCCTTTGGTCTACTACTCTAGGTTCTCATAGTCCTGAGTAACTAAACATGCTCAGCGCATGTGTATCATCCAAGTAAACCTCAAGGACTACTTGGCTATCAACTAAGGCCCAACAGTAACAAAAGAGACAATTCCACTATCCTACAACAAGGTATGGAAACTGGAAAAATTCCCAACAGGAAAACAAGTATGGAAAAACAACGTGAGCACAAAATAAATTACACTACTCACAAGCAATAACCTCTATTAAATCAATAAAGCAAAGCAGGCAAGTAAAAAGGGAAAAACAGGAAACACGCAATACCCCGTTCAAGGGTATTGGTGGAATTTGCACATAATATTCATCAACTTTCTACAGAAAGGCACAAACCACCTACCTCGATCCTAGGAGATCGATATACGTGAACCTCAACGACATATTCCTCTTAGAACAACGTAGATATGAGAAAACGCACAAAAAGTTCATCCCACAATAACTTGGAAACGAGGAGGAATCAAGAAACAAGGATAAAGCAGAAAGAAGAACTCACCGCTGCGATTCCAACGCAACTGACCGTGCTCGAATCAGAGAACGGACGGTGAGGCGGGAGTCCGTCGAAGATCCGTCCATACGGTCACTCTCGGATGGACGAAAACTGAAGAAGAAGACAAATATGGGGGTTAAACACGCCCCGGTCCATTTAATAAAAAAAAGAAAGTACACGACGCTTACTTCTTGAGTACACGGCGTGTACTTCAATTTTTCCGTACTCCGAAATAACCGGCCTCCACCTCAACCTTACACACCGTGTGTGTGGCCCGGACACGGCCAACAAACGACTTCGAGCCGGGGAAGAGTACATGACGTGTACTTAGAAAGTACACGGCGTGTACTTTTGAAATTTCTAAAAAATTCATTTATCTCAAAAACTCCATAAAAAAGGTAAAACATACCTGAAAAGAGATTTGGGTTCTTACAGGTGACAATAAACAACATCATAATTATCTTTCTATGTTTATATGTAGATTGATGAGTCTAAAACAAAATGCACTTCCATCCCACGTCATGTGCTATGGAAGGAGGCACGTGTGAATAAAGAAGGGAAGTTAGTAGATGAGAACACACAGAAAGTGTGGGAAATATGTGTAAGTATGACATGACGATAAAAAGATTTGTTTAAAATTGTTATTACTTAAAAATAATTAGTTATTTTCCTATATCCGACAGTTACAGGAATCAGCTACTCCTGTAGCTGATACAGACCTATTATCGACGGATTTGAAGCAGCCAGAAAAATACGGTCGTGTCAGAGGTGCAGGGTTTGGGGTGACACCCCGAGTATATTTTGAGAAGAAGAAAAAAATGGATGATACAGATGAAAAATTGGAACAAATGAGTGAAAAAATAGAAACCCTTGAAGAATGATTGCAATGGAAGGGAGAGTTTCTAGCAAATTTTATGGGTGGGAAGCAAAGGGAAGACACAACTCTGGAACAACCAACACGTGAACATCCCACCCCACCCCCCACCAGCTTTGAGGTGAGCCATTCGCCTCAAAGAACTGTATTAGCCGTGGTAATAAATATTCCAATAATTGTTCCCATGAAATGTGAATCAGAGAAACACTGATAAGTTTTTTGTACTGATCTTCTACAGGGTGATAATGATTGTGATTTATATCTGTCAACACCCACCCATCACCTTGTAGTGAGGGCTACAGTGTTCAATATCCCAGACACCACACTACATAATAGACCACTTCCAAAAGATCATCTGAAAGTGACGATTACTGTAGCTCATGAGCCAAATGCATAGCTACCTATTCTACTTGATGACGATGATATTCATACGGTCGGAAAGGATACTGGGACATTCATTGCATGACCATCACAACTTGTAAGAGTACATGCGGACAAAGAGGTATTTATTTCCTTTTTTTTCAAGCTAAACCTTAACAATTAATGAAAAAAGCGTCTAAACCAATGATTATTGTTATAGATGTAGAAAGGGAAGGGGGTGACAAACGTCGGCTCAAAACCATCTAAAGGATCGACCAATCGATCCCAAGGAGCTACTAAAAGCACAATAACACCACCTGTTCTCTATCCACATTTACTAGCATTAAAGACTCATGTGGATATGAAGCTAAAAGATAGTAATAGTCATATAGTGGTTTTTGAAGAGAATATATACGGAGAGGAAAGTCAAGATTTTTTTGCTACTAAAAATGTAAATGAAATCCTTGAAAACGGTTGGCTAGGAATCACGGTTGTAAATGTATATATGAGGTATGTTTCCATGAATTGATTTTCTAAAAGCTGATCTAATGTGAAAATTATGACTAAATGCATTTTATATTTTTGACAGACGCATTTATGAAAAACAGTTAAAGGAATTTTCCCATGAGCCAAGATTTGGACTCGTTAGTCCACATATCACATCAACACACCTAACAAAAAATAGAGCCATCAAAAAGGGATGCAATAGTGAACGTATTGCGGAAAACTTTTGAAAGCAAGATTACAGATGATAGAATTTTCCTAATACCAACCATGCAGGGGTAATACTCTATGATTAAATCATATCAATTATATTTTCAATTATTTTATTACTTATTCCTTTTTGTGTTTTTAGGTAACATTGGTTGCTAATTTCTGTGAACTTGGATACTCTGAAGATTTATTTTATGGATTCAAAGCAAGGATATCCATCAAGCTGACCACACATGATGGAGTTTGTGAATCTTTAAGATACTACATCTTACGTTTTAGGTCTAAACATCAAGTAATATAATTTATATTATCTTTTACTGAGGATTCTATTATGATAGGGCGGTGTATCATTATCGTCTAAAAAAAGGAATGAGGACAGGGGCTAAGCATAGGGAGGCGAGAAAGTACTACGTCTGAACAAATATCAGGGTATATATAATAAAATTTCACTATCCAAACACATCTTAACACAAGTTACTTATTATCCTAATGATAAATTTTTTTGCAGTGTCCAAAACAAACAAATGATAATGATTGCAGTTATTATGTTTGTAAATTTATGAAAGAGATCATTTTTCATCAGCAAACTAGCATCCCTAAAGAGGTATTTTCAAAAACAACTACTAGTTCGTTTAAGTTATTAATTAATTATTTATTTTTATATTTTTTAGTAATACTCTGACTGAAAAAAAGCCTCATACTCATAAGATGATATAGATGTGTTCAGAAATGAGTGGGCCACATACCTGATGGCAGATTGTACACAAATACAATGAAGATCTGACTTGGAGACATGTACAATTGGTGGTCATTTTTGAGAGGGGTTAAGGGGATCAAAAGATGAAATATTGTTGTATGTAAATGTTCGTAGTAAAATTGTAATTGTTATTAAATAAAACATCCTTTCTCCAATGAGTCATTTTCCCATATTAACAGATGATATGCACCATCAACATGCAAGAATGCTGAACCACTCAAAGGGTTTCTATTTTGTTTAAAATAGACACAATTTTAATTGAAAACAACAACCGACCTACGGAAATCTGACCAAAAGCATTTGGATTGTGTTGATCCTTTAGGAGAACGATCCACTGGTCCTTTGTGACATGTAAGAGTCAACCCCGCCTCAATACGAGGCATGGTGTGGCCGGTACCACTCAAAGGGTCTCTATTTTGTTTAAAATGGACACAATTTTAAGTGAAAACAACAACTGACCTACAGAAATTCGACCAAACGCATTTGGATTGTGTTGATTCTTTAGGAGAACGATCCAATGGTCCTTTTTGACATGTAAGAGTCATCCCCACCTCAATCTGAGGCACGGTGTGGCTGCTATCACTCAAAGGGTCTCTCTTTTGTTTAAAATGGACACAATTTTAATTGAAAACAACAACTGACCTATGAAAATCTGACCAAACACATTCGGATTGCCTTGATCTTTTATAATAATGATCCAAGGGTCCTTGGTGACGTGTACAAGTCAACCCTGCCTCAATCCGAGGCACGGTGTGGCCATTACCACTCAAAGGGTCTCTATTTTGTTTAAAATGGACACAATTTTAATTGAAAACAACATCTGACCTATGAAAATCGGACCAAACGCATTTGGATTGCCTTGATCCTTTATGAGAACAATACATGAGTCCTTGGTGACGTTTATGAGTCAACCCCGCCTCAATATGAGGCACGGTGTGGCTAGTACCACTCAAAGGGTCTTTCTTTTGTATAAAATGGACAAGATTTTAAGCGAAAACAAGAACTGACCTACGGAAATCCGACCAAATGCATTCGGATTGTGTTGATCCTTTAAGAGAACAATACACGGGTCCTTTTTGATGTGTATGAATCATCCCCGCCTCAATCTGAGGCACGTTGTGGCTGCTATCACTCAAAGGGTCTTTCTTTTGTTTAAAATGGACACAATTTTAATTGAAAACAACAACTAACCTATGAAAATATGACCAAACACATTTGGATTGCCTTGATAATTTATAATAATGATCCATGGGTCCTTGGTGATGTGTAAAAGTAGACCCCACTTCAATCCGAGGCACGGTGTGGCTGGTACCACTCAAAGGGTCTCTATTTTGTTTAAAATGGACACAATTTTAATTGAAAACAACAACTGACCTATGAAAATCCGACCAAACGCATCCGGATTGCCTTGATCCTTTAGGATAACGATCCACGGGTCCTTGGTGACGTGTAAGAGTCATCCCTGCCTCAATCCGAGGCACGATGTGCCCACTATCACTCAAAGGGTCTCTCTTTTGTTTAAAATGGACACAATTTTAATTGAAAACAACAACTGACCTATGAAAATCCAACCAAACACATTTGGATTGACTTGATCTTTTATAATAACGATCCAAGGGTCCTTGGTGACGTGTACGAGTCAACCCCGCCTCAATCCGAGACACGGTGTGGCCGGTACCACTCAAAGGGTCTCTCTTTTGTTTAAAATGGACACGATTTTAAGTGAAAACAACAACTGACCTACAGAAATCCAACCAAATACATTCAGATTGTGTTGATACTTTAGGAAAACTATAAAAGGGTCCTTTTTGACATGTAAGAGTCAACCCCATCTCAATCCAAGGCACGGTGTGACCGCTATCACTCAAAGGGTCTCTCTTTTGTTTAAAATAGACACCATTTTAATTGAAAACAACAACCGACCTACGAAAATCTGACCAAACACATTCGAATTGACTTGATATTTTATAATAACGATTCAAGGGTCCTTGGTGATGTGTAAGAGTCAACTCCGCCTCAATCTGAGGCACGGTGTGGCCGGTACCACTCAAAGAGTCTCTCTTTTGTTTAAAATGGACACCATTTTAAGTGAAAACAACAACTAACCTATAGAAATTCAACCAAACACATTCGGATTGCCTTGATATTTTATAAGAAAGATCCAAGTTTCATTGGTGACATGTAGGAGTGAACCCCGGCTCAATCCGAGGCACAGTGTGGCCGGTACCACTCAAAGGGTCTCTATTTTGTTTAAAATGGACACAATTTTAAGTGAAAAAAAAACTGACCTACAGAAATCTGACCAAACACATTCATATTATGTTGATCCTTTAGGATAATGATCCATTGGTCCTTGGTGATGTGTAAGAGTCATCCCCGCATCAATTCGAGGCATGGTGTGGCTGCTATCACTCAAATGGTCTCTCTTTTGTTTAAAATGGACACAATTTTAATTGAAAACAACAACTGACCTATGAAAATCCGACCAAACGCATTCGAATTGACTTGATCTTTTATAATAACGATACATGGGTCCTTTGTGACATGTATGAGTCAACCTTGCCTCAATCCAAGGCACGGTGTGTCCGGTACCACTCAAAGGGTCTCTCTTTTGTTTAAAATGGACACGATTTTAAGTGAAAACAAAAACTAACCTATGTAAATCCAACCAAACACATTCAGATTGTGTTAATCCTTTAGGATAACGATACAAGGGTCCTTTGGGATGTGTAAGAGTCATCCCTACTATAATACGATGCACGGTGTGACCGCTATCACTCAAAGGGTCTCTCTTTTGTTTAAAATGGACACAATTTTAATTGAAAACAACAACTGACCGATGAAAATCAGATCAAATGCTTTCAAATTGACTTGATATTTTATAATAACTATACACGGGTCCTTGGTGATGTGTACGAGTCAACCCCACTTCAATCTGAGGCATGGTGTGGCTGGTACCACTCAAAGGGTCTCTCTTTTGTTTAAAATGGACACGATTTTAAGTGAAAACAACAACTGACCTATGAAAATCAAACCAAACACATTCGGATTGCCTTTATCTTTTATAATAATTATCCACGGGTCCTTGGTGACGTTTACGAGTCAACCTCACCTCAATCCGAGGAACGGTGTGGCTAGTACCACTCAAAGGATCTCTCTTTTGTTTAAAATGGACACGATTTTAAGTGAAAACAACAACTGACCGATGGAAATCCAACCAAACACATTTGGATTGTGTTGATCCTTTAAGAGAATGATCCATGAGTCCTTTTTGATGTGTATGAGTCATCCCTACCTCAATCCAAGGCACGGTGTGACCGCTATCACTCAAAGGGTCTCTCTTTTGTTTAAAATGGACACAATTTTAATTGAAAACAACAACTGACCTATGAAATTCTGACCAAACGCATTCATATTGACTTTATATTTTATAATAATGATCCAATAGTTCTTTGTGACGTGTATGAGTCAACCCCCCCTCAATCCGAGGCACGGTGTGGCCAGTACCACTCAAAGGGTCTCTCTTTTGTTTAAAATAGACATGATTTTAAGTGAAAACAACAACTGACCTACGGAAATTCCACCAAACGCATTCGGATTATGTTGATCCTTTAGAAGAACTATCCAAGGGTCCTTGGTGACGTGTACAAGTCAACCTAGCCTCAATCAGAGGCACGGTGTGGCCGATACCACTCAAAGGGTCTCTATTTTGTTTAAAATGGACACGATTTTAAGTGAAAACAACAACTGACCTACGGAAATCTGACCAAATGCATTAGGATTGTGCTGATACTTTAGGATAACGATACATGGGTCCTTGGTGACGTGTATGAGTCAACAATTCCTCAATATGAGGCACGGTGTGGCCGACACCACTCAAAGGGTCTCTCTTTTGTTTAAAATGGACACGATTTTAAGTGAAAACAATAACTGACCTACGGAAATCCAACCAAACACATTAGGATTGTGTTGATCCTTTAGGAGAATGATCCATGGGTCCTTTTTGACGTTTAAGAGTAAACCCTACCTAAATCCGAGGCACGGTGTGACCGCTATCACTCAAAGGGTCTTTTTTTTTTAAAATTGACACAATTTTAATTGAAAACAACAACTGACCTATGAAAATCTGACAAAAAACATTCGGATTGCCTTGATATTTTATAAGAACGATCCAAGGGTCCTTGGTGACATGTATGAGTCAACCCTTCCTCAATATGAGGCACGGTGTGGCCGGTACCACTTAAAGGGTCTCTCTTTTGTTTAAAATGGACACGATTTTAAGTGAAAACAACAACTGACCTACGAAAATTTGACCAAATGCATTCAGATTGACTTGATCTTTTATAATAATGATTCAAGGGTCCTTGGTGATGTGTATGAGTCATTCCCACCTCAATCCGAGGCACGGTGTGGCTGGTACCACTCAAAGGGTCTCTATTTTATTTAAAATGGACACAGTTTTAAGTGAAAAAACAATTGACCTACGGAAATCTAACCAAACGCATTCGGATTATGTTGATCCTTTAGGATAATGATCCAATGTTCCTTTTTGACATTTAAGAGTCTAACCTGACTCAATATGAGGCATGGTGTGGCCGATACCACTCAAAGGGTCTCTATTTTGTTTAAAATGGACACGATTTTAAGTGAAAACAACAACTAACCTACGAAAATTTGACCAAACGCATTCGGATTATGTTGATACTTTAGGAGAATGATCCACTGGTCCTTTGTGATGTGTAAGAGTCATCCCCACCTCAATCTGAGGTATGGTGTGGCTGCTATCACTCAAAGGGTCTCTCTTTTGTTTAAAATGGACACAATTTTAATTGAAAACAACAACTGACCTATGAAAATACGACCAAACGCATTCAGATTACCTTGATATTTTATAAGAACGATCCAAGGATCCTTGGTGACATGTATGAGTCAACCTCGCCTCAATCCGAGGCACGGTGTGGCTGGTACCACTCAAAGGGTCTCTCTTTTGTTTAAAATGGACAAAATTTTTAAGTGAAAACAACAACTGACCTATGGAAATCTGACTAAATGCATTCGGATTGTGTTGATCCTTTAGGAGAAAGATCCAAGGGTCCTTTGTGATGCGTACGAGTCATCCCCATATCAATCCGAGGCACGGTGTGACCGCTATCACTCAAAGGGTCTCTCTTTTGTTTAAAATGGACACAATTTTAATTGAAAACAACAACTGACCTATGAAAATCTGACCAAACGCATTTGGATTGCCTTGATCTTTTATAATAACAATCCACGGGTCCTTAGTGACATGTACGAGTCAACCCCGCCTCAATACGAGGCACGGTGTGGCCAGTACCACTCAAAGGGTCTCTCTTTTGTTTAAAATGGACACGATTTTAAGGGAAAACAACAACTGACCACCCCCTGGACCACCCCCCACCCCCACTGGAAAGCCCCCTCGGACACCAATCCACCCCCTAGACCATCCCCACCCCTCCTGGACACCAATACACCCTAGACACCCCCACCCCCTATAAAGCCCCCCTGACACCTTGGACACCATCCCACCCCCTGGAAAGCCCCCCCCGGACACCAATCCACCCCTGGACCGCCCCCACCCCCCAAGACACCAATCCACCTCTTGGACACCCCCCGCTCCTCTAGACACCCCCACCCCCTATAAAGCCCCCCCGGCACCTTGGACACCATACCACCCCCTAGAAAGCCCCCCCAGACACCAATCCACCCCCTGGACCACCCCCACCCCCTTGGACACCAATCCACCCCCTAGAAACCCCCACCCCCTGTAAATCCCCCTGAAACCTTGGACACCAGCCCACCCCCTGGAAAGCCCCCCCGGACACCAATCCACCCCCTGGACCGCCCCCACCCCCCTGGACACCAATCTACCCCCTGAACACCCCCACCCCTCTAGACACCCCCATGCCCTGTAAAGCCCCCTCGACACCTTGGACACCATCCCACCCCTGGAAATCACCTCAGACACCCCCTACCCCCCCTTGGACAGCCACCCCAAAACCTTGAACATCCCCCCAACCCCCTAAATTCTGAATTGAATTCTTTATGTACTTAATTAACTTATGAATTGTGTGTTAATGGTGTACGAGTATACTTGTTGTATGGGTATACTTGGTCTAATTAGCTTATGATTTATGATTTAATTTTTTATGGGTAGACTTGCTTAATTAGCTTATTGAGATGCTGATTTTTTTTGCAGGTGTTCGGGTGTGCTGCTGCAGATATTTTCATAGCAGCAGAGAGGGAATTTATCAGCGCTTTTTTAGCGCTGATAAATTTTGCTTTTATCAGCGCTCTTTTAGTATTGATAAAGGGTTCCCCCTTTATCAGTACCTTTCTTTACAGTGTTTTTTAGCATTGTTAAATCCCATTTTTAGTGCTGTTAATGCCCGTATTTGTAGTAGTGAAGTGATCTACCCATTGTATATTATCAGTATTGAATGGAATTGAATGGATCTCTGCCTGGACACCCCCTCACTTCTGGACACACCCCTCCCTCCCCTCCTGGACACCCCCTAGACCCCCTCCCTTTTGGAAACCCCCACTCTTAGATACCCCCTGGACACCCCTCCCTCCTGGACACCCCCTCATTCCTGGACACCCCCACCCACTTGGAGACCCCCTCCCACCTGAAGACCCCTCCCTCTTGGAACCCCCTTACTCTTGGACACCGCCCTCCCCTCCTAGACACCCCCACCCCCACTCCTAGACACCCCCACCCCCACCCCCACTTCTGGACACACCCCTCCCTCCCCTCCTAGACACCCCACTCATGGACACCCCCTCCCTCTTGGACACCCCCTCCCTTCTGGACACACCCCCTCCCTCCCCTCCTAGACACCCCACTCATGGACACCCCCTCCCTCCTGGACACCTCCCTCTCCTCCTGGACACCCCCACACCTGGACACCCCTCCCTCTTGGACACCCCCACCCACATATAAGGGAAACTAATTAGAAAATTGAAAATCCAAGATATTGGTTCCCATCAAGCTTTTAAGATGCCCATGAGTGGACTAAATGACTATGCATTGGTCGACTTCCACACTATTGACCATTGTAGTCTAATGAACTAAATCCTCCTCAGCTTCAATTATTGAATTCATTTGTATCATAAGAAAGAAAATTTCGATTAATTATGAAAATGGAGGATTTTGGGTTAAAAATGGACTTGAGTAAGAAAGGGGCACATGACTAATTAGAAATATCATATTAAGTGCATGAATTGATTGTGACAACCTCTCTTCCAGAAATTCCTTCACCCTCAAGCCGCCCAGTGTGACGAGATTTTGGTAGGCCAACTTTTTCCACACCAGATAGATATTCGGTACAAAATTCAACGACTTCCTCAACAATATATTGCTCCGCAATACAACCCTCTGGATGACTTCGATTTTTGACACAACCTTTCAAAATATTCATATACCATTTAATGTGGTACATCCATATATAATGTATAGGACCACATAGTCGAATCTCTCTCACCAAATGAACCATCAAATGAACCATCATATCAAAAAATGTCGGCGGGAAGAACATTTCTAATTCACATAATATAACGACAATTTCTCTTTCCATATTTGGAAATTTCACTATGTCTATAACTTTGCTGCATATAGATTTTAAGAAGAAACAGAGCTTCGTTAATGTATGGCAAACATTCTTGGAAAAAATACAATGTAAAGCTATAGGAATTATATCTTGCATCAAAACATGGCAGTCATGTGATTTCAGACCCTTTAATTTTAAATTGCTCATTGACATGATGTTCTTGATATTTGATGAATAACCCTCTAGAACCTTTACATCATTCAAGAAGTTGTAAAACTGATATCTCTCCTGCCTGGAAAAAGTGTAAGCAGCAGGAGGAAGAAATGTTCATTTTTCACCATTCACTGGTTCCAACTCTTCTCGTATTCCCATATCAACCATGTCCAATCTAGCCTTAATTCCATCCTTTGTTTTTCTGAGTGAATTTAGAAAAGTGTCAATGACACTATCACATACATTTTTTTCAACATGCATAACATCAAGAAAATGTCTGACATACAGACAATTCTAGTATGGTAATTCAAAAAAAAACTGATCTCTTTTTCCAACTAGTTTTTGTAAGGTTTTTCAAAAACAGTTTACCAAAAGTAGTGTCCACATCTTTTACTTTCTCAAACAATTGATCACTTGTTAGTGGAGACTGTGCTTTATGTTCTTCTGAACTTCCATTGAATGATATCATCCAAGATCGGCACTTATGCCACTAGGGTAGAAATCTGCAATGCCCTAGAAACATGGTTTTCTATGAATGTTTCAACCTAATTGACCGTGTACCTTTTTCACAAATGGGACACCCTTGATTTCCTTTAATTCTATATCCTGACAAATTTACATAAGCAGGAAATTTATTTATCATCCCGTACAACATGGATTTTAAAGTGAAATATTCATTTTTGTAAGCATCGTACAACATTACACCCGGATCCCACAATAATTTTGACCCTAATATAAGCATAGATAACAAGATGTATTTTTGTTTCATGCATAACCATGGTGGTAAGTTATAATTTACTAACATAACCGGCCATGTACTGTGACTGCTGCTTTAAAAACCAAAAGGATTCACCCCATCTGTAGATAAAACAAGACAAAGGTTTGTCGACTCGTTTCCAAATTCAGGATACTCATGATCAATTATCTTCCACTGAGAAGAGTCTGGTGGGTGACATAGTTTCCCATCTTTAATTCTTGTATCTGCATGTCATGTCAATTGTCCTGCAGTCTCCTCACTTCCATATAGGTGCCTAAACCTTGGAATGATTTTAAAGTACCATAAAAATTTCATAGGACTAGAATAATCTTTCTTGTATCGAGAAGCACCACACTTTTGGCATTATTTAAGTGATTGTGGTCCTTGCGAAACAATATACAGTCATTCGAGCAGGCGTGTATTCTTTCAGAGATCATACTCATCAAGCATAACATTCGTTTGACATCGTATGTTCAGCTTAGGAGATCATTATCTTCTGGGATCATGTCATTAAGAAGAGAAAGTAGTTTTGTAAAACTATCATCACTCCAACTGTTTTCTGATTTCAAATTATATAGCTTTAGCATGGCTGACAATGTTGTATATTTAGTGCAACCAGTATACAATGGTGTTTTTGCACAACTCCTTAGCTTCTCAAACAGTTTTGGGAAATTATGAAGTTCATCTTCAACTATCCTTTAGATTTCCTCAATATGATCATCATCATCATTCACATCTATAATCACATCCTCCATACGGCCGTCTTCATTGTTCATTCTTGTAATCATATCAGATGATCTATAAAATGCCATGTTATCCGAGCCACTACCTACATTAGTTTTTTCCCCATGTTTATTCCAACATTTATAACTTCGATCTATTCCGTGACAGATTAGGTGTTCTTCCAACTCCTTTGGACTAATTTGTCTTGAATAATAATAGCGTAAACACAGACAAAGGATTTTAGAAGGGCCACATGCATGATCTTTTGCAAACTTGATAAACTCTTTGACACCATCTTCATACTCTTTTGTCAACCGATTGGCATTCATCCATTATTTATTCATATCCATCCTATTTGATACATTAATATTAATATATAACAAAATAATTACACAAAAGATGTTCAACAAGCTATGAGAATCCCTTTCACTAGAATGTTTCAGTATCCCACATGTGATCTATATGCATTTTTGTAAACTAGTTTTTTAGTGTTTCTCTAGAAACATAATGTCTCTAGTCAAGAAATATGGTACTAAACTAATAGATGGTATGATTTTAAATAGAGTTCTTGCTAGTGGAAGGATTCATTACATGTGTTGTTATGGTTATTTGACTAGGGTGTCCATAAAGTGTCTCATAGAGTCCTCTAGTGAAGTGGTTTTCTAGGATTCACTGGAATTGAACTAGTAATAAAGTGGTGGTGCCATTGAAATGGGTAAAGTTTGGATTGATATTAAATGGTGGAAGAACTACAACATGGAAAACAAATGGCATACCAATCATTCCAACAACCACAACACCATACAAACACACAATCATGCTCACAATCGCAACACCATACAAACCAAACAATCACAATTTCAGATTTTACAAAACATCACTTATTAAATTTTGTTTATTAATTCAGGGGTTATCACAGAAGTTTTATCATTCTTGGGAATTCATTTATAAGTCAAGTATATGAAAATTACCAATTTTTATACTCAAATGTTCAACAAGAACTAACCAACATGCAATTCATTTAGTGCACAAACAAGGACCACCAATGACCACGATTTTCAGTGGGGCGTTTAGCCCATACATTCCACATTATAACCATCAATATAAAACAATAATAACATGAGAATAAGATGAAACCAATGATCAATAGGAGAAAACTCACCGTGAAGGTTCCATTCAGTGTGCGACAGAGGTGCGTTCGCGGCAGAGGAGAGGCGTGCAACAGAGGAGATTTTTAACTGAAAAGAAAACATAAAATGAGAACTCATATGTTATACCTATCCAAAATAGATCCAATGAGATTTAGGAATGATAAATTTATGGTTAAACATAATTTAAACCTATATATGATGATCCATGAAACCCATCCATTCAAGGATACAATTTTTTCACTAAACACGTCATCAGGTTCATGGTGATACCCACCACGATCCTGATCCAAAGTGCTCCCCACCATCGTAAACGCCTATTGTAACACATCATCCAGTAGTCCAACAACCCACTTAGTGTGTCTTACAACTAACCAAAATAAAACAAATATGAAAAAACTCTCCAAAATCTAGTAATATTTGTCACATTTTATTCCAAATAGAATCAAACAAGTCTCTACTACTTATGAACAAGGACCTAACACACTGACTTTCCCTCAAAAAGTCCGAGTCATACCTCAAAATGAACCTATCATACCCAATATGAAGTAACCATTTCCCTCAATTGTATACAACATCTAATCTCAGGGAAAATACCGCCACTAAATTTTTACACATGATTCAATCCTTGAATCATGTGAAGAAATAGGTCCACCCCCTAAATAATGCGATGAATGAGTTTCACCCCAAAAATCACACAATGAATCATGATTTACCTAATGAATAACCTTTGGATCACATCAATACTATCCTGATCATTTTTTAAACATATAAAATTTATCTAGTATATCATTTAAAATCTAAATATGGCATTTATGTGGGACTAAATAAATTAGATTCACCAACTCAATGATATAAAAATGCCATATCAACCATCCAATAACAAGTCCCATTATACTGAATACCATTGTAACACGAGGGGCATACCTCCATAGTGAATTATCTATCCATTATCATAGATATTTAATATATGTGATCATATTTATCATACCAAATCTCTAACATGAAATATCAAGTGCCACATATTCCCCGATCACTGAAATATTATACCCATCACCCATTGAAATTCATCTAAAATGAAAGTCGCACCCTCAACAACCATTGGTTCACTCCCCACTACATTTTTACCTTATACCACTTATCGAGCATCACCTCAACATGTTTTATCACCAAATGTGTGTTGCTTATCCTGATCCATGATCATTTATCCAAAGAAACATCTGTCTGGGATTAACCCTCGGATCAAACATGACACTATATTTGATCCATTTGTGACGTATCCTCCACCATAGATTGAAATTTTCTATTTCATCCAAAACCCCAAGTAATTGAGTATAAAATAATTTATTCAACTCCATTATTCCTTGTCTCACACTTTACATCTCACTGACTTAAAATTTAAATGGGTACCATACATAACCAGCGTGTACCATTCTCACCTCATCCAATATAATGGGTGTACAATATTGTACCACCTGATCAAATTACATGACTCGTGATCCCACAAGTCAAACACCATTTTGTTATACTAAAATACCATCTCCATGATATACTCTAATTAACCTGGTCTATAAACTTACTGATGTACACCCCATGCAACTGCACGAGCCAGTCTCCAGAACAGTGATCAACAACCCTCGTTATCGAAATAACACATGTCTAGATAGGTGTAAATATCTGTGATACCCTGAATTATCACCCGACTTGGACTAAACTGAGTCCTATCTCATCTATATTAGGCTCACATGCCTAAACCCATGACCATTATCTTTGGCATGTCAATCATCAAAATAAAGAACCTCCATGCTAGTTTCCAACAAGATTAACATTCTTAAAATTTGCATGAAAACCGAACTAATTCCTTTCAACCAATGTCGTCTCAAAATCACATGTGTCCATACATAATCTAATAGCTAATTCACTAAGAAACACATCAAAAAAAACATAGGGCTAGTAATCACACTAATCTTACCCTCAAAACAAACCTTGATACCAAAAACATCGACACTCAAGGCGCCCTTCTCAAAAATATTCCAAGGAATCTCAATGCCTATACAATCTCAAGTCAAGGAAATTAACCATACCTTCCACATTCCCAATGTCTAAGGCATCACCATGCATATATCCCATACTTGGTATGACACCACTTATGCCAATCACAACTCAAATCATATACCTTTGCTTCATGTTTCTAAAGAATTCACAAGCCTAAGATAACCCCTAACATATTTTACCTTCATAAAAATCATTTAATCTCATCCATAATACCCTAAACACTCAAAGAATATACCTCTGTGGAGGAGGTAGTGGCAGCAGAGGCAGCAACGGTAGAGGCAGCAGCGGTGGAGGCAGTGGAGGCAGCAGTGACAAAGGAGGAGGACGATCATGGCGGAGGAGGAGGAAAAGGTAGCGGTATCGAAGGAGGCGAAGGAGGAGGAGGAGGAGGATGAGGGGTCATGGTGGAGGAGGGGTCGGGTTCAGCTTCCATGAAGGCTTGAATTCATGTGAGAGAGGAGGGTCCTGTTAGGGTTCTTTTATAAAAACTGTTGGAACCTTTATCAGCACTAGTTAAAAGCGCTGATAAAGGTATGTTTTATCAGTGCTAAAATAAAAGTGTTGATAAAACATACTTTTATCAGTGCTAAAAAAGTATTGATAAAGGGTATACCTTTATCAATTATTTTAGCTAGCACTGATAAAGGAACACCCCTTTATCAGTGCTTTCTGTTTAACACTGATAAAGGGCAGCACTTCCCTTGCCTTGTTTTGTGGTAGTGTGATGGCCTAGTTTAAACCCAAGGTATCATAAATTTAAAATAAGGTTTCATGATTTAGACACCCTATGAATGATTTTTCATGATTGATCACTCTGAAACTCTTAGGGGATATGCTTGGGTTAATTCACATTATCTTGAAAAACCATTATGAAGGTTTTTAATTGGTGATAATCATAGATGACCTAGGTTAAACCTAAGGTATCATAATATAACATTCTAAATTTTTGGAAAGTTAGATATTATGAGGTTTTTCTAACAATAAATCTTTGTTTTGATACTAAAATTAGATGTGGTTTTTGTCATAGATGAATTTAAAGTTAATAACCCCCAAAAGAGTTGGTAGAATATATCTTGGACATCATTATGGTGTATGGTGATTGTGCCCTTACCGCACACCTGGTTTGACATTCTCAGGGGATATTCTTGGGTTAATTTACATTATCTTTACAAAACATTATGAAGGTTTTGAATAGGTGATAATCATGTATGACCTAGGTTAAACCTAAGGTATGATAGATTTAAAATAAGATGTCATGATTTAGACACCCTATGAATGATTTTTCATGATTTATCACTCTGATAAAATCTGTATGATGGTAATGCTAACCATTTTGGTTTTAGTAAGGGATTGAATATAGAATGATAAATTTGAGATGGTTATAGGTATGTTCAAATATTAATGTACTCTATTATTTAATATTAGTTATATGGAATCATTTATATCATGAAAGTATCTAGGTATATTAATTCCTATCCTCAATGATTAGATATTGACTTGGTAGTGAAAAATCTTAATGGTAGGATGACTATATATTAAGTCTATAGCTCTTCTTTGATATATATTTGTGGGAATGTTTTTCCTGTGATTTTTTTATTCTTACTCTAGCTGGATTTGATGTTAGGCATGGATTGGATCTCCTAGTATAGAGCCCATATCAATTGTTGAGAAAGGTAAGTTATATTCGATATTATGAATCAACCTTCAATCATCTATCAATGCGAGTATGAACATGAAAACCCAATGGAAATTACTTACATAATATGGATTTTATATCTATCCATGTGGGATATTTATCTCAAATGGTTGGGGAGAAACTGAACATTAAAAAAGATCATTTTGTTCTGGAATATGATGATGTATTTCTTAAGGAATTGTCTAATATTCCCCTGAATTGTGAAGTTGAGTTTTCAATAGAACTCATACTTGGTGCTACACCTATTTCAAACACTCCATATAAGAAAACCTTGATTGATTTGTGAGAATTAAAGAAGAAACTCTAGGAGAATCTAGATAAGGGATTCATTCATCATAGTGCTTCACCATGGGGTGCACTTATTCTTTTTATTAATAATAAAGATGGGTCAATGCGTCTCTGCATTGATTATTGAGAACTTAACAATACCACTATTAAGAAAAAGTACCCTCTACCCTATATCAATGATCTGTTTGATAAATTATGAGGAACTCTATATTTTTTCATGATTGATCTTTGATTTTAATATCATCAACTAAGAATTAAGAAGGAGGATATACCCAAGACAACCTTATGTATAAGGTATGTTCATTATGAATTTATAGTGATTCTATTTAGACTTACCAATGATCCTTCTATATTCATGGATTTAATGAATAACATAATTATAGATTACCTTGATCAGTTTTTCATTATCTTTATATATAATATTCTTATATATTCAAAGAGTAAGGAAGAGCATGAATAACATTTGAGAATTGTGATGAATACCTTGAGGAAGGATAAGATGTATGATAATTTTAGCGAGTGTGAATTTTTTCTTCATAAAGTTTCATTATTGGGTTGTATAATCTCAAGTTAGGGTATATTAACAGATCTTTCAAAGGCATAAGTTATTGAACAATGGCCTAGACCAACCATGGTAACTGAGATTCATAGTTTCCTTAGGTTGGTCAGATACTACCAATGATTTGTGAGATATTTTTCATGACTATCCAATCCACTCACCAAGTTGACTCAAAAGGGTGTTAAGTTTTTATGGATAGATGGACGTGAAGAGAGTTTCAAAGAACTAAATAAAAGGTTGGTCAGTGTGCTTGTGTTTACACTACCCTATAGTAGATAAGTATTTGTGAAATACAGTGATGCATCAAAAAATATTTTGGGTTGTTTCCTCATGAATAATGACATGGTGATGGCATATACCTCTCACCAATTAAAAATTTATGATAAAAATTACCTGAACCATGATTTTGAGTTGATATTATTAATTTTTACATTAAAGATATTAAGGAATTATTTGTATGGTGAAAGGTGAGATCAATTGCATCATTTTTGTATTTTTGGTTAATTTTGGGATAAAATGTGAAAAATACTTAATTGTATAATTTTAATAGTTTTATACCACTTTTGTATTTGGAGAATAAATTTTACAATATCTATCGAAATGGAGTGATCCATTTTTAGGATTAAATTTTTCATGGGATTCAACTTTTTCTTATAGACCTAGAGCTCATTCGAACTTCCACAGGCCCAAAAAAATCAATCAAGTTGAAAAGTATTTGTGGCTGATAGAATGGAACCCACCTCAGTAAATGAGGCATATATCGGCCTACATAACTATAAATGAGGTGATTCTAGCCGTATTTGAAAGATAACTTTAAGGCTCATATGAAAATTAAATATCAAGAATAAATTCTCTCACTAAGGAATCTATTTAATGCAATAACATGGAGGAATATGAAGGTTCTCTTCGGCCATAAATTTTTTTCTTGAGTAATTAGGCTATAAATTTTTGTAAACATTTCCAATTTCATTGAAATTTTGAGGACTGATATAAAAAACCATTTCTAACAATGTTTAAGAAGACACCTTGGTGAGTTTCATCCATCTGGTGGGCATTACAAGAGAAAACTTCTGGTGGATAGATTTTGGAGAAGAAATTTTATGTTCTCCCTTTTCAATCTCTTCTTATTTTTAGTTTTGTAATGACTTTTTCTTCCCCCTTTTTCATGGATACCATTCAAATGGAGGGGTAATATTTTGAGTGATTAGGGAAGGGGAGGTTTTCCATTTTGTAATTCTTGATTTCATTCACTTAATGGTATAAAATCCTTTATCTATTCTGTGAAGTTTGTTTTAATTTCTAATAGTGGGTTTTATTATCAAGTATGATTGTATTTGATTTTAGATTTGGTTGTTGTTATTGATTTGGTTAATGATAATTTTCTCCATCTACTAGGTTTTGGTTTTGTGATGTCTAGAACCTGAATACCACTTAATAGGTGCCCTGATCCTAGTGGGCCACATGTCCTCAGATGCATCTCCCCAAACACCAGACTGCTGACTAGAAGCGAGGGCCTAAGGTGTGTCTATGGGTAGACTATGACCTCATTACCAGAGTGCATCATAGAAGATAACATATATGATACAACATGAGGTAAATAGCGGAAGCAATGTATGTAAATAGAATGCACAATGAAAAGAAACAGATCAATGAAATAGCTGGAATAACATACTACAACTGATGATGATATATGTCATGTCACTAGAAAGATAGAAAAAATGGATACAAAGTTTCATTCATACATGGAAAAACCCAAGTAGAAAAAAAGAAATATATAAAATATCCCAAGAATATCAAGCTCATCTCAGTTATCTACTACCAGCTTCATACTAACACAACAAGCAATCAAGTGTCTAAAGCGGTACACTTCCCTTTATCAATACCTGCATACATATAATCTATCATGGGTACTAATGGTACCTAGAGAGGGTGTGAGATAAATCTAAGTGGGATAACACCAATGGTATCTAACATCCATCCCATGTAATGGAAATATAACAGTGTGTAAGCATGCATATATAAAGTAAAGCATTACAATGTAACTAAATGCCCAAGAACCTACTTCATCCCTCAATTGGTGTCTAAACATGTAACCAGTTCATTAAGTAATTAATTACAAATTTATCTTAATAGGTCACATGAGTCATAGAAAACACTGAAATCACCTTTTGATATTATAAATAATGAAGGTTCTAAGGCATAATAAGGCAACTATGATTGATAATTAATATGAGGTGGTTCCAAGGTAATCACCAAGGAAACCTAGACCTCAAGGGCTGTCAAATCAGTAATAAATGAGCCTATGTAAGGTTTAAGAGTGTAATCCAAGGATAATCATCCAAGTAATTAACACAATAATGTTTCTAACCAAGTCCAAGGAATTCATCCAAGGTAAAACGAAAGATAAGTAGTGATCGGGCCTAAGGATGTAACAAAGGCACCTCATGTCATGATGGATCCAAGGAGTGTATCTGAGGCATCCTATAATAATAATGAAGGTATCCTATGGTGTTATACTGGGCATCCATAGGTAGACAAGGATTGGGTTCCTGGGTAGGTCTCACCCAAGGCAACTAACATCCTTGAATCAGAATGACGCCCTCCAGTACCCAGGGCATTCCCTCAGGAATCCAAGAGCTAACACGAGTCAAGCCTTCCTATAAAGATTTCAAGGTATATATGCATACAGAGGCACCTTACATTTAATTAATTAAAATTAATTTGGTCATATGATTATTATTCCATTAACAAATTAACTTGGTTCAAGCCTTTCCTTTCATTAGTTTGACAAGGCCAAGTAGCATGAAACCTTTTAATGAAAACCATGTAAATCAAGTTCAATTAATAAGGTTCACTCATCTACCTTCCATAAACATGACAAGGTGTTCTACAGATGTGAACCAAATATTCATTTACATTTAATAAGGTCAAGTCATATACCTAAGTATGATTTCTATAATATCATTTAAATCAATCACTTACATTTAATCACTTACCTTAGGTAGTCAAGTGGAAGTGAAGAGGTATAAGCTATTCATAATTTCTTGATTCAATAAGAAATTAATATAATGATGCTTACCATTAGTGTGGTCAAGCTAGAGCACACTTGAACGATTTCTCAAAAGTGTTAAAACAATAAAAACCCAATTATGGAATATCACCCTACATGGGGTGTCAGGAGTTGTGGAAGAAACCACCAACAACCAATCAAATTTATGGAAAGAGAATAACCATATGGTTCTAATGACTATAAGCAAGTCATATAAATTCAAAAAATGACACCCGATGAAATCAGTGGGCCCCACATGTCAATTCCAAAATCAATGAACTTGAGGGATGGGTTATAAACCACCCACCTTGTAATCGTACAACTCTCCTCATCTAGTATCAACCTCTAATTCGGCCTGGATTAGAGTAGAGATAAAAAATGAGAATAAAATTCTAAACGTCGATAACTTGATCGAGAGAAAGAGAAATGAATAACGGATAAAAAGGACTCGATTACTTACTATTTCACATCCAACATGATAAATGAAAGATTGATCGAATCCAGGATTAAAGAGATATCTCAATACCTAGATTTGTCCTTCAAAATCTACAAAATGGGAGAAATGGAGGTTCATCCCCCTGGAAATATGAATAGAGAAGAAGGAGGTTAAATTAGATCATTAAGGGTAAAATGGTCATTTTTCTTAGAAAATATCCTATTTATGGTTTGGATGCATGGTTTTCCAAATAGTGTACTAACCATGCATGAGTACCTGAAGAAGAGGGTCACCCACATGGTTAGTCTGCATGATTAGGGAAATTGTGCGCCAACCATGCAGAATGGATCTACTTGAAAATGTAGACCATCTACACAGTTAAATCTAAATGTGCGCCCTAACTTCATGGTTTATACTAACTACACGATAGGCCAATTTCTCCCAAAAAGTTGGGCTCCAAGCTCCGAACAAGCCCCAGACACCCCTGAGACCTTCGTGAACTCATTGGGCATTTGAAAAAGGTCCATAATAAGGAGTTATAAAGAAATTTAAAGGATCCATACTTGAGTTAAAAACTAGGTTCTTATAGTCTTCCCCCCTTAAAGGAACTCTTCCTTGAGTTCACCTTCAAAGGGTGGTGAAACACTATCTGAGAATAACTATGGCCACTGAGCATGTGCATCAGACTCCTGCTCCCAAGTCTTATCTTGTACACGGCCGTTCTACCATATCACCCATACCAGAGGGACATACCGACCTCATAGAACCTTAATTATCCTATCAATGATGTGTATAGGATACTACTTCAAAAAACATTAACATAAAGCTCAAATTCCTTGGGATCAAAAGTATGGGATGGGTCAGCATGATAATGGTGAAGCTATGAAATGTGGAAGATGTCGTGCATAACACGGTACCTATGAGATAGTAACAACTGAGAGGCTACCATATTGACTCTTTCCAAGGTCTCAAACTACCCTATATAATGAGTTGATAGTTTCCATTTCTTCCATAACTATCTATGCCCTAGCCTGGGTGACACCCATAGGAAAACATGATCCCCAACCTCAAACTCTAGAGGTCATTGATGGTGATCGACATAAGATTTATATCTATATTGAGTAGTATAAATATGCTTCATGATCATATAAACTTGATATGAAGTTTCCTTTACAAGATGAGTACCTAGTAGGGCTACCTCACCTACCTCTAGACAGCACAGGTGTGAACGAAAAGGATCCATCTAAATTGTCGATTGAAATCTATTATTATAGGAAAAATCGATGAGAGGGACATGTTTCTCCCAAGAACTACTGAAATCAAGGACACATGCTTGGAACATGTCCACTAAAACCTATATCATCCATTTTGACTATCCATTGGTCTGAGGGTGAAAAGATGTGTTCAGAAGCACATGTGTACCCGTAGCCTTATACAACCACTGCCAGAACCATGATGTGAAATGAGTGTCCCTATCAGAAATGATAGTATGAGGGACCCCATGTAGTCATATGATCTCATGGACATACAGTTTTTCTATATCATTAACCAAGAAAGTCTCCCAAATAGTAATGAAGTGGGATTCTTTCATTAGTCGGTCAATAAATACCCATACAATGTCACTATCCCTCAATGACCTAGGTAATCCGACTATGAAATCCATAGAAATATATTCCCATTTACATTATGAGATTAGAAGCAAATGTAAAAAGCCTGTAGGTCTCTAGTGCTCCACTTTCACCTGCTGATAGGTGGAATACCTAGTGATAAAGATTTTTATCTGACGTTTCATCCTAGGCCACCAATAAACTACTAGAAAATTTCCCTATACACACGATTTGAAACCATGGGTATAGCCCATGAAACTGTGGGCTACCGAGGTGTCAGTATTTCCCTATACCAACTGTTTTGACAAAACCATGGGTATATATGAGGGAAATTTCATAATACCCATGGTTTAAGTAAACTATGGGTATATATATATCCCCATGGTTCTACAAACTGTGGGAATATATTTTTATATAAATATAATATACCCACGGTTCAATGAACTGTGGGTATAGATGTTGCTTCCCGGACTATCATAATACCCACAGTTTTACAAACCGTGGGAATATATTTTCAAATAAATGTAATATAACCACGATTATTTGAACCATGGGTATAAATACTTCTCACTAAAGCAGCAGCTACCGACCTTCCTGCTTCTTCCTGCTTCCAGCTGCTTCCCACTTTCCTACTTCCTGCCATATTTCACACCCAATACAAACCAGAATAGAATAATTTACAAACAATACAAACAAGAAAGAATCAAAGATCACCCTAGAATATAGGAAGAACCATAATAGAAACAATAAAAACTAACTGAAGCAGGAATCAGTTAAAAACAATAAAAATAATACAGACCGGAATAGAATACAAACCAGTTACGAAAACAATATAGACCAGAAAACAATATACCAAAATAGAATAAAAACTAGTTACAAACCACAATTTATCATCAGAACTGGAAGAATCAAAGAACACCCCATACACATCAAATACTAAACTTGAATTCTAGATGGATAATGTATAATGTAACTGGATGAACTATGAACATTTTTACCGGCTGAAGATTTATCTTGAAGTCCTCACTATGGGTTTGTATAAATTTTATGAATGTCCAAAGAGGGAAGATGTTCAAAGTGGAAAGAATATTTATGTTCGAGTGGTAGTATAATTTTGAAGCTAAAATATCACATGGAGTAGATATGTTTCTACCAAAAAAGGGTAGATATCAGATTTTGAGTTTAATGTAACATAAAAAACTATTTTGTGAAAAAATTAATTAGAATTTGAAAAAATGTAATTGAAAAAAGAAGAAGGCTTGATAACAACACATGGAATTTAGAAGATTTATTTATTGATAATTTTAAAAAGGGGAAGAGGAATCAATATATAAGAGTCTTCTTTAAGAAAAAATGACAAGACCATATAAAAGTTTTATCTGCTAGGTTTTCCAGATTGTTCAGAGTGTGATGGGTGGCATCAATTGGATGCTGAAGTTTTTCCTGCTCTATTTCCTCTCCCTTTTCTAGTGGGTAAAGTGCCTCGATCAAAGAGGATAAATTATGGACCTCTTTATGAATGGCCTCCCTTAAATTCATTGTCTCTAAAATACATTCCTTCACATGATCTATATATGCTTCATATTTTACTATTTGTATAGAATAATTTCTCACCGGACCACACAACTAGGAGGTTTTATGATGTTTTTTTCAAATATATTTATGGAATTCTCATGGATTAGAGTAGAAATATAATGTAATCAAAACTGAACAAATTTATCTCCATACAAGATTGTTGTTGTTATGCTTGGAGGATCTGTTTCATGATTTTATAGTCTTTGATAATCAAAGACTCCTTTTCCCAAGTTACTGAATAGTAGGAAGAGGTATTACCCTTGAACATAGATTTATTCCAAATGAGTCTCGGTAATCAAAACATGAATATAGTTTTAGTATTAACCTCTTATATCCCTTTATTTGAAATCAATTTTAGAGGGGAAAATTTCATGAGGTGTAGAGACTAAGAGGTATTTGGGTATCATGTTTTCTAAGGGAAATTCTAGCTTAGACAATAAGAAAATAAATTAGGTGTGTGAGTTACTGAACCTCTTCCAATAATACTCTTTGGACCTCCTCTAATTGGAAAATCACCCACTATTGTAATAGAGGGGCTATCTTCCCCAACATACTGAACCTTTTCATTAGAAGTATCATTTTCATAATGGGGGTTCTTTATCGGAGGGATTATTGAATATTAAATGAGTTTCACTATAACAAAGGGAAATGGTTTTAATGGATAATAATGTTTTCTACTCACCAAACTAGTTGGATTAATATAATAACTAAGATTACATCCTAGATTTGGAATAATACTAAGAAAGGAGAGTGGAAACATCAGTTGGTGGAATGGTGATTTTGGAATTATTATCATCATGCATAATCATTAACTAAAATTGGATAATGACTCCAGGGTTCCATTCACCTATAACACTAAAAAAGGGTAGGAAAGAAACCCTCTGGGTACAATGAAACATGAGAGAAAATTGATAAGGGGAATATGGATTAAAAATGAATAATTTTTCCAAGTGAGTTGAAAGATCCCCATCTTGATGTGATATTTTTTATGAACTATTATTGAGGGAACCACTAACATCATCAAAAATCAGCACAAAAGGTGTGGTGTATGGAATGAAATTAAAAATGTGGTAGTTAATTAATATAATAGAAACCTCATTGAGGTTTTGTAGTGATGCCTAAACCTCAGGGACATTTATTAATCTAGGTTAAAATTGGGAATCCTGAGTTTTGATGGTGTTTTAATACTTATAAAGCCAAAAGTTCTCATCTATCCATCCAAATAGAAATTGGAGTGGCCAAGGAGTTAATAAAAATACGAATGGTTTGGTACGACCTGCTTGAGATGTATCCATTCTAGTAATCAAGACTCTATCACTAGTGTTCTAACATGGATAGCCAAACATGTATCCCCAACTAGGAGGATCTTTCCATTTAGGAACATTGTCATAAATCCCACTATCCAAAGACTTGTTGATACACATGAATTCACCATTAAGATACCTCACTATCCTAAACCTATCAAGAGGGATAGTGAATAGGGTGTATGATATTTTGTCGTGGTCTTCTCTGGAAGAGGAAAATGATTATCAAGTCTTAATGAAATAATTAAACATAGGTTCAACTCCTTCATCAGCCTCTCCCTCACGATAACAAGTATATCCTGAGGTAAGGAGGAACTATATTCCTATTCCTTCTAAACATTTTTGGCAGTGAGGGACTCATCATATATATCCCCAATATGAGGTGTACCTATAAGTGTGTTGATGTCCCATAGGATAAACCATTGTCTAAAACATAACCTCTCTATGGGTTCTAGACTCACTAGCCTATGACTAGCTAGTGAGGCCAAGTTTCTATCCACTATAGTCCTAGGTATCTATTTTTAATAAGGAAGTTGATCATGATAATTACTTTACACCATTAAGATGATATAACCTACTCCTAGTTGGGGTAATCATAAAGACCTAGTACAGATTAAAAATCAATATGATAGTAAATAAGAACAATCATGTAAAGTATTTATCAATCCCCATTCAAAGGAGATGGTCCAAGTAGAGGTATCTCAAGAGAAACTCAAAATTGTAGAATCCTTAACTGCATAGATGGAAACCATGGAGGGGAAACACACTACTATACAACCCAAAATAAATTCATACCTTGAAAGGTTGGATGACAGTAACCACCTCCCAACTTATGTAACCTAATATTCTCTAAACATAAACAGGAAAACCTAGCACTAGCCAAAGTATTATAACAAAACAGAGAAGAACATGTATTACAAATCTATACTGCCTCTTTCTAATTTCTAGAACATGAAGTTAACACTATAATCATTATTATGAGATAGAAGATCAATAGGATCAGTAAAAAAACTAATATAAAATGTAAAAGAGAAATAAATAGAAAGTATTTTACTTGTATATGGATTACTATATGATTACATACAATTTAAAACCACATTGCAAAAAAAAAATGATAACAAACAGAGTGAGAATACTATTTGGATCCTTTAAAAAATAATCAATTCATTATGGAATTCATCATCAAAATCCCATGAACATGATAGTACAATAATTATAGAAAATAAAAATATAAGAAAAAGGGAAGAATAAAACCTTTATGATGAAGGTATGAGAACATAAAATTTGGAACTCATCACTCATCTAAATCGTCATTGATTGTTTGGTTCAAGAAATCCTCTATAATTCTTCAAGACTTGAAACCTGAAACAATTAATATTTGTTCAAATTTATTTCCTTGTAAGAATAAAATGTTTATTTAATATTTCATATATACAAGACACATGTTCCATATTGCATATATTCAGAATTTGTATTCCACATTACATATATTTAGAATAAAAATTACATATTCCATATTTTATACATTCTGAACAAAAAGAATGAACATTCCATATATTGATAATAAAAAAATGAATACTTTATATTAGGAAGAGAACACATGTTTCATATACTCATAATAAACACAATACATATGGAATATTAGAAATAGAATGCATATCGCATATTAGAAATTGAATTCATAACACATATATTCATATTTCATGTTAACAAAAAATGAATATTGAATTAATAAATGTTTCAATCAACCCCATGTATTAGACCAGGAAGAATCAAAGAACACCCCATAAACATCCAATACTGAACTTTCATTACTAATGAAAACTACAAGAAAGTGTGATAAAAAACCAAAGCTGAACCTACATTACAAATGAAAATTTTCTTACCAAAACATAATTGACATTAAATTATGGAGCACATACTTTGGTTAGTGCTAGGTTTTCCTATTTATGTTTACATGAACTAATTAATGCATGACCTAGATGGCCAATCCAATGGAACCCATCTTCTTTGACAATGTGAAGACACTATGAATGGAGGAGATACACTATTCATGTGTTTATAGATCCCATGGAGCTAAGAAAATAAATAAAACATTATAAAGCATCTCAAATAAGAAATTAGAATAAGAAGTATAATTTCATTTGAAGACATATTATTTTTGGTAATCATTTACATAAGGAAAGGTGATGAAACATCAAGAGTGGTGAAGGAGAAAGTAAGGAAACAATCTCTATAATAAGGGAAATACAATTTTAGAATGAAGAGAAATATGTTAAAATGGAAAATAGATTCATGGATATAAGAGAAGAGGAGGTTAAATGTATAAGGAGTGTTATATAAACACATGTGTCTATCTATATACAATAGCTCTCATGAAAAGAGATAAAACAAATATGTCAGATAAAGGTAAAATGAGGCCTTTGTTGCTTGAAAATAAGAATAATGATAAAAAAAAGAGTCAAAAAATTTAAATAAATTTAGTAGCCAACATGGGGGGGGGGTGCAGGTTGGGAGTGAGGGGGGGGGGACAGGTTGAGAGGGGGTGGGGGGATGATTTTTGGGAGGGGGAGGGGCGTGTTCAGGTTGGGAGGGGGGGGGGAGTTCATGTTGGGAGTGAGGGGGGGGGGTGCAGGTTGGGAGGGGGAGGGGAGGGGGGAAATAGGTTGGGAGTTGGGGGCAGTGGGTTGGGAGTGGGGGGGGGGGGTGAAGGTTGGGAGGGGGACAACAAGTTGGGAGGGGGGGGGGTGTGCGGGTTGGGAGGGGGGTGCAGGTGGGGAGGGATGGGGTGCAAGTTGGGGGGGGGGGTTAGATTTAACTTAAACCTATGGAACACTAATATAGCAGGAAACTCATGCATGATCACATATGTGGATTTTTATTAAAGGGAACACCTACCTCCATCAAGGAGTTACCACCATCTCCGAGCTCTATCAATACTTGTTCAAGACTGTCCATGCCCCATCCAAGCATGTAACTCTACCATAGGTCATACCTTTCATCACATGACATAAATAATTAATTAAAAATAATTTTAATTAATTATTTAATTTAAACCAAAGTGGAATAATCACCAAGCAACTCACAAAGTACCATTGCACCACTGAGACCTCGACCGACCACACCAAAGGGTTCACAACACACCCCTGCACCAACCTGAGAAAAAATCACTAACAAAAAACACTCAATCATTTACTAAATTAGTTTAATTGAAGCCAAAATTCTTAAAAAATTCACAATTATGACATAACTCACCAAAATAGACAACAGTGGCATGAAAACGTCATCCTAGGATGATTTCTAAGTAGGGTGTATGAAACCCCATCCATTTTGGTTGATGCTCTGGTGTAATTGACATCAAATACCTAAATAAAACCAAGTGAAATGAGAGGACAATGAATGGGGGTTTAAACACAAAAAAGGAATATACAAAAATACCTGAGGTCACTACTGAAACACACCAACCACCCATAATTTCTCTGGTGCTTCCTGAAACCCCCCAAGTCACCTCCTGGTTGATAAACCCCACCCAAAAATATTTTTTTAAGGATTCCAAACTCTCAAAATATTGTTTTGACTCTCAGTTCTCAAAACAAACCATCTTAAAAATGGAAAATTCAAATTCCATTGATAATTTTACAACCTGTAATGATTCAGGTCATTACACTCATGGTAGTTCAGTTTTCCCATGGTATCTCAACCCGTTCATGTAGTTGATCAAGATACTTTGTGATTTGTTAAATAAATTAACCTCACATGGAATTTGAGCACCAACCACTATAGTGTAGAAATGAAATAGGAATTATATGAATAAGACTAGGGGAACTACACCATATGGTTATATCCAAGCTACATCACAAATAAATTTACATAGAAGTAGGATAACCTCCTCACCCATTTACCCATATACATGACTAAGTATTCTAATGTTAGATTTTATGTAAATGCATGCGAAAATTTATGCAGAACTTTTTAGAAGAAAATAACCATATGCATATCTATTATTTTCAGTTTAAAAACCCTCATAATATTATCTATTCATCCTAATTTTTCAATATGATGTGTCGATTAACTCTATTGTGAAAGACCCTATATTCTTTCCACACCTACTTCCCTTACACACTTAGGGTTCTACCCTTACAAGAATTCATTAGTTTAAATCTCACCCTTATGAAGACTAATAAACACCCTTATGAAACTCCCTACAAATACCTTTACATGGTGATTAAGATTTTTAATTTACATGATTTTTGAATCAAGCACTCAAATAAGTGAAAAAATAATATCCAAAACAATATTAAAAAAAATCCATAACATTTACTATTTACATAAACTAAATATAAATTAACCACTCTCATCCATACAAGAATTCAATTAAAATTCTTAAAGTACATACATAAGTCTCCCTACTAAGTCAAAAATAGAGTGGATTAATATCCCACCATCACCAAAATCCCCATCCCCATCCCCATGCCCATCATCATCATCATCATCATCATCATCAGTAATATCATCAGCAGCCTCATCACCAACAACAACATCAACAACATCCTCACCACCAACATCATTATCACCACCACCTTCATCACCACTACGAACCTTATTGGCATCACCCGATGCATCATTTAAAGAGCACATTGATGCCATATATGATTCAAAAGTAGAAACAACCTTCAATGAAAGTGAATAACTCAAAACTACCATATATTTCATGAAATTCTTGATCATCAGCTTACTTATTTCATGCTTCTATAAAGCTATTTTCTTTGCCTCAACTGCTTCAGCACGAGTGATTTCCAGCTCAGAGGTCTTAGAGGCTTGAGAGGATCCCAATGACGACCAATACCTAGAGGGGATGATGTTTTTCTCTGGTCGACATCATACTCTCCCTGGTTGATCCTCACCTAATACCTGACTTAAATGATCATGTGGCCCAAAGTTGTCATATTACTTACCATCGAGGGCCTCCAAGGCAGACTGTTGAAATTATAAACATATTAAATTATGAATTTCGTATAAATATTTAAAATATAAATAAAAAACCTTAAAATTTTATCTTGTGTCTATGCATTTACTGCACTTCCATCCTTTTTCTTTATACTGGAGCAAAATAATTTGGCACGAGGTATAAGACCTTCGATGCCCAATATAGCTTGCTGCAAATGAAAAATGCACAAATCTAGATTAGAACCATATATGAGAAATACAAAAATATGGCCTATGTCTATTCAATAATATTTTTAGTAGAACATCCTATATAACATCACAATACCTAGTTAAAGTACCTGGTGCTTTTCATGCTTGGGCATTGCAGTGTTCCCAAATGTGTGCAAATATGACATTAAATCTTTATTATTTATGTTTTTCTTAGATACTTCCTAAAAAAATTCCAATACAAGTAATAAGAATTAAATTTTATATACAAACAATTAAATATTGAGATTACCTTAAACTCAATAGTCTTCCAATGTGCAATCATTTTTTCATATTGAATTTTTGGACAGTCGGGGAATGTATGTACACCCTCTAAGTCAGTATCAAAACTACTCTTCCAAACAACATACAACTCATGATTTTATGAGAACCATTACTCCACAACATCCATCAACCTTGCAGTCTTAGTAGTTTCTCCATCGGGAAATTTAAACCAAATCTGTAATGAACATGTTATTTCATTTAAATACAAAAAATAATATAGATATGACTTTATAAAATTTTATTACCCATATTTGTTTCCATGATTTGTCCTTGATATATTTACTAATACGTCTCCATGACACTAGTTACACCAAAATGATATCGTGATACTTGGTCAAAGTGGACATGAAACTTCTATACTGCTTTTCATTTGGACCTACCATCTGATTTTGTCAATTGTAATTCACCATTAGCTATGTCTCTTGATTCCAAACATCCTTCATCCAATGTGCCCATGTCGCCTAGAAGAAGATCCTACTAAATAAAGGGGGGGGGGATAAGGATTAGGTCACGGTACAAAAAAAAATAAAGTGATATAATTTGAAACAGTTATAATAAAAAAACCTTCTACAGGCTGCTCAATAGACCATGATAGATCTGTGGCCTATTCGGACTTAGTAGCCTTTGCAGGAAGTGTCTATTATAGTGCATTCTCTGGGTGGTCTTCATGAACTAGAGTGGAAGCTAATGGAATAGACTCATCAGATGCTGGCTGGATGGTATGAATTGAAGGTGGTGTAGACATAGCAACATATGGGTAGTGGGATGGGGGGTGCATCATCTAATATGGATATGGTAAAGGTGAAAACATCTGTAGAGGCAGTGTAGTCATCGTATTAGAAGAAGAGGCAAAATGATATGGTGGAGGCATCAGTGGTATCATCCCTGAAGGTGGAAAAGACATTGCATGTGAATAAGAGGGTAATTGAGATGATGATGGAGGCATGGATAAGAACATCCCTGAAGACTCAAGGGTTGGATGGAAAGGTGTGGTGGAAGTGGTGTATGCTGGTGGTTTAGTGTGGAAATTGGTATGACAGGTGCTCCATCTAGGTCTAGGATCATCCCCAATCATACCCATGCTAACAGTATTAGGAGTCAAATCCGGTGGAACTAAATGTCTCTAAAAAAAACTGATAAAGAATATTAACATGAAATTATATGTAATGCAGAAGAAAAACATTAAAATTATTATACTCACTGATGGAAGCGAAGGATGCAACACATGCTCACACCTTGGTCGATCAAGATCAAATAGTCACTTCCTTCAACTTTCTACAGTATTTGGCATAACCTACATAATAATGAAATGTAAATTTTTTAGAAATAGTTTTTACAAATCATGCATACAACTTACATCTATCAGTAATTCATGAGAGGAACCAATTTGACTTCTTTTAATTATTAATTCTACAAATGATTACAAGTAAATGAGTAACATTGTTTTTAAAATTGCATTACCAATTTATATGTTTTTTAAAAACAATATTTAAACAAAGTTTTCTATATTAAAATAAATCTGATTTAATGAAACAACACCAGAAAATGCAAAAAACAAACAAATTATTCTAAACTAAAACATAATTAAAGTAATTACAATAATCCTAACATGAGAAACTCATTTTCATGTAAATTGAATGAAAAATGAAAATATATGGTTGATTATATATATTATTGACCACTACTTTAGGTTCAACATCAACTCTCACAATAGGACAATTTGATTCATCAAATGCAATATTTTGGGAAACACTAATGGGGGTGTCAATGGTGGAAATTTCATTACCAGCATCATGAAAAATATGTCTTGGGATTACTTCATTAATGACACCATAATCAGGTATCAAATGATCTTTCACATAAAACACTTGTTTATCCATTGATGCCAAAATGTATGGTCAATCAATACATAGGAATCGAATCATATCAATAACTATGAATCCATAGTCATCAATAAATGTACCCTTTCATCTCATTGAATAAAACCATTTACATTTCATTATAGTGACTCTACCTTGAGAGTAGTGATCCAATAATAATATTTTCTCAACAAGTACATAATAATACAAATCTTCATATCGAGGCCAACTATTTGATACACTGGAATAACACTCCGTTATAGCAGTTAACATAATGACCTCATGTTGTGTTCTCATTTTCACCACTTGATCCGTTGTAACAAATTTATACCCACTGATTAATAAATATTTTCATTCACAAACCAAAGAATTAGGACCAAAATACAAAGCTCTTAATTATTGAGAAATAGAGTCAATAGGTAAACTCAACACCTGAAATATATATGAATAATACAATTAAATGGATATCAATATTTTAAGCTAATTAAAATAATGGTAATACCTTTGATTTAAACTAAACAGGAAACTATAGGCTATGAAAAGCCTATCTCTTTCTCAAAGGCAAAGATCGATGAACTCTACTTATAATTTTTTTTTATTTCCTATATAAAATGATAATAAAAGTGAAAGGTATATGTGAAATTTCATAATATTAGATAACATATAAATATCCAAATTACTTACTTGATATAGTCATTGAACAAACCAAAGTTAAACAAGACCATGCGATATTCCATCTCCCGCTCTTCAAGGCTCAATGTATCCAATGTATAAGACCCAAAAATTCCTCTTGTTTGGGGAAGAGATGAAAATGTGGGCTCAATTTTCCCATATTGGTCATCTTTATTTCTCATTGGCCGATTATGTCTTGTGGTCACATCAAATAAATACATTGAACAGAAATCCATACATTCTTGAACCAGATAACCCATCACAATCGAAACTTCAGAATAATTCTTATTTTGGACATATGATTTCATTGTGCACATATTTATTTTAGTAGGATACATCCACCAAAAAGCAACTGGTCCCCCAAGAAGTGTTTCAGTTGGAATATGAACTTTTAAATGCAACATGCAAGTGAAAAAGGATGGAGGAATTTTTTTTCCATCTCACATAAAATTAATGGTGCCTCCTACTGAATTTTTATCAATAATTACTTGGATAACATTTTAGAACAAAGGTCTCAAAAAATGGCATAATAGAATCACTGTCACCCTTACATTATTGGATAGAAAATGCCAAATTTCTATTGGAATAAATTCATAAATAAGGATGCGATAATCATGAGTTTTTAGGGATATTATTTTCACATATCTTCTGTAGACTCATTTAGACATGTTGCTAGAATAGCCACCAGGAACCTTGATATTCTCCAATATTTCCAGAAATTGATCTTTCTCTGACGGTGTCATCACATAAGAAGCACAAGTAACTTTCCATTTGTTTTCACTGATACACACTGGATGTAGTTTTGGTCGAATACCCCAATCTAACAAGTTCCAACGAGATCAGAAGTCATATATGGTCTTCCCCTTGATATTCAGAAGAATTTCAAGCAACATTTCACACATATTTTTCTTAATATAAATTACTTCTAAACAATGACGTAAAAAATTGGTAGACCAATATGGAAACTCAAAAAATACTTCTCGTTTTCCAATTGTAAATGGATTCAGTGTCAAAATTCTTCCTCTTTTTAGATTTCAACTGACTATTCCCTAATGAAAATATGAAATCTTTCAATTAATTAATCACATCACTTCTTGACATACGTTGAGGTAGTTTTTTAGTGTCAACAGTATTATCAAACCTCCAATTATTCGTCTTGTATTGATGATCCATTGGAAAGAATCATCGATGCCCTATGAAACTGAACTAAGATGATATTTAATCCTTCTCGATCTTGTATTCTTTATACAAATAGGATATGATAGTTTTCCCTTCATGATCCACCCAGACATCATTGCATAAGTTGGAAAACCATTTATGGTCCATAGAAGGGAGACACACATCTAAAACATATTCTTTGAAGAAACATCGAATGTATGCACACCCAAATACCAAAGTTTTTTCAAATCTCTTATTAAAGGTTGAAATTAGACATCTATATCATTACCAAGATCAAAAGGTCCAGATATTAGTATACTCAATAAAGTGAAATGTTTTTTCATACAATTCCTCAGAGGAATATTATAAACATGAATAAAAGCTGGCCACATGTTGTGAGCAGTAATCATATGACCAAATGGATTAAAACCATCACAAGATAGACCCAACCTAACATTATGCACCTAGGTTGCAAAATCAGGATATTGTGCATCAAATGTCCTCTATGATAATCCATCTGCAGGATGAACTAACTCACCATTACCTTTAATTCTCTCAGCATCACGCCATCGCATATTGGTTGAGATTTCTGTAGACATGAATAGATTTTGAAGTTTGGGAATCAATGTAAAGTTCCACATGAATTTTTGTGCCACATGAGATGGTGTTCCATATGCATTTTTTTTCATTAAGATGTACCAAATTATTTATAGTCATTACGGTAATCTATTTCCTCCCAAAATAAACTGCAATCTTTTGGACAAGCATGGAATTTATTAGTATCAAATCCAAACCGTGTAATTAACTTTCATTACTTGTAATTATTTGAGGAAATATCTTTACCATCAGGAAGAAAGTCCTTCAAAAATGTGAGAATATAATCAATAGAGGTATTAGAAATTTCATACATGTTTTTCCCATGATATAACCGCATTAAAAATTCCAAATTGGTCATTTTAGTACATTCTTGATATACTGGAGTTCTGACATCATCCAATAAAATTCTCACTCTCTCATCATCATCTTCAATACTTTCCTCATGTGTATTGATATCATTTTCTTCTTTCACTGCCATACTATCTCTCTCAGGATGATGCACATATAGAAACCAATCAAATATCAAATTCTTCATGCCACTTCTTTCATTTTTTTCATGAACAGTAGAACAATGACTCATCTCTCCATGGTGATACCAAACATAATAGTTTGTTTGAAATCCAAATTTCGTTATATGGTAGCTAACTTCTTCCTGGATTAACCATGGTCTTCCAACACATTTATAGCATGGAAACTTTATACAACCTCCATCAGAAGCATTATCAAATGAAAAATCTAAAAAATTCTCCAAATTATTTTGAAACGCAGTTGAAATATGATTGGTATGATACATCCAACTTCTATCCATTCTATAACAAAAAAAAATTATCTTCCAATCAATAATTTAAACCATAATTAAAAAAGATATATGTACTATAAAAAATAAAACTATTAGAACATAAAAATTAATAGTTAAATCTAATTAACATTTGTATTTCAAGTGCCTTATTTTTTATCACCAATTTCAACCCTTTTAGTATCATAGATAGAATTCTTACCTCTATCCTATAAAGGGATGATCAACAAGGTAAACCATAATGGGAAAAGGAAGGTTCCATGTCTATGATAGAGTGGTATGTGTCATTATAGTTGAACTATAACATGAAAATGTCATCATCTTATATCTAGCTAGAATATAACATACAATCCCTTTTTTAGATGCTTTAAAACATAAAAGTATTAATTTTCATAGTCATTAATCTAATGGAGTTATTTTTTAATGATGCATTTATGGGTCATGAATTCCTCCTATAATCACATCCATAACTAAGATGTGAAACAAGTGACTTTTTATGAAGTGATATATAATACCCCATACAATCAGAAAATATAATTTATTTATAAGCATAAAAATCCATATACTAAACTCTAACCATGTATAGTATGACAGTGGGGTGACTTGGTCTAATTTTAGGATCCATTAGAGGTGTTTCACCACTTAAAATGTGTGTGTGTGTGTGTGTGGGGGGGGTGAATAAGTTGATATTTTTATAACATTTTCATTATATTGACATTTAACACCATATAAATATTAGGATCTTATCCACATTTTTTAAAATTTAACCCTACCTGAATGTAGTAAAAAATAATAAAATAGGGACACAATATTATTACATGCTTTAGTCTCATAACTAGAAAACTTCTTACTATAATTGGTAAGATGCTCCAATCATAGATTCTCCAATATAATTCCAATAGGTTACTCCATAAAATATTCTCTATAATAGATAATATTATACTTTTATATCCTCCAAGATGAACTGAGTAGCATGTGCTCACCTATTCATGATTCCTGACAAGAGATAATTTCATTATAGATCACTATGTGTAACATATCACAAAATTAAATACTTTTTAATGTCTAGAAATTCTTAACATCTAAAATTTATGATTATTAAAGATTAAATGAAATTATAATCACATAAATTATATGATCCATTCATAGAATATGTATTCTATCTCATGTTTTTGGTTCAATAATTTTATTCTTCATGAACTGTTGTTTCATAAATAAATTAAAAGGAGTTAATTATTCTTAAATAATATTGATATAAAACAGCACTCGAATGGAAATTTCATACAACACACACTTCACATATAACTAGGAATTATGATTTCAAACATAGACAAGTGAAGAATAATATCAAACATATAATCCTCTTTTAAAACATTCTATTTGTTTTATTCAAATAAGAAGACACACTTAAAAAATGTTATATCATCATAAGACATTTCAAATATTAATGCCCCTTTTAAAATTTTTAAAACCCACATATGATACTTTAAAATTAAAATGAGTTTTGAAGCATATTTTAATGCTATTAAAAAGAAAATGACCCAAAACATGATGGGTCAGCTATACACACAAGCAAGAACCACAATTCCAAAGGTAAGGAACTTATGAAAACAAGATAAAGGTTCCATAAAAATATTATTAGGGGAAATATACAATTAATAAAGTTATGGGAATACCCTATATTAAAACTCTAACCATGAATGAGTGTATCATGGGATATAACCTAGTAATCAAATGTGAGATGCATCTAATTTTATAAATTTTATACACACCAACATCAGACATTTTTTAAGTCCAATTAACAATCCATAAAACTAGCCCACAAAATCCTCATTAAAATTATAGCCCCTCCTATCCCAAGCACCTAGCATGATTATAGGGACACTAGTTACTTATGAACCAACTAGTTAATATAAGAGTAGAACTCTGAAATAGTACCCATGTTTCCATGACTAATAACAAAGTGAGGCGAGTAAACACACAAGACAAGATCAATAAAAAATACATAAGTAATAACTTTCCCTCACATACAACACCCTTATAATGAATATCAACTAACACATCATGCATCAATGGAATAAATAAGAACATTCCCACACAGGGGGATCAATAATAATAACATAGTGGTAAAAACCCTCACAAAAGGGGAATATGAAACAAGGGGAAATCAGGAGGGTCTCACAAGAATTAAATGAAACTCATTCTAAAGTGAAAATTTATACAAAACCATAAAACATGGATTAAAATTAAAATCAATTTCTATTTCTTAAAAATGGTACTTTAAAAATCCTTTAGAAGTTGAATGAAACCACAAAAAACACTTATATTTCAAATCCACCTTTTAAAACATGGGTCTTCCTATTTTAAATCCAAAAAATATCCAATGTAACTCTATTTCCACTAAAAACATTTTGATGAGTCATAAAGGAAATTTTCACAAGGGGCATAAAAACAAACCATTTTCAAATAAACATTTTAAATAATCAAATAATCCCCTTTAAAACCATCTCATGGTTAATACCTTATTACAAATAAAATTATATCTTTAAATAATTTTTTTACCCTCTCAAAATAAAAATTGGATCAAAATCCAACACACACCATCAAAACCATCTCAGATAGCCTCATAGGTTTTTAAAAAATAATTAGAATATAAAAAAAATTCTGTATTAATCCTAAAAAAATGTAATTTAAAAAGAAAAACCATTATGATAACTCAAATTTATTATATATGTATTAATAACATCACATGGATATCAAATATATTCAAAATTTCAATAAAATGAGATTTAAAAATATCTATAAAACATTGAATTATAAAATGAATCAATTTCATAGAAAAAACTACTTGGAAGAAGAAAAAACTAATCTAAAATGTGTCATATTCAGTGGTGACCATATGAATTAGAAAAAAGATATCCTCTATAAGAAAAAATAGAATAAAAACAAATCTTAGAACCTTCATGAGACTAATCCCTATATGGCACAATAAATTAGGGTTCTAGGAGGAAAATGAAACCAATTAAAGAATAAAGGAAGAATAATATATGATAAAAAGAAATTCTAATTATACCAAAACCCACACAAAATAAAAGGCACATTACGGTGTGTTATGAACCATCAAATCTCTTCTTCCTACTACTTAAAGTACCACTTCCAATCTTAGAAATAGAAGTAATATTCCCAAATCCCTTTTCTTCATTCCATTTTTCTTATATATGAAGGCCATATTTACAACCTCTAGAAAAAAATTAAGTAATTAAATGTTCATCTATTACCAAAAAACATACCTGAACCCATCATAAAATAATCCAACTCAAGATTTATTATCCCTAGTCCAACCAAAATTAGTGAAACACATAGAATATCTATAAACAACACTAAAAAAATCAATAACTGACCTCTCACTTTATTTACAATAGATGAACTCCTCGACCTAGAGGGGATGTGTGTTGGGTGAGGGAAAGATCAACCTAGGGGGGATGCGTGACTTGGGAGGGGATGCTCGACCAAAGGAGGAAGAGAAGAGGGGATGTGTGCTGACTGAAGGAGGAAGAGTGGGGATGTCCGTTGTCAACCGAAGGAGGAGAAGGGTCATCAGGTGTGGGAAACATGGGGGGAGGGATAGGGAATTAGGGGGGGGGGGGTTGCGGTCCGACGAGTGAGGGGGGGGGGGAGTGAGGTGAGGTGAAATAAATCACCTCTATATACCAATGGTTAAGAAAAAACAATTGGTATTAATAGATTATACCCATGGTTTACTCAAAACCGTGGGTATATACAAATCCGAATCAAGATATACTCACAGTTTTATAAACTGTGGGTATAGATCCATTGGGTTAGACCCTATTTCTAGTAGTGATACCGGTGTATCATATCTCAATAAATTTTGGAGATTACTAGATTGACTATTTTTTGATAAGTGTGAGACTCTTACATCAACTCCTATCTCATATTTATATGAACCCATAGATGTTCATGACTACATAGGATTCTATCTCTATCCACAGACCAATCAGGAGACAGTTCATCTCCTGATATACTCTCATGAGGCCTCAACTGCCAAGATCCGTACATAATGACTTTGTCCTCATATATTAGCACTACTCATAGGTCTATTCCTGATTCATCATAGAATACTATATAACCTCTACCTAGCTCTACCAGAGTCAGAATAGGTACTGATACCGGCCTCCCTTTCAGCTCCTAAAAGGATTTGTTGCACTCTTCTAACCACAAGAACTTAACACCCTTCATTATAAGACTAGTTAGAGGTGAAAAAAGGCATGAGATGTCCTGTATGAAAATCCTCTAATATCCAGACATCCCCAAGAAACTCCGTATATCAAACACGTTCTTGTGTTGCTCTCATAAAAACATAACACTAACCTTCTCTGGGTCTATAGAGAATCCTGATTATAAGATAATATGACCTAAGAAATGAACTTTGTTGATCTAGGAGTGGAACTTATCCAGCTTGGCATAAAGATGATGCTTTATTAGTGTACTTAGAATGATCTCAAGGCAATTTTCATGGTCTCTACGAGTGTGATAATACATCAAGATATAATCCACAAATACTATGACAAAAGAATCCAAATAGGGGTGGAACACCCCATTCATCGAATCCATGAATATGGAAGGCACATTCGTAAGACTGAATGATATAATAAGGTACTCATACAGATTATACCTACTATGGAAGGTTTTATGAGGTATGTCTGATGGCCTGACTCGCACCTGATGATAGCCCGATATCAGGTCGATCTTAGAGAAGACCCTAGCTCCTTGGATCTGGTCAAAGAGATCATCTATTCAAGGCAGTGGATACTAGTTCTTGAACATAATAAGGTTCAACCATATGTAATCCACACACAAATGAAGGGTCCCATCCACCTTCTTGGTGAAAAGCATGTTTGAACCCCAAGAGGAAGTGTTGGTCCGTATGAAACCTTAGGCCTCCAAGTCCTCTAACTGCCACTTGATCTCCTAGAGATTAGTAGGTTCCATACTATATGGAGTAATAGACACTAGATATTCCCCTAGAACAAGATCAATCATAAACTCTACTTCCCTATCAAGAGGTAATCTAGAAAAGTAATCAGAAAAAACATCCTTGAAACGATCTACTATCAGAGGGAAATCAGCCTGGTCTAAACCTTGATCCTCTATGAAGAGATTAGAAATATAGGTGTTCACCCCACCTATCCCATGATGATCTGGTCTAGTCCTACTATCCCAGACATCCCACTCACCCTTATATAGATAACTGCTACCCTCTGGTGATGTAAACGACACCCTTCGGTGATAACAGTCTACAAAGACATGATACAAAAAAAACAAATCCATCCAGAGAATGACATCAAAGCTCATCATCTCGAGGAAAAATAGGTCCTATAAAAAAGGGTAACTTCCTACCTCAAGGGGATAATCCCTACATTGGATTATTCCTTCCATCTGGAGTCCTAATGGTGTATCTAGGGTCATAAAACCACAAAAACTGTATTTCTAGCCTAATAATTTCCACAATAGATAAAGAGATGAAAGAGTGTGAAGCAACTATATAAAATAAAGAAGATACTATAGTGGAGGATAATATAATAGTACCTCATACTATAGATGGTCCCATAACCTGGTCCTTGGGTATCGGCTACAAAGCATGCATTTGGCCTGATTCACAACCCTGAGCAACATATGGACTACCACGATCAAAACTACTTTGTTGGAACTGCTAATGATCAGGGGTTTGGATACCATGGCCAGGAACTCCTCCTCGATCAGTCCTACCGGTGCTACCCCAAATTCTCACCTGACATGGAATAAAAGAACCCCCCTGAAGGTGGAGCTGGTATGTAACCTCTTCCACCAGAAGCTGATGTAAAGGTCCAACATAATATCTATAATTGGCATATACGGCCGCAATCCCAACACTCTAGAGGTTCTCTATCACACTGAGGCTTCAGATGCCCCGTACATCAGCACTTATGGAATACTATAGATCTTCCTACACAGGTACCCTAACTACAACTACCCTGACGAGAAACCTTGAGGGGATGCTTCCTACCATCAGAAGAACTTTTGGCCTAACACGATATTGTTCCTCTATGCCTGGTACCATCGCCATCCCTTAGGCTCCACTCAATTATTAGATAATGATTTATTATTTCATAAAAATTAGTAAGGAAAAAAAATTCACCTGAGTATAGATGGCATACATGAGCTCATCATCGAATCGTCTAGCACACGAAATGTCATCACCGTATAGAAGTAGATAAAATCATTGTAACTCATTGAAATGCACTAAATACTCCATAACTAACAGCGAACCCTACTCAAGATGCATAAACTCTCTGTCTCTATCAACTCTCAGTGTCTGAGGAAAGAACTAATCATAGAAGGCAATATTGAAATCAGCCCATACCATGTATTGATAGTGACCAACTTGAGTAATCACATCCCACCAATGCTTGACCGAATCACAAATCATGTACAAAACAAGTTTGAACCTCTACTCTGGAGGCATCTCTGGATTCTCAAAGATAGCCAAGGTGGATTCCAGCCAAGACTCAATAGTTTGTGGACTTCTATCCCCTAAGAAAGTAGGAGGATGCTACTGCTGTTACTCACAGGTTAGATCAACCATCGTAGGTGAAAATCATGGAGTACCATGCATGGACTGCATCAGACGTAGTAAACGATCACAAACTTGAGAATCAGTACCCAATTCAGGTACAGTAGGTGGTGCCTCATGTGGCACTCCTGGAGGTAAGACTAGTGGCCTAGGTCCCACCATTTCTGGAGTATGGTTGTCGTCACCCTCCTGGTGCATGATATGAGGATGTCATGGAAGCATTGGTCTACAATTTCCAACCACACACCTCAAAAAAAGTTTAGAATCTTATAAATAGCATCAATAGTGAAAGATGAACATAAGGAAGCTCACTACCCAAGGAATACTACCCCAACCACCCACTTAGATATCTAGGTATCAATAAGTTCTCAATTATAAGCTTCAGGGGTTCCAATAGATGAAGGGTCAATAGTACCTTACCTCTGATACCACTTTGTGATGTCCATAACCCGAATGCCACTTAATAGGTGCCCCAAGCCTGGTGGGCCACATGGCCTCAGGCGCATCTCCCCAAATGCCAGAGGTCGCCGACTAGCAACAAGGCCTTAGGGTGTGTCTATGGGGAGACTATGAACTCATTACCAGAGTACATCACAATGAATAACATATATGATAAAATAAGAGGTAAATATCAGAAGCAGTATAAGTAAATAGAATGAACATCGGAAAGAGACAAATCCATGATAACTAAAATAACATACTACAACTGATGATGATATATGTCATGTCACTAGAAAGCTAGAAAACATGGATACTAAGTAGAAAACATACATACAAAACCCCAAGTAGCAAAAATGAAATATATAAACTATCCCAATCATCTTGAGCTCTAGCTTGGTCATCTGCTACTGACTCCATACTAACACAACAAGCAATCAAGTGTCTGAAGCGGTACGCTTCCCTTTATCAACACCTGCATACATGTAATCTGCTATGGGTAACAATGGAGCCCAGAGAGGGTGTGAGATAAATCTCAATGGGCTAACACCAACGATGTCTAACATTCGACCCATGTAATGGAAATATAATAGTGTGAAAACATGCATATATAAAGTAAAGCAGTACAATGTAACTAAATACCCAAGTACCTACTTCTACCCTCGAATGGTGTCTGAACATGTAACCAGTTAATTAATTAATTAATTACCAATTTATCTTAATAGGTCATGTGAGGCATATCCAACATTGACATCACCTCATGATATTATAAATAGTTAAGGTTCCAAGGCGTAACAAGGCAACCATGATTGATAATTAATATGAGGTGGTTCCAAGGTAATCACCAAGGAGACCTAGACCTCAAGTGCTGCCAACTTAGTAATAAATGAGCTTGGTTGAGGGGTAAGAGTGTAATCCAAGGAGCATTATCCATTTCATTACCACAATAATGTTTCTAAATGAGTCCAAAGAATGCATCCAAGGTAAAACAGGAGATAAGTAGTGGTCGGGCCCAAGGATGTAACCAAGGCACCTCATGTCATGTTGGATCCAAGGAGTGCATCTGAGGCATCCTATAATAATAATGAAGGGATCCTATGGTGTCATACTAGGCGTCCAGAGGTAGAAAAGGATCGGGTTCCCGGGTAGGTCTCACCCAAGGAAACTGAAATCCTTGAATCAGAATGGCATCCTCGAGTACCCAAGGCATTCCCTCAGGAATCCAAGACCTAACACAAGTTAAGCCTTACTATAAAGATATCAAGGTCCATGTACATAAAGAGTCACCTTACATTTAATTCATTACAATTAATTTGGTCATATGATAACTATGACATTAAAAAATTCACTTGGTTCAAGTCTTACCTTTCATTAGTTTGACAAGGCCAAGTAGCATGCAACCTTTTAATTAAAACCATGTAAATAAAGTTCAATTAATAAGGTTTACTCCACTGCCTTCCATAAACATGGAAATGTGTACTACATACGTGCAACCAAACATTCATTTTCATTTAATAAGGCCAAGTCATATAGTTAAGTTTGATTTCCATAATATTATTTAAATCCATCACTTACATTTAATCACTTACCTTAAGTGGTCAAGTGGAAGTGAAGAGGTACAAGCTATTCACAATTTCATGATTCAGTAGGAAATTAATATAATTATTCTTACCATTAGTGTGGTCAAGATCAAGCACACCCTAAAGATGGATCAAAAGTGTTAAAACACTAAAAACCCAATTATGGCATATCACCCTACATGGGGTGTTGGGAGTTGTGGATGCAACCACCAACAACCAATAACATTTATGGAAATCACATAACCATATGGTTATAATGACTATAAGCAAGGCATATAAATTCAATAAACAACACCCGATGACATGGAATGTACATTCCAGCTACATGCCATGTATCTACTAGCCATGTGATAGGTTGGACCAGTCAAAACATGGTGTTAAATAAATTCACAACATGTCATTAATTACTCGATTCATTAGGTAAAATGCGCATGGGTACACTCCGACTACACATCATGTAACCTAATTTTACCAGCTAAAGATTTGGCACTTCTCGATGGCATCTCCAAACGTTCTTCATATATTATTAAACCCTTAAGAAAATGAAACACTAAACTAATATGATTAATATGTAAAAGCATGTTAATTAAAACTAGATTAAAGAATAAATAATAAGAAATGAAAACTCAACCATGGTTTCATATAGATCAACAATCAAATAAATAATTATAAATTTAAATGTGACCACTCTGATACTACTTGATGGTTCCGGGCATAGTGAAAGCGTGAAGAGGTAGATGATATATTAAAATTTATTTTAATAATCATTGTCTAAAACCATGAGTTATGATTATACACATCAAATTTATAATTAATTTATTTAATATATGAAGAAATAAATACCGGGGCTTAGGAATTTTCTTTGGTGATGATTGTTGATCATCCAAAAAGACTCTTTTGAATTGACTTTGTTGCACTGTGAGGATCCATGAATAGTTACCATCTAGAGGTGATCCACACATGATCCAATGATCTCTGAGAAATACCACTCAATCACTGGGTGATAGCACAGAGAATCAATTTTCTTACATTGTTCGTTCTTGATCACTCGTTCTTTGGTCTTGATGAAATATCTCTCATGATTCTCATTCTTGAGAGGGAGAGAGAAGGATGCGTTGAGAGAGAATTCATTATGCGCAACAATTATCTATTCTCAATTTTTGGATGCAATATATAATAGACACAACCACCTATTCATAGAGTTAGGATTTAGATTAAAATATTATTTAATTGCATTTCGACCATTAAATAACATTTAAAACATTTAATAAACCCCATACCAGATAATAATAATATCATTATTATTATTTTGTGGTGTGCATCAAATTACGCAATAACAAATATTATGTAATGGTATTGTTAATTAATATTTGTCACCGGACTCGGTCTTGGTCCATTTGAACTCCTCTAACATTTATTGAATAACTGAATAGATATTTTATTCATAAATAAATATTTTATTCACAAACTAGAAAATAAAAATTTATTAAAATATTTAGTAAATAAAATAAATATTTTATTCAAAATCTAGTGAATAAACATTTTATATATATTAATTTAATTAAATAAATTATTTATTAATCAACAAATAATTATTTATTACCTTGTGAATATTATCGATCAATAAAACTTGTATAAAATTATTCCTCAGTCTTGAGAATAATATTTATTCCAATAATTAAATTCAAATTGAATTTAATTGAGATCAATGGAAACACTTAGTGTGTGACCCTCTGATATTCTTTATTTTTGGAATTAGACAGACTTTCCTATAATACAAGATTACTGTCTTGCAATGGGTTAAGGAACCCAAGAGCAAGAACTTAATATCACAACAATGAAAACCACATATGAATGCTCACTGTGTTATATAATCCCTTTTTCTCAATATCTCATCAAGCATGTTTCACATCTGTGTCACCAAACTATATGATCTATACAACTTTTTTTATTATTTGAAATAAACACATCATTACACCATGACCATAAAATTTAGGGAAACAATTCCATTCTGATCAAAGGGCTGAGATATCATCTTCCATAAAGATAGAAGGGATAAATCCTTCACTGAATTATCCATTAATGACATGTTACTCATGAAACACCCAACGTATCCAAATTCACCATTAAATTTTATCATCATATTTTACAAAATACATCTAAGTATGTGAGTTGTAACATGCATTAATAATATTCCTAAAGTCTAAGGACCATCACACACACCCACAGATAGGAATATACAATGACACCAAAACATGTAGAATTCCTACTGGTGGGTCTATTCTCATGATCTCTAGTATTGGATATTAACAAGTGAAAAATTCATGATAAGAAGCCTCATCTTCTTATTAGTACTCTCACCTGACAGTCTATGTACTATGTGTCCCATCATAGTATGTTATCCAACCGCATAACATTATTTAATAATATAGTCATAGCACATAAATGTTCTCATCACAGAGGGGAGATTCTATAACCTTATGAATGCAACATATACTCTAGGAAATTATTACATTAGAGTTATACTGAACAATGATCAATATATAATAATAATTTTTATTAATATTCAATACATCAAATATACACGTACTTGAAGTACAAAAAGTTGGTCCTACGACACCAAATCCAACACAAGCAAGGTGGGTGATGCTCTAGGTTGAAAAGAACAAGATAGTTTTTATATGATGAATATTTAAAGAGATACAATATTTATTTATTTGTAGAAGATGGATCTTGAAATCATGAGGAAAGGTGAAATATCTTATCTTTCTCAGATGAATGTTCAACCATCCATCTATGAGAGGATTAAGAAGGTGTATAAAGAAGATATAGAATTACAGAAGATTGTAAGGAATGTTACTAATTTAGACCATAACCATATTGGAATGATAAGGTTTTGGAATCAAGTATGTGTTCCATAAATACCAGACTTGAAGAAGGATATGTTGGATGAAGTTCATATTTTTTCATTCTCTATTCATCATGGAAGTGAAAAGATGTATAGAGATTTGAAGGAGTATTTCTGGTGGGACAACATGAAGAGAGATATTACAGAGTATGTATCTCTATGCCTAGTATGTCATCAAGTTAAGGTTGATAGAATGAAATCTAAGGTGATATTATAACCATTACCCATACTAGAATGGAAATGGGAAAACATCACCATGGATTTTGTCATTAGACTCCCCAAAATATCAAAAGGCCATAATGTTATTTGGTTTATAGTTGATTCCCATACAAAGTTAGCATACTTCATTGGTATCAGAGAATATTTCACTATTGATCATATTTTTTGAGTATATATTAAGGAAGTGTTAAATTTTCATAGAGTACCACATTCTATTGTATCTAGTCAGGATCTGATGTTTATCTTGATGTTTCGACAAAATCTTCAGTAAGCTTTGGATATAGAGTTGAGTTTTAGTACTACTTAACATCCTTAGATAGATGGTTAGTTTGAGAGGACCATTCAAACTCTAGAATAAATATTGAGATCTTACTTTATGAATCTCAATGGTGGTTTGGATCAACACATTCCTTTGGTGGAAATTTCTTATAACAATAGTTTTCAGTCGAGTATTCAGATGGCTCATTATGAATATCTTTATGGAAAGAAGTGTAGAACTAAAAATTATTGGGATAAAGTTAGATAAAGAAAGATATTGAGACCTGATCTAACTAAGAAAATTATAGATAAGGTTACATCCATTCATAATTACATAAGGGAAGATCAGAGTCAACAAAAAAGTTATGCTGACAATCATCGATGAGATCTAGAGTTTGAAGTTGATGATAAGGTATTCCTATGAATATCTATTTTGAATAAAGTTATGAGATTTGGAAATAAGGTGAAGTTTACCCCTAGATTCATTGGTCCCTTAAAAATTCTTGATCCTATAAGGATGTTATCTTATTGCTTAACACTTCCACCGAATCTCTCTCAAGTTCACAATGTTTTACATGTATCTCTCATGAGGAAGTACATACCTAATCCTTCACATGCACTGAACTCAAAAGTCATACCACTAGAGAAATATCTATCTTATGAGGAACTATTTTTAGAGATTCTAGATCATAAAGAAAATGTGTGATGAAACAAGACCACTCACCTAGTCAAAGTTTTGTGGTGAAAACATAAAATCAAGGAAGCTATGTGGGAACCCAAGGACATGATGAAGTAGAAGTATCCTCAGTTTTTTGTAGCAGAGTGATGAAATTTTAGGGGTTAAATTAATTTTAATGGGTGTATAATGTAACACCCTAAGACTTTATGATATATTTATTTTTAAATAAATTTAATTTCTTTGAGAGCTTGAATTACACACAACACCAAGTTTAAACAAACCATGATCTACTGCTAAAATATTATTTAAATGTGACCATTATAACATAGTCATTAAAATTAGTGGGTATGAATAAGACAAACTAAATTATTAAAAAATTATGGTTTATAATGAATTCATTAGTTATTAATTTATTAGAAATGAAAGTAAAAATCATTTGAAGGTAAAAGTGATATTTTTCTTAAAAACTATTTTTATATGTGCAATTTATTTTTATCTTAATAAATTAAACTAATAACTATTGGTTAATGATTTTAATTAAATGTGTACATTATACATTCAATAATTTTTTTTAACATTTATCAAATATTTTTTCTAGGCATGAGATAAGAACAAATCCAGTTTTATACTTAAAAAGTACATTTTTATAAAAAGAGTTTTTCCTATAATTTTGCGTGATTATTTTAAAATTAATTTCCATCACTTAGAGGAATTGAATATTGAAAAATAAATTACATATTTGGAATTATGAGGATAAAATTTGGTAAATAAATCCATTTTATTTTTTGTCATTATGAATAGTAACCTTAATAAATTTTTATTACCTTGGTAAGTGTCAAACAAGTAAAATGAGGTTAAAACTTTGTGGATAAGACTTTAAAATTTCTTGAAAAATTTTCTTAATACTATTATATGAGTAGAGTTTGAAAATTTCTATCAAATTTTTGAAAATATGAAAACTTTGTGCCATTTTTTAATAATATTGACCTTTATATTTTTTTTAGTAAATAAAAATACAAAAATGTCACTCTCTTAACTTTAAACTTATATTTTATGTTCACATAGGGATAAAAAAAAGTTTAGAATAAATTTTAATTTTATTATGTGAATAATAAAATTATTTTTATGATGGTAATTTATTTAAATTTTTTAGTGATTATATAATTACCTTAAATTCTTTCACAATGCCGACAAAATATTTATTAAATTAATGGAGAAATAAAATAAATGATTTTAAAAATATTAAAAGTAATACAATTTGGAAGAATTATTATGTTCCAAAAAATTTATAGATGATTATATCATATTAGGTATGTGAGAAAGGATTATATTTGAATTCCATATTTGTCTTGATGTCTTTAAATTTAAATTAAATTAATAAGGTTAAAAATGACAATAATGATATTTTATGAAAATAATATTTTATTAAATTATTTAAAAATCATAAAAATATTGAAAGAGGACAAGAGGGATAATATATGGTAAAAAATTTCTTACCTTGTAAATTTCTGAGCTAATTTTTAACTTATAAGTAAAATTAGAACCCTTTAATATTAAAAAAATAATTACCACAATTAAGATTAAAATTGGTTTACCAGGGGTTAAACCAAATGATAAGGTTTAAAATGACACCAAATCCTTTATAAATTTAATTTTATGATTAAATTTCGACCTTAACCTCTTTTTCTTCAAATCTATATCCATTTGGAAGTATTTTTCTTGAGAATTATTGTTTTCCGACGCTTTCCTCTAGGACTACGCACCAAGTTTAAGGATGCCCTTTTTTCTTCTTGTCCTCTACTAAATTGGATTTCTTCCATGGATTGGTAATACCTTCTCCAGGGTGGCAGGTTAGTTTCCCCACACTCATGTTTTCCAAATTCAGGCAACAAATACCACTGTGGTTGGTGATATCAACTCCTTGATCAAAACAGGATGATGAGACGTCTGTTATTCCTTTCGTGGATTCCTCCTTAGAGCTCATTGCCCAGTATAGTCCCCCCTCATATATTTAATTCATGTTCATGAAACTCATTCCTAAAACCATCTCAGGGTGGACCCTGATTAATTACACTACTTCTATCGCGATAGGGCAGCTACCTAAAGTCAAAGTTAAGAGTGACACTTGACACATCTAAACATTTACGTACATTGGGGTATTGGGCACCTATAAAGTTTTCATATTTTGGAATTGAGGGAATATCATGTGTTAGGAGTATTAGGTGTAGAACCTAATGCATCCTATATCATCTATAGGGAAATTTTTTCTAGGGTCATAATACTTACATGGTTTTTTTACCTCGAGCATCCCATGTTTATCACATGAGGTAGAGGTTCTGATGCATTTGGTGGGGTCACGGGCTTAAGGTTTTATAGATACATAGTCATAGTTTTAGAGTATTTTGGGGAAAGTTTAGTTATATGTTTAATGAATTTTGGGGAAATGTTTGTCATAGTTCTAATGTCTTGTGGGGACAAATTGGATGGTAGGGATTCAGTGTGTTCCCATGGGGAAAATGATCACACTTTAGGGTCATCGCCTCCTAGGGGAAGACAAACAGATTTGGAAGAAAGGTTGAGTATGAACCTATGGGGGGAATGATCACACTTTAGGGTTTCCACTATCTAGGGGGAAGACATAAAAATTTAATGGTAAAATTAGGGGATCAGGATTGAACCTCAGGGTGGAATCCCAAGTGTGTCAAGATTGGACCTCAGGGTGGTGTCCAATGTACCGTGTTAGGAGACAGGGATCAAAACCCACATAGTCTGAGTTCATGGTTTAAGGTCATGTAATAGGACTGGTCCATGAAGTTTAAGGTCATATGGTAATAAATCTTGCATCACAGAAGGAGAAAAGATAAGGGATGATGTGGAGTTTATGCATACGGGCTTCCCGATATAGGAGGATCATCTCACAATAGTGTGGAGATTAAGAATATTGGCTGCTTGGTGTAGAAGGATCATCACATGATGGTGTTCGGATTATGTATTTGGGATACCCAATGGTGAAGGTGTCATCCTATATGATTCATACATGGGGCATCCTATGTTCATTTCATAGAGTAGGGCTGTATTTTAACATAATGTTTTGAGGAAATTATCATACATTTTAACATCACGTGACTAGGATATGGTGCTATGTAGTTTAAAGTCTTATATATTTGACTTCATGGGGTCTAAAACCAGGGAGACTATATAAAATTAGGAGAGAAGGTTACAACACTATCCATCCTTATAGGGAAAGGTGAGCAATTTGTGGGATAATGCCACCTTCAGGGTTTACATGTATATTGTGAAGGTGCCTTTGGATGGCATGAGGCATTAACACTGGCATGGTGAGGTGACATACGGAGTTCCAAACATTAGGGTTCCTATGATTTGCAACAAAATATGATAAAACTATCCAGATCGCACTTGTGGTAAAGGGACCATGCATTAGGGTTGATGATACTAGTTGTGCATAGGATCAAGGTACAAATAAACTAGGTTTTAATGGGTATATGGCTATTGGGCACTCAAATTTCATGAAGGTGGGTCTTTTAAAAGAAGTCATAAAGTAGGTTCTTGTTAGGTAGGTTTTGTAAAGGTCAAGGGTTTCAAAAAGATTAGGGGGTTTGCGAAGGTTAGGGGGCTTGTGAGGGTATAACCTTCACAGAGCATGGTACCCTACCATGGGATGAAGACTTAGTTCCCCAGGGAAGGTTTCAAAAAGGATATATCTCGTGAAAACCCAATAAGTATGAGGGGTTTTCCTCTAATGATAATATTTTGAACCTTAGAGAAATTCATATCTACTATGGTCCAAGAGTCTCAAGAATCCATGGGAGTCTATTCATGAAAATGGTTACCTATAGGAATCCATCTCCACTTTCACTCAAGAAGGATGATGTTTCATGAATTTAGATCTTATAGAGAAAGTCAAAAGGCTATGTAATCTTTAACTTTAGGTGAAGGGAGGTATTTATAGGTGTTGAGAAGGTGGGGAGATATGTTTCAAAAAAGTTATTGTTTTCGTGTAAGTTTCTTAGTGGCCGATGACATTTTCACATGGAGATATGTTGTGCATAAGTTACCGTTATTCACATAAGGTAAAATTTTGCGATGCTCCACCAAACTTCATGAATCATTTGCCTTTCATTAAGGATTTGAACTTTTAAAATCTAGAACCTTAGGTTTTTTTTTAAAATTTTTTAGCTCTAATTTACCTCGAAATGTCCATGAATTCCTTTATGTCTCCCTTAACACATGTTTTTTGACGTCAACAAGTGTCCCCTAAGAATGGGAGCTAATATAGGAGGGAATAATTGTATTCTAAGGTGAAACCACCGAAAACCAGTATTCCAGGAATTCATTTAATGAAACTCATCTCAAACCTTGTCCTATAAATAGGTAGAGGGCCTCCATGGGGGATTACAATATTTTTGAGTAAGATTGGACATAACTCACTTTTCGTGAAACTCAAGACCTTAAGAATCATTTTGTGATTCCAATCCTTATCATTTGGGAAACCTTTTCATTTCCATAAACTAGATTTTTGTGAACACCTGTCAGAATGATGATCTTTCATAAGGATCCTCTTTCATGACTGTATGACCTTTGAAAATGGACTTCCATAAAGAGGATTTAGAAAAAATTTAAACTCTCTAAGATGGCCTTTGAAGGTGCTGAAGCTATTGCTTCCAAACAAAAAGAGGTGATTGGAAACATAATGATTTGAGAGAGCTTCTAGAGTGCATCAGATCATGACATTCCAACTGACTTGATGAAAGAGTATTAGAAGGACTATCCTCTTTGTCAGAGAATTTAGTTATATGACTTTATACTTAGGTGTAATTCCCCAACCCTAGTTGACAAGAGCCACTGTATTATTTTAATACATTAACATGATTTTAAGGAATCAAGTCCTGAAGGACTGATCAATTTAGTAGTCTTGGAAAATAGATTACATACAAGAACTTAATATTATAATTTCTAACATAAAATACATCATAGATAATCCTTTGAGAATGCCATTATTCCTCTAGATTAACAATTAATATCAATCATAATACACTTCTTGGAAACCTGGTAAAATAAAACATAAGAAAGGGGTGAGCTCAAATGCTCAGTAAGGGTAAATAATTTAGCAGAAGCTATAAAATTTTAAGGAAAGATGTATAATAAAATCTACATCCTTTTAAACATAAAACTTAAAAATAATATGATAAAAATAAGTCAAACATTACCATATAAACATGAACATGGATATTCTACTAGTCGAATAATCACATGTAATAACTACTTTCATAATGAGGGAATGCATAATGCCAGACATAATAACTACTACGTCAAGGCCTTGTGCCAAGACCATTCACAAATATTCTGTCAAGGCCTTGTGCCAAGACAATAGTTTGTCTCATGAGACCTATCGATGCATTGATGGGCTATATCAGGCCCCACCCGTCACTTACTAAGTCCAATGCATTCCTCATATGAAAAGGGTGAAACATAACATAAACAATTGTATTAAAACTAGCATAAGAAATGTCAATACTTTAAACATAAAACATGAATGGTATAAAAATAGAACATCCATAGTCAAACATATCATTACTCATTAAATACGATACAGAAGATTGTATTATAATAAATCAACCTCAATTAATAATAATATCCAATAAAGGATGTTGACATAGTTGGAAGTAATCAATAAAAATATTTGAGAGAAATACTCCTTTTTCATGAAATCATTTAAAAGTCACACAATTTATAAAGGAATTAATTTAAAATAGATTTTGGAATCAAAGTGTCCCATACCACTTTGAAACTTTTTAAAGAAATTAACATTTTAAAACAATCATGTCCACGTAAATAAATCCTTAAAATCATTTTGAAAACATGGACATTAATTGAAAAAAATTAGAAAAATAAATCTTTAAAAAATTTAAAATGATGATCTAGTTAAAGATTACCTTCTATAAAAACTTAAAATATTCCTTTTTAAAATATTTTTATAAAACATGTACATGGATGATAAATATTTCCCAGTAGATACTTACACATAAACAATCTCGGATAATAATGAGATTGAGGAATTAACCCTTACCTTGTACTTTACTTTAGTCGAGGATACGTTTAACCTTCTTTATGATGACCATAGTATGTTATTAAATTATAATATAACTATATTCATATTTATTATATCATATATTATTCATTTATAACTTTATACTACCCATTTAATAATAATTTCCATGTTAAAGTAACATTTCAGGTAATAATCACTTTCTTTATCATACGTGTTTTAACTTGTTATTATTGATCGTATCACATAGATCATGATTTTAATACTTCCACAGTATAAAAAATGATTTATATATCATATATATTCAGAATATAAATATGTATAATATATAGATATATGAAATGGAAACACCATTCATGGAGACGGTAGTCTGTACGTACACATGAATGCTGTTTATGTTTTCTTATCGTATAGTATGGAAGTAAGTAAATAAAATATATTTATCTACATAAATATATATTATTACAGTATAAATATTATTTAATATATCTCATAATTAATCAATATATATATTTTTATAAAAATTATTAAATGATGATTGTTGAAGATGAATCTCATCGCGTCGTGGAGACGGTAAGTCGTACATATGCACGAGCGACAATATCATTCTATTGATGGTGAAAAGGTGTTTAATTGGATGGTATATTATATATAAATAATCATTACCATTTTATATTCATTATTTAAATTAATTATACTGATTATTAAACCCTTTCAAAAAATGTAGTGTTGAATAACAAACTACACCACGACGTGGAGATGGTAAGCCGTACGCACGCACGCATGGTGACTTTGTCATTCATAGGATGGATAGAATAATGAATATGGTTGTAAAATATTTATAATAACATATCAGCATGAATAAGGTACTTTATTTATTATTTTATTATGTTAACAATAAGGAAATAGGAAGTAGAATAAGAAAAAAACCTTAAAAGAGGTGATAAAATAATTACCTCTTCTTCATTTGTTTCCTTTTTATTTGAACAAAAGGGTTTCTTAGGTTGGATTTATACTCAAGGTAAGGCCTATAGATTGAATTGAGGGAATTTGGAAGGATATTTGGGCAGGTTTTTTCTGATCGAAAATTATTTGGTGGTGTGAATTAAAAGAAAGGGAGGTTCCCTTTTATAAGAGAGGTGAGGGGCACTTTAGGAAAAGATTGAAATATTAATTTATTATAAAATCATTTTTGGTTTCTAATAGCTCCAAATGGATTTATTTCAAGGATAAGGTGGTTATGGGTTGAAATAATCTCAACCAATTGGTTTTATATAATTTTAGGTCACCATATTAAACTTATCTATAAGATTTAACTCTTAGTTAAATAGTTTAACTTTTACCATGTCTTCTTGTATTTTTATACTACATGGTTAATATAGTTACTATAAAATGCCAATAAAAACTCAAGTGATTAATTAATAAAATATATAAAATTATCTAAGTCCTTTGGCTGAATATTAGATTTTTAGGAATATTATATCATTTAATAAAATAATATTTGTTTTAAAAACTCATTTATGTCAATTTTGACACTATTTAGTATTTGGTTTTTGTGAAAGTCATATCAACTTTATTAATTCAAAAAAAAAAACAATTAATCAACCATAAAATTTTATATTCACCTAGAAAATTATTTTATGGCATAAAAACTTTCAAATTATATTTATTTTAACATTTATAATATCATTTATTTGATTCTTTCATTAATAAGGAAAATACAACATCATTATTGTGTCATAAATAAGTATATTTATTTTTTGTCTAAAAATTATAAATAAAATATCATGATGTATTAAATATTTTTAGATTTATAATTAATATTTATATACATAGAGATCAGTTATATAACCCTATATTAAAATCTATTTAGTAAAAGATATATGTTTATGTTATAATTATCTTTAATTTAAATTATTTTTTTATAACATGTCATTATCACACCCAAGTGGTTACCAAATGACAAAATTTCAGCATAAGGATGCTCATGGTAGAATATATCTCATCCAATAGGATCAGGGCATGTGTTAGGGTGGTTTTATATTATTATAATCTTATTTTTGTTACCCTTATTTATCAGATTTACCCTTTAACCATGGTAAATAAAAATAATTACTGAAGTTACTATTCATAATGTCTAAAAATAAAAGGTACATATTTATACACTTTGGATCTTATGATTAAAAATATGGAGTCCATTTTTAAAAATTCAAAACATAGAAGTTTCAGTGATTAATTTAAAATTAATTCCCATTGTCAAAACCAAAAAGCGGGGGTTTAAGAAGTAAAAACTATCAAAAGATTGACATGTGTTTATGTCCAATTTAAATTTGAAATTACTTCCCATGACCTAAATATATTAAATTATAAAAATATAATCTAATTATATATTAAAACCCTCAAATGTATAATTTAACTCTATAAATTATTTCGATTAAAAAAGTTGTTTTCAATTAAAATTTAGTATTTTTCACCATTCATCAAAATGTGAAAGTTATCATAAAATTACCAAAACATTATCCAAAATAAAATTTTATGTCCCAATTATAAATAATAATTTAATTTAATTAAATTTAATATATAAAAGTGTAAAATATTGGATTTAAAAATGGTTCTCCATTAAAAGGTGGAAAAACCATTTTTTTGAAAAATACTTCTTTTATCTGAAAAATTGAATTTGTCCTTATATTATGTCTAAGAAACACAAAATAAGAATGTTAACATTATATGGGATATATAACATTCAAAATTTGGTTAATACTATTCTTAAACGCTTTTTAAATGGATAGTTTGATAGATCATGGTGTGCTTGAACTCGGTGTTGCGTACATCACACGCTATTGAATTATTTTAAAAGGAAGCGTATCATGGAAGCTTGTGTTACATTATCCCCTCCTTCAATAAATTGAATCCTCACAATTTAAACTCAGGATTGAAAACTAGGGGTCTGACATTTCAAAATATCTTGGTTGAAATTGAAAAATGGATTAACGAGGCCTTTATTTTAAAATAAATAAAGATAGGCATGAAGGTTACCAGAAATAACACATACTAGGATTATATGTAGGAAAACATGGATATGGAATAGAAAACAATCCATCAAGTTCTGATGAAGAGTGATAGAGAATATTATTAGGAGAAATTTAACAACCAGAAAGCTATAAATCTATGATGATTTAAGGGACCATTTGATTCATCGCAAAAGAAGGTACTAGGAAAACATTTTTGCTTTTATGATCCTTTTCTTAGTGTTGTAGAATTAATTTAATTCATAGACTAAGAACACAAGGAAGCATATGTAGAGTTTCATCCTCTACCACAAAATCATCTTTCTCTTCAAAAGATAAAACTCAAAAATATTCTTTTTGTCTCAATTATATAAGGTTCCAAATATAAAAATTTACCATTTAAATGAAGAAAAATATTTTATAATAACTAGGGACTTCCTGTAGGCCAGTGGTAGGCGATAAAACCTTGTCGTACTTCAGTTGTGGGTTCAATTCTTGTAACTTTTTCCAACGCGATGGGTTATCACCCGACCTGTATGTTGTCCTTTTTATAAAACTACAGTATTATAACATTCCAAAAATAATCTTAAACAATACTATCCAATGTTCAAATTAATCCATCCCAACCTTTAGAGTTATCCAAAATACTTCTATCCAATATTGGTATAAAAGGTCTCTAAATTTCCAAAATCAATTGTAAAATTAGATTCCCCAAACAACGTAATGCTACTCTTATTGTCACACAATTAATATGTGATTACCTTTATCAAATTAAAAAATTAATGAAAATAAAAAGTAATATAGTACAATCCTTATTAATATCACATTCTTCTTATTACCAGAATATAATTCTTGAATCAAAAAACACAAATACATTAATTATTCCACTTTGACTGTAGTAATAGCATAAGCTTGACCTTGATCCATTTTCTTTTTTTGAGCTTTATTTCCTTAACTCTTTGGATAATCATTTGCATAATGTTATATATCTTTAAAATTATAACATTCAACAGCTTCTTTCTGTCCCTTACAATCATGATCCTGGTGACATTTTTCTCAACATTTGTAACAAACTCCCATTCCTTTTAGGCAAGTACCAGGGTGTTTCTTCCCACAATTATCACACAAGTGAAAATAATTCTTCCCCTTTTTCTCTTTATCTGTCTCTTGATCCACCGTTCTCTTCTTATCTTGCTTCACTTTAATGACATAAGACATAGAATTTTTTTTTTCTGTCTTGATAACACATGAGACTATATCGTCATATGATGAGAAATATTGTGATACTAACACTCATCAGAGAAATAGTTTTAACCCATAAAATAATCAATAAATATTACTTCTTGGGTCACGTATATAATCTACATCATGCCTTTTTAACGTTGTAAATTTAGCCTCATACTTTACGACATTCTCATCCTCCTTTTGCCTTAGACTCAGAAATTGACTTTCCATATCAGCTCAATGTTCATGAGGAAATTATTTTTCTAATAAAAGCTCTTTAAACTCCATACATTCAATATTTGACACTTCTTCATCCTCCTATGTGTTTTGAATTAATGACCACCATTGATATGAATCTCCTGAGAGGTGATAAACTTCCATGAAAACCTTTTCCCTTTCGCTACTCCCCAAAACATGAAATATTTTTCTCCAAGGAACTTATCCATTGATCAGGTATAAATGGATTTGTAGTCCCGTTGAATGTTAGAGGATGTTGTCTCATGAAGAGGTCTAACATTGATCCTCCACATTATGGATCAGGATTCTCCATACAAGTAAGGTTATTATTCATAACTTGAGTAAGCTATCCCAATATGGTTATAAGTTGTTCAGTGCCAGTTGTGTCACCAGCTCCACTATAATTATCTTGCATTGGAGGTAAATCCCTACATGGATTACGTATGTTGATATGATTTCCATTTCTTCCACTAGGCACCATTTCGAAACAATGTCATACACTAGATTAGGTTATGAATCATAATGAATAATTCCAAACTAATAAAATACTTAACATAAATTAAAAAATTTATGCACATCTAATCCATAATCATAAATATGGTTCCTTTGAGGACATATTTACTCATAAATCCTTCATAATATTTTTTAAATAAAATATAAATTATCCTAAGCATATCCCCCAAGAGTGTCAAACCAGGTGTATAGTAAGGCCCTTTGTTGTGTATGAGGTTACCCCGAGTCAAGCCCAGAACACCTTTTCAGAGTTTCACCCCATGGTACATATGTTCCAGAACTACATCCACATGTCATATCTAGATAGGGATGTACTAATTGTAATATCCATGCAATCCCTAATTTACCATAATTCCAGGGGGTTCTTCTATACTTATCCTCAAAGTCTATATTAGGGTTATAATCCATAATCTAAGTTTTATAAATCTATTTCCAAGGTTATTGATAAACTTCCTTTGATACCAACTGTAACACCCTAACCCCAATTTCCTAGAGCCGATGCATTATTTTAATACATCAGGATTATTACAAGGAATCAAGTCCTGAAGGACCAATCAGTTTAGCAGTCTTGGAAAATAGATTACATACAATAACTTAACACTATAATTTCTAACATAAAATAAAACATATATAATCCTTTGAGAACACAATTATTCCCCTAGATTAACCCTGTATATCAATCATAATATACTTCTTGTCATCCAGGGAAAATAAAACATAAGAAAGGGGTGAGCTCAAATGCTCAGTAAGGGTAAATAATTCAGCGGATACTATAAAATTTTAAGGAAAGATGTATAATAAAAATAACATCCTTTTAAACATAAAAATTAAACATAATATGGTAAAAATAATTCAAACATTACCATATAAACATGAACATGGATATTCTACTATTCGAATAATCCCATGTAATAACTAATTTCATAATGAGGGAATGAATAATGCTGGACATAATAACTACTATGGTAAGGCCTTATGCCAAGACCATTCACAAATATTCTGTCAAGGACTTGTTCTAAGACATTAGTTTGTCTCATGAGACCTATTTATGCATCAAGGGGATATATCAGTCCCCACTTGTCACATACTAAGTCCAATGCATTCCTCATATGAAAAGGGTGAAACATAACATAAACATCCATATTAAAACTAGCATATGAAATGCCAATACTTTTACCATAAAACATGAATGGTATAAAAATAGAACATCCACAGTCAAACATATCATTACTCATTCAATACAATATGGAAGATTGTATTATAATAAATCAACCTCAATCAAGAATAATATCCAATAAAGGATTTTGACATAGTTTAAAGTAATCAATAAAAATATTTGAGAGAAATACTCCTTTTTCATGAAATCATTTAAAAGTCACACAATTTATAAAGGAATTCATTTAAAAGAGATTTTTTAATCAAAGTGTCCCATACCAATTTAATTTTTTTTAAAGAAATTAAAATTTTAAAACAATCATGTCCATGTAAATAAATCCTTAAAATCATTTTGAAAACATGGACATTAATTAAAAAGATTTAGAAAAATAAATCTTTAAAAAATTTAAAATAATTATATAGTTAAAGAGTCCATTCCATAAAACCTTAAAATATTCCTTTTGAATTTTTTTATGAAACATGGGCATGGATGATAAATATTTCTTAGTAGATACTTACAGATAAACAATCTCGGATAATAATGAGATTAAGAAATTAACCCTTACCTTGTACTTTCCTTTAGTCGAGGGTACACTTAACCATCTGTGTAATGACCATAGTATGTTATTAAATTATACCAGAACCATATTAATATTTATGATATCATATATTATTCATTTATGAATTTATACTACCCATTTAATAATAATTTCCATGTTAAAGTAACATTTTGGGTAATAATCGCTTTCTTTATCATACGCGTTTTAACTTGTTATTCTTAATCGTATCACATAGATCATGATTTTCATACTTCCAGAATATAAAACATAATTTATATATAATATATATTCAGAATATAAATATGTATAATAGATATATATATGAAATGGAAACACCGTTCATGGAGATGGTAGTTCGTACGTACGCATGAACATTATTTCCATTTTCTTATCGTATAGTATGGAAGTGAGTAAACAAAATATATTTATCTACATAAATATATATTATTAATGTATAAATATTATTTCATATATCTCATAATTAATCAATATATATGTTTTTATAAATTTTTTTTAATGATTATCGTTGAAGATGAATCTCATCGCGTTGTGGAGACTGTAAGCCGTATGTACGCACGAGCGATAATATCATTCTATTGATGGAAAAAAGTATTTAATTGGATGGTATATTATATATACATAATAATTACCATTTTATATTCATTATTTACATTAATTATACTCATTATTAAATCCATTTAAATAATGTAGTGTTGAATAACAAACTACACCACGACGTGAACACGGTAAGCCGTACGCACGCACGCATGGTGACTTTGTCATTCATAGGATGGATAGAATAATGAATATGGTTGTACCATATTTATAATAAAATATCATAATTTATAAGGTACTATATTTATTATTTTAGTATGGTAAAAACAAGGAAAGAGTAAGTAGAAGAAGAAATAAACTTTTAAAGAGGTGATAAAATAATTACCTCTTCTTCGAGTGTTTCCTTTTGATTTGAACAAAATGTATTCTTAGGTTGGATTTCTGATCAATGTAAAGAATCTAATTTTAAGTGATTTAAGTTGGGAGGATATTTGGGTAGGGTTTGGCTGAACCAAAAGGCTTTTGAGGTGCGAATTAAAATAAAGGGAGGTGCCCTTTTATAAGAGATGCGAGGGGCACTTTAGAAAAAGCTTGAAATATTAATTTATTATAAAGTTATTTCTAGTTTATAATAGATACAAATGGATTTATTTCTAGGATAAGGTAAGTATGGGTCTAAATAATCTCAACCAATAGGTTTTAGATAAGTTTAGGGCACCATATTAACCTTATTTTTTAGATTTAACTCTTAGTTAAATAGTTTAACTTTTACCACGTCTTCTTGTATTTTTATAATACATGGTTAATATAGTTACTATAAAATGAAAAGAAAACCTCAAGTGGTTAATTAATAAAATATATAACATTATATAAGTCTTTTGACCAAATAATATTTTTTTATAAATATTACATGATTTAATAAAATAGTATTTTTTTTAAAAACTCATTTATGTCAATTTTGACACTATTTAGTATTTGATTTTTGTGAAAGTCATAAAAAATTGATTACTTAGAAAAAAATACATTGAATCAAACAAAAAATTTCATATTAATCTAGAAAATTCATTTATGGCATTAAAACTTTCAAATTATATTTATTTTAATATTTATAATATCATTTATTTGATTCTTTCATTAGTATGGAAAATACTGTATCATTATTATGCCTTAAATAAATATATTTATTTTTTGTCTAAAAATTATAAATAAAATATCATGATGTAGTAAATAGTTTTATATTTATAATTACTATTTATATACATAGATATTAGTTATATAACCCTATATTAAAATCCATTTAGTAAAAGATATATGTTTATTTTATAATTATCTTTACTTTAAATTAATTTTTATAACATGTCATTATCACACCCAAGTGGTCCCCAAATGCGAAAAGTTTGGAATAAGGATGATCATGGTATAATATATCTCATCCAATAGGATTAGGACATATTTTAGGGTAGTTTTATATTATTATATTATTATTTTTGTTACCCTTATTTACCTGATTTATCCTTTAATCATGGTAAATAAAAATAATTATTGAAGTTACTATTCATAATGTCTCAAAATAAAAGGTAACTATTTACACCATTTGGAACTTCTGATTCCAAATATAGAATCCATTTTTCTAAATTCAAAACACATAATTCATTAATTAATTTAAAATAAATTCTCGTTGTCAAAACCAAAAAGTGGGTTTTTAAGAAGTAAAAACTATTAAAAGATTGACATGTGTTTATGTCCAATTTTAATTTGAAATTACTTCCCATGATCTAAATTATATTAAATGATAATAATATAATCTAATTATACATTAAAACCACTCAAATGTATAATTTAACACTATAAATGATTTTGATTAAAAAAGTTGTTTTCAATTAAAATTTAGTATTTTTCACTATTCATCAAAATGTGAAAGTTATCAGAAAAGTAACAAAAAATTATTCAAACTAAATTTTTCTATCCTGATTATAAATAAGAATTTAATTTCATTAAATTGAATATATAAAAGTTTCAAATATTGTATTTAAAAATGGTTCTCCATTAAAAGGCAGCAAAACTGCATTTTTTGAAAAATACTTCTTTTATCTGAAAAATTGAATTTGTCCTTATATTATGTCTAATAAACACAAAATAAGAATTTTAAAATTATATGGGATATATAAAATTCAAAATGTGGTTAATACTATTCATAAATTCTTTTTAAATGGATAGTTTGATAGATCGTAGTGCGCTTGAACTCGGTGTTGCGTACATCGCACGCTATTGAATTATTTAAAAAGGAAGCATATCATGGAAGGTTGGGGTGTTAAAATTAGGGATTATGTTTTCATCCCTAGTGATAATATACACCCTCCATCTTATTAGTTCAAAATCTTCCCTGGGCTATACCAGCAAAACAAGGATGTCGTGGGTCACTGCATGAAGGACCACACATTGATCAAGACTCACTCCCTATGGAACCTTATGAATAACATAAATGGGGATGAGTTGACTATGGATAAGTCCCCTCCATAGTATGAGAGTATCTTCATGGTGATTCTGGTGGACTATCTCCAAAGATGGATAGAAGAGAAGGATATGCACTAGCGTAGAAAATTTATGGATGAATGGGCCTGGGCATACTAGGCATGTTGATCCTATGCTGAATTTGAGATAAAGTTGAATTGAGGGGGGATATACAAATTCTAATGGACCTCATAGTTCCACATTTACCACCAATCAAAAATCATGCCTAAGCTACCGAGAATTTGGTCACCAGGACCAACACTTTTCATCAGCATTACGAGGAGGTCGGTGTCAGCCTGTGGGACCTCCAATAGATCACAGAGACCCTTATCTAGGGGGAAATGCATGATGAATTCCTAACTATTGATAATTTCTATGATGACTAGGAGCAGACACTAGTGATAACACAAGATTTACTATGCTTGGTACAAAGTTAGTAGGAGCATAATCTAGGGATGAAAGAAGTTCATTTTAATAAGTGTTTAATCTTTTTTATGAATGGTTCCATAAAAAATATACCAGGGAGACCCCTCCAGTGTTCAAAGGCATCACAACATGGGAAGGAACACTCTTACTGGGTGATCTTAAAGGTGAGAAAATGATGTCTATGGGGGTATAGTGTGAAGCCTGTCACCCTAGTGGTTAGGCTGGAAATATTCATTATGAGATCATATATGGATGGATGATCTTGTCCTGTGATGCACACATGGGGGTGTGGCTAAGAAAATTCATTATGGTGGTGATTATAGGAGAGGGGAAACACATCAACTTGGTTATACCAATGTTATATAGTTTGTACAAGGTCTTATGGAACATCAGTAAGAGGAAGACTCATCTTTGTGTGTGAATACCCTTCCACTTTTTGTATAGACGGGTTTCCAAAAACATGGGGGTATGAGTACCAAAACCCTATCAGTCCTCCTAGAACCAACTTTTGGATACTGATACTGAAGATTTCTAGGAGTCAGCCTCCTCAATTGAATCTAGTCAGGGTGCTTGTAAGGATCGAGGTGTTGGAGCACTTTATAGTCCATCTATTCCTCTTCCAAATGAGTAAACTATGAATGATACTGTGGGTATGGTGTAGTAGTGGTTTTACCTCTTGGACTTTCGAAGTGGGGTATTAGTGGAGAGGGTAGACTACAAGATGGTCTGCAAACCGTACACCCTATACCAGTTTTCCAGGAAATTTTTGTGCCTCCAAAGGATCACCTCGAAAGTGTATACTAAAGTATACACCGAGCACCACCCCTCGATCCTCTATAAATTATGGTGCATGTTCGCATGAGAAGATTATAGGGGGAGGAATGAGTTTCCACCATCTGGTGATCCATATGAGATATTCCATGAGTATGTTATAATATGGGAGAGAGAGTATCCTAGGGATTTGTTGAGGCGGTGAGCTACTTCAATGGACTCTGAATAAGGGTTCCCACAGCTATGAGTCCAGGGGAATATTGAGACTAGGTGGGAATGATGAGGAGGGAGATATGGTCAGGTTAGCGAGGTGGCTGCTCCAGAGAGACGAGAAGTGGTTAGCTATAAAATCCCAAGGTAGTGTATTTAGGAGGAGGGATAACCCTCTAGGAAATTATTTAGGGCACAAGTTGTGTCTCTATGGAAGTGATTGAGGTGTACAGGTATTCCAGATGACACTATATTCCCCGATTCTTGGAGGGATTGAGAGATCTCCTAGAAATCCAAATCCCTCTATGCGATATGAATTTATCTCTAAGATAAGGGGATTCACCACTCTGGGCTCACTCATGCTAGTTTAGGCTTCCATTCTCCCTAAGTCGGGGTAGTGAAATACCTAAAGGAGTTGGAGGAAGTGATCGACTTTTATGGTGTCGTGCGACCCCTGACAGACAGAGTGTGGATATTACAAGATATGCCATCCCCTTTAGACATTCATGGGGGTTGGTTAATTATAGGTGCAGTCGGGGAGGAAGGGTCTACTGAGGAGTCTTGGAGAAGTGATTCTTTCTGAGACTCCCATGGGGGAGGATACTCTACTTCTGATGAGGTATGCTTCTATTTTTGTGGGTTTTCACTATTTTTTACCCTTTTGAATTATCGTATTACCCCATTATTATCTATATAAAAATCAAAAAGCATGGTGGAGGAAGAAATTAATGATAAACCCTTGATGGGGGATGATCATGATCTGACCCTTGAAGGGGAGGGCATGATACCTATTTCTAATATCATGGTCATCAGTAACCAACCATCTATTGTTGAGGTGGATCTCATGACTGGGGCGATGAATAAACAACCTCAAGTGTCACTGGTAATTTATAGTATTTTCCTTTTCTTATTTAGTTTAAGGATGCAAATTATAACACTTGTGATAACTTATTTTTTTATTTTAAATAGATCCAACATAGCTAGGTGCAGAGTAGCTTTCAGTGATCGGGGAATCAATCACTGAAAAGGTGTCATCAGTGACAAGGCTTCCAGTGAACATTACTAACATGATGTCCAATCTTTATGATTATTGTAAGACTTTTTATTTCTTGAATTTCCTTTATCTTTTCTTTCCTTGAGGAAAGGTTTCACTAACCCTATATCTTAATGGTAGTGCAAACCATATGGTGGGACCAACTGCCAATGGAAATGCTTGAACTAGTGGGACCTATAGTTGTGGTAGTGAAGGAAGAAGCTATAGTCTAAATGGAGGTAGTAAAGGTTATTCCCACAATGGAGGTGGTCAAGGAGGCTATAGTGGTAGAGCCTACCCCAAAGGTGCCTGGGGAGGCTGTGGTGGTCGATCCCACCCCAAAGATGCCTGATGAGATCAATGAGGCCACAACTATATGTGAAGAGTGAGACAAGGTCAACCTTCTTCTAGATGTATAGAACTACTAGAATTGTAGGATATACCAATGGTTCAAAACCATTGGTATAGGTTGGAGAACCATCATTATAATCTATTCCAATGGTTCTCCAAACTGTTGGTTAGAAGACTGTCAATAAAGGCCTATACCAACAGTTCTTACTGAACCATTGGTATAGGGTCATCATAATTTCTGTTTACCAAATGATTCACTGAGAAATATTGGGATAGGTATATACTAATGGTTCATTGTGAACCATTGGTTTAAGGATATAATAAAGATTTTGAAATCGTCAGTATAGATACCCAATTCCTAGGCCTACAACACCCCCACCATACCCATAGAACATGCAACAAACAAACATAACCTACATAACCTACAAACAAACAATATAACCTACTAAAATATACATGAGAGGATACACCATCACCCCACCTTAGTCAATTACCTACAAATAGACATAACCAACCAATATACAAATAATGACAACACAAGAAACCAATTAATGCATTCAACCAGAGATAAAACACATACAAATCATCATATATATTCATTCAGAACAAATTATCAAACATCAAATGTCATAAATATCAATAAAATTATAAAGGATAAATCTATCCCTCATCATCTTCACTATCACCACCTTCATCCTCACCCTCATCCTCAACCTCATCCTTGTCCTCGTCCTCACCCTCTTCCTCACCACCATCCTCACCCTCTTTCTCACCTTCATCCTCACCATCACCATCACCGGGAACATCATAATCCTGAACACCACTAGGACTAATACCTGGTGCACTATATAACATACTCATCATCAGCACATTTTCATCACAATCCATGATGGTATCTGGTGGAAGTGATGGACATAAAACTTCCATAAATTTCATAAATTCAGTGTTCACCCTTTGATTTCATTCATGCTCTTATATGACTATTTTTCGGCCTTTTATGCCTCAGCCTAAGCCCATGATTCCTATGAATTATCTTTTTCCAACTCACTGCTACCATAATTAACACCTAATGTGGGCCAATACCTTTTCAGAATAATAATCTTCCTTGGTTGACAGTGTACTCTGCCATGATGCTCATCTCCAAAAAACTGATGTAAGTGATTATTTGGCTAAAATTTGTCATCTTACTACTCATCAAGGTTCTATAAATCACACTATTACAAATATAAATGGACTATTAAGTTACAAAATAGGTATTAAAATTTTAAATAAAAAAATTAAAATTTACAATATGATGCTGTGTCATTTTTTTACCGCACTTCCATCTTTTTTCTTTCTTCTCAAGCAAAACAATTTTTCTCAAGGCACATGTCCTTTAATATTCAAAACCCCCCTCTATAATGACATTGAATGTAGAAAACCATAATTTAAAATAGGCTATTAATAATGAATTTCATAACTAAAATAAAATGGATATTAATTCTACATAAATCTAAAAAGAAAAACATATGGTAGATGAATTATAATGACAAAAACGATAACATTTAATGGATTTATCTTACACCTTGTTCAAGTGAAAATATCATGTATATGAAGTTGGTATACCATGTATGGATAAAATGGTTTTATGAATACCAAAAGAATGTAATTTGAATAAGTGAAACTCTCAAGAGTTAAGACATGGGAAACATAATGAGATATTAGAGAACTATAAGTGATATGGTCCACAATATAGAGTTATTTAGGCTGATAAATGAGAAAACGTAGACTATGGATTAATTAAAATTTAAATCCTTAGTATTGAACCTATATTGGTTTATTTTCATCCATACATGATATCACGCTTCAACCACATACATAATAAAAATGGTTTTAAATTTACCAGAGTTAGGTAGGTTATAAAAATGATTACACATGCTTTGAAAGATGGAGACCACAAGGAAATTAGTTTAAAACACAATATAGAAAATGAAACAAATGTATTTAGTAATGGATGATTGAAAGAAAACATAATAAATGGATTTGACAACCTTTTTACAAAAGATTAATATAGAACACAAAAAAATATACTTTTGAAAAGCTACAAGTTTGTGGTAAGTCTACCATATCAATATCTTTGAATCATAATGTATCCTAAGGGGGGTAAACCCATTACTATATAAACTAATTAATCAACCTAAAATTATCAATGGGTCTGCAAATGGAATGGTGATATGAATATTTACATTTTAGGGAGTAATGTATGGAAGGATCCCAAAATATTAGATCACTCATGGGTTAAAAATAAAAATAAAGGACACTCAACCTATATGGGTGGGGGAGCTTATCATGGGAAGTGCATATTATATCCCTGATCGTGGAAAAAGGATCAAAAATAGGTCCCAGAAGGAAATATACTAGGGGAGTCTCTATCCATTTATCATACTATAACGAGAGGGTGGATTTCAAGTAGGGAAGCCATATCGAGTCTCCCATAATTATAGAATATGTACGTTTGATACATAAAGACATTGTTGTACATGAGATATATTTTACCAGATTTTATCCCGTTAATTAATCTAGATTTTAGAAAATGGTTGGAATCATTATTATCCAAAATTAGAGTCCATACAAAATGGTCTTGCAATGAATAATTAAACAAATCCATATTCCCAATGATCATGCCACTATCTCAGTTTTTTTATAACAGGTGCTTCATAAGACTATGATGGAATTTATTTTGAATATAATACCACTCTAGATGAAATTCCTAAGGATCCTTCTCATTCTCACAATGTGTGTTTTGGTATATATATACACCATGGAGTTTTAGCAAAATTTAGGAATGAAACCTCATTTAATGAGATACATCATAACAAATTGCTTGATAGATTCAAAAAAAGTCTTCATCCAAATTATAAGGGTGATACTAAATCAATATGTTATACACACTTTAAATATAAACTCCTAATTGATGGTGTCAAAATACTTAATAACTTATAACTTGAGAGATATAAAAACCTTATTGATGTATTAATTCTATAGATTTATGAATTCAAAGGTGATGATTACATATTCCTATTTCTTCCTACCACGTACAAAGCCACACATATTTTTAGAGACAACATTATCAATAACCTGATAATTCTAGATGACCAAGATTATATAGATGTTTTTGGTAAGATAAATTTCCCTAAACAAGTGTAATAAATCTAAAATCATAGTTTTAGTAAATAGTACAATAAAATAGAGTTAATGAATTTTTGGTGAATTCCAACTCTAATAAATATTTGGATCATCTTGAATATTTTTATATGCATAATGTCCCAATACCGTTGAAAAAAAGTTGGTAAAACCATCTGTTCTAGGAGAAGATAATTGATTAGGGTAAAATATTAGATTTTTTACTTCCTCTAAATAAAATAATTTAGGAAATATTTTATTATTAGATTCCACAATCACCAAGGGTATTGCATCTCTCATATAACTGGTATTCCCTATTGGGTTCTTCTTGAAGAAGTAATTGTAGTTGGACATAATGTGCTCTGATTTTTCCTCTTTACAAGTGGGAGTATCACTTCCAACATTCAAGTGAGATATGATATTACTAGTTTTAATACCATTATAGAGATTGATGAAGAATGATATATTATGATCCATTTCCTTAAATAATTTAACTCTAAAATTCCCCATTAGGGGTGCTATTTTTTTAAAGAGACTGGCCTTTATTTTGGAAGACTGGTCAACCTCTTTATTGAAAATGGATATATTAAAGTCATCACTATGGATATTATGAATATCTTATAATTTTTTTCCAATATAGAAATATTCATATCCATGATGATAAATGTTTCTTTTCTCCATACTTGAATATTTTGTTTCATGTTTTCCATTTTTGAGATAGTGGCATACAAGTCACTTGAGAATAGATTACTATTCCAAATATTATAAAAAACACCTCCATGATCCATTTTCTTGGACCATGCATTGATAAATTTAAATGGAATAGGGCCCCTTTATTTACCCTCGATAATTTTAGTAATAATAGGATGATGGATAGAGTTGATTTTCAGGAGGGTCATTGAGTGAACCCTTTCTCACTCATCTAATACTCCAATGTTTCCAAAACTCTTATGATATTTTCTTGCCAAAACACTTTTCATATTTTAGGTACCATGTGTATTAGCCCCCATGAAAGGAAAATTAAATTAGATCATTTTAATTAATGCATTATCATACTCTCTTCTATCAGTTGAATCCCTATGTAAAACCAAATATATATATATATATATATATAGAACTATATTAGAATCCCACTTAAATTACTTTAATGAGAATATATCTATAACAAAAGGTTTTTTAAATTCCTTTAATGAAAAGTTAATATTTATTTATTGAAATATATGAGTAATGTATGTTTATAAATCCTTCCATCATATTTTAATATATAAAATTTATAACACATTTATCTTAAAAAATAGTCCATTTACCCTTTATTTTTTGTCTATGAAAAAGTGGATCAAATTGTTAACCATGTGTAACAAAACCATCATATAATTTTTCAATAATAAAAATGTTTTAGAAATAAAATTATCTTATAATATTGAACATGTGTCATACCTTCTTCCTCTCAATCTTCGACATCATAGTCCACCCCAAAGTGTGGAGGTATTTTGTAGCATCCTTGTTTTTTTATTTATTCCCAACATTTCCTAAAAAATAATTTTCAATAATACAAAACAAAATATTATTTTAAATCATGGTAATTTTCATTGAAAAATATCAAATTTGATTAATACCTTGCACTCAATACTTTTCTAATGAGAAATCATTTCCTGATAATATTCTACTGGATAGTCATTCATGATAGGCATGGCCTCTAAATCTATACCAAATCTAACATGACATCCACTATATAACTCATGCTTGTACATTATCCACAACTCACCTAATTCAATGAGTCATTCTATCCTCACAACCACACCATTGGGAAAATTAAAACGAATCTGACACCAAAATATTAATTCATATAAATACAATAATATTATAACATTAAACCCAATGAATTTTTCCCATATTTACACCCAAGAATTATCATTTACTTCATTTGGTAGGTTTCACCAAGAGAGTGGCTGATAGGAATGATGTCAGAGTATTTGGAAAGTGTCTCCATAAAACTCCTACATTTCCATTATGTTTTTCCAATCATTTGGTTTTCCTCATTTTACTCCATCGTCAGTTGTGTGTGGTGGTTCCACACCGCACACATGTGTGTATGGCCACACCACCTATCAGAAGATCCAACTATTAAAAAAAACAAATATTATATCAATACATCTTATAATGAAAATAAATTATGGTAATTTTTTTACTAGGGTTCTATAAATATACCTGAGGCAGACTGATCAGTGGGGTTGACTAGATTCCTAGGATCTAAAGGAACATCAACCTGTATAGATGGAGTGGGTCCCAATGTATGATCCAAAGGATTAAAATGTGACGGAGCAGGAGTCAAAGAATAATGAATGTAGAATCTCAGGGAGAAGGAAGTAGTAGGAAAAGAATATGACATACATGTTTGTGCAAATGCATAATATAAATGAGGAGTAGGAACCATCATCAGATAAGGGGAAGATAGGTGAGGAGGCTTAGATGAAATGGTGGTGAAAACATGGGTGGTCTAAATATCCCAAGTGTATCTAATGACACTATAGGATCAGAAGGTGTGGTAGATGGTATATTAGAGAGAGGGATGGGGTGTGATCGGGTACATTGAGTGGAGCGCATAACTCTAGTACCACCCCCTCGTATCATTATCTTGAGTACTGAAACCACTAGGCTAGTCAGAGAATAACTGTCACCTAGGTGGTGGATCCTAATTAAAATTTAAAAACAAAATTAATCATATGACATTATATGTTATTGATATATATATTTGAAATAAAATAATCATAATAGGCACTAAAGGAGGGACTCCCATCTCTCTCATTTGATGATTATTGTCTGTCATCCCTTTTCTTTGTACCTCATCAATGTTTTTCATTTACTTATTTTTAAAAAAAATATGGAATTAATTAGAAATCCATAACTAATGTGTAATATAAACAAGAAATAAGATGATACATGACTTAATTAAGTAATTCCAATTATCAAACTAAATACAAGATATGTAGTGATATAACAAAAAAATTTATATTTGGTGGGAAGAATATCAAAACATAAGACATGCCATAGAAAAATAAATATGTTTAGATTAGAATGTTTAGCATGGGAATAATATAGTTTTCTTCTATTTTCAATTTTATCAAATTCAATTTTGGTGAGGTCATTTGGTTCATTTTGGTCAATTAATTAGGTCATTTTTCCACTTTTATTTGTCTTAGGTCATTTGGTTCATTTTTGTCAATTTATTAGGTCATTTGGTTCATTTTTGTCAATATATTAGGTCATTTTCAATTTTTTATTTGTATTAGGTCATTTGGTTCATATTTTGGGTTAGGTCATTTTTCTATTTTTATTTGTATTAGGTTATTTGCTTCATATTTTGGGTTAGGTCATTTTTCTATTTTTTTGGTTAGGTCATTATTTTCATTGGTTTTTATTTTCATATTAATTAGTTTAATATGCCCAATTTAATTCATCTTATTTTTGTTCCAATTTATTTGTTTCAGTTTTTTTTGGTTTGGTATGTTCAAATGCAAGTCGAGCTAAACTAAAATAACTGAGAACACAGATGAATGATTCTATATATTCTCCATCACAAATTTAGGTTCATAATGAACTCTGAAAATTAAACTATTGGATTCATCATAAGTAATAAATGGATCAGGCTAATGGGAGCAGGGATGATGTCAATTCCATCATCACCATCATCAAAAATTTGTATTGGGATTACTTTAATAATTACACTAAATTCAAGTCTAAGATGATCTTTCATATAAAAAATTTGTTTTTTCATTGATGCCAATACATATGGTTCATCAGTAGAAAGAGTGTGATTCATGTATATAACTCGAAATCGATAATCATCAATAAATGTGCCACGCCTCATCATCAAATCAAACCACTTGCATTTCATCATAGTGACTCAACCTTGAGAGTAATAATATAATACTATCATTTTCTCAATGACTCTATAATAAGATACATTTTCAAATCGAGGTCCACTATTCAATACATTGGAATAAAAATATATTGTGGAAGTTACCATAATAATATCATGTCATGTTATCATGTTCATTGCTTATTCAGTGATAATAAATTTGTACCCGTTGATCACAATTGATTTGTATTTACAAACTATGGAATTTGGACCAAAATCCAAAGATATTATTTCCTCAGATATAGAGTCAGTTGGAAAACTAAATACCCGAAATATAAATGAATATTAAACTTAATTAAATATTGATTTTATTAATTTATTATAGTAATATTTCTACCTTAAATTTCAACCAAGTAGAAAACTCTTTGCTATACAAAGTCTCTCTACTTCCCAAAGATAAAGAATGATGATTTCTATTTATCATTTGTTTATGTTCTCTACCAAAAAAATAGAAATAGTTTAATAGATATGTAAAATTACATGATATGAGAAAATATATACATGTTCAATTTACTTACTTGATGTAGTCATCGAAAAAATAATAGTTAAACAAAACTGTGTGATGTTCTATCTCCCACTCTTCAAGGATTAATGTGGTCAATGTATATGATTCGAGAATTCCCCCTATTTGGGGAAGTGATAGAAAACTGAGTTCAATTTTCTCATACTATTCTTATTCATTTATCATTGGGTTTTTCTGTCTTATAGTCAGATCAAAAAAATATATTAAATATAAATCCATACATTCTTGAGCCAAGTAACCTTTCATGATAGAACCTTCGAGATGATTCATGTTCCATATATAAGACTTCAATGTTTACATATTTCTTTCAGTTGGATACATCCAATGAAAAGAAAAAAGTCCTTCAAAAAGTATTTTGGTTGTAAGATGGATAGTAAGATGCAACATTTAGGTGAAAAATAATTAAATAAATATATTCTTTAACTTATACAAAATTAATGGTCTCACTACCAACATTTTTTTTGTAAGAAAGAATTTAATAAATTCTTACCACAAAGATCTCTAAAAAAATGTCACAACCGAATAATTGAAACCCTTAAATTATTGTATAGAAGATGAAACATTTTTATAAGAATCAACTCATGCATAAGGATGTGATAATCATGAGTCTTAAAATATTTTAGCTTTAACTCTCTTCTATTGAACCATTTTTATATGTTGCTTGAATAGCCATCAGTAACTTTAATAGTCTCTAGTACTTCCAAAAATTAATTTTTTTTCTATAGGTTTCATCACATAAGAATCACACATAACTTTCCATTTATTTTCACTAATACACACATGATGCAATTCTAGTATCACTACTAGAAACTGGCTCTAATCCAATGTATTTATACCCATAGTTTAGAGAAGCTGTGGGTATAGAACATTTTCCCAAACCTATACCCACGTTTTTTGAAAAACCGTGGGTATAACACCTTACATATCCGACCTTACTCAGGATCCTCCTCCCCTCCCCATTTGATGAGCCCTAATCTCCCCTCCTGTGAGCCCCGACCTCCCTGACCTCCCCTCCCCTCCCCACCTCTGCCCTGATCTCGACCTCCTAGCCTCCACCTCCACCTTGACCACCCGACCTCCACCTACCGACCCCCACCTCCCTCCCTTCGCCTTCCTACCTTCACCTCTTCCTTTATATCCACCTTTTCCTCCCTACCTCCACCTCCCCACCTCCTCCTCTACCTCAGCTACCTCCCTTACCTATCCATAAACCCTAATTTACATGGGTCACATCAATTACCAACCAACTCATGATTATCAGACCATTCCTTTGCAGCATATCTGACTATTTGGTCATACCACTACCATCGACACGTTAAAACCTATTCATTACACTTTTCAGTGGTCAAAATATTCACTGACTTCATCATAGGTAAGTTTTATTCAAAATCTATTGATGTTCCCTAATTTTAAATTACATATCAAATCTCAAATATAAACTATAGAATTTCATTTTAATGTTTCTTTGGACCATAAAATTGCAGTTAATATCTTTATAGGTTCCAAAAGACCCTTACAAAAGCCTTGGATTCTCTTATGAGGCTTATGGTTTGGTGTATCTATTATCAGACTTTTGATTTGAATTATTTTTTCATTTTATTATGTTATCCTGCACAAATTTGACTATGTTATTCTGATTTCATTATTCTCATTTCCTATTTCACAAATACTTTCTCATTATCTCAATTTTTATATTCTTTACATCCAATTCTAGGTAAATGTTTTAAAATAATTGTTTTCCTATATTGATAGCTTCCTCCATCATTCTGTTTTAATAAACCTATGTTTGAAGCATGATTTTTTAGTTTTGATAAGATTAAATCTTATAATTACCAGTGATATTATTTCTAGTGTTTATGTTTATTCCATTCTTTTATTCTCTACATTCAATTAAATTGCTTATTATTCCCTAGATTTTCCTGTCACGTTTGACCGTGATTGCTTTTCTAGTGAAATTATTTTTTCTGCTAGATTTAATACTCGTTCTTTCCTACTCATTTAATATGAAGAGTTAATTTTTTTTTCATTTGGAAATACCGATACATACACTAAATTGGTAAACCTCTCTTAAACTCCCACAACATGTAGTTTTATATTTCTGGATATTACACCATCATAATTCCATTGTTGATAAGTTGGAAGGTTTCTACAGATCTACATCAATTCTATCCTCAACCTGACTAAATTGGTATCAAATTTTCTTCACTTTATATATATATATATATATATACCTCTAAATCGGCATCGATGGAATTTTTTTCTTATACCATATTTTTTAATGTATCTTTGGTATTCCATGTTTGTCTTTCATATTTCGTTCTACTAACAGATGTATGTTTATTATTTAATATGTATTCTAATTTTTTTAGTATACAATTATGAAGATGAGTATGTTTTCCTTCAATTGATGTATGTTCATTACTAATAGTTTGTTTATTACTCTTTCTAAAAAAATGGTTAATCTATGATGATATGTTTTATGTATGTTTGATTGATACATATCACATGTAACAATTAGTCATAAACTTTTTAGTATAGATTTTAATTTGATGATCATAAAGAGATACAAAAAATATCATAATAAATACATATCAAATGATATATAATATAATAATAGATTATACACTATCATTTAATATTATCTACTATTATAAACTGCCCATTTAATGTTCTTTATACTGTTATACACTATCATTTTTTTGAATACTGTGTGTTGTTGATATTTATTAATTTCAATGGAGGACCTCCACATTTATTTTTCTGGATGTGATAGCTAATAAATCATAGATTGTAATTTTTTAATACTTCATTGATTTATTATCTATCTCATATACTGAAATGTATAGGAATAAATGGGTATGTCCTTCATCTGTTAGTTATCCCATATAATATTTCATCTCACTAAAATGTATAGGAATATACCCAAATTTGGGTATCTACCCATGTAATTGTTCTTATAAATACATATTTCAGATTCAAAACACAATTTACAAAAATGAATGATTGTTTGGTTTCTCTTAATATATTGTTTGCTTCCATTATAATTTTTTTAGAAATGAAACGATGGTATGATTTATAAGTTTTGAAATACATTTTCATTATTACAAGTTTAAAAAATAATGTATTAGTATACTCTTCATATGAATTCCATATAGCTTACTATTTCATGTTATTATTTTTGGATGTTTGAGTATCTTTAAGTCAAAATTTTCAATAGGATTTTTTTGTAGGTGGGATTTGTTCTATAATCCTCTTAATAATTTTTTGAAGTTTAGGGACACCATATTATTGGGTGATCCTATTTTATTTCATAATGATAAAATGATTTAAGGATTAGTTTTTTATTTGGTATGTGTTTTCTTTATGATGGATCGATTTATGTGATATTTGTGGTTTCCTCTTCACTGTTCATTTCATTTTAGATCACTACAACTGAACCCTAAATCATTTTGGGGGGTTTTATTTTGGTCAATTCTTGATGTTTAGGGATCTTGGGTCCTATTAAGGCTGGTTCTATCCACCCCCATCAAAGGAAGTGGGTTCACCATGGGTTTCAGGTATGTTTTGTTCTATTTCAATTCTTTGTCTTTTTTTAGTTTAGGGGTTTTGGGGTTTTGGGGTTTTGAGTTTTCAGTGTTTTTCTAGAGTATTTTGGATCTACTGTGGTGATTTCAGGTTTTTGTTATTAAAGGTGACTTATACATGTATTCATAAGTAGGTATATACATATATAAGTTCTCCCATATATGTATATATTCAATCATGTCCATATGGATATATATATTGGATTTAGGTGTACTTATTTATATATATGAAAAATTCATATGTGTGTAAGGTAAAGGGGTATATAAAAGTGTAAACATATATATAAGGATCCACTTATACATATTTGTCCATGAAAATATGTTCATAGGGGCTAGGTGGCATTATATATATATGTTAAAGTGTATATACATGCAAGTGGTAAAGGGAATATTTGAGTTGCTGTCGTCATAAGTAGAGCGCCTTGAGTGGTAGGTTCCCTTATGCATTGGCCTTTAAATTTAAAGAATCATTGATTTCTTTTATTTCACACCATTTTTTTGTACTAAATAGTCATATAGATTTCTTATAATAATTTTCTTGAATATAATTGAATAAAACAAAACTAACCGATATAAAATTGAGCTACATTGAATTATACTAAATTGAATGAAATAACACATCATATAAGTAGGAAAAACCAAAATAATCTGAATTTTATTAACCTATAAAAAGTAAAACTGAATATTTCTAAATGAGTTTAAAATAAATTAAATTATCCTATACGAAAAATATTAATTAAAACTAAATAGATCTAAAATAAATCATATCATTTTGTACCAAAGTGAATCGTACATAATTAGTATAATCTAGCTAGACCTCTTTTGACCTGCCTCAATTAGGATTGAATAAAACATAAAAAACCAAGTTAAACCACAAGAAACCAAACCAAATAATATTAATAAGTTTAAACCCAAAATTATTCAAACTAAATAAAGTGGAACCCTACAAACCCATAATGGATATAATGAAACCAAATAAAAAATAAAATCAAACATTTAAAAAAACATTCATAAAATAACTAAACCTTACTGGTATAAATGTAAATCAGATCAACCAAAATAGATCTATAATGATCAAAAATAAGAAAATAGAATTCAAATAGAAAAAAATTTGGATGAAACTAAATTGAACCAAGTTAAACTAATCTAACTTGAAAAAATCTTATATTACAAATGATGAATAAAATTAGACCAAATATAATGAATTCAAACCAATATGATCACAACTAAATTGAATTAAAATGAACAAAACCAAACTTATATGAACCAAATATAATAAAATTGAATCGATTAGAAACCAAATGATTGAAATTGTCCAAGCTAATATAAAAAAACAAGACAAACTAAATCTAATGAAAATATCCCAAACAAACTTGCTTCAGAAAAAACCAAACCAACATTTCCTAGTTTATGATAATTCAATCCAAAATAAAATTAATAGAAAAAACCTAAAATAAATCATACATTGAAAATAAATAACTAAAATAAAACATAAATGAATTGAATTTAACATAATCAATTGGAATTGGCATTAAATAAATAAAACAAAATTGAAGTGTACCAAACTAAAGTAATGTGAACTAGGCCAAATAAAAATAATCATTATCAACCAAACTAAACTATACATAACATAACCAAGAAAAATCTAGCCTAGATAAACAAAACCAAATAAATATATGGAACCACATCCTCTTAAACTAATAAAATATATTTTCCCCTTTCTTGTAGGAACATGTTTTGAACCATGGTCTGTTGTGGTTCTTATATGTTGGGCTATGACTTGTATAGTCATAGGAGACATGAATTATTTAGTTTAGTTTTTATTTTATTTTCTTTATCACATCAGATACTTAGTACTTTTACCACTTTATACAAACATAAGGTAGTTATATTCTAAGAAGGGGGCCAGAAGGGCACTAAAGGTGGCTATAAAATTTTCTTTGTAGGGGAGGGATATTGGGGTAGTGTAGGGATTAATTAGTGTGTTTCATTTTTTTTCTACCTTTATACTATGTTCTTATATTTATTTTCATTTCCTTCGGCATGGACATCCGACGTATGGATGGTTCATGCCAAAATTTTATTTATATTTTTCTGTTATTTTAATTAATTGTTTGTGGGTGAAATCATTCCCAAGTGGTGATTCCTTGATGTCCGAAAACTTGTGCCGGCCTGTGGATATAACCCACCCACCTTAGTCTATCCTAGTAATTCCTATATTAGAGTCTAACTAGGTCATTACTATGTATGAACCATGGTATGTCCTAGGAAACATGGAATAACTAAGGGGGATTGGGAATGTCTAGCAATGAATTGTGAATTCCGAGGAATAAGGATTAAGGACATTGAAATTTAAAATGAGGAGATGTGGGAGAACATGAAATATACATTGATTCTAGAAATGATATGGGTATAAAAGGAGGTGAAATGGTAATGTGTTGGGACTACTAAATAGAAATTGACATTCATAACCAATTTGATAATGTAATATTAGATCATGAGCTACTATAAATTGTTGGAGTTGATGATTATAATCCATCCCAATGCAACTATAAAAATACCTTGGTGACAAAAATACTCTATCATACACTAGATAGTTTGGTTTGAAATTCCTAGAAAAACCTTCATTAACCTCCAATAGGTTTTAGTCAAATTTTATTTCAATTATTTCACTTCAAATCACAATTCATCAATTATAAGCACTAATATGGCCATGAATCAACCATAAATATTACTCTACTATTCTAGGTGGGTAGACTGGTTCAATATGCTAGCGATGGAGAGAAACTAAAACATGTGATGGGTCGAGTACTAGAATTGATTACTCACCATCTAGGTGGGTTTAAAATGATTGTATTAAGAGATCAGTTTCTTTTGATGTTGATAATTATTAAATACCTCTGTTTGGATCATGCAATTGGACTACCACAATAACTTGATTATTTTGAAATGTTGATGCTATTTAAGACAAAAATTTCACATTAATATGTGTAGGAGTTTCCCAATTAAATCTTATGCTCTCAATTGACATTTTTGGTTCTTAATAGTTTTTTATAGATTGCCTCGAGAGCACAATAGAAGTATAACTTTCCATATAAATAAGATGTTTCATACCACTTGCTCAGTTAATAAAATTATTGATAATGGTGAAATATTGTTGTCTTATTGTGTTGGATTGGTGTATCCTGGTCCTCTTAGATGATGTTGGCTAAATGCTTGTGGCTCATACTACACAAAAGGCCATAACTCACATCATACTATATTTGAAACCCAACTTCTTGGACTAGGTTTCAACCCAATGCGGGTGGCCATAGAGTACTTTGGAAATGATCTATGGATAGTTATAACACTAGAATTTCATAGTGTGGGAAGTAATTCAATGATAAATTGATACAAACATGATATATGTCATAAACCAACAAAACCAAACTCAATTAGAATGAGTTTTTGTTAGACTATTTCATGTTGATAGGTTGAATAAGTTTTTTTTACCCATGTTTATATGTAAATTAATTTCTATACAGGTTGGTATTTCAACTGTTTCCATTCACTCATGATATATACCATGTACTGTGGTTTGTATGTGGTTTGTATTTTTTTCACAGGTTCAGGATGGCATGAAGGCTGCCACTTCTTATTTGGGACAAGTGTTTATACCCATGATTCATTGAACTATGGGTATATTATGTCTGGTGATTGATGAAGGTGTAGAGGTAAGGCATACCTTTAGGGAAGGAAACCAATCAACAGATGTTTTGGACAGTTTTGCATAGGAGGGGGATTCCTTATTATTGTTTCATACTTTTCACTCCCTTATCCCCTCTTGTAAGGACTCGGTTTGTGGTGATTCCTTGGAACTCCACAGATTTCATCCCCCATAATTATCCTTGTGGTTTTGATTCTTATTAATAAAAATAAAAATAGGGTAATTCGAGGAGATAATCTATACCCATGATTTTGTAAACCGTGGGTATAGATATATGCCCATGGTTTAACTAAAACCATGGGTATTATGGAAATCTCCAAGGCTATACCCATGATTTCTATAGAAACCATGGGTATAGATTTATACTGACACCTTTGGATCCCATGGTTCATGGAACTGTGGGTATAGCCTATGCCCACGGTTTTAGGGTCTATACTCATGATTCCAAACCATGGGTATATGTGATGTCTCCAGTAGTGTCTGATGCCCCAATCCACCAAGTCATGCCAAAATCATAAATAATATTTTTTCTTTCCCTTGAAATTTATAATAATTGAAAGAAACATGTCACATATATTCTTTTCAATTTTCATTATGTCTAAGCAATGAAATAACAAATTGGTTGACTAATAAGGAAACTCAAAGAAGATACTTATCTTCTTTAAATTTTAACTAATTTCAGTGGAAAGATTCTTCCTCTTTCTAGATTTCATCTGACCCTCCCTGAATAAAAAACTAAAATATTGAAATTCATTAAGAACATAAGTTCCAGACATGTGTTTAGGTGGATTTTCAGTCTCTATGGTATTGTCTAATATTCAAAGATTATTCCTATCTGGATGATCCATTGTCAAGAATCATCGATGTCCCATTAAAATAAAACTATAGAAATATTTAAGTCTTATGGATCATGTATTCTTCATACAAACATGACATGATAGTTTTTCCTTTTTTCTTCATCCATACATCATTTCATAAGCTAAAAAATCATTGATTGTCCACATAAGTGCAACATGCATTTGAAATATGTCTTTAAAACATGCATCATATGTGCACACACTCACATTAAAAATATGTTTCAACTCTTTTATTAAAGGTTTCATGTATACATATATATCATTGATAGAATCCGAAGGTATAAATATGAGTATACTCGTGAAAGTGAAAGGTTTTTTTATACACATCCATGGAGGAAGGTTATAAATGTGTATGAAAACTGACCATGTGCTATGAGAAGTATGTATCTTACCAAATGGATCAAAACCATCACATGAAAGATCTAACCTCATATTATGCATGTTATCTATGAAATTAGGATATCGAGAATCAAATTTATGCCATGAAAATCTATCTTCAGGGTGAACCAACTCATCATTATTCTTCATTTTCTCAATATCATGCCATTGCATTTTTATTGATACTTTATCAGACATGAAAAGATTCTAGAGTCTGGTGATCAATTGAAAGTCCCACATTACTTTCTATGGCACACAGGATGTTGTTCTATTAGATTTTGGCTTCCATCAGGATGTTCCACATTTTATACAATCATTTCATTTAGTAGTTTCCTCCTAGAATAAGCTGAAATATTTTGGGAAATATTTTCATGTATACATCTATATCATTGCTAGAATCAGAAGGTACAGATATGAGTATACTCATGAGAGTGAAAGGTTTTTTCATACACATCTAAGGAAGAAGGTTATAAATGTGTATGAAAACTGTCCATGTGCTATGCGAAGTAAGAATCTTCCCAAATGGATTAAAACCATCACATGAAAGATAGAACCTCATATTATGCATGTTATCTATGAAATTAGAATATTGAGCATCATATTTCTTCCATGAAAATCCATCTATAGGGTGAACCAACTCATCACTATTCTTCTTTCTCTTGGTATCACACCATTGAATTTTTATTGATACTCTATTAGACATGAAAATATTATAGAGTCTGGTGATCAATGAAAAGTGCCACATTACTTTTTATAGAACATTGGATGGTGTTCCATCATATTTTGGCTTCCATCAGGATGTTCCAAATTTTATACAATCATTTCATTTAGCAGTTTCCTCCTAGAATAAGATGAAATATCTTGGGAAATCATAATTTTTTTTTTGAAAATCCAAGTTCCTCATCTAACTTTTATGACATATAATGGTTTGAGGGAATATTTGTATTATCTGGAAGTAAGTCCTTCAAAAATTTAAAAATGTAATTGATAGCTATATTATAAATCCCATACATGGTTTTCCCATGAAACATTTGGATTAAAATTTATAGATTTTTCATTTTACCACATTTCTGATATACAGGAGTCGTGGCAGCATCATTCAATTTTTTACCATATCAACGTCATCATTTTCAATACATTCATCATGTGTCATCATATTAAAATCTTCTTGGGTCAACATCCTTTCCTTATCATGATGATGAATAAATAGAAACCAGTCATCTAATAAATTCTCCAATCCAGTCCTCTCATTTAGATCATGAACAATTTTAGATTTCATTTTATCCCCTTTGTAATACCCCAAATAGTATTTTATTTGTAAGAAATCTTTTATTATATAGTAGCTAATTTATTCACGACTCAACCAAGGTCTTACACCACAATTATAACATGGAAAATTTATGTGACCACTATATAAATCATTATTAAATGAAAAATCTAAAAATCTCTCCAACTTGTTTTGAAAATTGCTTGATATTTGATTAGTTTCATACATCCAACTTCTTTCCATTCTGTAAAAAAGTTATATATCATGTCATAAAAGTAATTAAATAATATTTAATTTTAATTGGAAATATATTTAAGGAAACTAGAATTGTTCACTTTATATGAAACCATAACTGACACACTACTCTATATGAGAATCATAATATAAAATACGACAACATACCAGATATATAACAAAATAATTTAAATATAAAACCATGATTTTGAATTCAATTATATCAATGAGTAATAACTATACATAATACTACACAAAATTGTATTTATAATTAATTTTTTTATTTTTTATCTTATTCTATTCACTTTTTAACTAATGTTATTCTTATTCAATAAATTCATGTAATAAAGATTACTACTTCTAGGCAACCATATTCTATGTAGTATGGTCACTCAATTGGGGTTGTGTGTGTTTAGTTCAAGTGCATATGGTTTAGTTCAATTTAATTTTTTTCAATTTGGGATATTTTGATTCAAAGTGGGTAGTTTGGTTCAAATCAGTTCTATTTACTTTGGTTCAATTTAATTCTATTTGGTTTGGTTTAGTGTTGTTTGATATGGTTTAGTTAAATTTGGTATATCTTGGATATATTCAATTTGGTTCATTTTGGATTGGTTTAGTTCAAATATTTTCCTTTCTAGTTTTTTTCTTGGGTTGGTTTAGTTTAAACCTATAATATATCATTTCGGTTGGTTAGGTATGGTTTAGATAAATTCAATTACATTTTATTCACTTTGGATTTCTTCAATTCAATTTTTTTTATGTTCTAGTCATTTTATTTTGTTTGGTTTGTTTTGGGTTAGTTTAATTTGGGTTTTTTGGCTCGTTTTGGGTTGGGTCCGGATAATTCAATACATTTATTATATTTAGTTCTATATTTTCTATTTGATTTAGATCGGTTTTAGTCAGTTATGTGTGTTTATTATTAGTTTAGTTCTGGTCAATTTAGTTTGATTGGGTTTGATTTTTTTATTTGGTTTGGGTCGATGCATGCCTATTAGGGTTTTATTTAAGATTGTTCAAATCAGTTCATTTTTATCATTACTATAGAATTTATTATAGTTAGGTTAAATTTAGTTTAATTCTTTTTATTTTATTTTAGTTTGATGCATTTTAGTGTAGTTCAGGTCTACTCAATCCTACTTGGGATAGATCAAGTCATTTCAATTAAATTCAATTGGTTTGGTTGAGTTGGTTCAGTAATGATATAGATTGGATTTTTTTTAGTTCGATTAGGTTTCAATGTGTAAAGGGTTGATTGGTTCAGTTCATTTATTTTCAAGCCTAGTTAGGTCAGTTTGGTATAATTTATTTTTCTTAGGGTCTAATCAATTCATTTCAATTTAGTTTATTTAGTTTTTAATTAGGTCTTCATGGTACATATCACTTTTTTTTAGTTTGGTTCGGTTCCATTTTTAGTTCATATCAGTTCATTTAAAGTAAATTTGGTTCTGTTTGGTTAAGAGTTAATTTTGATCCATTTCGGCCAATTTGAGTTAGGTTGATTTGGGTAATGTCAACTCAGTTTAGTTTGGATTGGGTCAATCTAAAGCATTTACCTTCATGTAGGTTTGGTTCCCATTTGTTTAGTTTGGTTTAGTTCAATGTAGTTTGGTTTCCATCTATTTATTTTGGTTTTGTTCAATCAACCATGATCACATTCATAAAGTTGAGATAATAAAGTCAATCAATACCATATTTAAACGATCTCAAGTTAAATCATATATCATGTCACCTTTATGTAATTAACAAGGTGATACCATTATCTAATACCTTATTACAACTTATGCTTAGATTAATGATTCCTTAAAATAATTTTACTCAACTACCCATGAAAATTAAACAACCTAGCATAAAAAGGTATGATCTAAACCTATAAAAGAATTTATTATAAATCATATAGTGTAAGTAATATATACATCATCTAAATTAAGAACCAAATTTTTTTTAAAATAATACGAGATCTCATATTGAGGTTAAGATACTCCTCCCCTAAGTATAGATAATAATTTTATAGAATTTATAATTAACCTATGAACTTACCTCATTGTAGAAAAAATAACATAACTAAAAAATCATCAGAATGTAACATTTCACATCCATCATCTCACTACTCACTAAAATAAAATATCAATATATTATTGGAGATTAATATCATTATAAGAATATAAAAAGGGGTCATCAAGGTGGGATGAAGAATAAAAATATAAATTTCACGACAATAATGACTAAAATTATCCATTAAAGAAGACCAAAAAATAAAATAATGAAATAAATTCATTCCCTTAATCAAATAATAAAATGGGAATTTAAAGAGGACCCAACATTCAAACAAAAAATGTATGTCACTTATCCCTCACACACAGGTTCCCAAACTCTACTCATAGCATCTCACTAAAACAATATATATTATACTCTATTAATCTAAATCCTCATTATGGTAGTATGAGTAAGAACCATTCACAAGAAATCTTGGAAAGATGTTGTGTCATCACTACTGTACTCATAGAGAGATTTTTGTAAAGAAACCACAAATCAAATCTAGTGAAACTGCAAGAGGGGAATACTAAATGACGTATCTAGAACTCACCAAACAGAAAGTCTAAATCAAACCACAAGATCAAAAGAAATTAAATGACCACAAAAATAAGATTTTGTAGGGACCAAAAATAAAAATAAAATGGATGGTTGATATAATACCTGAATGATTTGGAACCCACTGATTTAATATTGAAGAAAAATGAAATGAAATCAAGAAGATATGAGAGATCCTCAAATGGCTGGTTGGGAATACAGTGGAATGCCAATACTGCTAGGTCTCGGGATCGGGATTAGAACTGGATGGGAGGAGGGGAGAGGCACCCACACTATGATATTTGGGGTACTTTATGCCAACAATTTTTTTAAAACTATTGGTATAGATAATTTATACCAGCTATTTTAAAAAACCATAGGTATACCTTTTTCCTATAATATATACTAGTGGTTTTTATGAAACAATTGGTATACCTTCTTCCCATGCATCCTATAACAACATTTATTCATAACCATTAGTATATCTATAAGCTATACTAACAATTTTTATGAAATAGTTAGTATAACTTCTTCCTATGAACCCCATACCAATAGTTTTATGAAACCATTGGTATAGCCTTCAGCTAATGACCTATAACAAAAATTTTCAAAAACCGTTGGTATAGGTCCACTGGTACAACCTGATTTTCCACTAGTGGATCCTAGACCATTTGAGAAGATGATTATGAATGAATCTACAAATGATGTGTTGGAGGCCTTCCTTGAGTACAAGCCCGTTCCACCTGAGGACTTCGAGGACTCCAACTCCAAAGTGGCTAAGGAGAACCTGGTTGTTCAGTGTAGGGAATAAAGGATCATACATTCCTTCATCACCCACACCCAATGGGTCAATTTGAAAATATATATAATTTCTCTTTATTGTAACGTCCCGAGTTCGGAGCCCCTCTACTGGTGCCCCGTACCCAGTTCGCCACATGACCTCAAGTGCGTTTCCCCAAATGCCAGAGGATGCCGACTAGCAGCGAGGGCCTTGGTGAGTCAGTGGGGAAACTATGCCCTCATTCGGTAAGGTATATAAGGTAAGAAAACAACAATAAACATCAGAATCAATAAACAACATGCATACCAACAGAAACCAACAGCGGAAGCAATGTAAATATATAGCTATGATGAAAATGATGCAGCAGGTAAAAGTATATAAGGAAAACAGAAAACACAACAACGTGCTGAAATACAACTAAAACCAAGTTCAAAAGAAAACAAAGTAAGCTCCTCAGCATCGCGAGCCACGACTCGGTCCCATGCTCCCCAACTTCTGGTGTAGTCAAGATCCTGAAGTAGAAGGGCGCTTGCCCTTGTCTATACCTGTAGAAACATAGTCTCCTTGGGACCAAAAGCATGGCCCAAACAGGGTGTGAGATACAATCCCAGTAGGCAATCACCCAAAGATTTGTGCCTAACAGTCAATGAATACATGGCAGTAAATAAACAAGAAGCAGTAAACAGGAAAGCACAAGCAGCTACAATGCACAATTCTAACAAGTAAAGTACACAAGCAAGCAACCAGCAATAAGAAGAAAACAGGTAACCCTCTGGGTAGATCTCACAACATAACCCCTATGGTTCAACCTATAGTACTAGCAACCCTCTGAGAGGCACACACAGTCTCACCCCTCTGGTTCAGCTACGTAATTAAGCAGACTCTCTGGGGAAGCACTCACCGTCAATTCCCCCTGTAGTCTCGTATCGTGATAAAGGCTCTCTGGGGAATCACTCAATATCAATCCCCCCTGTGGCCCGCGTCGTGGATCTACAGACTCTCTGGGGAAGCACTCAACGTCAATTCCCCCTATAGTATCGCATCGTAATTAAAAGACACTCTGGAGAAGCCCTTTCATCAATTCTCCCTTTGGTCTACTACTCTATGTTCTCACAGTCCTGAGTATAACTAAACATGCTCAACGCGTGTGTATCGTCCAAATAAACCTCAAGAACTACTTGGCTATCAACTAAGGCTCAACAGCAATAACAAAACAACAGTTCCACTATCCTACAACAAGGTATGGAAACTGGGAAAATGCCCAATAGGCAAAACAAGCATGGAAAAGCAACCTGAGCACAAAATAAATAACACTACTCACAAGAAATAACCTCTACTAAAAAAATCAAGAAAAACAGGCAAACAATAAGGGAAAAATAGGAAACACGCAATTCCCCGTTCAAGGGTATTGGTGGAATTTGCACATAATATTCATTAACTTTCTATAGAAAGGCACAAACCACCTACCTCGATCCTAGGAGATCGATATACGTGAACCTCGACGACATATTCCCCTTAGAATGACGTAGATCTGAGAAAATGCACAAAACATTCATCCCATGATAACTTGGAAATGAGGAGGAATCAAGAAACAAGGCTAAAGCAGAAGGAAGAACTCACCGCTACGATTCCAAAGCAACTGATCGTGTTCGAATCGGAGAATGGACGGTGAGGCGGGAGTTCGTCGAAGATTCGGTCATACGGTCTCTTTCGGATGGTCGAAAACTGAAGAAGAAGACGATTATGGGGGTTAGACGCGACCTCAGTCCGTTTAATGAAAAAAAAATAAAGTACAAGACATGTACTTCTAGAGTACACGACGTGTACTTCAATTTTTTCCGTACTTCGAAAAACGACCTCCACCTCAGCCTTACACACTGTGTGTGTGGCCCGGACATGGCCACCACACGGCTTCGAGCCGGAACAGAGTACACGGCGTGTACTTCTGAAATTTCCTGAAAAATTCATTTTTCTCAAAAAAAACTCCAGAAAAAGGAAAACATACCTGAAAAGAGATCTGGGTTCTTACAAACTTCCCCCTTAAAGAAATTCGTCCCCAAATTTCCCTAACGAGGTGGAGAAGGAGAAACCCCGAACATCTCCGGCCACTGTGATCATACATTAGCCTCCCTCTCCCAGGTCTCGTCCTGTACTCGCCCGTGCTGCCCTAGCACTCGTACCATAGGAACAGACTGCCCGCAGAGAACCTTCGTACTACGATCGGCAATCCGGATAGGATGCTCCTCGAATGACGCATCTGCTTCAAGCTCGACTTCCTCAGGATGAAAGACGTGAGACAGGTCTGAAAAGTAACGTCGGAGCTGAGAGAAGTGGAAGATGTCATGCATGGACCAATACCTCTAAGGTAGCTGCAACCGATAGGTGACCGACCCCACTTTCTCCAAGACCTCAAACGGCCCGACGTACCGCGGTGAAAGTTTACCCTATCTCCGAATCCTCCTGTGTCCCAACCTCGGTGCGACACATAGAAAAACCTGACCACCGATCTCGAACTCTAGAGGTTGTCTCAGCTGATCAGCATAAGACTTCTGTCGAGACTGCGCTGTAGCCATCCTCTTCCGAATCAGCTCTATCTGCTATGAAGTCTCCTAAACAAGATGAGGTCCCAGCAAAGCTGCCTCTCCTTCCTCCAGCCAGCATAAGGGTGATCAGCATGGCATACCGTACAAATCCTCGTATGGATCCATATGAATGGTCGCCTGGAAACTGTTGTTGTAGGAAAACTCCACCAGAAGAATATGCTTCTCCCAAGAACCGCCAAAGTCAAGGATGCAAGCTCGGAGCATATCCTCAAGCACCTGGATCGTGCGCTCGGACTGGCCATCAGTCTGGGGATGGTATGCTGTACTCAAGAGTACCTGCGTACCCAAGGCCTTCTGAAGTCCCTGCCAGAACCAAGAGGTAAAGCGCGCATCTCTGTCTGAAACAATAGAGCGCAGAACTCCATGCAGATGAACGATCTATCTGATGTAAAGTCGTCCCATATCATCAACACTGAAGGTATCCTTAGTCGGTAAGAATTGAGAAACCTTCATAAGTCTGTCAACGACAACCCAAACAACATCGTTCCCCCGAGGTGATCTCAGCAACCCGATCACGAAGTCCATTGCAACATCGTTCCACTTCCACTTCGGAATGGGTAACTGCTGTAAGAGCCCCACTGGTCGCTAATGATCTGCTTTCACCTGCTGACAAGTAGAACATCTCATGACAAAACCAGCAACATCCTTCTTCATACCTAGCCACCAGTATTGGCGATGAAGGTCCCGATATATCTTGGTGATGCCAAGATGAACTGCCCAAACATAGGAATGGAAATCCCCCATCAGCTCCTCGCGTATGTCTGCTGGCACCCATACGCGTCCTTGGAAACACAAGGTCTCATCCTCACCCACTATCCATCCAGGAAGAGGGTCCTCTCCTGACACACTCTCCCATAGGACTAAGCCTTCTGGGTCTGATAGCTGCCTCATCCATACCTGATCAAGTAGCATGGAGGTAATAGCTACAGAAGATAGAAAAGTATGTCCCCGTCTGTTGTGCACCTCCAGATGCATCTCATAGAACATAGCCATCAGTTTCCACTCACTACTAGCCTCCTGAACTGCCTGAATTTGAGTTCTCTTTCTCAACGAATCAGCCATGGCGTTTCCCTTTCCCGACGTATAGGCAAGCTCAAAATCAAAAGATTGAAGATACTCGACCCACCTGTGCTGCCTCAGATTCAGATCACGCTGAGTGAAGATATACTTGAGACTCTTGTGGTCAGTGAAGAAAACAAAGTGCTCTCCCAGAAGATTGTGTCTCCAACAGTACAAGGCATGAACAACAACAGCTAACTCCAAATCGTGCGTAGGGTAGTTCCTCTCATGTGGCCTCAACTGCTGAGACCCATATGCAACGAATCCATCTCCCTACATAAGTATAGCTCCCAGCCCGATACCTGAAGCATCACAGTAAATAGTGTAGCTCTTTCCTGGATCCGGAAAGACTAGTATCGGTGCTGACGTCAACTTCCCTTTCAGCTCCTGAAAGGATGACTCATAAGAATCTGACCATGAGAACTTCACCCCCTTCTTGGTCAGTCCTGTCAAAGGCACTGCTAGGCACGAAAAGTCCTGAATAAAACATCTGCAGTATCCAGCCAGCTCTAGGAAACTCCATACCTCAAAGACGTTCTTCAGATGCTCCTAGGAAACTACATCTCTCACTTTCTCTGGGTCCACTGATACTCCTACCTCTGAGATGACGTGACCCAAGAAGTGAATCTGATCCATCTAGAAGTGTCACTTCAAGAGTTTAGAATAAAGCCGATGCTCTCTCAGTGTACTTAGAATGATCTCAAGATGTGTGGCATGGTCATGTCGAGTGTGAGAGTACACCAAGATATCTTCCACGAAGACCACGACGAAAGCTTCCAAGTAAGGATGGAACACTCGGATCATCAGTGCCATGAAAACTGCAGGTGCGTTCGTGAGACTGAACGACATGACTCTATACTCGTATAGACCATACCTTCTCCTGAAGGCTGTCAGAGGTATATCTAATGGTATAACATGCAACTGATGATAACCGGACCTCAAGTCAATCTTCGAGAACACCCGGGCTCCTCAAAGGTTATCGAAAATGTCATCAATCCATGGAAAGAGATATCAGTTCTTGACCATCAACTGGTTCAGCTTCCGATAATCCACACAAAGCTGAAGGGTACCGTCTGCCTTCTTCGCGAACAGAACAGGCGAACCCCAAGGAGAAGTACTGGGTCGAATGAAACCCTTATCCTGTAGCTCCTCCAACTGCTTCTTGAGCTCCTGCAACTCAGGTGTGGCGATCCTATAGGGAGGAATGGACACCGGTGCCGCTCCTGGCATGAGCTCAATAGAGAAGTCTACCTCACGCTCTGGAGGCAAACCTGAAAAGTCCTCTAGAAAGACATCCATGAAGCGATCCACCACTGGAGGAAAGTCCAACTGTGGAGTCCCCTGATCATCCAGATAAAGACTAGCAATCTGGGCCATCACTCCTCCTAGCCCAAGATGCTCGTGTCCCGCCCGACTCACCCGAACGCCCCATTCTCCTTTATGAAGAAAGGATTCACCCTCTGGTGAGATGAAACTCACTCTACGACGATAGCAGTCGACGACTACCCGGAAGGGAATCAACCAGTCCATGCCAAGGATGACATCATAACCTGTCATCTCTAGGACATAGAGATCCCATAAGAAGCGATACCCTGCAACCTCGAGAGGGCACTCTCTACGCTGGAATACACTAGATTTCCTCATTCCCAAAGGTGTGTCTAGTGTCAACGAGTCTACAGAAGAAAAGATGCAGAGTCTAAGGATCTCCACAATGGCAAAAAAGATAAAACTATGCATAGCACCAGTATCGAAAAGAGCTGAAGATAAAACTGAGACTACTAAAATTGTACCTCGAATATTAGAAGGGTCAGGATCCTCCTCATGATAAGTCTGCTCCATGGTGAAAGACTGGCCCGTGCCGTGGCCTTGCGCCCCTGGCTGACCACTCTGAGCTGAACCTCCCTGCTGGTGCTAAGGAACTGGTGGCTGACCACCACGACCTCGACCTCCACCTTGGCCCAAACGGCCGGAAGAACTACAATTCCCTGACTGGTGAGAGACTGGCGGTGCTTCTCCTGAACGAGGAGTCCTAGAAGAACCCCAGTCACCAGTTGCTGGTGAGAAAACCTGGAAGAAACGCTGAAGGTGACCCATCTTGCCGCAAGATCGGCACTCCACAGGGTCCCTCTGGCACTGCGGCCTCATGTTCCCTGTTTGGCCACACTGATAGCATGTCACCTGGCTGCCTGTTGATGCGTCTCGCTTCCTAGAATCACCGTGCGTAGGCTCCCTAAAACGCTTCTTGCTGTCATCTAGAGTATGGATAACTCTGGAAGCAGAACCGCCCAGGGTCGCAGCTCTAGAGTCTCTCAGATTGTGCTCTGCAATCAGTGCCTGGTTGACGATGGAAGTAATGGAAGTCAGCTGGAAGATTTTCACCTGCGAGCGGATCTCCCGCCTGATTCCATCCTCAAACTTCCTCGCCAAGAACACCCCACTCTCATCCCGAAGGGGTGTAAAACGCTGCAGCTCGGTGAAACGAGAGGAATACTCCATGACAGATAGAGTACCCTGCTCTAAGATCATGAACTCCCAGGATCGATCGGCCCTCAGGGTCTCCGGGTAGAAGTAGTCGTAGAACACGCGCTGGAAATCCTCCCAAACCATAGCCTGCTGCTAACCTGCCTGTGAGATCACGTCCCAAAACCTCTTGGAGGAGTCTCGGAGCATGTAGGTGGAGAACTTGACCTGACTCTCTGGAGGCATCTCTAGATGCTCGAATATAGTCAGCATGGCTTCCAGCCATGACTCTATAGCCTGATGTCCTCCCTCCCCCGAGAACGTGAGAGGATGCTGCTGCTGGAAGACCCGCGTCAAGTCTGCCATAAACGAGGTAGGAGGAGGTGCTCCCTGGAAGGCCTGCATCATCCTCATGAAACCTTCCCTGAATTGGGCATCAGCGCTCGTGACTGGTAAAACAACTGGTGCCAAGGCTGGCTCGGCTGGGGGATTGATAGGAAGTCCCTGATTAGCCCTATCTGACGTATGATCACTGCCTGACGACAAACGTACGGCCGGAGGACGTCTCAAAGGCATAGCTCTAAAAGATAAAAAGCACACCTTAGATCAGGAAAACAAGGACATAGAACACAAGAGTACTAAACTGAAACAGGGGAAGAAAACACACAAGATTTCAAAACACGACTACACGGCGTGTATAAAACTACACGGCGTGTCCTCTTAAACCACTGACATGGGCATGTACTCCTGCCCTACAAGTCGTGTACACTTCAAACTACACGGCGTGTTGATCCCAACACACAGCGTGTACTTGAAAACTATTCCCCTGCCCGAGTCTCCTCGCATGGATAACCCACACGGTCTGACTCAACCCGAGACTACACGGCGTGTTAGAAACAAACACGGCGTGCACTAGACAAGGCTTTCGCGGCACGTGTTGTTAAGCACACGTCCGTCTACACGACTGAACCTTACACAGCGTGCTCCAAACAAACACGGTGTGTATAGTTGAAGGTGACACCGTCCCGTGTTGTTCGTGACATGACCGGGTGCCTGGGCAAGACTACACGGCGTGTTCTGAACAAACACGGCGTGCAGAGAAGAAGGTCACACCGGCCCGTGTTGTTCGTGACACGACTGGGTACCTGGAAAAGACTACACGACGTGTTCCCTATGAACACGGCATGTTCCACCTGAGCTTCCCTGACCCGTGTTGTTAGTGACACGGCCGGGTACACGACTCTGAACTCACACGGCGTGTACCAATGGTACACGGCGTGTTCCCGAAGTTACTCCCACGACACCGTGTTCTGCTCACACGGTTAGTGACACGGCCTGAAAACTACACGGCGTGTATCCAAAAAGTACATGCCGTGTATTCTGGGTTTTTTTGGGAAGTAGCTCAGAAACTGCGCAGAATTCCAAAAACACTAAAAACAAGGGAAAAGATGCCAAATTCCGATCCGAGAGGGCCCAGAACACCTCAAGAACCAAAATTTGGTGTTCATTTTTTTTAATCAAGGAACAAAAAAACATTTTTCTAGCATAACAGTAGAGAATCTATCAAGCATCTATCACAACAACATGCATTATCTACACAGAGCCTATCACAACAACATACAATCGCTAATGCACCCTAAATGGCATGGCAAGAATGCATGGCATGTTATTTATAAAAGTTCCTATATGATGCATGAGATTGAATACCCTCATCTCATCGGGTTGCAACAAAAATAGAACCGAAATATCAAAACAATAACCGCACAAGTCATATGAATCACTCTAGGTGAAAACATACCAACCATAAAATCTCAAACCCAGAAAACTACAATTAACGAGGTAGTATGGCTTTCCCCTATACACGGGTTAGCTACTCCCGAGCACAACTTAATGCCAAGTACCGAATCTGTCCTATCCCTGGATAAGGTCTCCAAATAGTAAAGAAAGAGAAAAGAACCCCTCTGATACCACTTTGTAACGTCCCGAGTCTGGAGCCCCTCCACTGGTGCCCCGTACCCGGTTCGCCACATGACCTCAAGCGCATTTCCCTGAACGCCAGAGGCTGCCAACTAGCAGCGAGGGCCTTGGTGAGTCAGTGGGGAAAATATGACCTCATTCGGTAAGGTATACAAGGTAAGAAAACAACAATAAACAGCGGAAGCAGTAAACAACATGCATACCAACAGAAACCAACAGCGGAAGCAATGTAAATATATAGCTATGATGAAAATCATGCAACAGGTACAAGTATCTAAAGAAAACAGAAAACACAAAAACATGATGAAATTCAAATGAAACCAAGTGCAAAAGAAAACAAAGTAATCTCCTCAGCATCACGAGCCACGACTCGGTCCCATGCTCCCCAGCTCCTGGTGCAGTCAAGATCCTGAAGTAGAAGGGCGCTTTCCCTTGTCTATACCTGCAGCAACATAGTCTTCTTGGGCCCAAAATCATGTCCCAAAAAGGGTGTGAAATACAATCCCAGTAGGCAATCACCCAAATATTTGTGCCCAACAGTCAATGAATATATGACAGTAAATAAACAAGAAGCAGTAAACAAAAAAGCACAAGCAACTACAATGCACAATTCTAACAAGTAAAGTACACAAGCAAGAAACCACCAACAAGAAGAAAACAGGTAACCCTCTGGGTAGCTCTCACAGCCTAACCCCTATGGTTCAACCTATAGTACTAGAAACCCTCTGGGAGGCACACACAGTCTCACCCCTCTGGTTCAACTACGTAATTAAGCAGACTCTCTGGGGAAGCACTCACTGTCAATTCCCCCTATAGTCTTGTATCGTGCTAAAGGATCTTTGTGGAAGCACTCAACGTCAATTCCCCCTATGGCCCGCGTCGTGGATCTACAGACTCTCTGGGGAAGCACTCAATGTCAATTCCCCCTATATTCTCGCATCGTAATTAAAAGACACTCTGGAGAAGCCCTTCCGTCAATTCTCCCTTTGGTCTATTACTCTAGGTTCTCACAGTCCTGAGTATAACTAAACATGCTCAGCGCATCTGTATCATCCAAGTAAACCTCAAGAACTACTTGGCTATCAACTTATGCTCTACAAAAATAACAAAACAATAGTTACACTATCCTACAACAAGGTATGGCAATTGGAAAAATGCCCAACAGGAAAAACAAGCATGGAAAATCAACCTGAACACAAAATAAATTACACTACTCACAAGAAATAACCTCTACTAAAGCAATAAAGAAAAATGGGAAAACAACAAGGGAAAAATAGGAAACACGCAATACCCCGTTCAAGGGTATTGGTGGAATTTGCACATAATATTCATTAACTTTCTACGGAAAGGCACAAACCACCTATCTCGATCTGAGGAGATCGATATACGTGAACCTTGATGATAGATTCCCCTTAGAACATCATAGATCTGAGAAAACACACAAAACATTCATCCCTGGATAACTTGGAAATGAGGAGGAATAAAGAAACAAGGCTAAAGCAGAAGGAAGAACTCACCACTGCAATTCCAACGCAACTGACCGTGTTCGAATCGGAGAACGGATGGCAATGCGAGAGTTTGTCAAAGATTCGGCCATACGGTCGCTTCCGGACGGTCAAAAACTGAAGAATAAGATGATTATGGGGGTTAGACGCGACCCCGGTCCGTTTAATGAAAAAAAGAGAAAGTACACGGCGTGGACTTCTAGAGTACACGACGTGTACTTCAATTTTTTCCGTACTCCGAAAAACCGGCCTCCAACTCAGCCTTACACACCTTGTGTGTGGCCCGGACACGGTCAACACATGGCTTCGAGCCGGAACAGAGTACACGACGTGTACTCAAAAATTACACGGCGTGTACTTCTGAAATTTCCGGAAAAATTCATTTTTCTCAAAAAAAAACTCCAGAAAAAGGAAAACATACCTGAAAAGAGATCCGTGTTCTTACATTCATCGAGCCTAAGGATTGGAAATGTGGAATCCTACAACCTTCATGCTTTGGCTTGGGACTTCCTTACTGAACAAGTGTAGGTAGAGTGACAAGATCCCGACGATGCCTGGTATGAGGAGAAATATGATGGCACTAAGGCACTCTAAGAATTTGAACAAAATATTTCTCAGCTAGAGGGGCAGTCACAACAACATGAGGTCATCATTGCTAGTAGGGGAGAGATGACCAATCATCTGAAGGTGCAGCTGGCTGCGGCTGAGGCTGAAGCAGCAGAGATAGCCTCCTTAGGTTCAAGTACATATCCAAGCTGATGAGGTTCAAACTATTACTAAATAGGAAGAAACATAAATGGATGATCAACAGTAGGCCCTTGAGTCCACTTGATGGAGGTTGGCTGGATTGGATCAGTCCCTAGTCTATGCTAAGCTGTAGGGGGATTCCTTCTATTAAAAATAAAGGAGAGTGTCCAGCCTGTGGATGACCCTCCTCAACAAGGACTTCAAATATGTTTGTTTCAATTCCCTTCATTCATATATCTTCTTTTGTTTCATCTCAATCACATTATAATAAAACCAAATATAAACCCCTAATCCCACATGAGTCATGCTCTGCATGAGAAACAAGAGATAAATATAAGACCACTCACTTATATGAGAATGTCAAGTAGGGTGGGGTTAGGATGATCTATCGACCATTGGGGTTATCCTAACTAGGAAATATTTGGTTGGATAGGGTAAATATGCACAATTTACTTACTTTTACAATGTGTTTAGGCGCACAAGCAGGGTGATTCTAGGGGTGTTGGATTCTACCCAAACAAAGGGGGAAGACAGAGAATGTGAATCAAGATGTCCAAGACCTAGAACATAAGGAAGAGTGATAGGTTGTTAGGGAATGAATTTTTACCATGTTTGAAATGAATATTTCACTACCATACTACCAAGAATTATGAAATACAAATAAGGGTCAATAATTGACCAAGTTCAAAACACGTGACCCATCAAATCAATATTGAAAGTCCTTCATGGCATGTGCCTAGGATGGAAGGTGAGACATATTGGAAAGACACCATTTCTATTAGGGGGCCTATTTAGACATGGAATATGTTGGGGATCTAAATCAAGGAAGTCATGAAGTGTGAGGGTGAACTTGAGGGGATGTTTAGATAGATCCCAATGATCTTGAGATAATTCCACTATGGTTTGTAAATATGTTGGGTGGGTGTATCAGTCTAAATAGGAGTCAGAATAACCTTTCAAGGGAAGTTTCATCTTAGTTTCCAAGTGATGAGCAAGGAAATTTGAGTGGTGAGGTAGGTTACCAGCACCAATGGGGAAAAAAGGTCCTCTCAGGTGAGATCCTAAAATATTTTTCAGCTTTATATTGTGTAATTTGGATGAGCAGTTAAACGTACTACAGTAAGGACATTGAATACATAGTTTAACATCCTAATATAAGGATATATTATTACTGAGATTTAAGATCATATAGCTTTGAACATGGTGTCATATAGTTTAAAATTATATGGAAATGATGTGTGTTTCATAGTTTAGCATCTCGTGATCAGGATGAGGGAACCAACATGAATGAAATTTTACCCCTTTGAGGTAGTGGGATACATGGAAAGGGAACATAAAGGGTGGTACATTATGGAAAACCTTGTGAAGTATAGGAAGGATCTGAATTTTTCCTAAACTAGTGGGTCCAGTGAGCATAACTAGGGTTTTTTTGAGGCTTAGTTACTTTTTTCAATGGATTTTTACCTCTTACATTCATACCCTCACTTTTTCCCAATTCATGAGAGTGACTTGGTAGGAAAAAGTCCATATTTTTCTTAGATTTCCCCTATGGGTTTTCAACCTAACATACATATGAACCTCTTACCTAGAGAATCTTAAGGTCATTCCAGTTAGACTGGAAGGGTACATATTTAAGGGAATGTGTACAAATGACTACATACAATTTAAAGTCATGATTAGTATACCAAATATTATAGTTTATGGTCATAGAGTTTGAACCATTTAGAAAATATTATATAGAAATGGAGGTATTATAAACCGAACATGAAGAGAGATCCAAGAAGACCTGATACCACATAAGTTTACACATGGTTTTAAGTTCATAATGTGCTGACCACCTCCACCAAAGCGTCACAATGCATTAGTATGTGTTAACCAGCTATGAGGCAAGGGGAACCAAGAAAAGGTGTGGGTGGCAGGAGGATTTTTATTTGAACCCAAGATAGGGGATCTAGACATCACTACATATCCCATGAAACTAAAAATCAAGACACACATAGTTCTTGAACATGACGTGGTCTGAGACTAGCACTGAAATGGGTTAATCCTTTTGGGTGAGGATATGGTGAAAGGAGGGGACATTATTTTTCCTAAGAACTAGAGGTGAGAAAAAATAGATGCAGATCGGGGTCCACATGGGGCCATCCGCACATAGTTTAAGGTCATAATGCTTGGACTATGGGTGAGAAAATAATTTAAGGCCATGATGCTTGGACCAAAAGGGGGTTGTGGCCCAAGGGTTTTCATGCAGCACAAAAGAACAAAAACTCAATGTGAAGAGAGGGAGAAGGAGGACCAATGTTGTTTGAAACATCTTCAAGATAAGCCCCACATAGTTTAAGGTCATGATGTTTGGAACATGGAGACTAGAGAAACAGTCTTGTTAGCCAGATACTAATAAACATATCGCAAATGAAGGGCTCGAGGGACAAATTCTAGAGAATGTGGTCTCAACTAATGAGGGAATTTGAAGCTATCCTAGGGATAGGGGATCTAGGTGTCATTAATCACCCCATGGAACTAGGAATCAAGCCACACATAGTTATAAAGGGTAGCGTAGTAGGAGGCTAACACCAAAAGGGGGTCATCATCTCGGGTGAGGAAGATAAGTTGACTCTGTAACTCAAAGTGTCATACATAAGGGAAAAAACTACTTAGTTTAAGTTAATGAAGCTAATAACCATAGAGTAAAATACCAATTTAAGGCCATAGAGTTTAGACTATGGGTTTGAAAATAGTTTAAGCTCATGATGCTTGGACCAATGGGGTGTATTGAAGAGGGTTTTGTGGCATGAAAGAGTAGTAACCCAACATGAAATGAGGGAAAAGGAGGCCCAATGCCACAAAAATTTCAAATACAATAAGTACATAGTTTAAGGTTATGATTCTTGGAACAAGTCTCATAGTTTAAGAGTTTGGATCATATAGGGGAAAAATTCCATTTGGGGAATGCCTATGTGTCTCAACCATGCTTGGGGAAAATTCCCCCACAACTCTTAAGCCCATGTGAGCCATGCTCGGTGTGAAAAACAAGGAGTGGCAGGGAGCTCTCTTTGTAATAAGGGAGAGTGAAAATTGAGTAGAATATATTAACTTGGGAAGGTTCCAATGATTCCTACTTTCTTGTTCATCATGCATGAATTCATGGTGGAATAATACCAAGGTTGTTGAAACTCCACCAAAACAAAAGGGGGGTGAAAAAGAGGGAAGTAATAAATTTCGAGATCCAAACCATGAAAGGGGGGTGAACGATGGATAGGGGTAAACTATTGACCATATTTGAAACATAGTTTCCACAACCGCTCTAGTCAAGGATGGGGTGAACAAATGTTGGATTGTTTATTGACCATATTCGAAACATGGGAACCATCATCTATCACAAGGTATATTTTGAGTCATGTTCCTAAGATGGGAGGTGAGCCATTTTTTCCATGCACTATTTCTGTTAGGGGGGCTATTTAGATCAAGAGGGAGACGATTGTCCAAAACAAGGATGATATAAAGTATAGAAGTGGATATTTTGGGATACTCAGGGGTAAGTTAAACACTCTGGGATCTATTTCATTGTGTGCTCAAATACACTAGATATGCATATTAGTAGGTAAGGATTGAGCATGTTCCCAAGGGAAAAGACCCCAGAATAGGTGGGCAGTTAGGTTGGGCCCAAGATATATGATTTATGAATTGATGCATATCCCATGGGACTAGTAGTCAAGACATACATAGTTCTTAAATGTGGCATGGTAGATGATTGACACCAAAATAGAGAGTGCCCTCTCAGGTGAGGGATCAAGCCATCACACAGTTTCATGTCATGTGATAGGGATGTGGACCATGCAGTTTAACATGATGCAGAAAAGATATTGAACACACAGTTTAACATCATATGGTGAAGATGTGTGGTTTTTATTGTTTAAGGTCATACAACTTTGACCAAGGTGGGATTGTACCAGGGGCCTCCCATTGCTGTCAAGGAGAAAAGATGGTTTGGTTGGGTTTTCTGTGTAGAATATGCTCATTTTTTCTTCCTCATGTCAGGATATGAGGTAATATCAACCTACTGGTGGGTTAAGGAATATGATTGGGAATTACACCTAATGAGGAGGTCCATGTGGGATGCTTGGGGGAAATAAGGATATATGTAGGGTTTGCGTGCAAGGGAATCTCGACCCACTAATGGGATAAGGAATATGATTGGGGATTTTACCAGATGAGGAGAAGGTCCATGGAGACTATTTGGTGATCATAACATGATAATAATATGAGGAATATTACACTTTATGCATTAGGTATCTTGTGTTTATCATAGGAGGCATTATATTCTTTTCATATAGGGTATACTACAGTTTAATGTTATGTTGTGAAGAGTATGTCATATAGTTTTATGTAGAGTGGCTATGATGTTGAGCTTTATAATTTAAATTCATACAGATCAGAATTTAGGTTATCTCATATTTTTCATATGAGGCATCCCATGTTCATCACACAGGGTAAGACTACAGTTTAAAGTCATGTTCTGAGGGTTTCATCATATAGTTTAACATCATATGACTAGGAAATTATTATTTTAATTTTAAATTTGTAAAACTGAGACTAAATATGACCATTCTATCTTAGAGTCATGGATCTTAGTCTATAGGGGTTCACATGCAGTATCTCTTGAGGAACCTAACATTGGTGGGAGTTGTGATGCATTCCCTGTTCATGGTGATCATTGAGTACACACTATTATATTAGACCTTATGAATGATATAAGGCCCTTCCAATTTGGGTTCTAATTATAGTGGATTGGAATCCTGAGAGCTAGTACCGTATTGCCTTGAAAGAAGGATCAAAGGCAATCATTTTTATTAAATGCCTGTGCTACCTAGTTTTAATGCCTTTTCCAAGTTATGCAATGTCTGAAGTCTGTCTTTCTTGAGGGATTATATCTCATCCAAATGGACCATATTGAGAGAGATTTATCCCACTTGATAGGTCCCACATGATCCAGTGTGTGTTTCTTATATTACTTTAGGGATCTTCTTCCCTTAGATGCAATGGAGGAAGATTCCATTGAACCCATACCTATAGAGGATTTTCTCAAGTATTAGGTCATCCCAGAGGGTAAATTACACTACACACCAATGAGTTTTATTGTGTTAAGATCATTACGGTGGGAGAGTTTCATGCTAGAGATACTCAATAAAGGGATTCATCCAATTGGATAATTCTTCGACTGTAGGGGATTTTGAGGGCCCTACCGTAGAAGTGCTAGTGGCCAGCTGATTTACCTATCATTCATCATCACCAAAAGTGATGAGGGTGATGAACCTATGATGCATCACATGCATGATTAAGTAATCTTTTCTAGTCTCTACAAGTTATGCAAACGGGCTTTCCAAATCATCGACTCAATCATTATGTGATCGGGGAACATGATTCACCTCCGTCTATAATGAGAACTGGTCCATAAACTCATGATTTCATTCCAGTAGGGGAAAAAGATCTTGTTTCATAATGAGATAGTAACCATTGGTTTTATTTATTACTATCTTAGATTCTCCTTTAACTTGAAAATAGGGGACATTAATCTTGAGGTGAAGATCAAGGCTGATGATAAGATCCTGGTACTCAACCTTGTTGTTAGTGAAACCTTATGATAACAAGAATGATTATGATAAGATGGAATGTGTAGGATAGGTAAAAACAATTTCAAGGACCACCCTATTAAGTTTTGGATAGTTGATCCTCCTCATGGTTAGGATACTGGAAGCACCATCGAAATGTATCTTCCAATATGGAGTAATCTAATCCATGGAGAGGATGACTTCATCTAGGAAATCAACATCTAGGGGGAGTTCCAAAAGGGTTGGATGCATAGAAAGGAAATATGTTAATGCCTTCCCCTTTATATATTTTTTGGGGATAAAACTAATGTCAAAATATTATAGAATAATATCCCAACACGCCAATCATCCTATCAATATAGGGTGGTTGAGAATGTAGTTAAGTGGGTCGACACAAGATACCAGCTATATCTTATGGTTCTATAAGTAGTTACAAAACTTCTAAACTTCAAGTAACAGGGAGAGGAAACTTTTCTCAATGGGAGAATATTTAGTCTCCTCATCTAGGAGTATGTGATTGAGATAATATTGGTTGTTTTACCTACCCTCATTCTTCTTCTGAGTGAGAAGCACACACATGGACCATTATAGGGTGGTCTTATAAAGGACTAGAGGATTCCTAAGGATGGATGGATTTAGGACTATAGTATGTAGAAGATACTATTTAATATACTCAAATACGAAATAATAGTCTTTGTCACACTAGTAGATTATTCCTTTCTTCATGATCCTTGATAAGGGCTTTCACTTTCCCATCATATTTACAATAAATTGGTAGATATAGGCCAAGTGGACCTGGAGGCCCCACAAATCCCATGGGTTTCATAGAGGAGGCATCTGGATGATATCCTTGATATTCTATGGATCAATATCTATGCCTCTTTATTTGATAATGAAGTTGATTAATTTTTTAGAGGTGACCCTGAATACACATTTTAGGGGGTTTATTTTTAATAGGTAGGAATAAAGGAAGTTGAAATTTTTTTCAAGATCCTTAAGACAGTCCTGAGGTTGGAAAGATTTGATCAATAAATCATCCATGTATCACTCCACCAATGTCCTTAGGATCAGCTTAAGATATGGTGTATGGTACAGTGGTAGGTAGCTCCATAATTCTTCAAACCAAATGAAATCGCTCTATAGTAAAAGTTTCCCTAGGGTTATCTGAAATAAGTGGATTCTTCATCCTTGGGGGTCATCCAGACTTTGTTATACCCAAAGTAACCATCAATGAAGGAGAGGATCTAGACACTGTATGTAGAATTGATCAAAAACTCTATCACCAAAAGGGTAAAACCATCCTTTGGTCAGTGGTGATTGAGGTCTCAAAAATCGATGAAGAATCTAATTTTACCATTCTTATTTCTAAATTGGATAATTTTTACTAGACACCCGGGGTACTAAAACTCCCTAATGAAGTTTTACTTGATTATATTTTCCACTTTGGCCTCGAACATGGCACCATGGGAAGGATGCATCTTTATGGAAGGTTGTTTGAACCCATTATGGCCTACTGGGAGGCCAAGGTGATGAATGGAAACCTAGGTGTTGAGTCCTGACATTTCCTTGTATCTCTAAAAGAACACATTTCAATGTTATTTAAAGAATTCCACATACTACTGTTACTCCTTCAGAGACATAACTAAACTAATCAACATTAACCTTAGGTCTTCTTCTTTGCCGAGATTCACTTAGTCTAGCTCACTGAACAAGGTGGGAACTCCCTCTTCATATGATGTATGGGAATCCTACAGATCCTATTTATCATCTGAAACATGAGTATTGGAGAGAGGATGAGACTCTACTATATTTGAAAGCCCCATCATGGCACTAACATCTACTTTAGTAGGGGAGGAATCCTTAGTAAGGGGATCCCGTGCTACTAAGACTATAGAGATGAAAGCTGATGAGCTAATATCATGTGGTTTTTGATTTCAATATTCTCCATTAATATCGAATCACTGATGTTGATTGGATATCCATTGAGTCAAACCTACCTTCTAGAACATGAGATAATACCTCAGATCAATGGTTATGGGGTGAAATTCTTAGTATTCCATAGGATTAGGGATTTCCATATTTGGATGAGCCTATCCCATGTAGGAGTAAAAGGAAATATAAAATAACCCATTATTCTTAGAGATGATGAAGTAGATTCCTAGGTCTAGGGTCATTAGTTCCAACCGGTGGATTGATAGAATGAACATGTCTTTCAAATCCACCCAAGGATCTACGGATTAGTTGTGAGATCATTGAATCCATTGATACGCTCGACCCTATTGGTCTAAAGCTATTTCCCTCCCTTTTGTAGTACCTAACATCTAGATAGTAGGCCTCAAAAGAGTTTAAGGGAGAGGCATTGCCCTGGAGTACCCCCACTTGACCATCAAGGGAGAATTTGAGTCACTGATGGTATAATGAATGGACCACCACATACATATGGAGCTAGGGCCTTCCCAAAAGGGCATTATAGGTCACGTCCTATGAGACTACCATAAATTCAAAAATTACTTCTAGAACACTGAATTGGGTCTTCAGTTGAATCTTTCCACACAACTTATGATCAATCTTATCATGCCCCTAAATTTTCTGGTTGGAGGGGGTCAATTATGCTTCTATGATCCCCAGTTTGTAGAGTGTCTAAGTTGGGATAATGTTGATCTTGGAGCCTGTATTCACTAGGCATTAGTAAATTCCAAAACCATTGAACTGACTCATGATATAGAATGGATTATTTTGACCTTAGATAGCGACACTCTCATCCTCTTCGGAGAAGGAAATGATGACTTTGCATTCTTCCTGATCATCTACCTCTGTATGGAAGACCTCAATGGAAACTAACTCATTCTTGAACTAGAGAGGGATTTTTAGGGACCTAATAAGGGATTAATGCATCTCCTTTGATAGTTGGAGTGAATCAAGTATCGAGAGTCTTTTCAGGAGACTAGCAAGGTGTTTTAGCACATCATATTTCTGGGCGATGGGTATGTTTATTATTTTAAAGGGCAACTCTTTAGTAAGGAGCATAGTGGGAATAGTTGATTGAGGTGTTGAGTCCTGATTGTTGTTGGACATATTCTATTGTTGACTATCTGATTTAGGCCGAGCATTAGACATATGAGGTCGGACCTTGTATGGTCGTGAATGATCATGGTGCCATTATGGTTGAGCGGCATGATCAACCAATATGGTCAGTTGTGGAGGTGTTCATGATGGATTAGTTTGATAGGGATACACTTTCTGAACCCTACATAGGGCTTTTTGTCTAGTCTCAGCGATATGAATATCCTCTTCTAGATCATTAGCTCAGACGTCCTACCTATTTCCATGACACCCACACATCCTTAATGTCGGTCAGAGGTTCCTTAGGGATGTGTGTGTATTTCCTCATAAATGAGTATATTGTATCATTATACTATCCTAATAGTGTTCATATATGTATATTACAACTCTCAATTGGTGAAATACACTAGTACGAGATAAATTTTGGGGGTTTCTCCAAATTTGGGAAGCATGAAGTCACCAAGAGTGCAAATTGGCTTCAACACCGATGTGGGAATTTGATTGGTCTAACATCATTAAAATCTATTATTACATGCTTTAGAAGGATGTGATTCAGATATAATGGATGAAATATATACGATGACTATAAGGGGTGTCACTTTTATCAAGCGGGTATGGATAATGTCGTGTTCCCAAGTGACTACCTTATGACTGAGCCAGTCATTATACTTATATAAACCCCATCCTAGGGCATACTACTACTCATTGGAGTCTTTATCACTGCTTTCAAGGGAATCAGAGACACATTCTACCTATTCTGGGACATCACCCAACTCAACTAGGCCACAATCTACCTGGTCTTGGAGACAATATTTGAATATGAAACACCCCTTAATGGTGTACCTGAGGACCCTATGGTACAAAAAATAGTTATCATGGTCAGTGAGTTCGTCCTCTTGGGGTATCTTTCATTATAATAACTTAGAGATATACTTTTCTAAGGTATAGATAAAATATCTTAGGACTTGTGCATCCTTGAAGGAATAAGTCTTGTTTTTCTGCTCTACAAAGGGAATTATGGGTGTCTGGCCATAAAAAGGGGTTTGGGTGGAGTTTTCATGGAAAGGATATTCTTAATGAGTTTGCGCTTAGAAGGGGATATCTATTAGAGGTTCTTAGAGGTAAGATAGCTATGGGCCCTCAGTCTTTATAATGGTGGTTGTTTTTTTCCTTTATAGGTTTTAACACAGGAGTTAGAAGAGGTAATGGGTGCGACCACTACTTGGTCCACTACAAGGCTTCTTCCAGACATTGATCCCTTTTGGAAAATTATAAAAACCCACCTAGGTATCTCAGGGAGATGAGGTTAGAGAAAAAATCATATTTTACATTATCTATGATCATCATCAATAAATATTCTTGGAAAAGCTATATATCAAGGGAGTACATGATCCCCTTCCACCAAGTAATGAAATCAGAAACTCGATCATCGAGCCTTTTCTTGAATTTGTAGAGGTCAGTGATACTATTATTGCATAGTGGTGTTGAACTGATAAAAAAATTTCCTACAAAGATCCTCCTAGTTGACAATGGATCTTGGAGCCAGCTGATTATACAAAAAAAATACAGTTTCCTCCAAATTCTAGATGAAACATTAAAGCTTGGAAACCTCTTGTTGCTCTGGGGTCCTGAGTATTGGGCCACATCATGAGGTGAAGTGGTCCAGGTGCTGCAGTGGATCACCAATTTCATTTAATGGGGTGAAGCTCATATTTTCAAATTCTAGGGGTCAGTGCATCTGGTATACCCTTTCCAGATATGGATTCCCCTATAGAGAGATTGCATCTTACTTCATTTACAAAGCTTTGAGATGGCTAGTGGGAGAAGCTATTATGTCATATTAGTGAGGGTTGGTATTCACCAGGGCTTTGACCATCTTAACAGCTCATGAAATACAATAATCATAGTCCCAAGGAGAAAATTTTCACTAATCAGGTGGGTTTGGCGAGTCATATCTTGGCTGCTTACTAGTTCCACCAGCCTCTACCCTAATCAGATGCATGGTATTGACTATATAAAACCTAGGTGGATGGCCCATAAGGACTGGTTTTCTAGATGAAGGAGGGATGGGGTTCCTTTCGGAATTATCTCACTCCAAATTTTTTTTGAAAAGGAGTTCAACAATGATTAATTTGTAGTCCTTAATCTCCTAAAGTAAGGAAACCATTCTAAGATCTCACTCGATTTCTAGAATGGACCTAGATAAGCCAATGGGATTAGAGAAACCTTTGATTTTATCAAGATGATGATGGGAGGATGGTGATACCTCATTGGGGGGGGGGTACTCTTGAGGCCTATAATTTATCTCTGCTAATGAGTGTGGGAAATAGTTAGGGGGTTTACTTGACACCGCACCTCCCCTTGGGGTGGGTTTTCTCTATCACGCCCCATGTTGTTGGCCTGGTTTCTCTGATCATACATGGGATTGATTATGATAATGTTCATGATAATAGTGGTTGGATGTGATCTTTTACTGTTAGCAAGATGATCAACATAATGATCCTATTATTTCCTGAGAAGGAGACTGAAGTGGATGGAAGATAACTACCCCAACCTCTGATATGCATATGGAGAGACACATCTTCTATGACTCTCTAGAGTATGATGAGTTCTGTAGAAATTTCAAGTAAAACCCATGATATTTGGGGTGCTAATCTATTGGGAGTGTGGAAATATAGACCTTATGAAACTGTTAATGGATGGCCTTGAGATTCTCAAGACTCCCTGGACATGCTAGGTGGAAATCCTAGAGGTGGTTGGATGTCATCTAAATATTTTGGAAGAAACAAGTTGTTTGGTCCTTAGTGAGGAACTTCAGAATGGGGAAGCACCGAATTGTAGGTGACCAGAATACAACTGAAATATGGTCAGTGGACCGAATCACCCAAAAATATTACTCCTTCTCATTATCCAAAGGAGAGTCTGGTTTCTGATCTCCCCAAGAACCAGTTGGAATTATTTGAGAAACTATGGGTGGTAGTGACACAGACCTATTCAACTCCTGACTTTTTGGTATAGGGGGCGTCTCATGGGACAATCACCCCTAGAATATCTAGGTGTCTTCTATAGGTGGGTCTAGATTCATGACCATATCCATATAGGATATGGTATCTAAGGATTCCTATAGATTGGTAAATACTTTTTCCCTATATGAATCAGTGGAGTCTTTACCATTGTATGATGACACCAATCCAGATCTTGACATCTCTCATATTTCCAAGGTGGAGGTCAAGAGGAGGGAAGTTAATGGTGGTAAGGATGGTTGCACAGTGAGTCCCTAGAAGGAGGCTAAAACATCCTCCATATGCATGTACTTGTGTGGGGATCTGGGGACCTTATAAACAATATATTTAGGGATGGTTAGCCTAAGTCGATGAGCTTCTTCCTCTAGTTCTGTAGGTGGGATGGAGTTTCATCCATCAAGTCATCTGTCACCTCAGAGTTTGAGAGGTCGATGGCAACATGATGTTTCCCCCATTCCCACCATAAGAGGCATAAGATTTCTACAAGAGATAACCTATGAGGGTCATGGTGATTCCTTATGTGTACTCCACAGTCAGTGCCATGGGTATGATCCCCACGACAATTATCTTCCCTCCTGCCATGGGATGAATATTCATGACAGGGGAAGTCTTTGACATTGGGAGGACCTCCATGTTAGTCAGTGGTTTTGTGGGGAGGACCTCCATGGTGAAATTATTCCCCATGGAGTGGACCATGATGGTTTCTAGTGGTTCCCATGATGGGGAGAGTCAACCTGACCTACCTGATAGGTGGCTTGGGTATCGATCCCAATCAAGAAAAAATGATCCCCTGTGTATTGGATGTGGGGGTAAGATGAGGTGTTTTAGTGGTGACAGGGGACATTGAAGCTAAGTTATAGGCCTCCTATCAGGTAGGGTTTGTGACCTACCCCCCAAATCAGTACAGGATGCTCTGGACCAAGGCTAGTAAAGCAATGATAGGATCACTCTTCTTGTTGGCTTGTGGAGCTGGTCGGCGTTGTCGTCATGGTTGGGTGGGAGCCAACCTAGATGGATCCTAGGTGGTGGTGGTCGTGTGCTTGACCTAAACATCCCAAAGCTCCTCTTCATAGGGGATATAACTATTATACTGCTCTGAGGAGAGGCTCCTGATATTATTTACTATTGTAACAAGGGGATTCTACCCCCTGCATGGACCTTGGGGGTGGTGACGTCGATGGGGTGCTGAGTCTTATAGGTCATGTTGAGCCATATCCTTGGTTTTAATGACACCTTAATGTTATTAATAAATAACTAGGGCATCAATGACCCTCCGATGAATGATCTCAGAGGGGGATATGGGGTGAGGTCTCCCAATAGATGTGGAAGTGGTGGAAGATATTTCTAGAGCATATTTGTGCAATATTTTTTCACCACTAGTTCTCCTACCCCCACACCTATTGGTGGTAGTTCTTCAAAAATTTTTGGTAGCTTGAGTATTGTATCATGCATAAAGTTAATCGTTAGTACAAGTATAATAAAAGTTATGCCCAATGTTCCCAACATTATCCATTATTTATAAGGTAGAGGAAGGATCCACATGAATGATATCTCATATTAGAGATGCTAGAGCTCACACATATGGTCTTACCGATGCTAGAAAAACACCCCATGATGGTGTGGGGCTTAAAAATATAGGTTTCCCAATGGTGGAGGTTCCATACCATGCGATTCATACATGAGGCATCCTGTGTTCATTTTATAGGGCAAGGCTATAATTTAACATCATGTGTTAAGGAATTTGGTGCATAGTTTAATGTTGTGTGACTAGGACATAGTGGTATGTAGTTTAAATTATTATAGCTCAGACTTCATTGGGTATATGCCCAGGGAGACCATATCCAAGAATAATAGAAGGTTAAAACACTATCCCCCCTCATAGGTAAAGGTGGAAGGTTTCTCAAGATGATTCCACATTTGGGGCTTACATGTGTACTACACAAGTGACTTTGGATGAAATGAGGTGTAAACACTTACATAGTGAGGTGACACGCAGGGGTCTTGACATTAGGGTGCCTATGCTTAGGAGAAAAAGGTGACACAACTATCTAGACCGCACTTGTGGTAAAGGGTACGGATATGAGGGTTGATGATACTAGTCATTCAGAGGATCAAGGAATGAATAAACCATGTTTGAATGGGTATAGGGTCATTGAACACTCAACTTTCATTAAGGTGGGTTTGATGAAAGGAGGCATTAAGCAGGGGACTTTTAGGTAGGTTTTGTGAAGGTTAAGGGTTTTGAAAATACCATGGGGATCATGAAGGCTAGGGGGTCATGAGGGTATGGTCTTTATAAACCATGGGTACCCTCCCTTAGGATGAATTTTTGGTTTCCCCAGGTAAGGTTTCATGAAGAATAGGTATATTTCAAACCCAAGAAGTATGATGGGGTTTCCTCTAATGTGAAGTTTGTGAACCTTTGTGAATGTAATATCTACCATGGTCATAGAGTCTTAAGAACCCGTGGGAGGATGTTCATGAAAAATGATTACCTATAGGAATCCATCTCCACTTTCACTCATAAAGGATGAAGTTTTGTGAATTCAAAGCTTCTAGTGGAAGTCCAAAGGCCGTGTCCTCTTAAATTTCAGATAAAGGGAGGTATTTATTTGCACTGTGGAGGTGGGAAGATACATTTCACAAAAGTTACCATATTCATGTAAGTTTATCGATGGATGATTAAATTATTGAATAGACATATGTTGTGTATAATTTACCATCATCCATGTAAGGTAAACTTTTGTGGCAGTTCACTAACCTTCGCAAAACACTTGCCTTTTGTGAAGGATTTAGCCTTCATGAATCTAGAACCTTAGGTTGATTTTGGACTATTTTGTCCCGGATTATACTCAAAACATCCATCCATTCCTAGAAATCTCCCAAAACACATGTTTTTCAACATCAATAATGACTTAATTATATTTTAATCATTTTAGTAATTCTAAGTGTGTTCTTTCACTCCCTTATAAAAGGGCACCCCTTATCTATTTTATTTACACCACTTTGAGCCATATAGCTTAACCAAACCATACCCCATTATCTTATAAAAATTATTATCTACATTATAGTGGTGATATTATTCCCAAAATACCAACCATAGGTTTCTTAAGAGGATATCTAAAGTAGTTCTTTCAAAGAAAAGGTAATCGCCTTAACTGTTCACTTTCTTTTTAATTATTATTTTACCTCCTCTAAATCAGTGGTATTTATCATAAAATCATAAATTAAGTATAATAAATATAATGAAATGTTATTATGATTATTAAACCACTATTATACACCATATTTTCTATCAAATGGGAAGTGAAAATATCGCTCGTGTGTACGTAAGGCTTACCTTCACCACATAACGATACAATTAATTTTTCATTTGAAAATTTTATGAATGGGTATCATGATAGGTTTAATGTTTTTACATGATATTTATAAAATAATTATGATTTTTTAATTATAATATCATATCTTCCTTCTTACCTTCCAATTTTTTGGAAAATGATAACGCTGCTCGTGCGTTGCATGTGAACTACCACCTCCACGAAGCGATATGGTTTGTTTTTCATTTCCAATTTACATAGATGATAATAAGGATATATTTAATGAATATATAAGATATATTTAATATAAAAATTAAACTTTAAAGTTGAACTATATTTTACCTTTATTTTTTTTCCATCCTTCGAAAAGCGAAAACAACGTTCATGCGTACGTACGACCTACCGTCTCCATGAATGGTGTAATTCATTTTTCTATCTCTATATTTAGTGGATGATAGTAAATATTTATATAATAAATATATATTATATTTATATAATTATTAATATTATATAGATTATCTAACCATGATCAAAGTATAAGGACCAAAACTAATGAACCAAAAGATACACAAAAAATGAAGCAGTTATCATCTGGAATAGTGATTTTAATAAAAAATTATTAATAAATGAGTGATAAAAGGTTATAAATAAATAAAAAATGGTATTATATATATATATGATTATGGTTCTATAATATATGTATAATAAATCTATATTTACTATACAGGAGGTTCAAACACATATGAAGTAATTTGGGTCTGAAGTAAGAGTTTATTTCATAATCTCATCATTATTTGGGATTGTTTGTGTTTAAGACTCTTCTAGGGGGATTATTTTATATTTATATCTTTAAAGTAATATATTTTCTTCTACTATGGTTATTTATGAAATTACAATTTTCATTTTCATTTTCCTCTCTTTAAGTACTCAAGACACCAAAATAATGTTTTTAAGGAAAACTGACTTTGTTTTTCTACTCAGTCCATATTATTTTAATTCCATGTTCATATTTTTCTTAAAATTATTTAAAGACTGTTTTTAATACTATAAAATATTTTATTTTTATCCATGTTTTAATTTTAAAAATTGTTTAAAATGAATCTTCTTTTCATTTTCTGAACGAGGCACTTTTGACTTTTTACTGAAAATGTGAAGGGAGTATTTGTTCTAATGTACATAGCATGAAATAAATTTACTACCATCATGAAAACTCAATGATTTGAATATTACTTTAAAATTTTATAAGGTTTATTTCAAATAAATTTTTTTCCTTAATATTTGGAGAAGTTTTATATTTTAAATAAGTGATTTCAAAGTGAAAATGGTATTTTCCACAATAAATTTTCCAGTGATATTTTGAAAGTATTTTCATCCATATAAACATTATTTATTGAATCATACTATTTACTTAGGATATAATCTAATGATACCATCCACTATATTTCTATTAATGGTTTATGATTAGTTTGACTGGGTAAATTATTGACATTCCATATGCTATTTCTTCTAATACAGATAATTATTGATTTTTAGGCATGTTGATAAAGTTGCATTGTTTATACATAATTTTTTGACAAAATACAAAAGGAATATTCTATTTTAACCTATATAACATCCATGGTTTTTCCCACCACCACAACCATTATTTTAATTTTGTATTATTTTTTCTTCAAGAAAAATTCTCTTTCCCTTTATTCTGAGTATTTATAAAAAGGGTTTTGAATGGAATGAATATTTTAATATTCAGAAATATTTTATTATGTGTGCAAAGAATATTTTTTATGAGTATAATGATATAAATGTAAGATTTTATATATTATGATTATATTTTGGTTCTTGGTAATTGTTTATGTTGGAGGGTGAGTCTGATATAGCTCATGATGATGGGTGATCCTGATATATCTCTCTAATGTATTGGGTAAAGGTCCAGAGTTAACTGATTATATTTTTTCTAAGTGATTATTGGAATTTATCAGGCAGGTTATTCTATTTGTAAGAGTGACAGTAATAGTGATATGAAAATTATGTCCCAAGTTACCCACATGATTTATCTATGCTTACTATGTGTTTCCACAAAATTCTTATGATTTGAAAAGGTAAGATAATGTGATTATAATTTAAAGGGAAGTTTATGACACTTTTTAAGGGTGAGATGTATAAATATTCAAGTGTTTTTCATGTTTTTTAAAAAACCTTTATGAGTTTTATTTTTCCTTTAAGATTTCTTATGAAATTATTTATGAAAATATTTGGGTATAGAAGTTAATTTCTTGGGTAAGAAATTTTTTATTTTGATACTAATTTTTTTTTTAGAAAAGGAAAAATTTTAAGGGTAATCATAGACTAACATGAATCTTTATTAATTTTTATATGTCCCTTACTGAGATTTTTATGCTTATACCACATTTTCAAATGTGTTTCATAGGGTTTTAAGGATGATTGGAGACAATTATGAGGTCAAGATGAAAATTGTAATGATATGTCATGAAAAGAAATATTTCTATATTTTAAAAGTTCTATATTGTGGAAAAAATGGATGCTGAGTGGTAGTGTGCACTTTGTGATGTAATATTTATTTATGTAAGGGTGATAAACTAATTGTCTAAGACTCCAAACCTAAAATATCTTTGGTAATGAAATAAAATGAATTATTTTCTAAATAATCAATTTTATGGATTTCTTAAGATCGATTCCTTATAATAATAATAAAAATAATAATATTATTATTAAATGGAATGTGATAACTAACACAATGAAAAATATTATTTTACTATCTTGAAAATTAATATTCATCATCAGAAACAATCTCGTCTCACTCCTCCCAATATTTATAAAAAACCTAAATAAATATTTAATTAAATATTTATCCATAAATAAATATTTTATTCACAGTTTAATGAATAAATATCTATTAAATATTAAATAAATATAATAAATATTCTATTCATAATATGGTGAATAAATATTTGTTAAATATTCATGTAATTAAATAAATTATTCATTAATGAATATATAATTATTTATTACCTTGCGAATAATATTTGAGATTGATAAAACCTAAAAAAAATTATTCCCTGATCTTGAGAATAATATTTATTACAATAATTAAATTCAAATAAAATTTAATTTAGATCAACAGAAACACTTAACATGTGACCCTATAGGATTATTTATCATTTAATTTAGATGGTCTTACCTATAGTCCAAGATTACTATCTAGAAATGGGTCAAGACACCTAAGAGAAAGAAGTTTATGTCACAACATTAACAATGACACATGAATGATTACTGTGTAACACAATCCCTTTGTTATAATATCTGATTAAGAAGGTTCCACACATGTGTCATCATCCTATGTTCTTGATACTTCTTTCTTTGACTATCTGAAATAAACTCATCATTTTACTATGGATATGGAATTTAATGAAATGATTCCATTTTAATAAAAGGTATGAGATATCAAATTTCATAAATGTGGAAGGGAAAAATCCTTCATCTACTTAATAATTAATAACACATCACTCACTATGCACCCAATGTATCCAACTTTTCTTTGAACTTTGTTATCATTGTTTATAAAATACATCAAATTTCATGTGTCATGATATACATTAATAATAATATTAAATTATAAGGACCATTACACATGATCGCAGATAGAAATATCAGATGACATATAAACATGAAATATTCCTACAGGTGGGTCTGTTCTCATAATCTCCCATATTGGAAATTTCCAAATATAAACTTCATGAGAAGCGGTCTCATTTGCTTATGTATACTCGCACCTAATAGTTAACATTATATGTGTCCCATCATATAATTTTATCCAACTATAGAAATATATTTAAGAATATTTTCATGGAATTTCATGGTTCTCTTCAAAATGGAGACCTGCTATAACCTTATCAATGTGACATATACTATAGGACATTATTAAATTTAAGTCATGCGGGACAATGAAAAATATGTAATAATATATTTAATTAATATTAAATTCATTGAATATACATGTAATTCAAAGTAAAAATAGTCAGTTCTAGAACACTAACTCCAACAAACTCCCACTTGGACTAGTCCCAACTTCCTAGAATATTTATTCCGTTAAAACTCACATGATAATCATGTTTCTGTTGAGTTAAGTCTTTAGTCAAGGGGTTTTCCCTGTTGTCTTCTATGGATACTCTGCTCACTATAATTCCACATTATGAAAAAAATCTCTCAAAAGATGATACTTCTGAAGTGTGTACTTTAATAGCCAATGTGACCTTGGATCCTTTGCAAGATCCACCACTACAATATTATCACAATAAAGCGTGATAAGGTCATTAATGCTAGAAACCACTTCAAGCTCTTAAAATAAGTTTCATATCTAAACTAATTCTTTAGCTACCTCATATATCATAATATACTCAGAATCTATTATAGAATATGTGACCACAAATTTCTTTGAGATCTTCCAACTCACAACACCTCCATTGAGAGTGAAGATGTATATCAGACGCAACTTTGGATCATCTTGATCTGTTTGGAAACTAGCATCTTCATATCCTATGATGAATAATTTTCCATATACTCCATAGAATAGGAACATATCCTTAGCATGCCTTAGATACTTAAGGATAGTCTTGACTTACATCCAATGATGGTCACATGGGTTAGCTTGATATATTCTTACCATACTTAAGGCATAAGTGACATCTAGCCTAGTACATATCATATTATACATGACTAACCCAATCTATGATGTGTATGGTTTCCTTTCCTTCCTCTATATTTACTCATGTTTCTGAGGAAACATTTTCTTGGAAAGATAAATGTCACATGACATTAGAAATAGTCCCCTATTAGATTTTTCATACTAAATATGTTTGGTATCTTATCAATATATGTACTTTGACTTAGTACAAGTAGCCTCTTGGATCTATCATAATGGATATTGATCCCAATAATATATGCTTCTTCACATAAGGCCTTTATAGAGAAATATGTGTTCAACCAAGCCTTAACAGACCATAAGAATGGTATTTCATTTCCAATAAGTAGTATGCGATTGAGATAAACTATCAGGAAAATGAATACACTCCTACTAAATTATTTATATAAACAACGATTGAATTCATTCTTCAGAAAACCAAATTCTTTTATGGATTCATCAAACCAAATGTTCCATGATCTAAATTCTTGATTTAATCCATAAACGGATCTTTACAATTTTTGCACCTTGTTATCATCCTTTGGAGTCACAAAACCTTTAGGTTATGTCATATAGGAATATCCCTACAAGTTTCTGTTAAGTAAATCTATTTTTACATCCATTTTCTAAATCTAATAGGCATGTAAAGCTGCAATGTTAAGTAGAATTCTGGTGGATTTCAGTATAAAAACTGGTGAAAAGGTTTCTTCGTAGTTTATGAATTGATGCTATTTGAACCCATTTGATACCAGTCATGCCTTTTAAGTACCGACTTGTCCATACTTGTCCAGTTTCTTCTTGAATACCCATTTACAACCAATACGATTTACATCCACTAGAGGATCTACCAAAATCCAGACTTGGTTTTAATACATGGAATCTATTTTGGAATTCATATCTTCTTTCTATTTGGAAACATTTTCACCACTTATTTCTTCCTTGTAAATTATATGATCATTATTATTAACTAATAACGAGTCACCATACTTGGTGAATATAAATACATATGGTTTAAGTTTTCTAATGTATCTTATACTCCTACAAAATACTTTTATATTTGGAACATTATCTTCCATAGGGATTTTTGGAATTCTTCCCTTTTCCAACTCTTGTGTATCTTGATCCTAGACTTCATCGAAGTCTTTTTCACTCACACTATATCTTTTATAGATGTGATATAATTCAAGAATGATAGAAAATATATTAACCATAAATTTCTTTTCTCTAGGTTCATCTAGGTAATATACTTTAGTTTTCTTATGATACCCTATAAGGATACACTTAGTGCCTCGAGGTGCAAGTTTGTTTCAAAAAATAGCCTCAAAAAATGGCCTAAAAAATGATTCAAAACTCAACACTTTCATATGAGATAGCAAGGATTTGTTTCCATACCAATGATGATATAGAATATACCTTGCTGCTTTAATTAGAACTTGTTTTAGTATGTATGCTTTTGTTTGTAAATCATATCCCCAAAAGGATAATGGAAGACTAGCATGGATCATCATTTACCTCATCATGTCTAACAAGGTGCAATATTCCTTTCACTTACACCATTACAATGAGGTGTATAAGGAGGAGTTAGTTGGGAATGAATCCCAAACTCCCATAAATAATCAACAAAGTCTTGATTAAGATATTCTCTATCACAGTCCGAGTGGTGTTTCTTAATCTTCTTACCAAGCTGGTTCTAAACTTCATTCTTATATTCCTTAAATCTATCAAAAAATATAACTTATACCTCATTAAGTATACATATTCATATATACCTAATCATCAGTAAAGTTATGAATTATGATTACCCACTCCTTTTTTTCAACTAGAAATGGTCCACACACATCAGAATGAACTAATTCAATAAGCTCCATGGATCTTTCACATTTTCCACTAAATTTAGATTTGGTCGATTTACCTTGTAAACATGCGTGACATACACAAAGTGGTTTTAGTTCAATATAATCAAAACATATATCTTGTTGTAATTTAGTCAAATGATTTTCGTTTACATGACCTAGTTGGTGATGGAGTAGTTGAGTGTGGTATGAGTCATGTGAACTATTTTTGTTATCAATTTACATTACATGGTTTATATAATCTAACACATAAATACCATTATTTAAATGTTCATTACCATAAAAAAATCTATCTTTATAAAAGAAACAACATTTATTACCAAGTTTTAAATTAAATACATTTATATAAAGTATGGATACACAAATAATTTTTTTAGTAACAGATGACACATAATAACAATATTTTAAAACCAAGATAATTCTCCTTAGAAACATGAGGTGGCAATCCCCAATATCCATATTAGTAATTCTGGATTCATTGGTTACTCGTAAGTCTATCTCACCTTGGGTAATATTCTAGAATCTACTTGTTTTATCTATTTGAATACATATGTGAGTACCACATTATGTATCTAATACCCAATTTATAGAAATAGATAAATTTCACTTGATAATAAATGAACAAGAAGCTTTACCTTGCTTCTTTTACTGGGTGAAGTTTTTATTATAATGACCCTTCTTTCTAAATGAAAAATATAAAACATCTTGTTTCCTTTCTCGTCCCTTTATCCTTATCTTCTTGGAAAGGAATTATGAAGAATATTTATATTTAAATCTCTTCACACGACCTTTCCTTTTATTCAATATAAAGCTAAAAGGATTTTTTTTTACTTTGTCTCCTTATCAACTTGGTAAAGTAGTGTGAGATGATCTAAAAGAGACTTCTCTATGTTGTTCATATTATAATTAACAACAAAACTAGAGAATTTATAAGGGAGTGATGAAAGAATGAGATTGGTGCATAGTTCATTAAGAAACTCAAATCCTTGAACCTAAAGGTTATTAATGCAGTCAATAAGTTTGACTACCTGAGGCCCAACTGGTGCACCTTATCCAATTTTACTTTAAAAAAGTGCATTAGATATCTCAAATTGTTCCGATCTAGCTCTCTTCTGATAAAGACCATAGAGATCCCGAATCATTTTAAAAGCATCCATGTCTTCGTGAGACTTAATGATTTAATTAAACATGGATGGAAGCATTAAATACTAAATTTTGACCACATCAATCAGATTATTATCATATACAACAAACTCCTCATCGCTTGACTTGTTATCAGGAAGATTAGGTAGTGAATATTCTAGCATGTAAGATTTCTATTCATGGTGAAACACAACCCATAAGTGTCTGTACCATTCTTAGAAGTTACTATCAGTTAGAAGATGGTATTTCTCCAGAATTGATCATATGGATAATGTGGTTAATAAAACTTCCATTATTCTATAATATTAAAAGTTCATATTACAATTACTATTCTTAATTAAATTTTTTTTGAGACATAATAATAATAATAATTTTATTAATTCTACCACTACTTTATCAAGTCTCAATAAACCTTACCATTGATCTTAGAATGTCCCATCACTTAATAAATTCCAGTGGAAAGGATCCATATTTCCCTTCTTTATGATCTATACCATGACCATGAAAACCATAAGATGGTAACTAGGTTGACAGTCTTACAAACTGTAAACTGGTATCTCCTTGAATTATTGAGTGGACTCCCCAATCCAAAAATTCTAACTGGTATTTCCTTAACACTTTCCTTAAAAATTTGAATTGAAAATAATATATCCATTAAATTCAATATAAGTTTGGTTAAGTTAAACCATCCTCTTAGTTAAGGCTCCCATATTATTAAAATTCCCATCGACTATGTCCCAAATCGACAATTTAACTACGGTTTCATCTTAATTTAGATAATGGAAGGTGTAACAACTTAATATTAACTTGAGGGTTTTTTGTTTTATTTTTTATAATTTTTTCCCTTAATTTTCCTTTATATGTATTGGTAATATTAATTGGATTTTATTTAAGTGATTAACCATGTTTTTATAAAACATTTATGTATAATCCATTTATTTAAATTCCATATTTGTATATTAGTCCATTTATTTATGCGATTACGATATTACATCCATAAAATAAATCATGCATAAGACAGAAATAAATAAATAAATAAATGACCCAATCTTGAGCTTATTTAATGGTTTATTTATTGAGTGAAAAGTAAATCAAACTATGGTCATAGGGGAAAAATCCTAGCAACAGTCTTGGCACAAGTAGAAACATTCCACCTGTCCACCTGTGTATCAACCGAGTTGGTTTCATCTTGATTCCATCCTAAACCGCCACCACGTTCCTTGGGATACTAATTTTATTACATATGTTTATAAATAACACACAAGTGATGGGAACCAAAGGATTGGTTAAGGGGAATTACATAAAAAACCTTGGACATGCAGGTCCTACATAATAAAGGAGGGAGGGATAACACACAAACCATATTATTTAATTTAATGACATATAATTTCAAACCCATGAAATAAATTAAAATAAAATTTAACCAAATCATATATGGTTTTGGTCAAAGATCATGATTGGTCACACACATGCAACGAATATGCAAAATTAAACTAGATAGAATTTACTTCAATTCGTTCATTATTATTAAGATGAACCATCTTGTATTAATTAATTAATTAATTAATCAATCGATTAATTATATTTATCTTAATAACCATCTAAAGTATCATGGAGATAAAAATCATAAATTAATTTAAGGAAAATAAATAGTATGACCAATAATTAAATATAATTACAAAGAATTAATTTAGAATTTATCAATTCTTCAAAACCTTTATTACATAGTCAAAGAAATTTGGTGCCAATAGTGTAATTGGTTTGTAATTCTGTAATTAATTATTTTAAAGTAATTTAATTATGTCCTTTATTGGGAGACTACATGATTTATACTAATGAAATACATGACATGTTCTTCGCTTACTATGTATCTAGGATAAACACCTAGGGACTTGGTGTGTATCCCAATTGGATTACATGATGTTTACTAATGAGCTACATGTCGTGTGGCCTATTTAACATGTGTCAGTGTAACCCATTGATTAACTTGACATGTTATTAAAATATAGGGATTAATTATTCACATGATATATATTCCAACTATATAGACCGACAGTCTCATGTGGTATAAACCACATATTTTACAACATGATTAACACAAATTTCTCCACTAAACCACATAGACTATACAATGTGTATGTTAACTACACACTGTATAGTCTAATAAAATATGTGACAGGTTGGTCTGGTCAACATATGGGGTATAATAAAATGCACCATTTATAATAATTTATCAGCACACCATGTATCCCATGACACATCTAGGTGAAATGAACTTGGGTGTATGATATGTACTCTAGCTACACGCCATGTAACCCAATCTACCAGCCAAAATATTTGTCACATCCTGATTACATATCTGATCATTCTTCATATGTTCTTAGTCCTTAAGAAAATATGAATCTTGAATATATAATATTAAAATTTCAAAATCATGTTAATTAAACTTTGGATTAAAGAGAAAATAATTTGGAAATTAAAACTAACCCCAATTATGTATATAAAATCAATAATAAAATAAATAATTATAAATTTAAATGTGACTGCTCTAATACCACTTGATACATAATAGAAGTTCCTTTTGAGTGTAAATCCATTACAACTTTTGTCAGATTTGATGGATCATTTTAAAATTGTGCAAGGCGTGAAAATCATGTCCGATAAATTTTTTCCATCGAATATTGACAAAGAAAAGTTGGAGAAACCAAGACGACATATTTTCATGTAAAATTTATAATTAATTTAAATATATCATAAGAAATATTACCTCATATTAGGATATTTCTTTGATGATGTTGTTGATCATCTGAATCCCTTTGGGTTTACCGTTATTTCACAGGGAGGACCCAAAGTAGAGCCCCTCTAGCGACAATCCACACATGGTCGTTTGATATCCAAATAACACTGATATATTTCCAAGTGCTAGCTTGGAGGATCAATCATCTTACATTGTTCATCTTGATCACTTCAATTTACTTTGGTCATGAAGGAATCTTATTCTTCTCATTCTTAAGAGGATGAGAGGAGGAAGAATCTAGAGAAATTCATTGTGTACAATGATTCTCAATTCTCAATTAACCCTACACAATAGACGTATCCATTTATTTATAGAGTTAGGGTTAAGGTTAAAATATTATTTAATTTCACAATGACCCTTAAATAATATAATAAACCTTATCTGATCCCATGCCATATAATAATAATAATAATATTATTTTATGGTGTACACTAACTGACACAATAATAAATATTATTTATGGGCTTACAAATTAATATTTATCACCGAACATAATCTTGGTATGATCCTCCTAAAAATTTATCAAATACCCAAATAAATATTTAATTAAATATTTATTCATAAATAAATATTCTATTCATAGTATGATGAATAAATATTTATTAAATATTCAATAAATAAAAAAATGTTCTATTCATAGTTTTGTAAATAAATATTTATTAAATATTCATGTAATTAAATAAATTATTTATTAATGAATAAATAATTGTTTATTACCTTGAGAATAATATTTTCAATCGATAAATCCTGAACAAAATTCTTCCTCGATCTTGAGAATAATATTTATTCCAATAATTAAATTCAAATATAATTTAATTGAGATCAATGTAAACACTTAGTGTGTGCCCCTTTAGGATTGTTTCTCATTGTAATTAGATAGAATTTCCTAAAGTCCAAGATTACTGTCTAGAAATGGGTTAATGCACCCAAGATAAAGAAGTTAATATCACAACATTGAAAACCACACATGAATGATTACTGTGTTATATAACCCTATTTTCATAATATCTCATCAAGATGATTGCACACATGTGTCATCAACCTATGTGATTGGTATTTCTTTATTTGACTATCTAAAATAAAATCATCATTAAAACATGAAAATGGAATTTAATGTGATAGTATTATTTCAATAAAAGGGTCAAGATATAAACTTATATAAAGATGGAAGGGTAAAATCCTTCCCTGACTTATTAATTAATATCACATCACTCACGACACACCCAACATATACAACTTCTCCATGAACTGTATTGTCATATTTTATAAAATAAATCAAAATGTGTGACTTGAATTAATAATAATCTTAAAGTATATGGAACATTACACAAAATCACATATAAGAATATTTGATGACATATAAACATGAAAAATTCCTACAGGCGGGTCTGTTCTTATAGTATCCTCTCTTGGAAATTACCAAATGTGAACTTTATGAGAAGAAGTTTCATTTTTTTATGAGTACTCACACTTAAAAATCAACATTATATGTATCCCATCATAGAATTTTATCTGACCATATATCTATATTTAAGAATGATGTCTTGGAATTTCAAGGTTCTCATCATAGCTGGGAACTATTATAGCTTTATCAGTGTGATAGATACTCTAAGACATTATTACATTAAAGTCATGCATAAAAATGAAAAATATAAAATAATATGTGTAATTAATATTAACTTATTTGAATACACATGTAATCCAAACTATAAATAGTTGGTTCTAGAACAACAACTCCAACTTATTCATCACATGCTTTTAATGATTATTGCATGTCACTGGGAATAAGTGTGGAGCATCCTGTAGATCATGTTCACACTCAAAATGGACTATATGAGTCATTTATAAAGCAATTACAACTTATCACTAGACCACTAATTATGAAAAATAAATTTTCCAATTTAGCATGGGGATATACAATTTTTCATGAAGTAGCACTAATTCAAATTAGTCCATCAAGATACCATGAACATTCTTCTATGTAATTAGATTATTACCATAAACTAAATGTATCACATCTAATAATATTTTGTTGTTTTGTATATGTGCCTATAGTACCCTCGTAATGAATAATGATGGGACCCCTGTTATTCTCACGTAAGAATTTCATTTGTTTTCGATGATTCAATATGTGTTTAGTGGACTTGATAACGATGCTTGGAGAATTTTTATGGATTTATGAGAAGCCATAAATTTTCATGCTTGATAAAGCATATATGCAATTCCATAATATGATACTTCTAGATTGAAGAACTCATTTGGAGAAGTTCAAGAAAAAATGGCAATGTAAAGTGTGACAATCTTCAAAAGAGTCAAATACATGTGTTAGTGGATTAAGGGGTACTATATAAATTTTTTTTGAGAATTTTTGAAGTTCTTAAGAATGGATATAAGTTGTTTGAAGAGGTTCAAAGTTAATTTGAGAGAAATCTAAAATTTTTCAAATCCACATAATGGATTTTCATATAGTTGAACTTCCCATGTAGCCAATATAGTGACATAGGTAAATCTACATAGCCAATGAGATCCAAATAACTAATTATTACATATCTTATGTGAACCAAATAGATGATGTGATTCATGTGGTTGATTTTACGATGTATCCAAAGTATTGATTCATGTAGCTGATTTCAACAATGTAGCCAAAGAACAAATTCATGTAGAGGATTATTGCTATAAAACCGAAGTGCAGATTCACATAGCTGATTCTATGATTTAGCTAAGTGTGGATCCACATAGACAAACTACATAGGTGATTCCAAATATATAGGAAAATTTGATAGGACCATATAGCCAAATGATTCACTTAGTTGCTTCCTGCTACATAGGAATCTTAAGAACAATGTAAGTAATTAAAAGAGGAAATATTCAAATGTGGAAACATTTGAGGAAACTAATGTGATAATGATATTTAAATATCACGTGGAAATATAAATCCCATATATTCAAGATATATAAATAAATATTTGAATCATAATTCAAATGACCATAAATGAGAGGTAAATTAGGAATCTATTAACTAATTTGAATGAGATAATATTACTACCAAAGATCATGGGGTTTCTATAATTAACATATGAAAAAAATTATTTTTATAATTTCAATAATAGTATTCATGATGATTTTTTGAATATAAATATGTTTTAGGTATCAGAGAAAATAGGTGTAGAAAGAAAACCAAGAATTACTATTCACATCGTAAGATCATATGAGAGACCGATATATCCAGTATCGAGGAGAAGAAGAGGGATCCAAATCCAAGAGATATACTTGAGTACTCAAGGAATAATAGGATAATATAGATCATACTAGATCTAGAAAAGAGTATCAAGACTAGTATTGTTTAAGTTCTTGAGGAAGTACATGAGAAAACCTGCTAATACATCTACTAATGGTGGGAGATTGCATTCCCTAGTGGTGCAGAGGAAACCAAGGAGAGGAAAAATATATTTTTATGATGGATCCTCATTTAAGAATATATTTTTATCTCCTAGTAGATTATGGAAGTGGAGGAACACAATGACACTCAGTATTGATCAAACTAGGATTATCTGTGGTTGTAATCAGTTGTTTGATAATGAAGAATCTCTATGTGTGTGTGTGGGGGGGGGGGGTCTAAACAATTAATTAAGGGTTAATGTTTTATGTCAAAACTTATAAATATTTTGTGTTTCACATGAAACAACCTAGTTTAAACCCGTATCGGGCACTCGATTCGATCCACAACAAATCATGAGTGGTATTCCTGATCCTCCTAGGCTAGCGACAAGCACCAAGGGAATCAATGAGTACCAATGATAATAATTTATCCTGAGAAAAAAATGGTAAATAAATAATATTAAAATATACAAAATTAAAACTAATAGTAGAAGAAAAAAACCAACTCAACATTCCTCCAAGTTACCTCAAGAGTCATCACTATCCTTAGAACATGTTCGCTCCATGAGCAACTTGAATCCAAACTAATCATGAAACTAAAATGATAAACTAGGAACATACATCAAGATGGCCAACATGTATAACCAAAATAAACCATTCCCCATGAATTAACTTTAAATAAAAAACCATTTCATATTAGTTTGAAAATACATATATATAAATGTAATGTTTTCATTTTTTTTAAAAACAATTAGAAAGATGATAGTTTGAAAAAACAACCCTTTTCTATTTCAGAAACAAGGCATAGAGAATGATAGATTGTCCAATAAACCATTTGAAAATGAATCACACGTGATAATGTAAAATTATCAGCAGGAAATCATGCTAGTTGAAATAATTCCAGGATAGAGTCATAATACAATGGGAAAATAGCATACTTATAAAACAATATTCATTGGAAGTTTCTAGACATCAAGTAAGGAGACCCTAGACATAATTGTTTCAGAACCATCTATCAGCCTATCAATACATCCCTAAGTTAATGACCAATCAGATTCTCTCAACTAGAATCACCAAGGGCACTCCCCTATATCCTTTTAATGCCATAGTGGATCTAGTCCATCTAATTGGGACTAGATAGTAACCATCTCTCAACACACACTAAGACTCTTGGGATATTATGAATATAGTAAATGTGGGAGTTGTGGTGGCCTCCATATAAAATATACCATTTAAGAACCCACATGCAATAATAACATTGCCTAGACCACCTCCCTATATAGACCCATGAGAAAATCCCTCCTTAGAATGGAGATCTTCAAAGGAGGTGTACAATTTTAAGGAAAACCTTCCAAGGTACCAACTAGGCCTTAGTATTTATAAATACACATTGATAACTTGTAAAAACACTTTTAAACCATAGCTTTCAAGTTCCAAAACACCCTTTTTCACTTACACACATATACACCTTAATATATATATATATATATATATATATATGTATATATATATATGTATATATATATAAATACCTCTTTTCCTAATGTACATATTCATAGAACCTTGTGTGAATATGTACAAAGAGAATATACATATATGTATATATATTTATTTATTTATATATCTATATGTTTATATGTGTATAAGTCATATCTATAATTTAAATAAAATTATAAATCACCTTGAAAATTTTTAGGGAACCAAAAATTCCATTAGGCCTTTTTTGAAAACTGGTTGGAAGACTAAAACATCCTTAGGGATTTTAAACTTACATAATAAAACCTTATAGAATATAAATCAACCACTTAGTGTGCTTAACCTTTCAAAACATATTTTTGAAGCATGTTTTATTGAAGAAAACTCATGAAAAAAGCATATAAAAACATGGAAAACTTGAAAGGGGACAATTTTGTGCATCACAACCATTTTTATAATAAATTTACTTCATAATATAATGAAAAAACACATTAAAACAATCAATTAATCAAGTTTCTTAATTTAAAGGCTCAAACATATGGAAAACTACCTCAAAGCTTGTCGCCTTCACCAGTGGTGGCTCAAATCCACCTCAATAAGCTCCAAAGAGGCAAGAAAGACCAAAATAAACCTTAAAAAAACCCTAAATTAAAATTAAAGGAACAAGAACCCTAGGATACCTAGAATATGGTAGGGAAATAATCAATAATAAATTAGAATAAACAAGGAAAAGAAGAGGATAGAAGGATATTACCTAAGATATTTTTCCTCAAAACTTGATGAAACCTTGAAGATTAACCAAGGGATGGAGAATAAGTAAGGGAGAAAGATATCTGGATTCATATGATCCAAATAATGGAGGAGAGTTATTATTTGGGGTTAAAACCAAGTAAGGGAAAAAAATTAAATCCCACTTTTAATGAATTCTGGTTGCTACACATGGTTTGGTCACACGACTTGGAAAACTACATGCCAACTGTGTGGTTTGACTCTATTAAAATGTAGAGGTTATGGAATTATTGTAGCGTGGTTTGAAAAACCATGTACCTAAACTGTGCGACATGAACTACTTTCCCAAAACTTCAAAATTCAGAGAAAAAATTTCTAGAGGGAGAGATAAATAAAAAGTAATAAAAAATAAATGAAGTAATAGAGTAGTGTCGGTTGGGGTGTGACAATTATTTCCACCATAACACTTTTTACCCCTAGAAAGGCACAAAAGTACAGTGGAAAATGCATAATTTAGAAAGCAAGAAGGTGACCTGATACCCTTCTAGATTAGAAACAAAATCTAAAGGAAAATTAATGTGGCATAATCCACAACCTCAGGCATAAAGGCTTTATGAAGGTAACCAAGAGAAACAATTTTAAAGGGAGGAATCCAAACTGATATATAGTATAAGAATAGGATCCCAAAACCAAGGAACATGCTGATGAAATGATTCATACCCAAAAAAACATATAAATTGGAAAATCCATAATTCATCTCATGGGAAGGTCTGTTTAGGGCATTAATCAAACTCACCAAAATGGAACCACAATTCCACACTAGACTCACTAAATTACACTTATCAAACAATAAGGGCTGACCCATAGTGGTCTCCCCACCATTTTAAAAGTTCTATTACACTTTAAATCCAAAATCACTTGACTCTAAGGCTCGATCTAAGGTCAAAAACGCAAGAGAAGGAAAAGAAAAATAAGTCCACAAGACCGAAAACTGATTTCACCAAAAAGGAAACCATAAACAGTAAATTTTAAAAAAATATATCTAACCTAGAGAGAAAACCTGAATAAGTAACTGAAAAAAGATAAAAGGAATAATAAAGGGGGAAATAATATAAGGCTTTCAATATAAACCAACAACACCCAACCATCCACAAAACCATTGATAAGGAATCTAGACATCTCAAATAATCCACCACCCAAATAAACTTAAATAATACCTAAAACTAAGAGCTTGAAGGAATAACATATTGTTTGAATATAACTAGGAAAAATTGATCATAATATAAAGGAAAGATATGACCATGAATTCCTCAAACAAAAATGACTAAAAAAATATCAACATGGGCTCTAGTCTCGAGTCAAGGGAGGACAACCTAGGACCTGCTATCAGAAAAAAGACCCTCAGTGAACCCATCTGAGAAAAAAACAAAGAACCCATCTCATTCATCTCAACCACTCACCCTAGACTTCCTTATAAAAATAAGTTATACCAACATCAAGGCATTCACTTCATCAAAATTAATGGTCACAAAAACAATCGATACTCCCCAAGGAATAGTCAATGGGACACCCAAATAAATACAAATTCATAATTTTTTCAATGACTCCAATCACCTCAAGCTTAATAAGCCCAAACCTTAGGAATGATATCTATCATTGATGCCCAAAACCAAATCACAAATGAAAAAAATAAAAGAAATACCAATGACCAAACATCCACTTTTATTGAGACTTTTCTAAGGCATACTCAGAATAACATGATACATGAGTCCATTGATTCACGATTCCAAAATTCAAAATAAAACCATTCCAACATAATTAATAACTTGAAACTAAAAACACAACTCACCAAAACTGAAAATACCTTTGTAAAATAATCTATTTACCTTTTTAAAATCCAACTTTGAATTTAAGAGATCAAAACTCACTTTGAAAAAAAAACCTTTAAAACACTTTCTCCCACTTTAAAAACCCAACCAACTTCATTTCAAAGTATTTTCCAAACTTTGAGTTAAAATAACTCAGAAAATTTAGATTACAAGCCCCAATTATAAAAATACCAATTTATTTAAAATTTTTAATTTTGTAAACCATTTTCAAAACCAAATAATTTTATTAAATAAAATATTTTAAATCACTATTTTATTTCTAAATCCAATTTTATAAATCCAAAACACCCCATATATTTAGAAATAATATTGGAAACTTCTTCAAAAACTTTCAAATTTGAGGTTATATTTATTTAAAATGAGGTTTTCAATAAAAATACTATGATTTTTTGTAAAACGTTTGACCATCATGAAATTCCCCTTTATAAATTAAAAATTGTATCTTAACCACTTAAAAACATAATTTCTTTTTTTAAACCATTTCGAAATGCATGCTTCCATTTTTAAAATTTAAAAACTTTCCTTTAAAAATAATTTGAAATCCAAATATCTCTTTATCAAACTTTAACCAATACTCAATTAAACAACAACACACAATATATAACCTACCCAAACAGGACTAGTGACCATGCATGGATTGACTGCTTGGATCAGTGGACCATGTTTCCACCAAAAAACTATCACCCAGAGTAACATATAAAACCATGTACACAGGATCTACATGGCTTAAAAATATGCGTGATCTAAATATGAACCACCAACTTATCTCCCATTTAATATATAAAGTACAAAATCAAAATCAAAATCCCAGAATCCCCTAGTAACTCAAGTTTTTTTCACGAGTGGTGGTGATTAAGAACCAGAACATGACCTACCTCCTAAGCCTTGATGATCTTATCTCCATCTACCAAACATCCCAAATAACAAGGACTAATTCAAGAACCTAGGTCCAATTAAGAATATAGTCCTTTGATACCATTTTGTCATGAATGAACTCGGGTTGACCCCAGACCGGGCACCCAATCCAATCTGCAACAAAGCCCAAGAGACATTCCCAATCCTCTTGGGCTATTGACAAGCACCAAGGGTGTCAAAGTGTACCAATGACAATTATTTATCCAAATAAAATAAATGGGTAAATAAATAAGAATATAATAAATAAAATAAATACTAAAAATGGAATAAAAACAACCAACTTAACATACCTTCACAATACATCAAGAGTCACCACCATCCTTATAACACGATCCCTCCATGAGTGACCTGAAGCCAAACCAAACATGAAACTGAAATGATAAAGTAGGTGAGAGAATTAAGATTCCTAGTAGGTATTCATAAAATAAAACATGCCCCATAAATCAACTTTAAAGATAAAACCATTTTATAATAGTTATAAAATACATATAAATAAATTTAAGGTTTTTATTTCCTTTCAAAATAAGCAGCAAGTTAACTATTAAAAAAAACTATCCCTTTTTATATTTACAAAAAAGGTCTAAAGAATGAGATATTTTCTAATAAACCATTTCAAAATGAAGGACATGTGATAATGTAAATGTCTCAATAATAAATCATTCCAGTGGAAATAATTTAAAGATAGAGTCACAAGACAATGGGAAAATAAAATACATATAAAATAATCATCATGGTAAGTTCCTAAATATAAAGTGAGGAGAACTTAGAAATAATCATTTCGTAACCATATTACATCCTATTAATGCATCCCTATATCAATAGTAAAATCATTGGTCTCAACTAGCCTCATTGGCAGTACTCCTCTATGACCTACCAACATCATAGTGGATATGGTCTATCTAACCAGGATCAAATAGTAACCATCTCTCAATCCTCACTAAGATTCCTAGGATCCCATGGATATATTAAATGTGGGAGGTGAGGTGGCCTTCATATAAAATATCTCAATCAAGAACCCATATGAAGCATCCACATTACATTTCCCACCTACCTATATGAACCCATGCAAAAAATCCTTAGAATAAAGAGTTTCCATGGAGGTGTATACTTTTAAAGAAAAATTTCCAAGGTACCAAACATGCCTTAGTATTTGGAAATAAACATTGATAACTTGGAAAACCACTTTTAAACCACAACTTTTAAGTTCCAAAACACCCTTTTACAATTACACACATATGTACCATAATATATATATATATATATATATATATATATATATATATAAACACCCCTTGTCCCAATGTATATATTTAGACAACCATGTGCAGATATATACAAAGAGGATATATATATATAGATTTATATGTTTATAATTAATATCTATAAGTTAAATAAAAATATAAATCACCTTGAAACTTTTTAGGGAAGAAAACATACCATTAAGCCTTTTTTGAAAACTATTTGGAAGACCAAAACATCCTTAGGGATTTTAAACTTATATAATAAAACCATTTTGAAGATAAATCAAGCACTTGGTGTGCTTAAAATTTTAAAATAGGTTTTTAAGCATGATTTATTGAAGAAAACTTATGGAGAAAGCATATAAAAACATAGAAAACTTGAAAGAAGGCAATTATATTCATCATAACAATTTCTATAATAGATTTACTTTATAATATAATGAAAACACACATTAAAACACTCAAGAAATCAATGTTCTCAGTTTAAAGGCTCATGCATAGGATAACCTACCTAAAACCTATTACAGTTGGTGAACTAGGACCAACTTTTTTTAATTTGATTATATGTATATTCGATGTATTGAATATTAATAAAACTTCTTATTACATATTGTTTATTGTTTTTCATGAATATAATATAATAATGTCATAGAGTATATGTTTCATTGATAAGGTCATAACAATTCCCCACTATAATGAGAACCTTTATGTGCTATGACAATATTCTCAAATAATATTATGTGGTTGGATAACATACTATGATGGGACACATAGCACATAGACTGTTAGGTGAGAGTACTTGTAAGAAGATAAGGATTCTTCTCATGAAGTTCACACTTGGTAATCTCCAAGATAAGATATTATGATAATAGACTCACAAGTAGGAATTCTGCATGTTTTGGTGTCATCACATATTCCTATCTACAAGTGTGTGTGATGGTCCTTAGACTTTGAGATTATTATTAATGCATATTACAACTCACGTACTTAGATGTATTTTGTAAACCATGACGATAACTATCCATGGTGAAGTTTTATATGTTGGGTGCGTCATGAGTGACATGTAATTAATGAATATGTCAAGGAAGGATTTTTCCCTTCAATATTTATGGCAACTAATATCTCGACCCTTTGATTAGAATAGAACCATCACATTAAATTCCATATCCATGGTGTAACGACGTGATTATTTCAAATAGTTAAAGAAATAAATATCGAGCATATAGGTTGGTGACACAAATGTGCAACCTTCTTGATGAGTTATCGTGACAAAGGGATTATATTACACAATGAGTGTTTTTATGTGGTTGTCGACGTTGTGATATTAAGTTCTTTATCTTAGGTGCCTTGACCAATTACTAGATGATAATCTTGGACATTAAGCAAGCCTAGCTAATGCCAATGAGGAAGAATCCTAGAGGGTCACATACTAAGTATATCCATTGATCTCAATTAAAATCTATTTGAGTTTAATTAATGGAATAAATATTATTCTCAAGTTCGAGGAATAATTTTATTCAAGTTATATTGATCATATAAATTAAATAAATATTTATTCACCAGCTTGTGAATAAAACATTTATTTTATTTATTTAATATTTTAATAAATATTTATTCTCTAGATTGTGAATAAAATATTTATTTATGAATAAAATATTTATTATGTTTTTCAATAAATTTTATAGGATTTTTAATGGACCAAGATTGAGTTCGGTGAAAAATATTAATTAACAATATCGTTATATAATATTTGTTATTGCGCAAGTTGGTGCATGCCACAAAATAATAATTATATAATTATTATTATGTGGAATGTGATCTATTAAAGGTAATAAATTTTATTTAATGACCAATATGAAATTAAATAATATTTTAACTAAAATCCCAACTCTATAAATATGCAGTTATGTCTATTGTGTAGAGTATCCGAAATTGAGAATAAAGAATTGTTATGCATAATGAATTATCTCTCAACTCCTTCTCTCTTCCTATCAAGAACGAGAAGTGAAAGAGAGATTTATTCAAGACCGATGAATGATCAATCAATAACGAAAAATGAAAGACATTCAACTCACCGTGCTAGCACCCATAGATCAAGTGGTGTTGCTCAGAGATCATAGGAGTATGTATAGATCACTACTAGGGGGATTCTATCATTGGATCCTCATAGTGAAATGAAGGTAATATGAAATTGTATTTTTGGATGATCAACATTCACCAACGAAGAAAGTTCCTAAGACAAGGTATTTATTTCTTCAAATATTAAATAAATTAATTATAAATTTTATGTACAATATCCTTGATCTTGGTTTCGGGTAATGATTATTAAAAGAAATTTTAATATATCACCCTCCTCCGCATGATTCTGTTATGCCCGGAACCATCAAGTGGTATGAGAGTTGTTATATTTAAATTTATAATTATTTATTTGATTATTGATCCATGCACAATTATGGTTAGATTTTAATTTAAAGTTATTTATTATTTAATCTGATTTGAATTAACATGTTATCGTAATATTAATCATGTTCGTTCAGTGTTTCATTTTCTTAAAGGTTTAATAAAAAATGAAGAATGAATAGAGATTCCATCAGGAAGTTCCAAATCTTTGTTCGATAAAATTGGGTTATACATCGTGTAGTCGGAGGACACATCATATACCCATGCACATTGTATCTAGATGAAATAAGAAATTAATTAAATGTGGTGCTTTTATTGCATACTGTGTGTTGAATGAGCCAACCTGGCACACAAAAAACGGATACAGGGTGTGTAGTTGACATATACACACTGTGTAGTCTGGATAATTTAACACATTGAAGCCCCAATCATGTGACTTGGATATATAGAAACTGAGGTACATGGCATGTAACTGCATGCACATGTCATGTAGTCTCCCATTAATAGAAAAAAATAAAATTACATTAAATTTTAAAATTATAGAATTAAAACCTTATTTTATTAATTAGCACATAGTTGTACGTTTGAAAATTTAATAATGATTTTAAATAATTTTAAATTATCAATTAATTTATTGAAATTAATATTTAATTCTTGGTTTTTCTATTTATTTTCCATTAATTCCATTAATGATGAGTATCTCCAAATAAGATTGGATGATCATTAAAGATGAAAGGGAATTAATTAATTAATTTATTAATCAATTAATGCAAGAACATTTATCTTAAATAATAAAAGAATGAATAAATGAATGAATTTTAGCCATTTACTTTTGTGTATCCATTGTATGTATGACCGTTCATGAGCTTGACCAAGACTTGTATATGTATTGGATGTTTTAATTTAATTTATTGCATGATTTTGAAATTATTTAATATTAAAGTAAATGATGGCCTACAAGTCATCCCTTCCTCCATTATTATGTAGGACCTACATGTCCAAGGATATTTTTTGTAATCCCCTTTAACCAATCCTTCGGTTCCCCTAACCTACATGTGATTAATAAATATTTTTAATTAGTGGAGCATCCCAAGGCGTGTGGAGGAAATTCAAGATGGAACCATAATTATGCCAACCAAGGAGATATATAGGTGGATAGATGGAATGCTGTAACTCATGCCAATACTGGAAATAAGAGTTATTTCCCCTAGGTTAAAGGTTGATTTAATGTCCACTAATTAAATAAACAGTTAGATCAAGCTCATTAATGGGTCATTTAATTAATTAATTATTTCTATCTATGTAATTATTTATTTTATGGATGCAAGTTCATGATCACATAAATAAATGAATTAACATGAAAAGAAAAAAATTAAATAAATGAATTATGAATAAATGTTTTATCTAGTATGGTTAATTAATTAAGTAACATACAATTAATATTAACAAGATGTGTAAAGTAAAAAAACAAGATAAAATTTATGCAGAATAAAAAAAATCCATCAATTAAATATTAAGTCAAGCTAAGACTTCCATTACTTGATCGATAATGAAACCATAGAACTAAGTGTAGTACATCTCCATAGTAAAAACACTTACTTTTATCGAGGAGTTATCATGAGAGTTTTGGGTAGACTTAATCGAAATTATATTGAGTTTAATGGACAAAGTTTATTCAATACAAATTTGGAGGAAAGTTTTTAGAAAATCCAAGTCAGGATTTCAAGATAGGGGAATCTACTCAATGGATCAAGGAGCTACAAGTTTGTAGTTAGCAAGACCCACTACCTAATTACTTTATTATGGTTTTTGTGTAAAAAGTATGGATCATTAAGAAAATTATTGGGGATCCTTTCCACTAGAATGTTAAAGAAACTAGAAATTCCGAGTTCAAGGATGAGGGCAATTGAGACTTGATAAAATAATAGGATGTTTAATAAATAAAAAAAATTAATTTATTACATCTCACTTATTTTTTAATCAAGAAAAGTACTACTAATGTTATCTTTTTAATTATAGAATAAAATTACCAGTTCATCATCCACTCTATCCCTGTGATCAATATTGGAGAAAGATAATATCCTAATTGGAAGTAACTTCTAGGAGTGGTTTTGACGCCTTTGGGTTACGGTTCACCAGGAATAGAAATATTATGTTCTAGAATCCTCAATGCCTGATCTGCCTGCTAAAGAGGCAAGTGATGAAGAGTTCATTGTCTATGAGAAATATTTTAATTATGCGATCAATGTTAATTTTTTGATTCTTTCATTGATGTATTGTGAACTAATGAAGTCTCATGAAAACATGGATACATATAACATACTTGATCACCTTCATGGTCTTTACCAGGAGAGATATAGACATGAATGGTTTGAGATTTACAAGGTTCTCTTTTAGAGAAAGATTGGAGACAATGACCTAGATGGGCCTCACATAGTCAAGATCATTGGCTACATTGATCACTTAGAGGTTCTAGGGTTCAAACTCCCCAAATAACTAGGCACCAACCTCATTCTGGCATCACTCCCTCATAGCTTCTCTAGCTTTGTTGTGAATTTTAATATGAACAATATTGAGAAGTATCTACCATATCTTCTTATTATTCTTCACCAAGTAGACATGAATATGAAGTATGAAAATTATTCTGTCCTTATGGTGAAAAAATGGAAAGGGAAAGAAAATATATTTAATCCCAAAGCTTCTTCACACCCTTTTAATAAGAGGAAGATCAAATGGAAAGTAAGGGAACAAGATGTTGTCTGTTTCTCATGTGGAAAGAAAGGCCACTGGAAGAAAAACTACACCTGACCAAAGAATCAAAGGGAAGCTTTAGGTTCATTTTTGATTGAGTGAAATTTATCTGTTTATAAAAAATGGGTATTAGATATAGCTTGTGGTGCTCACATATGTATTCAAATTTAGTAACCAAGTAGATTTAGAAATATTTATTAAGGAGATGTAGATATTTGAGTAGCCAATGGAGCTAAACTTGCTATTATTACTATTAGGGGATACCACCTTGCATTTTCTACTAGAATTATCTTGGTTTTAAAGGGTTGCTATTATGTGCCTTCAGTTACCAAAAACATTATTTTTTTTATCCAGACTTGATACATATGGATTTATTTTCAAATTTTGTAATAAATGTTACTTGTTTTATAAAGATAGCATTTGTTATGGTAAGACACATTTAAATAAATATCTTTATTTGTTAGATTACATGAACCAAATAATGACAATCGATAACAAAGATACTTAACATGACTCATAACACACCAAAATTTTACATCACTTTCTAGGTCATGTAAACGAAAAGCACTTTACTAAATTACATCAAGATTGATATTTAGATTATTTTTAACTAAAACCACTTGGTGTATGTCATGCTTATTTACAAGAAAAAAATGACCAAATCCTTATTTAGTGGGAAAGGTGAAAGGGCTAAAGATATTATTTAATTAGTTCATACTAATATGTGTGGACCATTTCCTATTGAAGTAAGGGGTTGGTTCTCATACTTCATAACTTTTAATAATGAATTTGTTAAATATGGATATGTCTACTTAATGAGGTATAAGTCAGATTATTTTGATAAATTCAAGGAATTAAAGAATAAAGTTGAGAAACATATTGTTGAGAAGATTAAGAAACTTCACTCAGACCATGGTGGAGAATATCTTAATCAAGACCTCATTGATTATTTATGGGAGTTCAGGGTTTTATCTCAACTCACTACTCTATATATACCTTAGTGGAATGGTGTAAGCAAAAGGAATAACCAAACCTTGTTTGACATTGTGAGATCAATGATGAGTTATACGAGTCTTGAATTATCCTTTTGAGAATATACATTACAAACAACAGCATATGTACTAAAATGAGTGACAACTAAAGCAAAGGATAGTATACCATACCAATTATTTATTGGAAAGAAACCTGTATTGTTTTACTTACATGTGCGGGGTTGTAAAGGATTTGTTAAGGCCTCTTCAGGTAATAAGATTTCACCCCAAGGAAAAAAGTGTATCTTTATAGGACATCCTAAATAAACAAAGGGATACTACATATACAATACTTTAGAAAAAAAGGATGTGGTTGAAATATTTCCCACATTTCTTGAGGAGGATATTATCTCTAAAAGGGATAGTGGGAGCGAGATAGACTTTGATGAAGTCCAGACTCAAGATACATAAGAATTGGTATAAGAACAAATTCCACAAAGACCCATGGAAGAAGAAATTGTTCCATAGATACAATTACTATGTAGGAGTACTAGAGAAATTAAAGAACTAGAACGATATGGTTTTCTAGTCACTGAGTATGGTGACTCATTATTAGTTGATAATAATGATACTCTAACCCATAAGAAAGCATTAAGTGACATAGATATTTCCAAGTGGAAAGAAGCCATGAATTATGAAATGGATTCCATATACCAAAATAAAGTTTGGGTTTTTGTAGACCCTCCATTAGATGTAAATCCCATTGGTTGAAAATGGGTTTATAAGAAGAAACTATACATGGATAGACAATTAAATACCTATAATACATGACTGGTTGCAAAATGGTTTTAACAACATCAAGGCATTGAATACGACGAAACCTTTTTACCAATTTCAATGCTTAAATCCATCAGAATTTTTCTTTATATTAAGGCTTTCCATGATTATGAGATTTAGAAAATAGATGTAAAAACATCCTTCCTTAATGGGAACATTCAGGAAGATTTATATATGACACAACCCAAAGGGTTTGTGACTCCAAAGGATGCCAACATGGTATAAAAGTTGAAAAGATCCATTTATGGATTAAACAAATCATCCAGGTCATGGAATATTCATTTTTATGACGTCATAATGAAATTTGGTTTAATAAAGAATGAATGTGAGTCATGTGTCTATAAACATTTTAGTGAGAGTGTATCAATTTTCTTAATAGTATATTTTGATGACATATTATTGGAAATAAAATACCAGTATTATAGTCTGTTAAGGATTTTTTGAAAAAATAATTCTCTATAAAGGAGTTGGGTAAGGAAACATATATTCTTTTTATCAAGATCCATCATGATAAATCCAAGAGGTTTCTCGTCCTAAGTCAAAGTGCATACATTGAAAAGATACTGAAGATATTCAGTATAGAAAAATCCAAGAGGGGATTGTTTCCAGCATCACATGAAATTCATCTTTCTAGGAAAATGTATCCTCAAATACATGAGGAAAGAAACAGAATGATAAGGATTCCATACACATTAGTGATTGGGTCAGTCAAGTATGTTATGCTATATACTAGGATAGATATCACTGACACATTAAGTGAGGTAAGAAGATATCAAGTTGATCCAGGTGACCACCATTCTATGGAAGTCAAGATTGTACTTAAGTATTTAATATGTAATAAGGATATGTTCCTAGTTTATGTATGATATTATGAACTAGTAATCAGAGGACATATAGATGCTAGTTTTTAAACTAATCAAGATGACATGAAGTCACAAATGGGATACATTTTCACTTTTAATGGAAGTGTTGTGAGCTGGAAGAGCTCAAAACAGGATTTGTTTGTAGATTTTATAGTAGATCCTGAGTATATTGCAGATTATAAAGTAGCTAAAGAATCATTAAGGATGAAAAACTTTTTACAAGTTCATGATGTGGTATCTAGAAGTAAAGATCATGTCACACTCTATTGTGATAATACTGTAGTGACAGATCTTACAAAATAGCCAAGGTCACATCAGTGGATGAAACACATGCTTCGTAAGTATAATCTCTTGAGGGATTTTTATTAGAGAGATGAAGTTATACCAAGAAGTATTTATGTGGAAGAAAACATGATGGACCCCTTGAATAAAGCCTTGAATTAGAAGAAATATGAGTATCATGTGAGGTCTACCAGACTGAAGGTCATAGGAAATTGGATCTAGTCTAAGTGGGAGTTTTTTGGAGTTGGTGTCCTAAGAGAAACTATTTTTACTTTGATTACATGTATATTTGATGTATTGAATATTAATAAAACTTATTATTACATATTATTTATTTTTCTGCATGACTCTAATGTAATAATGTTCTATAGTATATGACACATTGATAAGGTCATAGAAGTTTCCCGTTATAATGATAAACTTGATGTGTTTTGAAAATATTCTCAAATAATGTTTTGTGGTTGGATAACATACTATGATGGGACACATAGTACATAGAATACTAGGTTAGATTACTCGTAAATATATGAGACTTCTTCACATGAAGTTCACACTTGATAATCTCCAAGATGAGAGATTATGAGAATAGACCCACCAGTAGGAATTCTGCATGTTTTGGTGTCATTATATATTCCTATCTATGAGAATGTGTGATGGTCCTTTGACTTTAAGATTATTATTAATATATGTTATAACTTTCATACTTAGATGTATTTCATAAACCATGATGATAACAGTTCATGAAGAATTTGGATACGTTGGGTGCTTCACGAGTGACATATAATTAATGAATAAGTTGAGGAAGGATTTTTCCCTTCCATATTTATGGAAGTTTATATCTTAGATCTTTGATTGGAATATAACAATCACATTAAATTCCATGATCATGGTGTAACAACATGTTTATTTTATATAGTCAAAAAAAGACATATCAAGCATATAGGTTGGTGACACAATTGTGTGACCTTCTTGATGAGATATTGTGAGAAAGGGATTAAATTACACTATGAGCATGTGTATGTGGTTGTTGACATTAAAAAATTAAGTTCTTTTCTCTTGGGTGCCTTGACCCATTGATAGACAATAATCTTGGACTTTAGGTAAACCCGCCTGATTCCAATGAGAAAGAATCATAGGGGGTCACACACTAAGTTTTTTTGTTGATCTCAATTAAATTTTATTTAAGTTTAATTAATGGAATTAATATTATTCTCAAGTACGAGGAATAATTTTATTCAAGTTATATTGTTCTCATAAATTAAATAAATCTTTATTCTCCAGCTTATGAATAAAATATTTATTTTATTTATTAAATGTTTTAATAAATATTTATTCACTATATTTGGAATAAAATATTTATTTATGAATAAAATATTTATTTATGAATAAAATATTTATTTATTTGTTCAATAAATTCTAGAGTACAATCATAGAAAGATCGAGTTCGGTGACATTTATTAGTTAACAATACCATTACATAATATTTGTTTTTGCACAAGTTGGTGCATGCTATAAAATAATAATAATATAATTATTATTATGTTGCATTGGGTTTTTAAAGGAAATAAATGTTATTTAATGGCTGGTATGCAATTAAATAATATTTTAACTTAAATCCCAGCTCTATAAATAGACATCTATATCTATTGTGTAGAGAATCCAAAAATTGAGAATAGAGAATTATTGAATTCTCTCTCAACTCCTCCTTCTCTCCCCGTCTCAAGAATGAGAATCATAAGAGATATTTATTCAAGACCAAATAATGAGTGATTAATAACGAACAACACAAGATATTTGACTATCCATACTAGCACCCAAAAATTGAGTGGTTTTTCTCAGAGATCATATGAGCGCGCGTGGATCACTACTAGAGAGTTTCTATGCTTGGATCCTCACAACACAATGAAGGTAATCTGAAAGAGTCTTTTTCAGATGATCAACATTCACTAACGAAGAAAGTTATTAAGCCCAAGTATTTATTTATTTAAATATTAAATAAATTAAATATAAATTTTACATGAAATATCCTTGATCTTGGTTTCAGTAAATGATTATTAAAATAAATTTTAATATATCGTCAATCTCATCACACTTCTTCTATGCTCGAAATCTTCAAAGCCTTATCGCATTCACCAAAGGTGGCTTAAATCCACCTCAAGAAGGTACAAAGAGGCAATTAAGACTAAAAGAAGACTTAAAAAAACAAAATACCAAAATTAAAATGAAAGGAACAAGAAACCTAGGTCACAAAGACCATGTAAGGTAAATAACCAAGAAAAAAGTAGAAGAAATATAGAGAAGAAGAGGCTATAAGAATATTACCTAATATATTTGGCCTTAAAACTTGAATAAACCTTATGTATTCACCGAGGTATGGAGTAAAATCAAGGTATAGATCTTCCTTGAGTTTTGCAAGTCAAATTAGGGCGGGGAGGTGTGATTTGGGGTTAAAACCGTGTAAGGGAAAAAGGTAAATTCTAATTTTAATGAATTATGGGTGTTTCACATGGTTTGGAAAATCGTGCACTAACTGTGTTCCCTCTACTAGGATTTTGGAGCACCACACATGAGTAGGTCACATAGTTAGGAAATCCATGGGTCAACCATGTGGTTTTCCACTATTAAAATTAAGAGGTTGTCACATAGTTTCCACATGGTTTGGAAAACCATATGCCTAAACTATGTGACATGCACTACATGCCCAAAAATTTAAATTTCAAAGAAAAAATTTCTTGGAGGTAGAGATGAATAAAAAGGACTTAAAAATAAATGAAATAATAGAGTAGTGTCGGGTCGGGGTGTGATAGTTCTACTATCTTTCTTATTACTGCACACCAAGGTGAGGCTATGATATATATTTGAGTAGATTAAGAACTTTAATAGGTTAAATAGGTTGAATTTGAAAGAGAGATAATTTATAAAAAGATACCACTAATTCACCCCTCTCCTCAGTGGTCCATCTAGCATATGGTATTTTAAGTACTATAAAAGGAAGGTTCCCTCTAAATACCCAATTGAGAATTTTTAGATATGGAGAATCTTAAATCTATAAATATCTGAGTTTTTACCATTTTTTATGGGAATAATTATCATATATGGAGGAAAATGATTCTACTATATCTTATATCACTCATCCTAGATGTGAGAGATGCTGCAATAATGAGTTTTCCACCCATTGTTGAAGGATCCTTAATGACTCAAGTTGATAAAAGAAATATAGAGTTAGATGTTAAGGATCAAAATGTTAACCTGATGTATCTATCATATAATTTCTATACAAAGGTCATGGTTCTCCATAATATTAAGGACATCTTGGGAAAATTGAGAAGCAATTATAAAGTTAATGTCAAAGTCAAGGAAGCTAAACTTCAAGTTTGATGGAACTAATTTGAAGACATTAAAATGGTTGATGATGAAGATATTGATAGCTATTTCACCTAGGTAAATGAGATTGTAAAAAACATTTGGGGTTTTGGTGAGAAGCTAGAGGATTCCATCATTTTTAAAAATTTAATGGGAAATTTTATAAATCATTTTCATTCAAAAATATTATCCCTAGAAGAAAGAGAAGACTTAAAAATTGATGAGTTACACAACATACTCATAACTTATGAGATGATAAAGGCACCTTATTTAAAAAATAAGGCAAAAGATGAAATAGATTTTGAAGCCACGAGAAAGGGAAAATCCATAGAATAAGTTTCTAAATAATATAAAGACTCAGATGATGCGGATGATGAAGACTTTATTCAAATTGTTTCTCTTATATAATAAGGATTAAATAAGGGAAAGTGGAAGGGAATAAGTAAGAAACCACTAAAGGGATACAATTGTGGTCACTCATGACATTTTTCTAAATTTTTTCCAAGGAATAAAGTTGAATAATTAGAATCAGAATTAGATGACAAGATACCTCACAAACACAAATGGGATAAGAAGAAGAAGAAGCACCTCAATAGAAAGAAGAGGAATTTAATGAGAAAGAAAAATCAAGATTCATCTTTAAGTTTTTCTTTGGATAATGAAGTTGTTTTATTTTCTCATATAAATAAAGTATCTAATTTATCAAGTATTAGTGATGATGGAGAATAAAGAACAGAACTTGAGTGGGAGCTGAACAATGAATTAGAATTATTTTTGGGATATATATATTCCTCAAGAAAGAAAACAAGAATCTTGTGAAAGAAAATAAAATGGTTTTTACAGAGAAGGAAGAGATAATAAAGAAATAAGTATCCTATTTTTATGAGATCAATATACATAAATAAAAGTTTCTTTATCTTGAAAAGATGATGAGTGATCTTGAAGAATAATGGATGAAAGATAAGAAGTGTTGTTTGAAACACAATCCCTATGTGTCATCGTTCAACATGAGTTGAACAAGGCTAGAGAAGACTTCAATAAGATAATGTAAGATAATGGAGAATATTCTAGATCTATTGAGATGAGGGGTTACAACTATTAGGTACAATCTATTACTTTTAATTCTCAATAAATATCTATTATAATTTACAATACAAGTATCAAAAACAAACTTGTACAAGGTTGGTCTAAGAAATCTGAAAGAAAATATTCTGCATCAAAGGAAGGGAAAATATTCCATAGAGGCTAAAACCCCCTAATAAAAGTGAGGCTCAATTTACAATAGTGAAACAAAAGCACAAATCTATACAAACCTAGAACCAATCTAGAAGAAAAATTTTCATGGGTTTTATTGGTGTTGTGGTTTGGATGGACACAAAGACTATTCATACTGGTTTAACATATATTTACCAAGACATAGGAAAGAACTGATGGAGAGTTTTAATGATAATATGAAGAAAAAATATCATACAAAAACTTGTGACCATATATACACCATAAATATCTATCCATTTTTTTATATTTTGGAAGAAGTTTGTGGAAAATGCAGTTTAAAAGGTCATAAGTCTGAGGTATGCACGAAAAGGTTAGAAGGAGGTAGAAAAATATTGTTAAATTTGGTGAAGATTATGAGAAGACTGAGAATGTCAATAAAGAGTGTCCAGTTTTTTATCCAAATCAATTGAAAATAGTTAAATAATTATAGAAAACTAAAAAAATTTCTGAAACTAAAGGAAAGTAGGTTGATTCATAAGGTTAGGTAAAAATTGATAAAAAGATATCCTTAAATGGAAAATTTAAGATTTAAAATATTGAGGAGGAAAAAAATATTACATATAAAGAAACAGATTAAGGGAAGAGTCCAAAGATGACTTCCCATACTAATATTGGAAGAAAGGAATGACCCAGGTTGAGAGGAAAGTCTTGAATTGAATGTTGTTTCTAAGAAAAACAAGAGGTACCTTCTTATTCCCAATTATTTATTATTTGTGAGATAACTTATAGGAAATTGAAGAAGTGTTCTTAGTATTGCTCACACTATAAAAAAAAGAGAATCTTGAGGTTGTCACTATTGGGCAGCATGAAGATACTTTCCTTTATGGAGTCTACTGACTACCATGAAATGGAAGAAGACGAGTGCTTCTCTTGGGGGGGATTGAGAATAATTTTTTATTATACTGAATTCTTGTTAATTTGGAAAATATGGATGGATTTCAAATAAGAAGTTTGAGGTATGATAATGAAACTCACAAAAATTTTCTATGATTGTATTAAATGAACTTATTAAGAGGGAGTTTTGGTTATCAAAACATGATAAAAAGGGAGAGTTTCATGACTTTTACATGATTTTTTTGATGTTTTTTTGAGATTTGTATAGAATAAAAGTTTCTTTTAAAATAATCCCCTTTTATACATCCCCCATTTGATAAATAAGAAATTATGAGCATGATATCACATACATGGTAGTGTATGGAAAACGTGGACAACCTTGGTTATATCTCTATTTTTTATACACTAGTTTTGACCACACAGACTTATAGTTGAACAACTAGAGGATATTTACTAATAAAATCGTACATTATCATCCTTCTCTTAAGAAAGAAGGGAAGAGGATGTGAGTTCCTTAATAGGAAAAGAAGATATGAGAATACTCTTACATTGACCTTTGCATTTGATTTTCAATAAGGGGAAGAAAAAGAAAATCCATCCAAGCACACATATTGATATTGAGGATTTATATTTCCAACAGATTCAAAGGAAGACATTTTTTTTACCCAAGTAAGTATTTCATTTTTTAGTAATGGTTCAATATGTGTTTATTTGAGATGATGAAGATTCTTAAAGAATTGATATGAATCCATGAGAAGTAATTAGATTTTATGCTTGATAAAAATCCATGTATGTCCATGAGACGATGCTTTTAGATTTAAGAACTAATTTGGAGAACTTCAAGACAAAGTGGAAATGTGAAGTGTGATGATTGGTAAGATGATCTTCAAAAGAATAAAATACATGTGTTGGTAGATAAAAGAGCGCTATCTATATTATTTTTGAGAATTTTTAAAGTGTTCAAGAAGGTATAGAAGTTTGATGAAGAGGTTTAAAGTTAATTTGGGATAATTTTGGAATTTTATAGATCCATATAACCAATTTTCATATAGCCAAACTTCCCACGTAGCTGATTTAGTGACATAGGAAAATCTACGTAGTTTACGAGAGCCATGTAACTGATTGATACATAGCTGATGTGAACCACATTGTCAATATGAGTCAGATAGATGATTCTATGATGTATCTAAAGTACAAATTCATGTAGCTAAAACTATGATATAGCTAAAGTATATACTTACATAGTCGATTATTGCGATGTTGCTGAAGTGCAGATTCATTTAGCCAATTCTGCAACGTAGCTCAGTGCAGATGCATATAGAAAAATCGCATAGGGTATTTCTTATACATATGATAATTGGAAATAACCACATAAACAAATGATTCATGTAGTTTGTTTTTACTATGTATGAATCTTGAGAACAATATAAGGGATTAAAAATGTAAATATTTAAATGTGGTTATATTTTAAGAAATTACTGAGATCATAATATTTAAATATCATGTAGAAAGATGAATCCCAAGTCTTTGATAGATTTAAATGAGGATTTGAATGAGAATTTAATTGTGTTTAAATGAGTTTAAACAAGAGATAAATCAAGAATCTGTGACCGATTTGAATGAGATGATCTTTCTTCTAAAAATCATGGGGTTTCCATAATTCAAAATATAGAAACATTGATTGTGATATTTTTGAGAATAACATTCACGGTGATTTTTTGAATATAAATATTTTGAAGGCATTGGAGAAAAGAGGCATGGATAGAAAATTGAGAACTCTTGTAAACATCACAATATCATTTGAGAGATCAATACATCAAGTATTGAGATGAAAAAAGGTGATCCAAAGCTAGTAGATATACCTGAGTATTCAAGGAAGTTAAGGATAATCAAGATCACACTAGATCTGGAGAAGAGTCTCAGGACCAGTGGTGTTGAAGTTCTTGAGGTATTACAAAAGTATACCTACTGATCCATCTACTCATAGAGGAATATTTTATTCCCTAGTGGTGTAGAAGCACCCAAGGATATGAAGAAGATCTTTCTATATTTAATCCTCTTTAAGAAGATATTTTCATCTTTCAATGGGTGATAAACGTAAAGGAACATAGCGGGAATCTATGTTAAACATACAGGGATTGTTTGTGGTTGTAATCACTTTTTTGATAGTGAAGAATCAGTATTGTAGGGTCTAACCAATGTAGCAATGATTAAGATTTTATATCAAACCATGTAAATAATGTGTTCTACTATCTTTCTTACTACTACACATGAAGGTGTCCCTGTGAGATATCTTTGAGTGGATCAATAACTTTAACATGTTTAAGAGGTTAAATTGGAAAGAGAGAGAATTTATAAAGATACCATTGATTCACCCCCCTCTTAGTGGTCTATCGGGCCTAGGGTATTTCAACTGCAAAGAACACTACAGGAAAACAACATTTTAGCAGCGGGTTTTTCACGGCGATTTTCAAAACTTTTGCTAAATTTTTTTCGACAAAGAATTTAGCGGAAGTTTTTAGTGGCACTTTTAAAAACCACCGTTAAATGTTTTAAAATATATTTTATAATTTTTATATAATTTTTTAAAAAAAATTCCAAAAAAAATTATAGTTAGTTTTAGCGGCGGTTTTTTAAAAAACCCGTCGCGAAATTGAAGAATTTTTTTTATAAAAAAATTTAGTTATTAATTAATATTTATTATTTATAATGACATATAGTTTATTATTTATAATTTTAATTATTTATAATGTGTAAATTAATAAATATTTATAATTATTAGTTAATAATACTTTTAAAGTGAAAAAAAATCTTCAATAAGTTGAAAATCAGACTTTGGTATCAAATGACCATATCTTTTGATCCGAGAGTCAATTTTAGCTCAACAACCAATCAAATTGAAGCTTAGAAAATGATCTAAAAAGAAATTAGATTTAAATTTAGTAGTAATTAAAAGAATAAAATTTATTATAGTTTCAATAAAATTTAGAAATCAAACTCGAACTTCAAACGGTCATAACTTTTGATCCGGGTGTCCGTTTGGGCTATACCAAATATCAAATCGATGCCTGTGATGAGCTCTACGCTGTGTAGGTCTAGGAATAGCTATTTGAGCACTATAACCCATTTATTTTCCTAATAAAGTCCTAGAAATCCTCCAAAATAGATTTTTTAGTCGCCGACCCCGATTTCTTAAAATTCAAACAACTATAACTTTTGATCCAAGTGTCTGTTCGGCCTGTACCACATATCATATCAAATCTCATTTCATGATATTCAATTTTATTGGTTATAGAGCTGAAACAGGACTCCTAGATCTGATTTTAGGGTCATTTCAGTGTTTTTAGGGATTTTCAAGTTTTTTAAGGTTTTAGAGTTTTTTTATTTATTTAATATTTATTTATTATTAATTTATTAATTTATTAATTAATTATTAATTAATTAATAAATATTTATTTATCTATTATCTATTATTTATTATCTATTAACTATTATTTATTACTTATTATTTATTATTTATTACTTATTATTTATTGATTTATTTATTTATTTAATATTTAATATTTATTTTATTTATTATTTAGTTATTATGTACACATTAACTATTAATTTATTTTTAATTTATTAATTTATTAATTTATTAGTTATTATTATTAGTTTATTATTAATTTATTAATTTATTATATATTTATTCATTAGTCATTATTTATAAATTATTTCTTAATTATTAATTAATTAATTAATTAATTATTTAATTATTTATTATTTATTAATTATTTATTCTTCATCCATTATTATTTTTATTAATTTATTAATTAATTATTAATTATTAGTTAATTATTCATTTGTTATTTATTTATTACTTATTTATTCATTATTCATTATTAATTAATTAATTATTAATTAATTTATTTAGCATTTACTTATTTATTTATTATTTATTAATTATTAATTATTAATTTATTTTTAATTTATTAATTAATTTAATATTATTAGTTTATTATTCTTTTATTATTTATTTATTTATTATTTATTTATTATTTATTTATTATTTATTTATTAACTCTTATTAATTATTAATTATTAATTATTAATTATTAATTATTTACTATTTATTATTTCTTTATTATTTATTATTTATTATTTATTTATTTATTATTTATTATTTATTATTTATTATTTATTGATTATTATTTATTATTTATTATTTATTGCTTATCCATTAGTTATTTATTTTCATTATTATTTTATTATATTATTATTTATATATTATTTATTTATTTGTTATTAATTAACTATTATTTTATTATTATTTTATTATTAAAGTCTTACTTTTTATTTATTTATTTTTCATTTTTTTTATTATTTACTTATTTAATTATTCTTTGTTTATTCCTTATACATCAGTATTATTTTATTTTATTATTATTTAAATATTATTTATTTGTTTATAATTCATTTATTCATTATTCATTATTATTATTAATTACTAATTAATTACTTTTAATTTATCTCTAATTTATTTTTTATCATATATTTATTTATTATTTATTTATTGTTTATAAATTAAATATTAAATATTAAATATTAGTTATTAGTTATTAATTTATTTTTATTTTTTTATACTATTAATTTATTATTAATGAATTATTAATTTATGTATTATTTGTTTTTTCAATATATATATATTTATATATTTGTATAAGTATATTAAATTCTATTTATTCACCACATGAAGAGCCTGCTAGAGTGGTAAAGTCTTTGGAGAATAAACAAGAGGTAAGGGGTTCAAATCTCTCATAATGCAGAATTTCTATATATGGCATGGGCATGTGCATGTGCATGGGCTTGTGCATGGACATGGACATGAGCATGATAATAATAAATAATAAATAAATTAATAAAATAAATAAATAAATAAATAAATAAATTAATTAATTAATTCTGAAAATAAATATATAAATAAATTAATTATTTATGAAAATAAATAATAAATGATAGAGGAATGCGAGAAGGATCCCCTGAAGATCCCGAGCGATGGGCATAACCTAAGTCAACCTCAAGGTTTGAATCTATTTATATATGATTCGATTCACCATGTTTCTAGCAAGATTTCGAATCTCACACATCAGGCGAAGACCTTTGAAGAGAAAGATTTGAAGGTATTATCGCCACTCTTTGGTACTTCGAGCAGAACCTTTGTTTTCCCTAAAAATCAAGTCGCACAACTAATCATCAAAATAGGGTCTACTGCCCACGTATCAAGATCGAATGGAGCAATCTCAGAATGGCTAGAACTTTGTAAGAACTCTTTCATTTCCTGTATTTCTTTATCTAAAGGCATGCAGCCTTGGAAAGTGTCAAATACGGTTTCCCGACTTGTTGTTATTTGGGGTTTTCAAGATTTCAAGTGCATTTCTTTAGGGAAAGGTTTTCATTTGCTTTTCCCTTATTCCAAGTTAAAGGTTAGGGCATGGAGTTTTGAATTAGTGAATTTAAGGCTATGAACCCTTCAAATCCACGAATGGAACATAAATTTCAACCTTAATGACTTTAAGGATTCTTTCACTCAGGTTTGGATTAAAGTTTATCGTTTAAACTGGGTTCTGTGGTATTTTGAAATATTGTATGAAATTTCCTTGATGATTGGGATCCCCATTTGAATGGAATTAGCTACTAAAAATATCAGTTTTGGTTACTTTTCTAGAATACTTGTTGAGGTTGATTTGAGTTCTTCCCTAATTGACAAGGTTTTTTTACCCACTTCTAATGATTAAATCAATCTTAGAATTGTTTATGAAAAAATGCCATTGTATTGTGATTCTTATTGCATCTTTGGGCACTCGAGATCCAACTGTCGAGCAAACATCATTTGTGCTAGATGTCTATTGAAAGGTCATGAGGAGATACATTGCATGATGAAGGAAGGTAACAAATCCTTGTAGGCGACTGTTGCTCAAATGAATGTTCAAGTTAGGAAGGAAGACCCTCAAAACTCTCACACTAGGATTTTATCTTCTGGGAATGTGCAGTTCAAATAGTTTGAGGCTGTCCAACAGCCTGGACATAAATCTCTTCATGACACCCCAAGGGATACTTTCAAACATCAATGAAATGAAAATTTCTTTATTGTGTGGGTTGATTTAGTGGAAGAGACTGAGCCATCTGGTGTGGGCCTTTCCTTTAAGGAGGCCCTAATTGGGCCCTTAGAAGATGTACAAATTGAATCTGAATCTTATGATAGTCAACTTGAGAAAGAGGTCTCATCATAGAACCATGATGATAACATGTTGAGACAGGATCAACTTATGGTTTCTTTCTGCAAAGGAAAGACCAAGTTGGAGGCTTCTACCTCGATGAAAATCAAAAGCAAAGGAGAGAAAAGGAAGCCTATTTCTGTTAAGTGGATTGAGTCCTCTTATCACTCCAATGATAGTTATGAATGGAATAAAGGAGGTATGTATGCTTCTCTAGGATTTCAAGATCCCTATGAATCTCCTACCGACATCACTTACAAGTTGGTAACTACATCTGCTCACATACAGGACCCTCCTACTACACCCGAACTCCAACAGGGGTCTACACTGGGTGATTCATTCCTCTATGGGAATTCCCATCTGCAGGCCCCCTTATTGTGGTTCCTTTTCGTTAATAGCTTCCGGCTATAGCATCTGGACTCCAATAGGAGTCTATCTCTAATAAGGCTTTCCCTCTTGGCACTCGATTTCATCCCCCTCGGTTGCAGGTCCTCATCATGTTCCCCTGCTAATGACGATGGAAATATCAAGCATGTCACTCCTACTACATCTAGACTCCAGCAGGAGTCTTTGCTGGGTGTCTCTTGCCTCCATAACAACACCCATTTGTAGGCTCCTCTTGTCGAGCTTCCTATACTCCCACATCATACCCTTGTTGTAGAATCTGGACTCCAACATGAGTCCTTAACTAGTGATGCTTGCCCTCCTGGAAACGGATTACAACCCTTTTTTCTACAGGTCCTCAACAAGTGATTCCTTCTCAGAATGATGGTGACAGTTCGCATGATGGACCAATTGTTTCTGTAGGTGCTCAAAGCATGGAAACAACCAGTCCAACCTGAAGTCTCAGCCTCAAATCAGGAAGGTAAAAAGCAATGTCAAATTCTGCAATTAATTTGACATGCTTGCTTCTACTAACAGTGAGGATGATGGAGAAAAGTAGTTCGATGCTTCTAGGTCTGAATATATGAATGAGGCTGCTATGGTTGAATCTTAGAATTATGGAGAAGGCCCATGGATGCAAGCCAAGACTTGTAGGAGGGGTAGACATCCCCAAGGTATAGGTGGACGCCTTCTACATCATAGTATGAGCACTCTCTCTAGGATGGGTTAATAGATTTTACTACTATTTCTTATGGTCCATGGGGTTTTGTATGCTACTTTATATGTTCCCCTCCTCCTTTTTTATTTATCTCAATAAAGAGCCCTTTGTGCCTCAAACCTTTTAAAATAAATAAATAAATAATAAATAATAATAAAAATAAAATAAAATAAATAAGTAAATAAATATAAATAAATAAATAAATAAATAAATAAATAAATAACGAAAATAAAAAAAATTAATTAATTAATTAATTAAGAAAAAATTAAAAATAATTTAGCGACGGTTTAAACTGCCGCTAAATACCCACTGTTAAATCGTTCTGTGATGGTTTTGAAAAACCACTACTAATTGATTGTCAGCACACGATTTAGTGACGATTTTTCAAAACCGTTGCAGAATGATTTAGTGGCGGTTTAAACTGCCACTATATGAAATAAAATCACCGCTAAACACAAATTTTGGTGTAGTGAAAGATTGTGGATTTATGTGGTATTTAAATATCCCTTGACTGTTAAGTATATTGAGATAATGATAGGATATGTATTCATATCTAGATTTGATGATTTTCATTTTAATGAAAAGATGTTACCAACATTAAAAGGGAATAATAAATTTACATTAGAAGAAGTATCATGGAAAATGAATTCATTATTACATCATGATCCTCATACAAATATGAGTGAACTTTAAGTTCAAAAGATTACAAATTTTAAAAATTTAGTAAATTAGTTTCCATATGCATTCAATGATTCAAAAAGGGTCACTAAATCATATATACGAACTGAAAATGCTCCAGTAAGAGGAAATTTACTCAAAGGAAAATATTATGGTGTTACTAATAATGATTTTAATCCATGATTGAATCATGGGAGACCACTCGGTTCAAGAGACAAAACCCCTTTTCAAAGTAAAGGGAAACAACCCATGTTGGTTGAAATAAATGAACTCAAGGATAATGTAAATTTACATGATCATGAAATTACTTAAGAAATCAATGTATCAAAAGTATCTGATCATGATCAAGAGGAAATCTCAATAAATGTTACTAACACTGAAAGATGTTGGAATCAAGTAGAGACCATTGTTGATAACACATTTTTATTTAATATGGAACTTGAAATTATTGGTGAGGATCAAAAACCAAAAAATGGTTAATGAATGTCATGATATACCTAATTGGGATCAATGGAAATATGTGATCCAATATGAATTGGACTAACTTACTAAATGTGAGGTCTTTGGGTCAATTTAAAAAACCCCTAAAGGGATTAAACCTATTTCTTATAAATGAGTATTTGTAAAAAAGATAAATGAAAATAATAAAGACAAAAGATATAAAATATAACTTAGTGCTCAAGTATTATCACAAAGACCTAGGATTGATTATAATGAAACATACTCTCCTATAATGGATGTGACAACCTTTTGATACCTCATGACATTTGTTATACATGATCAACCTGAACTATGACTGATGAATATTGTGAATGCATACCTTTATGGTAATATTGATAATGATGTTTATATAAAATTACTTGAAGGATTCAAAATGCCAAAAAAATATCCTGAATCTTGATATTTTTATTCAGTTAAGATAAATAAATCATTATATGAATTAAAGTAGTTAGGTCATATATGGTATAACCCTCTTAGTGAATATTTGATAAACGATGGTTATAAAAATGATCCAATTTGTCCATGTTCCTTCATTTAGAGTATTGGATATGAATTTGTGATCATTGTAGTATACATTGATGATTTAACTTTTATTGGAACCCTTGATGAAATTTCTAAGGTAGTTGACTATCTAAAGATGGAATTATAAATGAAATACTTTGGAAGGACAAAGTTCTACCTTGGATTACAAATTGAACAACTTGAAGATGGATTTTTTGTTAATCAATCATGATATACTGAAAAAGTCCTACAATGATTTAATACAGAAAAATCACACCTATTAAGTACACCAATGGTTTTATAATATCTTGATAGAGATAAATATTTTTTAATCCATGGGGGGATAATGAAGAACTTATTGGTCCTAAAGTACCATACCTGAGTGTTATTGGAGAACTAATGTGTCTTGTAAATAATAAAATTATTGATATATATTTTTTATAAATTTATTATTAATTTATAGTTCTTCTCCTACTCATTGACATTATGATGGTATCAAAAAGATATTAAGATACCTTTAAGGATCTAAAGATTGAAAATTATTTTATTCCAAAAGTTCAGAATCAAAATTAGTTGTCTATAATAATGCTAGATACTTATCTTATCCACATAAAGTAAGATCTCATACTAGATATTTATTTATATTTGTAGGAAATTCTATTTTTCTGAATGGCCTGAAGGCCTTATTTTTTATTGATTTTTTAGAACCCCCCTTTCAAGGGATGATGGTGAACCCTTACAAGGCCTGTAGGCTCAGATATTACAAGGCCAGTAGGCTTAGGAGATTACATGACCCAAAGGTCTTAGGGAATTCAACCAGACTATCTACAAGGAACTACCCCTCCCCAGCATCTGCATCGTGATAGAAGCTCTTCACCTTCGCATGACTGTCTGGCTAGGCTTCCCATGCAAGCACATGCTAGTCCCGATGGCATAGCCATACCCTCTCATCCTGATAATCCATTTGGATCTACTCTGGTGAGTGAAACTGCACTAAATCCTCTTATGGGGCTGCTCCTTTTTTTGTAGAGTCTGTTTGGGGAAACTGCATGTGGACCGAAGGCCTTGAGGTGGCCCAAAGGCCTTAAAGGTGGCTCAAAATCCCTACTGACCTGAAGGCCTGGGTGGCCCGAAAGCCTTAAGGACTCCAAGCCCAAACCGATGGCCCAAGGTGAATAGTTACAGCCTCTACAGTACTGAATAGTACCTTCTACATTACCTGTTACAGTACCCGCACTTTGTACAATTCTACTATAGTACCTGCACAATGTACAGTTCTGATACAGTACCTTCACAGTGTACAATCTCTACTACAGTACCTACTACAGCACCCCCCAGAAATATGCCTCTACCTGGTTTTGAACCTGGGTCTTGTGGATGCACTTAAGGATACCTCACCAACTGGGCTGAGGATCATGTGTTAGGAACTTCTATTTCTTTTAGTTCTACAAAACAAACCATTTCTATGACTTCCTAAAATCACGATGAGTTGATTGCGACTCATGAATCAAATTGAGAATGTTTTTGGATAAGATCAATTATTCATTATATAAGAAGTAATTTTGGATTAGATATGTATGATAATATTCCCACTATATTATATGAAGATAGTATTTCTTGTATAGAAAAATTAAAGAGTGTGTATATTAAAGGATATAAAACAAAACATATCTCACAAAAATTATTTTTCACCCATGAACTTTAAAAAAATGGTGATATTGATATCCAATAAATAAGATATTGTGAGAATCTTGCAGATTTATTCACAAAGGAATTACCAACCTCAAATTTTGATAAATTTATTTATAAAATTGGTATATGAATACTGAAGATTCTATCATGAATTCATGAGTGGAAAATGTAACTGTTTTAATCTTTTTCTCTTAGTTAAGTTTTTCCCATTGGGTTTTCTTAATAAGGGTTTTAACAAGGAAACACTATAGGGAATTGATATTGATTGAATTACTTTTCCCTAATCAAAGGTTTTCCCCAAAGGGATTTTCCTTGATGAAAATATTAATTTGGTATCCATACATCATAACAGACATCCAAGGGAGTGTTACATATTATTATGGATAATTAATGGTAACCGTTGGATTTCTTGATGAGTTAGTGTTTTCAACAAGACACTTCATTATGACCTGTGGTCTTCCTCCCATGTCTTGAAGACATAATTCAATAATTTTTTTTATGAAGAAATAATCAAATGATCTAATCATGGGTAGTTGAAAAAATTGCACTCTTTTTACCTTTACGATCTTTTCCTATTGATTTTTCCTGATAAGGGTTTTAATGAGGTAACATGACAAAGAATCCAACTACTTTTGAATTCACTTGTTTTTACCATAAAGTGTTGTATTTTATTTATTTTTTATTTTTTGTTCCTATTTTTATTGTTTTTATTTTTCAATGGGGTGAAATTATAAAACTATTGAATTTTAATAAAAGAACAGACATATTATTTTACATATAATAACCATGATCGAAATACAAAAAACTTAAAATTAATTCAATACATTGAAAAAATGAATAGAAGTAAGATAATATCTCAATGGATGTGGAGTTTGGATATTCATATAAATATCACATGCACCTTATTTATGTGAGTAAAACATCATGATTTTTTTATATGGTTCAACATTATCAATTTATATCTTGAACACTTTTCTTTGAAAAACTTTCAAACTTTCTTCATTTTCTTTTCTTCATAATTCTACTTATTTGAATCATAAAAAAATTCATTATTTATGTAAGAACCCAGACCTTCGTTTCAGGTACGCCTTTCCTTTTTTTGGAGTTTTTAAGAAAAATGAAGTTTCTGGAAAATTTCAAAGTACACACCGTGTACTTTCTGAGTACACGCCATGTACTCTTCTCCAGCTCGAAGCCGCGTGCTGGCCATGTCCGGGCCACACACACGGTGTGTAGAGGTGACGTGGAGGCCGATTTTGGAGGAGTATGGAAAAACCTAGTACAAGCCTTGTACTCTAGAATTACACACCGTGTGCTTTTTTTTTCACTAAACGGACCGAGGTCGCGGCTAACACACAGAAACACCTTCTTCTAGGTCCCGTTCGTCTGAGAGTGACCCATACGGCCAGATCTTTCCCGATCTCCCGCCTCTCCATCCGTTCTCCGATTCGAGAATGGTCAATTTCATTGGAATCGTAGCGGTGAGTTCTTCATTCTGCTTGAGCCTTGTTTTCTAATTCCTCCTCTTTCCCATGTTATCGTGGTTTACGTGTTTCAGGCATTTTCTCAGATCTACAACGTTCTAGGGAGAATTAGTCATCGTGGTTCAAGTATATCGATCTCCTAGGATCGAGGTAGGTGGTTTGTGCCTTTCTGTAGAAAGTCAATGGGTATTTTGTGCAAAATCCACCAATACCCTTGAATGGGGTATTGCGTGTTCCTGTTTTGCCCTTGTTTTTTTGTCTTATTTTCTTGATTGCTTGAGTAGATGTAATTGCCTATGAATATGGTAGTTTTTACTGTACCCTGGATGTTTTCCATGCTTGTTTTTCTTGTTGGCATTTGACCGCTTTCCATGCCTAGTTGTAGGATAGTGGAACTGTTGCTTTGTTATGCTGTTGAGCCTTAGAATGATAGCCAAGTAGTTCTTGAGGTTTACTTGGACGATACACGCACGTTGAGCATATTAGTTTCACAAAGGACTGTGAGAACCTAGTGTAGTAGACCACAAGGAGAATAGACGTAAGGGCTTCTCCAGAGTGTCTTTTAATACGATGCAAGACCACAAGGGGAATTGACGATGAGTGATTCCTCAGAGAGTCTTTAGATCCTTGATACGAGCCACATGGGGAATGAGACGTTGAGTGCTTCCCCAGAGAGCCTTTAGCATGATACGAGACTATAAGGGGAATTGATGGTGAGTGCTTCCTCAGAGAGTCTACTTTCTTAGCTGAACTAGAGGGGTGAGACTGTGTGTGCCTCTAAGAGGGTTGCTAGTACTTGTAAGTTGAACCATAGGGGTTAGGCTGTGAGAGATACCTAGAGGGTTACCTATTTTCTTCTTGTTGTTGGCTGTTTACTTGTGGAATTTCTATACTAGAACAGTGGACTGTGATTGCTGTGTATTTTCCCTGTTTACTGTTCCTTGTACTTTACTTGCTATGTATTCATTGACTGTTAGGAACAGATCTTTGGGTGGTTGCCTATTGATATTGTATCTCACACCCTATTTGGGACATGCTTTTGGGCCCAAGCAGATCATGTTGTTGCAGGGATAGATAAGGGCAAGCGCCCTTCTACTTCAGGTACCTGACTTGCCGGAGCTGGAGAGCATGGGACCGAGCTGAGGGTTGCGATGCTGAGGAGTTTCTCTTCTATTTTTCTTTTACTGTTGCTTTAGTACTTGTGATCAGTTTCATTTCATCACGTTGGTTTGTTTATTGCTTTTCATAAACATATGTACCATGTTGCATCATTATTAGTTTATACATTGTTTCCGCTGTTCAGTTCAGTTGTTGTATGCTGTTATTGTTTCCGTTATTGTGACTCATTGTTCTTCCGCTGTATACTTTACCAAATGAGGGCATAGTTTCCCCACTGACTCACCAAGGCCCTCACTGCTAGTCGGCAGCCTTTGGCATTTGGGGAAACATGCTTGAGGTCATGTGGTGAACCGGGTACGGGGCACCAGTGGAGGGGCTCAGGATTCGGGTCATTACAAAGTGGTATCAAAGGAGTTATTTTCTCTTTCTTTACTGTTTGGAGAATTTAGCCAGGGATAATATGGATTCGGTACTTGGTATTAAGCTATTCTCAGGAGTAACTAACCCATGTACAGGGAAAAGCCATACTACCTCATTAATTGCAGTTTGCTGGTTTTGATATTTTACGATTGATATGATTTCACCTAGAGTGATTCACATGCTTTGTGTTGTTATTTTCTTGACGATTGCGGTTCTATTTCTGTCCCAACCTGATGAGATGAGGGTATGCCATATCATGCATCATATAGGAACTTATAAAAATCACATGCCATGCATTCTTTCCATGCCATCTAGGGTGAATTAGTAATTGCATGATGTTGTGATAGACTTTGTGTATATTATGCATGTTGTTGTGATAAATGCTTGATAGAATCTCTTCTGCCTTGTTAGAGGATTGTTTGCTTCCTACTTTGCTTAAATGAACGCCAAATTTTGACTCTTGATGTGTTATGGGCCCTCTCGACTCAAACGTTGGTGGATCATGATCCTGTTTTATCTTGTCTATGACTATAGGAGATGCCAAGCTTTGATTCGTAGGGAATATGGGCCCTCACGAATCGGAATTTGGCACCTCCTTGCCTTGTTTTCTGTGTTTTCTGGGGTTCTGTTCAGTTTCAGAGCTACTGCCCAGAAAAACCCAGAATACACGGGGTGTGCTTTTTGACTACACACAGTGTAGTTTTTAGACCATGTCACTGACCGTGTGAGAAAAGACACGCAGTTGTAGAAATAACTTCAGGAACACGCCGTGTACGGTAGGTACACGCCGTGTAGTTCAGAACCGTGACCCAGCTGTGTCACTAACAACACGGTTTGGGGAAGCTCGAGTAGAACACGCCATGTTGTAAAGGAACACGCCGTGTAGTTCCGTCCAGGCACCCGGCCGTGTCACGAACAACATGGGTCGGCATTACCTTCTCTTAGACACACCGTGTGTTTTTGGGCACATGCCGTGTAGTCTTGTTCAAGTACCCGACCATGTCACGAACAACGCGGGATGGTGTCACCTTCACCTATACATGCCACGTTTGTTCAGAACACTCCGTGTAAGGTTCAGCCGTGTAGATGGCCGTGTTCTTGAAAACACGGGCCGCCGAAGCCTTGTCTAGTACACACCGTGTTTGTTTAGAACATGCCATGTAGTCTCGGATTAAGTCGGACCGTGTGGGTTAGCCATGTAAAGAGATTCGGGTAGGGGAATAGTTTTCAAGTACACGTCGTGTGTTGGGTCAACACGCCGTGTAGTTTGAGGTGTTACACGACTTGTAGGGTAGGGGTACACGCCCATGTCAGTGGCTTAAGAAGACACGCCATGTAGTTTTTATACACGCCGTGTAGTCATGTTTTGTAAACTTGTGTGTTTTCCTTCCCCTGTTCCCGTTTTGTACTCTTGTGTTTCCTGTCCTTGCTTTTCTAATCTATGGTGTGCTTTTGATCTTTTAGAGCTATGCCTCCAAGACGTCCTCCGGTTGTACGTCTGTCGTCAGGCAGTGATCAAACGCCAGATATGGCTGATCAGAGACTTCCTGCCGATCCTCCAGCCGAGCCAGCCTTGGCACCGACTGTCATACCAGTTGCAGGTGCTGATGCGCAGTTGAAGGATGGTTTTCTAGGGATGATGTAGACCTTCCAGAGAGCACCGCCTCCTATCACGACTATGGTAGACTTGACGCTAGTTTTTCAGAAACAACATCCTACCATGTTCTCGGGGGAAGGAGGACCTCATGCTATAGTGTCATGGCTGGAAGCCATGCTGACTATCTTCGAGCATCTGGAGACGCCTCCAGAAAGGCGGGTCAAGCTCACTACCAATATGCTACGAGACTCCGCCAAGAGGTGGTGGGACGTGATATCACAGGTGAGTCACTAGCAGGTTATGGCTTGGGAGGAGTTCCAACGCGTGTTCTACGACTACTTCTACCCGGAGACCCTGAGGGCCGACCGAGCCCGGGAGTTCATGAGCTTAGAGCAAGGTACTCTTTCTGTCATGGAGTATTCCTCTCGTTTCACCGATCTGCAGCGTTTCACACCCCTCTGGGATGGGAGTGGGGTGTTCTTGGCAAGTAAGTTCAAGGATGGTCTCAGGCAGGAGATCCGATCAAAGGTGAATATCTTCCAATTGACTTCCATCACTTCCATTGTCAACCAGGCACTGATTGCGAAGTGAAATCTGAGGGACTTTAGAGCTGCGAGCCAGGGAGGTTCTGCTTCCAGAGCTAGTTTTCTTCCTGATGATAGCAAGAAGCTCCGTAGAGAGTCTACACGGGGTGATCCGAGGAAGCATGATGCATCTTCAGGCAGTCAGGTGGTATGCTACCAGTGTGTCCGGTCAGGGAACATGAGGCCGCAGTGCTAGAGGGAACCCATGGAGTGTCGATCTTGCGGCAAGATGGGTCACCTTCAGCGTTTCTGCCAGGTTTTATCACCATCAGCTGGTGACCGGGGTTCTTCCATGACTCCTTGTTCAGGAGCAGCACCACCAGTTTCTCATCAGTAGGGGAACTGGAGTTCTTCCGGCCATTCGGTCCGAGGTGGAGGTCGAGGTCGTGGCAGTCAGCCTCCAGTCCCTTAGCACCAGCAGGGAGGTTCATCTCAGAGTGGTCAGCCAAAGGCGCAGAGGCGCAGTGTAGGCCAGTCTTTCACCGTGGAGCAGACCTATCAGGAGTAGGATCTCGACCTTTCTACAGTTCGAGGTACAATTTTAGTAGCCTCAGTTTTATCTTCAGCTCTTTTCGATTATGGTGCTACGCGTAGTTTTATCTCTGTTTCTGCTGTGGAGAGCATTGGTCTCTTTGTCTTTTCTTCTACCAACTTGTTGACACTAGACACACCCTTGGGGACAAGGACATCTAATGTTTGCCAGTGTAGAGAGTGCCCTCTTGAGGTTGCAAGATATCGTTTCTTATGGGATCTCTATGTCCTAGAGATGACAGGCTATGATTCCATTCTCGGGATGGACTGGTTGATTCCCTTCCAGGAAGTCGTCGACTGTTATCATCGCAGAGTGAGTTTCATTTCACCAGAGGGTGAATCTTTCCTTCATAGAGGCGAATGAGATGTTCAGGCAAGTCGAGCAGGACTCGATCATCATGGGCTAGGAAGGGTGACACCCCAGATTGCTAGTCTTTATCTGGATGATCAGGGGACTTCGCAGTTGGACTTTCCTCTAGTGGTGGATTGTTTCAGGGACGTCTTTCTAGAGGACATTTTGGGTTTTCCTCCGGAGCAAGAGGTAGAATTTTCTATTGAGCTCATTCCAGGAGCAGCACCGGTGTCCATTCCTCATTATAGGATGGCTACACGTGAGTTGAAGGAGCTCAAGAAGAAGCTGGAGGAGTTTCAGGCAAAGGGTTTCATCCAACCCAGTACTTCTTCTTGGGGTTCGCCTATCCTGTTTGCGAAGAAGGAAGACGGTACCCTTCAGCTTTGCGTGGATTATTAGAAGTTGAACCAGTTGACGGTCAAGAACCAATATCCCTTGCCGAGGATCGATGACCTCTTTGATCAGCTTCGAGGATCCCGGGTGTTCTCAAAGATCGACTTGAGGTCCGGTTATCATCAGTTGCGCGTTAGACCATCAGATATACCTCTGACCGCCTTCGGAAATAGGTATGGTCTATACGAGTATACAGTCATGCTGTTCGGTCTCATGAACGCGCCTGTAGTTTTCATGGCACTGATGAACCGAGTGCTCCATCCTTACTTGGATTCCTTCTTTGTGGTCTTAGTGGACGATATCTTGGTGTAATATCACACTCGACAAGACCATGACACACATCTTGAGATCATTACGAGTACACTAAGAGAGCATCAACTTTATGCTAAACTCTCTAAGTGCCACTTTTGGATGGATCAGATTCACTTTTTGGGTCACGTCATCTCAGAGGCAGGAGTATCTGTGGACCCAGAGAAAGTGAGAGCTGTAGTCTCCTGGGAGCTACCGAAGAACGTTTTTGAGGTGCAGAGTTTCCTAGGGATGGATGGATACTACAGACGCTTCATTCAGGACTTTTCACGCCTAGAAGCACCTTTGAAAGGACTGACCAAGAAGGGGGAGAAGTTCTTATGGTCAGATTCTTGTGAGTCAGCCTTTCAGGAGCTGAAGGGAAGATTTATGTCAGCGCCGATACTAGTCTTGCTAGAGCCAGGCAAGAGATACACTATTTATTATGATGCTTCAGGTATCGGGCTAGGAGCTGTGCTTATGTAGGGAGATGGAGTCGTTGCGTACGGGTCTCAGTAGTTGAGGCCACATGAGAGGAACTACCCGACACACAATCTGGAGTTGGCAGTTGTTGTTCATGCCTTATGCTGTTCGAGACACTATCTTATGGGAGAGCACTTTGTGGTCTTCACTGACCACAAGCGCCTCAAGTATATCTTCACTCAGCGTGATCTGAATCTGAGGCAGTGCAGGTGGGGCGAATATCTTCAGTCTTTTGATTTAGATCTTGCCTATACACCAGGAAAGGGCAACACAGTGGCAGATGTGTTGAGCAGGAGAACTCAGATTCAGGCAGTTCAGGAGGCCAGCAGTGAGTGGCAGCTTATGGCTCTATTCTCTGAGATGCATCTGGAGGTGCACGACAGACAGGGACATACCATCCTATCTTCTGTAGCTGTTACCTCTATGCTACTTGATTGGGTATGGATGAGGTATCTATTAGACTCACAAGTCTTAGTACTGCGGGAGGGTGTGTCGGGAGAGGACCCTCTTCCTGGATGGACAGTGGGCGAGGATGAGATATTGTGTTTCCAGGGATGTGTATGGGTGCCAGCAGACATACGCGAGGAGCTGATGTGGGATTTTCATTCCTCAGTTTGGGCAGTTCATCCTGGCGTCACCAAGATGTATCGAGATCTTCATCACCAGTACTGGTGGCCATGTATGAAGAAAGATGTTGCTGGTTTTGTCATGAGATACTCTACTTTTTAGCAGGTGAAGGCAGAGAATCAGTGACCAGCATGCGTTTTACAGTAGTTACCCATTCCATAGTGGAAGTGGAACGATGTTGCGATAGACTTCGTGACCAGGTTTCCAAGTTCGCCTCAGGGGAATGATGCTGTTTGGGTCGTCGTCGACAGACACACGAAGGTTTCTCACTTCTTTCCGATCAAGGATAACTTCAGTGTTGATGATCTAGAACGACTGTACATTAGAGAGATCATTCGTCTTCATAGAGTTCCACACTCCATTGTTTCAGATAGGGATGCGTGCTTTACTTCCCAGTTCTGGCAGAGACTTCAGAAGTCTTTGGGTACCCAGGTACTTCTGAGTACGGCATACCATCCCCAAACTAGTGGCCAGTCCGAGCGCACGATCCAGGTACTTGATGATATGCTCTGAGCTTGCATCCTAGACTTTGGCGGTTCTTGGGAGAATCATATACCTCTGGTGGAGTTCACCTACAACAACAGTTTCCAGTAGACCATTCAGATGGAACCTTACGAGGCTTTGTACGGTAGGCCATGCCGATCTCCCTTATGCTGGCTGGAGGCAGGAGAGGGAGCTTTGCTGGGACCTCGTCTTGTTCAGGAGACCTCAGAGCAGATAGAGATGATTCAGAAAAGGATGACTACAACATAGTCTCGGTAAAAGTCTTATACTAATCAGCAGAGACAACCTCTGGAGTTCGAGGTCGGGGATCAGGTTTTCCTGCGTGTCACACTGAGGTTGGGACATAAGAGGATTTAGAGACAAGTTAATCTTTCACCGCGGCACGTCGGACCTTTTGAGGTTTTGGAGAGAGTTGGGCTGGCCGCCTATCGGTTGCAGCTACCCCAGAGGTACCAGGCCATGCACGATGTCTTCCATGTATCTCAGCTCTGACGTTACTTTTCAGACCCGTCTCATGTCTTTCAGCCCGAGGAGGTTGAGCTAGAAGCGGATGCATCTTTTGAGGAGCATCCCATCCAGATTGTCGATCGCAGTATGAAGGTCCTCTGTGGGTGGTTTGTCCCTCTTGTACGGGTGCTATGGCAGCATGGGCGAGTATAGGACGAGACCTAGGAGAGAGAGGCCGATGTACGATTGAAGTGGCTGGAGCTGTTCAGGGTTTCTTCTTCTACGCCTCACTAGGGAAATTCGGGGATGAATTTCTTTAAGGGGGGAAGTTTGTAAGAACCCGGACCTTCGTTTCAGGTATGCCTTTCCGTTTTCTGTATTTTTTAATAAAAATGAACTTTCTGTAAAATTTCAAAGCACACTCCGTGTACTTTCTGAGTACACACCGTGTACTCTTCTTCGGCTCGAAGCCATGTGATGGCTGTGTCCGGGCCACACACACGGTCTGTAGGGGTGACGTGGAGGCCAATTTTGGCAGAGTATGGAAAAACCTAGTACACGCCGTGTACTCTAGAAGTACACACCATGTAATTTTTTTCACTAAATGGACCGGGGTCGCGCCTAACGCACAGAAACACCTTCTTCTAGGTCCTATTCATCCGAGAGTGACCCGTATGGCCGGATCTTTCCCGAGCTCCCGCCTCTCCGCTCGTTCTCTAATTCAAGCACGGTAAATTGCATTGGAATCACAACTGTGAGTTCTTCCTTCTACTTGATCCTTGTTTTCCAATTCCTCCTCTTTCCCATGTTATCGTGGTTTACGTGTTTCAGGCGTTTTCTCAGATCTACAGTGTTCTAGGGAGAATAAGTCGTCGTGGTTCAATTATATCGATCTCCTAGGATCGAGGTAGGTGGTTTGTGCCTTTATGTAGAAAGTCGATGGGTATTTGGTGCAAATTCCACCAATACCCTTGAATGAGGTATTGCATGTTCCTGTTTTGACCTTGTTGTATTGTCTGCTTTGCTTGATTGCTTGAGTAGATGTAATTGCCTGTCAATATGGTAGTTTTTGATGTACCCTTGATGTTTTCCATGCTTGTTTTGCTTGTTGGCATTTGACTGGTTTCCATGAATAGTTGTAGGATTGTGGAATTGTTGCTTTGTTATGCTGTTGAGCCTTAGAATGATAGCCAAGTAGTTCTTAAGGTTTACTTGGACGATACACGCACGCTGAGCATGTTAGTTTCACATAGGACTGTGAGAACCTAGTGTAGTAGACCACATGGAGAATAGACGTAAGGGATTCTCCAGAGTGTCTTTTAATACGATGCAAGACCACATGGGGAATTGACGATGAGTGATTCCTTAGAGAGTATGTAGATCCTCGATGTGGGCCACAGGGGGAATGAGACGTTGAGTGCTTCCCCAGAGAGCCTTTAGCACGATACGAGACTATAGGGGGAATTGAGGTGAGTGCTTCCTCAGAGAGTCTACTTTCTTAGCTAAACCAGAGGGGTGAGACTGTGTGTGCCTCCTAGAGGGTTGCTAGTACTTGTAGGTTGAACCACAGGGGTTAGGCTGTGAGAGCTACCTAGAGGGTTACCTGTTTTCTTCTTGTTGCTGGATGTTTACTTGTGGACTTTCTATGCTAGAACTGTGGACTGTGATTGCTGTGTATTTTCCCTGTTTACTATTCCTGTACTTTACTTGCCATGTATTCATTGACTGTTAGGCACAGATCTTTGGGTGGTTGCCTACTGGGATTGTATCTCACACCCTGTTTGGGCCATGCTTTTGGGCCCAAGTATATTATGTTGTTGCAGGGATAGATAAGGTCAAGTGCCCTTCTACTTCAGGTACCTGACTTGCTGGAGCTGGAGAGCATGGGACCGAGCCGAGGCTTGCGATGCTCAGGAGTTGATCTTCTGTTTTTCTTTTGCTGCTGCTTTAGTACTTTTGATCAGTTTCATTTCAGCATGTTGGTTTGTTTATTGCTTTCCATAGACATATGTACCATGTTGCATCATTATTAGTTTATACATTGTTTCCGCTGTTCAGTTCAGTTGTTGTATGCTGTTATTGTTTCCGCTATTGTGACTCGTTGTTCTTCCACTGTATACTTTACCGAATGAGGGCATAGTTTCCCCACTGACTCACCAAGGCCCTCGCTATTAGTCGGCAGCCTCTGGCGTTTGGGGAAACACGCTTGAGGTCATGTGGTGAACTGGGTATGGGGAACCAGTGGAGGGGCTCCAGATTCGGGTCGTTACAATTTATATATATTCCATTGAAATAATTTGATAGTTAGGATATTTAAATGTTGTTTCCAAAACATAATTGGTACAACATGTCATTTAATTTGTGATTTTTATATAGCATGGGTGAAAATTATAAAAGTTTACTTTTATCAGTGATTATTTTATAAATGATAAAAGTTATACCTTTATAAGAGTTTTTTTTAATTCCCCAACTCGAACTACTGAGTTCAAACCAGAGATCCACAAGACCTCATGCATGTCTCTCTATATGTAAGAGGCTACCGATTAGTAATGAGGGCCTGAAAACCATTAGTGTGAAGACTTTACCATCAACATCATGTCCTTACACTGATAATATAAATAAAATATAATAACTTAGAGTAAACAAGGTGGGAGAAAAATAATATCCAATGGAAAAAATCACATATAATAAATGGGATCCCTACATGGAAAGATAAACTGAAGTATATAGAGTGAAAGAAAATAAATAAATCAACCCATAGAAAATCCTATGGATTATGTCCTGATCCCTCTACCAACTTCTTGCTCCATAGCTCAACCGTCCACTATGAGCCCCTTACCCTTTCCTGGATCCCTATATATGAAATCTGCATGTGCACTAAGATACTCATACGAGGTGTGATTAATAAAGCCTAGTAGGACACCACCAATTCATCCTTAACAAGTGTAATCATGTATAATAGGTGTATTCCATGATAACATAAATGTTCGAGCAAGCATAAAAATCATATACCAAGCACTCGTGTGGTAACAAAGCTACTATAAGCCCTATCTGTACCTACTTCGGCTCCATGCCGGAAGTAATATCAAGATATCAGAGGTAAATAAGAACTAGATACAAGGCTAGTAAAAATACTACTCTACATCGTGTGAATATGATACTCGATATACACTAGACATCAAATGACTCATGCTACTCAACAACCACTAGGCATTGAGTGACTGTGCTACTCAACATCCACTGGGACTCAAGTAAACATGCTACTTGGAATCCATTAGGCATCTAGTGAATCACATGACATCCAAAATGTATCATCATATCCCTATCATATTATTTGGTCTATCATCACCATTTTTTCAATTTGTGCACAATCCCACTCCATGGGATAACCATGTCATGATAGTCCACCTATTTTGAGCACCAAGTTCAACACCTTCTAAGGAATGGTAACACACACTATAGGGTGGAGCATACAGAGTAAGCATAACATATCATCATAGGAAATATTAGAAACATAAAATACACGTGATCAATATCGTACATGAACAGAAATCTATAATCACATTCATGTCATCAAGTGTCATAAACTAGTCTCACAGGCTACACCCACCCACATATGATCACAATCAAGAACAATCAACAAATTATTCCAACAAAAGAATCATACCAATTAAAAATATATATACAATATCCCAAAATGGTAAGGAAATTTCCACCTCAGGGTTGTTTATGAAGTACTCAAAGTTTCTTCAAAGGATCGAAGACTGGACCACATCATACACCCACAAAGAATGAACTCACACTTAAAGGATACCTAACTTGGGTTCTGGTTCATCATGAAAGTGGTTTAAAAAAGAGACTTAAGAATATTCCCCATCAATAAGGGTGGTTTTAGAATTAAATACCTTAAGTATTCCACCAATATAACTAATTATGAGGTATGTCTAAGGATAGGTCTCTAATTCATCAGATCTATTGTTGATCGAGGAACGAATCATGAAATCCTCACCAATTCTAGAAGAGAACCTCAGGTATAGCCAATAGTCATTGAACTATAATCAATCCATCAATAAAAATATATTCAATATGACATTTAAAGAATAAGAATATCTCATGATGATCATTCTAAATAAACTTACCCGGAAACGTCCACCATTCAGGTGGAAATAAACTCTGATCAAAGGGGTCATCATTGACATGTTGAAACCAACATAATTCTAGAAATGATTCAAGAATACATAATTATTTGGTATAAGCATTCATATATTGGGCAGCATCATGTTGGATCTATGAATCATCTCAAGAGAAAATGGGGAAATCCAGAAGATACTTGAAGAATAGAGGGTTTTACATCACACACCTCAATTCCAGATCATCAACCTTCTTGGATTCACTTAAATCAAGCTTTGGAGAAGAGGAATTAATTAGTTAAGGCTAGAGGAAACTTAGAAATCAAGAGGGATTGTTATATAAAGAAGAATGGTTAAAAATAAACCATAAATGGATGTTAAAAAGTATTTTAGACCATTAATTTCACATGCAGATGGTTTGGTTTCACAATTTCTCAAACTGTGTACCCCTTACTATGCTTCTGGACAAGCCACATGGTTTGGCCAGATGTTTTGAAAAACTATATGCTAACCATGTGAGGCATTCTACCTATTCCTAGGCAGCCACATGGTTTGGGCACACAGTTTTTCAAAATGTGCTCCAACCATACTATTGGAACTGAATAGGGTCACACGGTTTGTACTAGAGGGCCACACAATTTTTCAAACTGTATGAATTACCCATTCACCTCCCCTTGGGCCACTAACTCTAGTTGTATGGTTTCCCAGAGAATTAGTATGGTTTGGACAAACTATTATCAAATCGTACACCCTTGAAAATCCCTCTAAAACTCCATGAAACCATCCAAAACCCCCCATAACTCTACCCAATCAAAACATGGTTCAAAAACATAATATTAAAGGATAAAATTAACTCATAACACACATGAAAAATCTGAGGGTTTTATAGTTTTATTTAACATTGATAAATTTAAATTTTATCAATGTTAGCAGGAATACTGATGAGATATGTATTTATTTATTTAAAGTAAAATATTTATATATTTTGTTTGTAATGAAAGATTTGAAACTTTAATGTTTAAATGAATAAATTAATTGAACTTTTAAAATTCTAAATATTTCCATATAATAATTATTATATATTAGTAATAATCTATATATATGCATGTCATGTTTTTATATATATAATAATAATTAATTTTAGTTTATTTATATAGAAATTACAATAAAATTAACATTATATGCATTTTATATAGTTGTATATACACACATATATATTGATTTCACATGCACACACACACACACACACATGTCCTCAGGTTCTTCAAACATGCACCTGTACACACACATATTTATATGTGAATAAATAAAATCATATATATATATATATATAAATAAATAATTGAAAAAATGAAAAACTTCAAATATTTAAATGAATTTATAAAATGAGTTTATATTTAGAATTAAAGTAATTCTAAAATTAAAATATTTTATATATTATTATAATACTAAAATTAATAATTAATATTTATATTTAAGTAATTAATAATGTAAATTTCTTTTAAATATTTTTGCATGTATACATGTAATTATTTATGAATATAATTATACATTTATATAATTAATATATTTTAAAAATATTTTTTCATTTATATAAATAATAATAATTTAAATTATAATTAATACTTTTTAAATGTAATTAATAATTACTTTTTTATACAATAAATATAATATATACATATATAATCAGTAATAATAATATATCTTTACATTTGAAATTATAAATCTATTTAAATATGATTATTCAAATTCTTATTTTAATTTTATATTTTATAATTAATAATATATTGTTAATAACATTTATACATTTATATTTTCCATGTGGTTGGTAAAAAAAATTATATTATTACATATGTATTTTATATATTTATTCTTAAAATAATAATAAATTAGTATTATTTAAAATATAATTGATAACAAATTTAATATTAACTGGTAATATATTGAAAATAATCCTATATAAATTGAAATATAATTATTTATATTTTTAAATATAAGTATAAATTTTTTAAAAGTAAATATATATTCAATTACATAATTATTAAAAAAACTATATATTATTAAAAATATTTAAATACAATTAATATTAACATTTTATAGATATATTTAATATTATATACATTTATGAAAAAATAATTACATTTTAATAAGATGTATATAATTAAAACATATTGAGGGGGGGGGGGGCGATGCAGACTAGGGCTTGAGAGCCTCTCTGTAGAGACAACAACGACTTCTAGATTTTATTTGCAATCATGGTTCTTTCGCACCATCTAGGATTCAATATACTATTTAGCAGGCCTTTGACTCAGCCTAAGGATTCTTTGATTGTGATTCTTGATCTAAAGACCCTAACCTTAGTATCCCAAAGTTGGTGGTTACTTGATTAAATTGAGTCTAGATATAAGTGATCACATCCCAAAAAAAAACAAATAGTTTAGTAGTCTTGGAAATATATATATATATATATATATATATATATATATTTATATATATATTTGAATTTCACATTACATTTGAAAACATAAAATAAAACATAGTATTTTCTTCGAGAACACCACTATTCCCTTTATCATATCCCTACATATAAATCACAATACATTTCCTAGCATATTGGGGAAAGGAAACATAAGAAAGGGGCGAGATCAGATGCTCATTAAAGGTATGCGTACAACAGAAGCTATCATGAATACATATGACATAGTCATTGTGAAAAGGTAAATAAATAAAAACACATTCCATTTAATCAATAACTTGATCATAAAGAATAATATAGAAGGAAGAAATGATGATCAAAATAGTTCCATATAAATAATCACATGATCTTGAAAATTATCCCTGAATATTCTAACTAATCGAATAATCTCATGGCCATCAATTACTAATATAACAATGAGAGAATGCACAATTTATAACATCATAAACATACCGTCAATGCCTAATTTCAAGAAATATTACATAAATGGATAATACCTCATCCAAATTCCCAAGCTAGTTTGTCTCATGAGGCCTACCAATGCATCAATGATCTATAGCAGGCCCTTCCTGTCACTTTCTAAGTCAAATGATGTCCTCATATGAAAGAGGGGAAACATAATCAATGTAAATATTCATATTAAAAAACTAGCATACAAAAAGTTAATATTTTCCTCAATTAATAAACATAATCAACATAAAAATTCATAATGGAAAACTAGCATACAAATGTTAATAATTTCCCCAATCAATAAAGACGATCAATATAAACATTTATATTGGAAAATTAGCATACAAATGTTAATAAATTCAGTAGTTAATAAAATAACTTTCAAATTAAAACACTATATGTATAAATGGTATAAAATTTAGGCAATAATCATATCCATGATATAAATAATATGGATAGTTAATGGGAATACAATGTTCAATGTTCACAAGAAAGTGAATGTTTCAAGAGAAAGTTAATGACTAGAAAATTAATTCAAAAAGTGAATTCCAATACTTTCCTTGGTCAAAATGATCATAAAATATCTATATAAATAATAAGGGTGGTATCATTACAATATTTACCCACTGAATTATAGATAAAATAAGGGGTTTTGACATTGAAAAACCACTTTTAAAAACTAAAAATTTACAGAATTTTAGGAATTTTTTTTAAAGGAATGATGAAATTTTTTAATGTAATCTTAAAATAATTGAGTAGTCATAACGGTGGAAAATTCCATACATGCTGTTAAAAACATTCCTTTCTCACTGTTGTAAAAAGGTTAAAAGGTACCTGTTTTAGAAAAATAAACGAAGAGTAATTTAAAACCATTTTTTAAAAATTAAAAAATGGTTAATTTTTTTAATAAATCATTTGTATAATTTTAAAATCATTATTTAAAACATTTTTAGAAAACATGGATTTTGAAGAAAAAATATTTTCAACCAATAAAGGAAATAAGGTCAAATTTTTTTAAGACATTCTCTCAATAATTTCAAGTACAAAAGAGATTAAAATGGTACCATTGATTTAAAATTTCATGAATAACCATATGAGAAGAAAATATATTTATTTTAAAATATAAATATCAAATAATTCCCCCAATGGAGACTTAAATAAAAATAATTCTGAATAATACTGAGATTTTTAAATAAACCCTTACAACATTGGTAAATTTTGAATCATACCCCCCGTAACTTCAAAAGAAAATTTAAATACCCTGGATATAAATATATTAATGATATAACATATCAACTAGGTATTATATACACCACATAAAATAAATAAGTGATGATTATGACATATGTCACTTGGAAATCAAAGTGAGATGAAAAACACTTACATGTTGTGATAACTTTTGAATTATAATCTCCATGAAAGAAAAACTTTAAATGAAACTTTAAATATCATGAAAATAAATATATTAATTATATAACATTTCAATAGGGCTATATATACACCTCATAAAATAATATAGGTGCATAACATAACATATGTCCCATATAAGACAATTTGAGACAAAAATCCCTAACATCAGGTTTGATTTCCCTTGTACAAGTTTGGAACTCATGTAAAATAAATATATATTTATTATAATTATATTTAAGAACTATAATAATATATATAATTACATATATTATTTACCTATAACTTTTTATCACCAGTTTATCAACAATTCTTGGTTAAAATCACTATTCCGGGTGATAACTACTTTGTTTTTCATGTGTGTTTTGGTTTGGTATTTTCGGTCCTTGTACATTGATCATAGTTCCATCATATAAATAATTTTAAACACGATATAAATATATTATAAATTAATTATATAATTATTTATAATATTTCATAAAATTTAGAGATAGAAAAATGAAATACACTGTTCATGGAGATGGTAGGTTGTACGTACGCATGATCCCTATTTCCATTTTTTTAATAGATGGAAAGAAAGAAAGTTAAATAATATTTCACCTTTATAGAATAATTATTATATCATATATATCATATATAAATTCATTAAATCTATTCTTACTACCATCCATTTCAAAATAAAATGAAAAATGTTTCACATCGCTTTCTGGAGGCGGTAGTCCACACGTACACATGAGTGACGTTATTGTTTTCAAAGTATTTGAAGGGAAGAAGGTATATGTGATATTATAATTATAGAAGTATAATTATTTAATAAATATAATATATATACATTAAATCCATCATTATATCTATTCATGAGATGTAGTGATGAAAAATAAATTACATCATTTTATAATTATTTAATAAATATAATATATATACATTAAATCCATCATTATATCTATTCATGAGATGTAGTGATGAAAAATAAATTACATCAGTTTACGAGGCGGCAGTCCATTGTATACACGATCAACCATTTTGTTTCCCAATTTATGGAATATGAGATGTATATAGGTTATGAAATTAACATAATAAGATATAAATATATGGTATATAATGGTTTTAGTATTTTATCATATTTTATGGTGATTTAAATGATTCAAAGTATTAAATAAAATGAAAATTCATGGTTAAGAACTATACCTCTTCTTTGGACAACCTCTTTAGGTTTATAACTAAAACCATCCTATATTGGTTTTATGATAAAAAAATGACTCTAGGTCATGTTTAGAAATGTAATTAATTTATTTTGGTAGTAATTTTATGAACCAAATGGATTTATAAGTGGTAATAGGAGAGGATAGGGGGTTCCCTTTTATAAGTTGAGGGAATGACACACTTGGAATTTTTGAAAAGAATAAATTATACCCACATTTTTAACATAAAAAAGGAAAAAATGGCTCATTATAGAACCTTAGATTATATAAGGTCAAAATATGGCCATAAAATAGGAAATGGAAAATTTTTTAGGTCATTTTAACCTTTATCTTTTTAGTTTAACCCCCGGTAAACTTGTTTTAACCTTAACTGTTGTAATTAATTTTTATTGTTTTTACTATTCATTATGACTAAAATTTAAGTTTAAATTATTAAATAACATAAATTATTACCATTAAAAAAATGTAATAACTTTTTTTTAATTCAAATAAAATAATTGGCATAATTTAATTTAAAATTAAACCCACATGGGTGTCGAACAAACAACTTTCCAAAGAAAAGTTTTCTAAAGTACAAAAAAGTTTTTAAACCAAAATTCAAATTGAAATTCATTAGGAAGACATAAAATGGATTAATAATAATATAATTGGAATAATTTTACTTTTAAATAATTTTTAAAAAAATTGTAACTTTTAAATTCTTTAAATAAAAAGACATTTTTCAATAAAAAAACATTATTTTCACTATTCATCGAAAAATTAATATTTTCCAAAAATTCTCAAAAATTACATCTAAGATAATTTTTAAATTCTTATTTAAATAATTTAGTTAATTTTTTCAAATAAAATTTCTAAAATTGGTAAAAAATAATTATAAATGAGTGCGTAAAATGCGGCAAAACCATTTTTTAGAGAAATGCAGTTCTTAGGCATAAAACTAAATTTATTCTTATATCATGATTTGAAAAAATGTTAGATGAATAATAAAACATCCTATTGAATATATAATATATAAATTTTATTAAAATAATTCATAAATAGTGATTAATTTAATTTATTATAATAAAACACGTTGTTTACATAAAACCACTTTTTAAAAAAACATTTCTTTTAATTTAAAATAATTTTTATTTTCATTTCTAATTAATTTATAACCAATTAATTTATTTAGTACATGTTTAATCTATATACTTTTCATAATTTATATATTCCTATTTATATCCTTCAATTTAACATTATAAGGACCCAACCTTAAAACATTACATAATCTTGAATTAAATGAATAATTCACATTGAGGATCTTTTCAGGTTTAGAGTTTTATAGAATTAGGATATAACTATTACATCTCAAAGATTACAAGGTAGACACATCTACTCAGTTTCCATTTTTTTCACAAAATATAAACTCTTGAACAAAAGAGTCATGTCTAGTTCCATGTTTTAGACATCATGACATTTCCTTGATCCCATCCTTGACTGTATTCCACTTTAAGTCCTATGGAAAACATTTCAAAAACTTGGGATGCGCACAAAAAGCTCAATAAGGGATATAAAAATACGGAAAGGAAACATTAGTCCACGTATACATAAGAATCAATGAAAACACACTTTAATCATAAAACATAAGCACTTTAGCATACCTCATGAAATCATAATATTTATGAATGAATCATAGAAATCATAAGACGTAAAGGTAACTTGAGGCATTCATTACATTCTTACATAGGGAGTAACCCTCATGGTTATGTTTGGAATACCCATCACAGTATATTTCCTAAATCTCTTCGGAGAAACCTTAGTGTTTAACTCCTTCACGTTACCCAATGCATTAGAGAGCGATCACGGGCTCACCCACCCTAAGTTTATCACGAAACCACCCGTCTTCATAAACAATGCCCAAGAACCATAACATAATCGTATCACATAAAACATGAAATAAGGAAACATAACATTTCCACATTTCAATCACAAGATATCAAAAACACATTGATATAATAAAAACATTATCAAAACCATTTTCAATACCAAAATTAAAGAAAACTAAAACATGGTATTTATTTTTCATTTAATTAAAATGTTATGGCTTGTAGAGAAATCCGAAACTCAAATAATGGTCACGACGACGGAGAAGTCATTGTCCCCGCATACGTAAGACAAAAACATTCCTTTTGTAGTTTAGTAAAACACTTCATACAAAAAGATTAATTTTGAATAAAAGTAAAATTAAAATGGTTTTATAAACCATATAAAAGAAAGTTTTGTATAAAACAAAATATGCCTCAATGAAAGGAGATTGAGATGAAGTTCCTTACAAAGACGGTATCCTTAGATTAAGGAAAATCAATTACATAATTATGTGTGAAAAATATAAATACACCCAATATATGTGGATATTAAGTGTAAAACAATCAGATTTCATCAACACATATTCATAGCATAACATAATCAAGAATTAGAGGTTTAACTCAAAGAATTGAAATTGGGTTAAGAAGTCCCCTTACATAAATTCGACATCCTAACGCCGTCACTTTAAAATTCAGAAAATGAGATGATGAGAGATAAAAAGGGTATCTCATCACTTGGACATAACATTTACTAGAGTAAGGATATATAAGAACATATACCAACATAAGAAGATGTAAATTAAAAGACCTAACAAAAAGAAGTCTTTAAAAAGAGGAGGGTGAAATGTTCCCTTACCGATTTGGGTAACTTTCGAAACGTACACCCCATGAAAGAAGGACTATACAAAATTGATGTAAATAATCATAAACGAAATTATATTACACAAAGAGTAGAATAATGTGCTGTAAATACAGCAATAAAAGGAAATGTTGGAAAATGTAGCATAAATCTCACGGAAATAAAAGTGAGATGAAAAATCCCTTACAAAAACTCGGCAGCCTAACAACGCCACTTAAAACATCCAAAAATGGATTTATGAGATCAAATAGGGTCTCTCGCAATATGAACATAAAAATTACAGAATGATGAATATAAAATAACATCCCCAAATATAATAAATATGAGCTTAAAAGAAATGACATAAAAGAGAGTATTTAAAAAGAAATAGAGAGGTAGGATCCCTTACCTCAAGTCCGAATCGTCTTGTTCGTTTCTTTATATTCCTGAATAATAAAATTTGGTAAATTTATAATTTCTAAGTAACTCCTTTAAATTTTATTATTCCATTCATATCACTTATTATAATTTTATAATAATTAGTTAATTATGTGAGTTCATATCAGACGTTTTTGTCGATGTTCGGTACATGAGTCAAAAATGAACTTGTTTGAAAAGAATTGTTCATGTAGTTATAAGTACATCTTCCCCAGAATAGTATTAATGATTTAAATATCATATATATCCAGTATATATTCATTTTATACTATTCCATAACATTTGGAGATAAAAATTAAATGCACCGTTCATGGAGACGGTAGGCCGTACGTACGCATGAACGCTACTTTCATTTATTTGTCATATTAATGGAATTAAAACTAAATGAGAGATATATATATATTATAATTCCAGAATTATATTAATAATTTATATGTAATATATATCATGTATATCCATTTTATATATGTACTTATAATAATACATAACATTTGGAGACAAGAAATGAAATGCACCGTTCATGGAGACGGTAAGTCGTACGTACGCATGAACGCTACTTTCATTTTTATTTAGTACTTTAATGGACTGAAAACAATATTATACATAATTATATTATAATTACAGTATAATATCATATATAATATCATTAAATCCATCTTTTATACATCCCACATATGGCATTAACGATTCAAATCACTTTGAGGGGGCGGTAGTCCGCACTTCCTAAAATGAAATTATCGCGTTTACCCATTATGGAAACCATAAAGGTATGACATAAAATAAAAATACAGAAGCATAAGGAAAACATAAACATAATATATATCATATATAAATATAGTGAAATATTAATGTCCACCATGAGGGGTTTTAAAAGAAGATTGATCAATCATCGTCTCGTGAGACAATAATTCACCACCCACCAAAACAATATGTTCTTAACCATTAGATGGAGGTGTGTGTATGTGTAGCTCAAAGATTTCTCATAAAAACATCATAATATATTTAAGATACTATTGTTGTTACAAAATGAAGGGCAAAAAGTGTTTAGGGGGTTGTAGAAGAAAAATAAAACAAAATAACATAAGAGAAGTCATTACCTTTAAATCGGGTAACTCCCTTTGGTTTGAACCAAAAGGGTTTTTTGAAGAGCTTTCTGCCTAAGGTAAGGATTCTAGGATGAAGAGAGGTATGTGTAGAGATAAAATTAGCAGAGTTTGGTCGAGCAAAAGGCTTGAGAGGTGTGGGTAAGGGGGTAGAGGTGGAGGCCTTTTATAAGAGGGAGGAGGGGCACTCTTGGAATGTCTTGAAATGTTACTTTATTATAAAATGGTTTTCGGATATTAAAGGTCCCAAAATTATATATTTCTAGGATAAGGTGATAAGGGTTATAAATAAACCCATACAATAGGTTTTTGACAAGTTTAATTCTTATATTTTACCTTATCTTCTCATTTTATTTAAATCGTTCATTAATGAGGTAATCACTACATCATCATGTTGTCATAAATAAATTTATTTATTTAATGTCTAAAAATTATAAAAAAATTACTATCATGCATGAAATATTTTTATATTTCCAATTAGTATTTATAGTCTAAGAGATCATTTATATAGACAAAATTAAAATTGTTTTACTTAGGTGTTACATACTTTGGTTACATTTTCCTTTCCTTAAAAAAATATGATAAAAGGTCACTATCTCACTAAAGTGATTCCATGGGGTCCCAAGGTTGGCACAAGGCATACCATGGTCAGACATGACACCAAAAATAGCATTAGGACACATTTTGGGTTCATATTATATTTTTATGATATTATTTTATTACCCTTAACTACCCGATTACTAATTAAACACGATAATTAAAGATAATTACCGTCGTTACTATTCATAATGTCCAAATAAAAAAGAGTCTTAATTAAATAATTTGGACCTTTTGATTCCAAATATGGAATCCATTTTATCAAATTCCAAACACAGAAATTGCTGTAATTAATTTAAAATAATTTCCGCTGTCAAAACCAAAGACGAGTTTTTAAGAAGTAAAATCTATCAAAAGATTGATTGGTTTTTACATCCAATTTAAAAGTGAAATTACATCCAATGTCCAAAATTGTATTAAATTATAAAAACATAATTAAATTAAACATTAAAACCAAATAAAATGACAATCTAACTATATAAATAAATTGGATGAAAATGCAGTTTTGAATAAAAATGCAGTTTTTCACTATTCATTGAAAATGAACATTTGTCAGAAAAATACCAAAAATTCACCCTAAGCTATATGTGATATTCCAAATTAAAAAATGATATCAATTTTACCAAATTAAAAACATAGAAGTTTCATTAATTAATTTTATAATCAATTCCCGCTGTCAAAACAAATAGCGTGTTTTTAAGAAACAATATATATTAAAAGATTGACATTTGTTTATGTCCAATTTCAAAGTGAAATTAATTTAAATGACCACCAATGGATTAAATGGTAAAAATATATTTTAATTACACATTAAAACAAATTAAAAAGATAATCTTACCATATAAATAAATTAGACTAAAAGGAGGTTTTGAATTAAAATACATTATTTTCACTATTCATTAAAAAATGAACTTTATCGGAAAAATAACAAAAATTTACAGAAAGTAAATTTTGATGACTTGATTCTAAAGAAGGATTTTATTTTTTCAAATATAAAATATAAAATTGTCAAAAAGTGGATTTAAAAAGGGTTCACCATCAAAAGGCGGTTAATCGACCTTTTAAAGAACATTAGAATATTTACGCTTAAAATTGGATTCATTCGCATTTTAAGCCTCTAAAATTTATTGGATAAAAGTAAAAATATTTGACAAAAATATATAATCATTCTGTAGTTAGTTCTATTCATTTCTTCCATTACAATATCTAGGCTTTAACTAACATTTAAAATAATATTATTATATTATTAGTGTGCAACGTAAGATTTCAAAGAAACACATTGCTGTGTGTTGCGTACGCCATCGAAAATAGCATCCCCTTTAAATTAATATTGATATTTTATTCACAAATATTAATAAATATGAAAATGTCATATTCTTTATTTACCTGGGATGTTACATCCTTCCCCCCTTTTGGGAATTGCGTCCTCGCAATTTTAAAATTGGGCTCAGAAACATCAATGAATGTCCCACATCGGAACAAGAGTCAGTAAAACTGTCACTTTAAAATAAAGAAAGAGAAGTAAAAAGGTCACTCGAGTTAACCCATATAAGGATTATATGTAGGAAAACATGGACATGGAAGAGAAAACAAAGGGTCTTGTTCTGATGGAGAGTGATAGAAAAAAAGATTAGGAGAAAGTTAATCCCAAGATAATTACAAACCTGTGATGGGTTAAACGGTATTTGATCCCCCAATAGGAAACGTTAACATACAACATTTTAGTTTTAAGTTACTTTTCATTGAGGAATTTATTTATGAGATTAACTAAATTGTAAGGAAACATACTTACTTGTCATGTATACTTTCATCTCTTACTAGATTTCTTACACAAACTCATTTTTTTCCTCCAAAAGACGAGTATTTTGGATGACTTGTTCACATTAAGAGCGCTATAATCAACTTCTAGAGAATCACCTAATCCACAAAAGAGAACTATATATTTCTCATGTCTTTAGACCAAAACCAAAACAAAAAATTGTTAGTACGAGATCAGATAATACCAAAAAGGATAATCCTTTATAAAAAGAAAATCTATTCTTAATCTCCAAAATTTGTCCAACAAAACCTAAAGTTCAACGAAGACCATTCGATAAAAAATTATCCATAAAATTATTCAAAGTAAACCAAACTAAGATTGAAACCCAAATATTTGAAGGATTTAATCACATAGTCTTCCAAGGTAAATATTAACATTTATCTCCAAATAACATCAGTTGCTCTTAAAGTCTCATATTGACAAGTAATTAACCTAATCATATATCCTCCATGATAAGTCAATAATTTCATAGATAACCCAAAATCAACTTATTCTTGATTCATAAAATTATATAACTAAAAAGAATTTGTCATACTAACCAGGGAATTCATGTAGTCCAGTGGTAGCTGATAAATACCAGTCGCACTTTGGTTGTAGGTTCGATTCCCACAGCTTTGTCGGACGCGATGGGTTGTCACATGGCCTGCATGTTTTCCTTCTTCCAAAACTATATAATTCTTAAAACATTCCCCAAAAAGAGATAAAATCATCAAAAATAACCATAACATAATTTAACCTCAAGTTTATCTCATGCCTTTCATTTCCCATCATAACATATAGTAACCCATAATTACCTCAAAAGTAAGCATCATATAAACCCTAATGGTTACCTTTATAATTATTACCTGAACTTCCACATCGATCTGGTTATCTCGTACATGATGCATTAGAGAACTCACCAAGGTTAAAATGGTTAATCATGACTCCTGATATTTTGTTGAGAAAAACCAAAAGAGTTCTCATTGCAGCTCCCATACCATTCAGTTGTTCTTTTAGAAAACCATCACAATTTTCTTCACATCCACTGTTACTTTGGTGGCTGCTAGATCTAGCCATTTGCTAAAACCAAAAAGGTAAATGTGAGTATATCATTAGAATAATCATATAATACTAAGATATAATTATTCATGCTATCTTAAACTCATTCAATTTATATAAAACTATGACCTTTTCTAAAATTCAAACCATTATGGTAATGCTACTTATGCTTAAAGAATACCCTAACCTCTAAAGTTATCTAAATCGACCTCTGATACCAACTATAAGGACCCATAATTAAAACATTACATAATCTTGAATTAAATGAATAATTCACATTAAGGATCTTTTCAGGTTTATAGTTTTAGAGAATTAGGACATAACTATTACATCTCAAAGATTACAAGGTAGACACATCTGCTCAGTTTCCATTTTTTTCAAGAAAATATAAACTCTTGAACAAAAGAGTCTTGTATAGTTCCATGTTTGAGACATCATGACATTTCCTTGATCCCATTATTAACCATATTCCACTTTAAGTCCTATGTAAAACATTTCAAAAACATGGGATGAGAACAAAAAGCTCAGTAAGGGATATAAAAATACGGAAAGGAAACATTAGTCCACGTATACATAAGAATCAATGAAAACACACTTTAATCATAAAACATATTCACTTTAGAATGCCTCATGAAATAACAAGATTTATAAATACCTCATAGAAATCATAATACGTAAAGGTAACTTGAGGCATTCATTACATTCTTACGTAGGGAGTAACCCACATGGTTACGTTTGGAATACCCGTCACAGTATATTCCCTAAATCTCTTTAGAGAAACCTTAGCATTTAACTCCTTCAAGTTACCCAATTCATTGGAGATCTATCACGGTCTCACCCTCCCTTATTTTATCATGGAATCACCCATCTTCATAAAAAATTCCCAAGAACCATAACATAATCATATCACATAAAACATGCAATAAAGAAACATAACATTTCCACATTTCAATCACAAGATATCAAAAACAAATTAATATAATCAAAACATTATCAAAACCATTTTCAACACCAAAATTAAAGAAAAGTAAAACATGGTATTTATTTTTCATTTAATAAAAATGTTATGGCTTGTGGAGGAAGCCGAAACTCAAATAATGGTCACGACGGCGGAGAAGTCGTTGTCCCCGCATACGTAAGACAAAAACATTCCTTTTGTCGTCTAGTAAAACGCTTCATAAAAAAAGATTCATTTTGAATAAAAGAAAAATTAAAAGGGTTTTATACACCGTATAAAAGAAAGTTGTGTATAAAACAAAATATTCCTCAATGAAAGGAGATTGAGACAAAGTTCCTTACAAAGACGGTATCCTTAGATTAAGGATAAATCAATTACATAATTATGTGTGAAAAAAATAAATACACCCAATATAAGTGGATATTAAGTGTAAAACAATCAGATTCCATCCACACATATTCATAGCACGACATAATCAAGAAGTAGATGTTTAACCCAAATAATTGAAATTGGGTTAAGAAGTTCCCTTACATAAATTCAACAGCCTAACAACGTCACTTTAAAATTAATAAAATGAGATGATGACAGATAAAAAGGGTATCTCATCACTTGGAAATAACATTTACAACAATAAGGATATATAATAACATATCCCAACATAAGAATATGTAAATTAAAAGACCTAACAAAAGAAGTCTTTTTAAAAAGAGGAGGGTGAAAGGTTCCCTTACCGATTTGGGTAACTTTCGAAACGTACACCCCATGAAAGAAGGACTATACAACATTGATGTAAATACTCATAAACGAAAGTATATTACACAAATATTAGAATAATGTGTGAATTACTTACACCACTAAAAGGAAATTGTGCAAAATGAAGCATAAATCTCATGGGAAAAAGTGAGATGAAAAATCCCTTACGAAAACTCGGCAGCCTAACGGTGCCACTTAAAACTTCCAAAAATGGATTTATGAGATCAAATAGGGTATCTCATAATATTAACATAAAAATTGAAAAATGAGGAATATAAAAGAACATCCCCAAACATAAGAAAGATGAGCTTAAAAGAAATGACATAAAAGATAGTACTTAAAAAGAAAGAGAGAGGTAGGATCCCTTACCTCAAGTCCGACTTGTCTTGTTCATTTGTTTATATTCCTGAATAATAAACTTTGTTCAATTTATAATTGGTTAAGTACCTCCTTTATAGTTTATTATTAAATTTATATCACATATTATAATGTTATAATAATTAGTTAATTATGTGAGTTCATATCAGACGTTTTTGTCGATGTTCGGTACATGAGTCAAAAATGAACTTGTTTGAAAAGAATTGTCCATGTAGTTATAAGTACATATTATCCAAAATATTATTAATGATTTAAATATCATATATATAAAGTATATATTCATTTTATACTATTCCATAATATTTGGAGATAAAAATGAAATGCACTGTTCATGGAGACGGTAGGCCGTACGTACGCATGAACGCTACTTTCATTTATTTGTCGTATTAATAGAATTAAAACTAAATGAGAGATATATATATTATAATTCCAGAATTATAGTCATCATTTAGATGTAATATATATAATGTATATCCATTTTATATATGTACTTATAATAATACATAACATTTGTAGATAAGAAATGAAATGCACCGTTCATGGAGACGGTAAGCCATACGTACGCATGAACGCTACTTTCATTTCTATTTCATACTTTAAAGGACTGAAAACAATATGATAAATAGGTATATTATAATTACAGTATAATATCATGTATAATATCATTAAATCAATCCTTTATACATCCCACATATGGCATTAACGATTCAAATCACTTTGAGGGGGCGGTAGTCCGCACTTCCTAAAATGAAATTATCGTGTTTACCCATTATGGAATCCATAAAGGTATGTAATAAAATAAAAATATAGAAGCATAAAGAAAAAATAAACATAATATATATCATATATAAATACAGTGACATATTAATGGCCACCATGATAGTTGTTAAAAGAAGATTGAACAACCATCGTATCGTGAGGCAATAATTCGCCACCCACAGAAACAGTATGTTCTTAACCATTAGATGGAGGTGTGTGTATGTGTAGCTCAAATATTCCTCATAAAAACATCCTAATATATTGAATATATTTTTTTTGTTACAAAATAAATGAAAAAAATAGTTTAGGGGGTTGGAGAAGCAAAATAAAACAAAATAACATAAGAGAAGACATTACCGTTAAATCGGGTAACTCCTTTTGGTTTGAACCAAAAGGGTTTCTTGAAGAGCTTTCTACCTAAGGTAAGGCTTTTACGATGAAGAGAGGGATGTGGAGAGATAAAATGATCAGTTTTGGTCGAGAAAAATGCTTGAGAGGTGTGGTTAAGGGGGTAGAGGTGCAATCCTTTTATAAGAGGGAGGAGGGACACTCTTGGAATGTCTTGAAAAGTTACTTTATTATAAAATGATTTTCGGATATTAAGGGTCCCAAAATTATATATTTAGAGGATAAGGTGATAAGGGTTCTAAATACACCAATACAATAGGTTTTTGACAAGTGTAAGTCTTATATTTTACCTTATCTTCTCATTTTATTTAAATCGTTCATTAATGAGGTAATCACTGCATCATCATGGTGTCATAAATAAATTTATTTATTTAATGTCTAAAAATTATAAAAAAATTACCATCATGTAGGAAATATTTTTATATTTCCAATTACTATTTATAGTTTAAGATATAATTTATGTAGACAAAATTAAAATTGTTTTACTTAGGTGTTACATACTTTGGTTACATTTTCCTTTCTTTAAAAAAAATATGATAAAAGGTCACTATCTCACTAAACTGATTCCATGGGGTCCCAAGGTTGACACAAGGAATCCCATGGTCGGTCATGACACCAAAAATAGCATTAGGACACATGTTGGGTTCTTCTTATATTTTTATGATATTATTTTATTACCCTTAACTACCCGATTACTAATTAAACACGAAAATTAAAGATAATTACCGTCGTTACTATTCATAATGTCCAAAAACAAGAGTCTTAATTACATAATTTGGACCTTCTAATTCCAAATATGGAATCCATTTTATCAAATTCCAAACACAAAATTTTTTGTAATTAATTTAAAATAATTCCCGTTGTCAAAACCAAAGATGAGTTTTTAAGAAGTAAAATCTATCAAAAGATTGATTGGTTTTTACATCCAATTTAAAAGTAAAATTACATCAAATGACAAAAATTGTATTAAATGATAAAAACATAATTAAATTACACATTAAAACTAATTAAATTGACAATCTAACTATATAAATAAATTGGATGACAAGGCAATTTTGAATTAAAATGCAGTTTTTTCACTATTCATTGAAAATGGACATTTGTCAGAAAAATACCAAAAATTCACCCTAATATATATGTGATTTTACAAATTCAAAAATGATATCAATTTTACCAAATTAAAAACATAGAAGTTTCATTAACTAATTTTATAATCAATTCCCGCTGTCAAAACAAATAACGTGTTTTTAAGAAACAATATCTATTAAAATATTGACACTAGTTTATGTCCAATTTCAAAGTGAAATTAATTAAAATGACCACCAATGGATTAAATGGTAAAAATATATTTTAATTACACTTTAAAACCAATTAAAAAGATAATCTTACCATATAAATAAATTAGACTAAAAGGAGGTTTTGAATTAAAATACAGCATTTTCACTATTCATTAAAAAAATGAACTTTATCGAAAAAATAACAAAAAATTACAGAAAGTAAATTTTTATGTCTTGATTCTAAATAAGGATTGTATTTTTTCAAATATAACATATAAAATTGTCAAATAGTGGATCTAAAAAGGGTTCACTATTAAAAGGCGGTTAATCGACCTTTTAAAGAATATTAGAATATTTACGCTTAAAAATGGATTCATTCGCATTTTTAGCCTCTAACATTTATTGGATAAAAGTAAAAATATTTTAAAAACATATATAATCATTTTTTAGTTAGTTCTATTCATTCCTGCCATTACAATGGCCAGGCATTAACTACCATTTAAAATAATATTATTATATTATTAGTGTGCAACGTAAGATTTCAAAGAAACTCGTTGTTGCGTGTTGGGTACGCCATCGAACATAGCATCCCCTTTAATAAAATATTGATACTTTATTCACAAATATTAATAAATATGAAAATTTCATATTATTTATTTACCTGGGATGTTACATCCTTCCCCCCTTTTGGGAATTGCGTCCTCACAATTTTAAAATTGGGGTTAGAAACTTCATTGAATGTCCCACATCGGAACAAGAGTCAGTAAAACTGTCACTTTAAAATAAAGAAAGAGAAGTACAAAGGTCACCCGAGTTAGCCCATACAAGGATTATATGTAGGAAAACATGTACATGGAAGAGAAAACAAAGGGTCATGTTCTGATGGAGAGTGATAGAAAACATGATTAGGAGAAAGTTAACCCCTAGAAAATTATAAACTTGTGATGGGTTAAACAGTATTTTATCCCCCAATAGGAAAAGTTAACAGACAATATTTTAGTTTTAAGTTACTTTTCATTGAGGAATTTATTTATGATCTTAACTAAATTGCATGGAAACATACTTACTTGTCGTGTATACTTTCATTTCTTACTATATTTCTTACACAAACTCATTTTTTTCCTCCAAAAGATGAGTATTTAGGATGACTTGTTCATATTAAGAGTTCTATAATCAACTCATAGAGAATCACCTAATTCAAAAAAAGAGAAATATATATTTGTCATGTCTTTAGACCAAAACCAAAACCAAAAATTGTTAGTACGAGATCAGATAAAACCCAAAAAGGATAATCCTTTATAAAAAGAAAATCTATTCTTAATCTCCAAAATTTGTCCAACAAAACCCAAAGTTCAACGAAGAACATTCGATAAACAATTATCCATAAAATTCTTCAAAGTAAACCAAAATAAGATTGAAACCGAAATCATTGAATGATTTAATCACATAGTCTTATAAGGTAAATATTAACATTTATCTCCAAATAACATCAGTTTCTCTTAAAGTCTCATATTGAAAAGTAATTAACCTAATCATATATCCTCCATGATAGGTCAATAATTTCCTAGATAACCCAAAATAAACTTATTCTTGATTCATAAAATTATATAACTTAAAAGAATTTTTCATACTAACCAGGGACTTCATGTAGTCCAGTGGTAGGCGATAAATACCAGTCGCACTTTGGTTATGGGTTCGATTCCCACAGCTTTGTCTGACGCGACAGGTTGTCACACGGTCTGTGTGTTGTCCTTTTTCCAAAACTATACGATCCTTAAAAAATTCCCCAAAAAGAGATAAAATCATAAAAAATAACCATAACATAATTTAACCTCAAGTTTATCTCATGCCTTTCATTTTCCATCATAACATATAGTAACCCATAATTACCTCAAAAGTAAGCATCATATAAAACCTAATGGTCACCTTTATAATTATTACCTAAACTTCCACATCGAGTTGGTTATCTCATACATGATGCATTAGAGAACTCACCAAGGTTCAAGTGGTTAATCATGACTCCTGATATTTGGTTGAGAAAAACAACAAGATTTCTCATTGCAGCTCCCATATCATTCGGTTTTTCTTTTAGAAAACTGTCCCAGTTTTCTTCACATCCACTATTACTTTGGTGCCTGCTAGATCCAGCCATTTGATAAAACCAAAAAGGTCAGTGTGAGTATATCATTAGAATCATCATATAATACTAAGATATAATTATTCATGTTATCTTAAACTCATTCACTTTATCTAAAACTATGACCCTTTCTGAAATCCTAACCATTATGGTAATGTCACTTATGCTTAAAGAATACCCGAAACTCTAAAGTTATCTAAATCGACCTCTAACACCAACTATAAAAACCCATCCTTAAAACATTACATAATCTTGAATTAAATGAATAATTCACATTGAGGATATTTTCAGGTTTATAGTTTTAGAGAATTTGGACATAACTATTACATCTCAAATATTACAAGGCAGACACATCTACTCAGTTTCCATTTTTTTCACAAAATATAAACTCTTGAACAAAAGAGTCATGTATAGTTCCAAGTTTCAGACATCATGACATTTCCTTGATCCCATCCTTGACGGTATTCCACTTTAATTCCTATGGAAAACATTTCAAAAACTTGGGATGAGCACAAAAAGCTCAGTAATGGATATAAAAATACAGAAATGAAACATTAGACAACGTATACATAAGAATCAATGAAAACACACTTTAATCATAAAACATAATCACTTTAGAATACCTCATGAAATCATAATATTTATGAATAACTCATAGAAATCATAAGACCTAAAGGTAACTTGAGGCATTCATTACATTCTTACGTAGGGAGTAACCCTCATGGTTACGTTTGGAATACCGATCACAGTATATTCCCTAAATTTCTTCAGAGAAACCTTAGCGTTTAACTCCTTCGAGTTACCCAATGAATTGGAGAGCTATCACGGTCTCACCCACCCTTATTTCATCACAGAACCACCAGTCTTCATAAACAATGACCAAGAACCCTAACATAATCATATCACATAAAACATGCATTAAGGAAACATATCATTTCTACATTTCAATCACAAGATATCAAAAACACATTGATATAATCAAAAAATTATCAAAACCATTTTCAATACCAAAATTAAATAAAACTAAAACATGGTATTTATTTTTCATTTAATAAAAATGTTATGGCTTGTAGAGGAAGCCGAAACTCAAATAATGGTCACGGTGGCGGAGAAGGCGTTGTCACCACATACGTAAGACAAAAACATTCCTTTTGTCATTTAGTAAAAAGATTCGTAAAAAAAGATTCATTTTGAATAAAAGTAAAATTTAAATGGTTTTATACACCGTATAAAATAAAGTTGTGTATAAAACAAAATATGCCTCAATGAAAGGATATTGAGACGAATTTCCTTACAAAGGCGATATCCTTATATTAAGGATAAATCAATTACATAATTACGTGTGACAAATATAAATACACCCAATATAAATGGATATTAAGTTTAAAAAAAATCAGATTCCATCCACACATATTCATATCACGACATAATCAAGAAGTAGAGGTTTAAACCAAATAATTGAAATTGGGTTAATAAGTTCCCTTACATAAATTCGACAGCCTAACAACGTCACTTTAAAATTCAGAAAATGAGATGATGACAGATAAAAAGGGTATCTCATCACTTGGAAATAACATTTACAACAATAAGGATATATAATAACATATCCCAACATATTAAGATGTAAATTTAAATATCTAACAAAAATAAGTCTTTTTAAAAAGAGGAGGGTGAAAGGTCCCCTTACCGATTTGGGTAACTTTTGAAACGCACACCCAATGAAAGAAGGACTATAAAAAATTGATTTAAATACTCATAAAAAAAATTATATTACACAAAGAGTAGAATAATGTGGAGTACATGCACCACTAATAGGAAATGGTTGAAAATTTAGCATAAATCTCACAGGAATAATAGTGAGATGAAAAATCCCTTACGAAAACTCGGCAGCCTAATAGCGCCACTTAAAACTTCCAAAAATGGATTTATGAGAACAAATAGGGTCTATCATAATATGAACATAAAAATTATAGAATGAGGAATATAAAATAACATCCCCAAACATAATAGGTATGAGCTTACAAGAAATTTCATAAAAGAGAGTACTTAAAAAGAAAGAGAGAGGTAAGATCCCTTACCTCAAGTCTGACTTGTCTTCTTCGTTTCTTTATAATCCTGAATAATAAACTTTGGTCAATTTACAATTTCTTAAGTACCTAATTTAATTTTTATTATTCAATTCATATAACATATTATAATGTTATAATAATTAGTTAATTATGTGAGTTCATATCAGACGTTTTTGTCAATGTTCGGTACATGAGTCAAAAATGAACTTGTTTGAAAAGAATTGTCCATGTAGTTATAAGTACATCTTCTCCAGAATAGTATTAATGATTTAAATATCATATATATCTAGTATATTTCAATTTTATACTATTACATAACATTTAAAGATAAAAATGAAATGCAGCATTCATGGAGACGGTAGGCCGTACGTACACATGAACACTACTTACATTTATTTGTCATATTAATGGAATTAAAAATAAATGAGATATATATATATATATATATTATAATTCCAGAATTATATTCATCATTTAGATGTAATATATATCATGTATATCCATTTTATATATGTACTTATAATAATACATAGCATTTGGAGATAATAAATGAAATGCACCATTCATGGAGACGGTAAGCCGTACGTACGCATGAACGCTACTTTCATTTCTATTTCATAATTTAATGGACTGAAAACAATATGATACATAGGTATATTATAATTACAGTATAATATCATATATAATATCATTAAATTCATCCTTTATACATCACACATATGGCATTAACGATTCAAATCACTTTGAGGGGGCAGTAGTCCGCACTTCCTAAAATAAAATTATCGCGTTTACCCATTATGGAAACCATAAAGGTATGGCATAAAATAAAAATAAAGAAGAATAAGGAAACCATAAACATAATATATATCATATATAAATACAGTGACATATTAATGGCCACCATGAGAGGTGTTAAAAGAAGATTGAACAATCATCATCTCGTGAGGCAATAATTCGCCACCCACAGAAACAGTATGTTCTTAACCATTAGATGGAGGTGTGTGTATGTGTAGCTCAGATATTTCTCATAAAAAACATCATAATATGTTTAAGATACTGTTTTTGTTACAAAATAAAGGAAAAAAAGAGTTTAGGGGGTTGTAGAAGCAAAATAAAACAAAATAACATATGAGAAGACATTACCTTTAAATCGGGTAACTCCCTTTGGTTTGAACCAAAAAGGTTTTTTGAAGAGCTTTCTGCCTAAGGTAAGGCTTCTAGGATGAAGAGAGGGATGTGGAGAGATAAAATCAGCAGAGTTTGGTCGAGCCAAAGGCTTGATAGGTGTGGGTAAAGGGGTAGAGGTGAAGTCCTTTTATAAGAGGGAGGATGGGCACTCTTGGAATGTCTTGAAAAGTTACTTTATTATAAAATTATTTTCGGATATTAAAGGTCCCAAAATTATATATTTCGAGGATAAGGTGATAAGGGTTCTAAATCCACACATAAAATAGGTTTTTGAAAAGTTTAAGTCTTATATTTTACCTTATCTTCTCATTTTATTTAAATCGTTCATTAATGAGGTAATCACTGCATCATCACGGTGTCATAAATAAATTTATTTATTTAATGTCTAAAAATTATAAAAATATTACCATAATGTAGGAAATATTTTTATCTTTCCAATTACTATTTATAGTTTAAAATATCATTTATTTAGACAAAATTAAAATTATTTTACTTAGGTGTTACATACTTTGGTTACATTTTCCTTTCTTTACAAAAAATATGATAAAAGGTCACTATCTCACTAAAATGATTCCATGGGGTCCCAAGGTTGGCACAAGGAATCCCATGGTCGGCCATGACATCAAAAATTGAATTAGGACACATTTTGGGTTCATATTATATTTTTATGATATTATTTTATTACCCTTAACTACCCGATTACTAATTAAACACGAAAATTAAAGATAATTACCGTCGTTACTATTCATAATGTCCAAAAACAAAAGAGTATTAATTACATAATTTGGACCTTATGATTCCAAATATGGAATCCATTTTATCAAATTCCAAACACAGAAATTGCTATAATTAATTTAAAATAATCCCCGTTGTGAAAACCAAAGACGAGTTTTTAAGAAGTAAAATCTATCAAAAGATTGATTGTTTTTTACATCCAATTTAAAATTGAAATTACATCCAATGACAAAAATTGCATTAAATGATAAAAAAATAATTAAATTAAACATTAAAACAAATTAAATTTACAATCTAACTATAAAAATAAATTTGATGAAAAGGCAATTTTGAATTAAAATGCATTTTTTTCACTATTCATTGAAAATGAACATTTGTCAGAAAAATACCAAAAATTCACCCTAAGATATATGTAATATTACAAATTCAAAAATGATATCAATTATATGAATTTAAAAACATATAATTTTCATTAATTAATTTTATAATCAATTCCCACTGTCAAAACAAATAACGTGTTTTTAAGAAACAATATCTATTAAAAGATTGACACTTGTTTATGTCCAATTTCAAAGTAAAATTAATTCAAATGACCACCAATGGATTAAATAGTAAAAATATATTTTAATTACACTTTAAAACCAATTAAAAAGATATTCTTACCATATAAATAAATTATACTAAAAGGATGTTTTGAAATAAAATACAACATTTTCACTATTCGTTAAAAAAATGAACTTTTTCGGAAAAATAACAAAAATTTACAGAAATTAAATTTTTATGTCTTGATTATAAAGAATGATTTTATTTTTTCAAATATAACATATAAAATTTTCAAAAAGTGGATTTAAAAAGGGTTCACCATCAAAAGGCGGTTAATCGACCTTTTAAAGAATATTAGAATATTTACGCTTAAAATTGGATTCATTCGCATTTTAAGCCTCTAACATTTTTTGGATAAAAATAAAAATATTTTAAAAACTTATATAATCATTTTGTAGTTAGTTCTGTTTATTCCTGCCATTACAATGTTTAGGCGTTAACTACCATTTAAAATAATATTATTATATTATTAGTGTGCAATGTAAGATTTCAAAGAAACTCGTTGTTGCGTGTTGGGTACGCATTCGAACATAGCATCCCCTTTAAAGTAATATTGATATTTTATTCAAAAATATTAATAAATATGAAAATTTAATATTCTTTATTTACCTGGGATGTTACATCCTTCCCCCCCTTTGGGAATTGCGTCCTCGCAATTTTAAAATTGGGCTCGGAAACTTCATTGAATGTCTCACATCGGAATAAGAGTTAGTAAAATTGTCACTTTAAAATAAATAAAGAGAAGTACAAAGGTCACTCGAGTTAACCCATACAAGGATTCTATGTAGGAAAACATGGACAAGGAAGAGAAAACAAAGGGTCATGTTCTGATGGAGAGTGATAGAAAACATGATTAGGAGAAAGTTAACCCCAAGAAAATTATAAACTTGTGATGGGTTAAACAGTATTTGATCCCCCAATAGGAAAAGTTAACAGACAACATTTTAGTTTTAAGTTACTTTTCATTGAGGAATTTATTTATGAGCTTAACTAAATCACAAGGAAACATACTTACTTGTCGTGTATACTTTCATCTCTTACTATATTTCTTACACAAACTCATTTTTTCCTCCAAAATATGAGTATTTAGGATGACTTGTTCACATTAAGAGTGCTATAATCAACTTCTAGAGAATCACCTAATCCACAAAATAGAACTATATATTTCTCATGTCTTTAGGCCAAAACCAAAACAAAAAATTGTTAGTATGAGATCAGATAATACCCAAAAAGGATAATCCTTTATAAAAAGAAAATATATTCTTAATCTCTAAAATTTGTCCAACAAAACCCAAAGTCCAACGAAGACCATTTGATAAAAAATTATCCATAAAATTATTAAAATTAAACCAAACTAAGATTGAAACCCAAATCTTTGAAGGATTTAATCACATAGTCTTAAAAAGTAAATATTAAAATTTATCTCCAAATAACATCAGTTGCTCTTAAAGTCTCATGTTGAAAAGTAATTAACCTAATTAAATATCCTCCATGATAGGTCAATAATTTCCTAGATAACCCAAAATCAACTTATTCTTTATTCATAAAATTATATAACTAAAAAGAATTTTTCATACTAACCAGGGACTTCACGTAGTCCGGTGTTAGGCGATAAATACCAGCCGCACTTTGGTTGTGTGTTTGATTCCAACAACTTTGTCCGACGCGACGGGTTTTCACACAGTCTGCGTGTTTTCCTTTTTCCAAAACTATATAATTCTTAAAAAATTCCCCAAAAAGAGATAAAATAATCAAAAATAACCATAACATAATTTAACTTCAATTTTATCTCATGCATTTCATTTTCCATCATAACATATAGTAACCCATAATTACCTCAAAAGTAAGCATCATTTAAACCCTAATGGTTACCTTTATAATTATTACCTAAACTTACTCATCAAGTTAGTTATCTCGTACATGATGCATTAGAGAACTCACCAAGGTTCAAGTGGTTAATCATGACTCCTGGTATTTGGTTGAGTAAAACCACAAGATTTCTCATTGAAGCTCCCATATCATTCAGTTTTTCTTTCAGAAAACCGTCACAGATTTCTTCACATCCACTATTAATTTGGTGCCTGCTAGATCCATCCATTTGCTAAAACCAAAAAGGTCAGTGTGAGGATATCATTAGAATCATCATATAATACTAAGATATAATTATTCATGTTATCTTAAACTCATTCACTTTATCTAAAACTATGACACTTTTTGAAATCCTAACTATTATGGTAATGTCACTTATTCTTAAAGAATACCCTAAACTCTAAAGTTATCTAAACTGACCTCTGATACCAACTATAAGGACCCAGCCTTAAAACATTATATAATCTTGAATTAAATGAATAATTCACATTGAGGATCTTTTCAGGTTTAGAGTTTTAGAGAATTAGGACATAACTATTACATCTCAAAGATTACAAGGTAGACACATCTACTCAGTTTCCATTTTTTTCACAAAATATAAAATTTTGAACAAAAGATTCATGTCTAGTTCCATGTTTCAGACATCATGAAATTTCCTTGATCCCATCCTTGATTTTATTCCACTTTAAGTCCTATGGAAAACATTTTAAAAACATGGGATGAGCACAAAAAGCTCAGTAAGGGATATAAAAATACGGAAAGGAAACATTAGACAACATATACATAAGAATCAATGAAAACACACTTTAATCATAAAACATAAGCACTTTAGCATACCTCATGAAATCATAAGATTTATGAATAACTCATAGAAATAATAAGACGTAAAGGTAACTTGAGGCATTCATTACATTCTTACGTAGGGAGTAACCCTCATGGTTACGTTTGGAATACCCATCACCGTATATTCCCTAAATCTCTTTGGAGAAACCTTAGCGTTTAACTCCTTTTAGTTACCCAATGCATTGGAGAGCTATCACGGGCTCACCCGCCCTTATTTCATCACAGAACCACCCATCTTCATAAACAATTCCCAAGAACCATAACATAATCGTATCACATAAAACATGCAATAAGGAAACATAACATTTCCAAATTTCAATCACAAGATATCAAAAACACATTGATATAATCAAAACATTATCAAAACCATTTTCCATACCAAAATTAAAGAAAACTAAAACATGGTATTTATTTTTCATTTAATAAAAATGTTATGGCTTGTAGAGGAAGCTGAAACTCAAATAATGGTCACAGCGGCAGAGAAGTCATTGTTGCCGCATACGTAAGACAAAAACATTCCTTTTGTCATTTAGTAAAACGCTTCATACAAAAAGATTCCTTTTGAATAAAATTAAAATTCAAAGGGTTTTATACACCATATAAAATAAATTTGTGTATAAAAAAAATATGCCTCAATGAAAGGAGATTGAGATGAAGTTCCTTACAAAGACGGTATCCTTAGATTAAGGATAAATCAATTACATAATTGTGTGTGACAAATATAAATACACCCAATATAAGTGGATATTAAGTTTAAAATAATCAGATTCCATCCACACATATTCATAGAACGACATAATCAAGAAGTATATGTTTAACCCAAATAATTGAAATCGAGTTAAGAAGTTCCCTTACATAAATTCGACAGCCTAACAACGTCACTTTAAAATTCAGAAAATGAGATGATGAGAGATAAAAAGGGTATCTCATCACTTGGACATAACATTTACAACAATAAGGATATATAATAACATATCCCAATATAATAAGATGTAAATTTAAAGACCTAACAAAAAGAAGTCTTTTTAAAAAGATGAGGGTGAAAGGTTCCCTTACCAATTTGGGTAACTTTCGAAACATACACCCCACGAAATAAGGAGTATACAACATTGATTTAAATACTCATAAACGAAAATATATTACACAAATAGTAGAATAAAATTCATTACATACACCAATAAAAGGAAATGGTGGAAAATGTAGCATAAATATCACGGGAATAAAAGTGAGATGAAAAATCCCTTACGAAAACTCGGCAGCCTAACGACGCCACTTAAAACTTCCAAAAATGAATTTATGAGATCAAATAGGGTCTATAATAATATGAACATAAAAATTACATAATGAGTAATATAAAATAACATCCCCAAACATAATAAATATGAGCTTAAAAGAAATGACATAAAAGAGAGTACTTAAAAAGAAAGAGAGAGGTAGGATCCCATACCTCAAATCCGACTTGTCTTGTTCGTTTCTTTATATTACTGAATAATAAACTTTGGTCAATTTATAATTGATTAAGTACCTCTTTTAAAGTTTATTATTCAATTAATATCACATATTTTAATGTTATAATTATTAGTTAATTATGTGAGTTCATATCAGATGTTTTTGTCGATGTTCGGTACATGAGTCAAAAATGAACTTGTTTGAAAACAATTGTCCATGTAGTTATAAGTACATCTTCTCAAGAATAGTATTAATGATTTAAATATCATATATTTCCAGTATATATTAATTTTATACTATTACATAACATTTGGAGATAAAAATGAAATGTACCGTTCATGGAGACGGTAGGCCGTACGTACGCATTAACGCTACTTTCATTTATTTGTCATATTAATGGAATTAAAACTAAATGAGAGATATATATATATATATATATATATTATAATTCCAGAATTATATTAATAATTTATATGTAATATATAACATGTTTATCAATTTTATATATGTACTTTTAATAATACATAACATTTGGAGATAAGAAATGAAATGCACTGTTCATGGAGACGGTAAGCCGTACGTACGCATGAACGCTACTTTCATTTCTATTTCAGACTTTAATGGTATGAAAACAATATTATACATAGTTATATTATAATTATAGTATAATATAATATATAATATCATTAAACCCATCCTTTATTCATCCCACATATGGCATTAACGATTCAAATCATTTTGAGGGGGCGGTAGTCTGCACTTCCTAAAATGAAATTTTCGCGTTTACCCATTATGGAAACCATAAAGGTGTGGCATAAAATAAAAATTCATAAGCATAAGTAAAACATAAACATAATATATATCATATATAAATACAGTGACATATTAATGGCCACCATGAGAGGTGTTAAAAGAAGATTGAACAATCATCGTCTCGTGAGGCAAAAATTCGCCACCCACAGAAACAGTATGTTCTTAACCATTAGATGGAGGTGTGTGTATGTGTAGCTCAAATATTTCTCATAAAAAAATCCTAATATATTTAAGATACTGTTGTTGTTACAAAATAAAGGAAAAATATATTTTAGGGGGTTGGAGAAGAAAAATAAAATAAAATAACATAAGAGAAGACATTACCTTTAAATCGGGTAACTCCCTTTGGTTTGAACCAAAAGGGTTTCTTGAAGAGCTTTCTGCCTAAGGTAAGGTTTCTAGGATGAATAGAGGGATGTGGAGAGATAAAATAAGCAGATTTTGGTTGATCCAAAGTCTTGAGAGGTGTGGATAAGTGGGTATAGGTGGGGGCCTTTTATAAGAGGGAGGAGGGGCACTCTTGGAATGTCTTGAAAAGTTACTTTATTATAAAATGATTTTCGGATATTAAAGGTCACAAAATTATATATTTCAAGGATAAGGTGATAAGGGTTATAAATACACCCATACAATAGGTTTTTGACAAGTTTAAGTCTTATATTTTACCTTATCTTCTCATTTTATTTAAATCATTCATTAATGAGGTAATCACTGCATCATCATGGTGTCATAAATAAATTTATTTATTTAATGTCTAAAAATTATAAAAAAATTACCATCATGTAGGAAATATTTTTATCTTTCCAATGACTATTTATAGTTTAAGAGATCATTTTATGTAGCCAAAATTTAAATTGTTTTACTTAGGTGTTACATACTTTGGTTACATTTTCCTTTCTTTAAAAAAATATGATAAAAGGTCACTATCTCACTAAAGTGATTCCATGGGGTCCCGAGGTTGGAACAAGGCATCCCATGGTCGGAAATGACACCAAAAATAGAATTAGTACAGATGTTGGGTTTATATTATATTTTTATGATATTATTTTATTACCCTTAACTATCCGATTACTAATTAAGCACAAAAATTAAAGATAATTACGGTCGTTACTATTCATAATGTCTAAAAACAAAAGAGTATTAATTACATAATTTGGAACTTATGATTACAAATATGGAATCCATTTTTATCAAATTCCAAACACAGAAATTGCTGTAATTAATTTAAAATAATTCTCATTGTTAAAACCAAAGACGGTCTTTTGAGAAGTAAAATCTATCAAAAGATTGATTGGTTTTTACATCCAATTTAAAAGTGAAATTACATCCAATGACCAAAATTGTATTAAATGATAAAAACATAATTAAATTACACATTAAAACCAATTAAATTTACAATCTAACTATATAAATAAATTGGATGAAAAGGCAGTTTTGAATTAAAATGCAGTTTTTTCACTATTCATTGAAAATGAACATTTGTCAGAAAAATACAAAAAATTAACCCTAAGCTATATGTGATATTACAAATTCAAAAATGATATCAATTTTACCAAATTCAAAACATATAAGTTTCATTAATTAATTTTATAATCAATTCCCACTGTCAAAACAAATATCGTGTTTTTTAGAAACAATATCTATTAAAAGATTGACACTTGTTTATGTCCAATTTCAAAGTGAAATTAATTAAAATGACCCAAATGTATTAAATGGTAAAAAAATATTTTAATTACACTTTAAAACCAATTAAAAAGATAATCTTACCATATAAATAAATTAGACTAAAAGGAGGTTTTGAATTAAAATACAACATTTTCACTATTTATTAAAAAAATGAACTTTATCAAAAAAATAACAAAAATTTACAGAAAGTAAATTTTGATGTCTTGATTATAAAGAAGGATTTTATTTTGTGAAATATAACATATAAATTTTTTCAAAAAGTGGATTTAAAAAGGGTTCGCCATCAAAAGGCGGTTAATCGACCTTTTAAAGAATATTAGAATATTTTTGCTTAAAATTGGATTCATTCGCATTTTAAGCCTATAACATTTATTGGATAAAAGTAAAGATATTTGAAAAACATATATAATCATTTTGTAGTTAGTTATGTTCATTCCCACCATTACAATGTCTAGGCGTTAACTACCATTTAAAATAATATTGTTATATTATTAGTGTGCAACATAAGATTTCAAAGAAACTCGTTGTTGCGTGTTGGGTACACCATCGAACATAGAATCCCCTTTAAATTAATATTGATATTTTATTCACAAATATTAATAAATATGAAAATTTTATATTCTTTATTTACTTGGGATGTTACAAACATATAGGTTATAACGGCTATATTTAAATAATATATTTCGCGGATCATTTAAGCTCGGCGTTGTATGTCATATGCACTATTGAAAAAAATGCACTTCTTTTAAAATATTAGGGTGTTACATTCTCCACACATTTAAAAAATTTCATCCTCAAAATTTAAACTTATGTTTGGTAATCAAGGTTTGACATATGAAAGTTCCTTTGTGGAAAATCCACATCGTAAAAAGGGTTAATAAAACTTCCTCATAAAAGAGGGAAAGGGAAATTGGAAGGTTATTGAAAAACCAGGTTTCCATATAGAAAAAATTAATGTGAAGTGAAAATATAGAAATTATATACAAAGATAATTACTATGAACTTATTGAGAGTGATAAAAAACATGGTCAAGATAAAGTTAACAACCACAAAACCATAAATATGTGATGGGTGAAAATACCATTGATTAATCAGTAATGGTCGTAATAGGATAACATTTTTGTTTCAAGATCCTTTTCCTAGAATTTAGAGATTCTTTTAATATCAAGATAAAGAACACCATAAAATATACTTACTTGATATATTTTTATTCCATAAGCACAATTTAATCCTTTGGTTGTGCTTCAATCAATTTCCACTTCATTTATTACTCCAAGAAATGAAAATCCAAGATGAATTTTTATCCCTAAATCATTAAAATTAACCTTTAATGGATAATAAGATCCATAAAAGACTGAAAAGTCCTTCTTTACATCTCTAAATATTTTCCAAAATCAAAATAGTTATCAGGAGTTATCCAATATAATACATTAGTGTATAAACCTCAAAAATAACACCCAAAGTCCAACTTAATCCATTCAATAAGTATTCATCCTTAAAACCCTCCATCTTACATCTCCAAAAATTAATAAAATTCTTCCCATAAAATCATTTATGTTAAACCTAATGGTTATATATGTATCTAAACCCAATAAAACATCCCCCACAATATCATTAATCACAATAAATTCATAAAAATTCATAAATATTTGATCAAATTAATATCGCTACTGAAAATCCTACATATACCAACACCCCCATCCCGATGGTTTTTAAAAACCATTGGGATAGGGGGGTCCTATACCAATGATTATTCATAACCATTGGGACAGGTCTGTAATATAAGGCTATCCCAATGTTTTTGTAAAAACATTGGGATAGATCCAAAAAACATAGTTCTATCCCAATGGTTTTGTAAAACCGTTGGGATAGATCTAAAAAACATAGTCCTATCCCAACAATTATTCAAAACCATTGGGATAGGGTAAGACTATACCAACGGTTTTGTAAAATCATTGTGATAGATCCAAAAAACGTAGTCCTATCCCAACGGTTATTCAAAACCGTTGGGATAGATAAAAAAATAAGGGTACCTATCCTAATGGTTCTCAAAACTGTTGGGATAGGTACCCTTATTTTTTTTATGATTTTTTTGTCAAATATCATCAAATAAATCAATAAATAAATTATATATATATATGTGTGTGTGTGTGTGTGTATTTATCAAAATATATTTAAAAATACAATTTTAGCATAGTGGTTAGGTCCTTTATATATAATATGGGAGGTCATGGGTTCAATCCTCCGATGTTTATTTTCTTTTACATAACCTATCCCAACACCAAATAAACCAACAACCCTCCAAACTGTTAGTATAGGCTATACCAACGGTTTGGGGACCTATACCAATGGTTCCAAACTATTGGTATAAGATATTTTTCTAGTGGTGTATTTATCCATAAAACCATTTGAGTAAAAACAATGTCATAATAACTAGTACATCACGTAAGCCAGTGGTAGGCGCTGCACCCTTCTCACTCTTTGATTATGGGTTCAAGCCCCACAACCTTTCCAAATGCGACGAGTTGTCACCCAACATGTAGTCTGTCCTTTTTATAAAACTATGTTAATATAATTCCAATATTATTCCGATAAATATAACAAAAATCCTTAAAAATAACTTTAGTGTAACACCCCAAGCTTCCATGATATATTTCCCTTTGAATAATACAATAGCTTGCGTTGTACGCAACTTCGAGTTGTAGCACACCACGACCAATCAAACTAACCGTTATGAATAGTAATACCCACTTTTTAAAATTTTATGAATTTTATTTTTCAAAATGGACTTCATTTTTGGATTCGGAATATCAAAATTAGCTTAGGGTGATGTTTTTTGTATTTTTCTAAAAACTTTCAATTTTTGATGAATAGTGAAAAACACTACGTTATTATTTAAAAACAACTTTTTATTTAAATAATTAGTTATTTTATTTAATTTTATTTTAGGTAAAAATAGATACATAATACATATATATGTTCAATTTAATTCATTGGAGTCATTTTATAGTAATATTAGATATATAAAATTTTATTGAACTTTTTACCGTCTTTTACCCACCTTCTAGGTGCATTTGAAAATTTGCATAAAACGTATTTTTACCGCTTTTGTGAATTGAATTTAAAAAATCCGAGAGACACGGTTGATATCAGTAAGTAAAATTCTGTTCAATAAGATGAAAATAATTTTTGGTGAATAGTAACTTTTGACTTTTATTTACCACAGTTAAAAGTAAATAGGGTAATTAAAGGTAAAAATGATATTATAATTACCCTAACACATGTCCTAATTCTATTTTATAAGTGTATTTCGAACATAATCAACCTTAGTAATAAAATATGATCCTTTTGGTTGACTTGAATTAGATTAGGACATTTATTATTATTTAATTTATAGAAGAGTTAAAAGTGTTAAATTCAAATTTTCCTAACTAAAACATTTTTAATATAGGGTTATACATAAGATAAATTAGACTATAAATATTAATTAGAAAGATAAAAATATTTCCTACATAATAGTACTTTATTTATAATTTTTAGACATTAATAATTAAATTTATTTATGACACAATGATGATTCAGTAATTACCTTATTAATGAAAGATTAAAATAATTGATATTATAAATATTAAAATAAATGTAAATTGGTACTTTTTATGCATTACATGAATTTTATAGGTTAATATGAAATTTTAGGGTTGATTAAATAATTTTTTTTCAAAGTAATAAATTTTTTATTACTTTAACAAAACCAAAATACCAAATAGTGTCAAAATTGACATAAATGAGTTTTTAAAACATATACTATATTATTAATTGATATAATATTCCTAAAAATATAAGGCTCAGAAACATGACTTAGATAAGGTTATATATATTAATAATAAACCACTTGGGGTTATCTTGGATTTTTATAGTAATTTTATTAACCATTTATTATAATAATACAAGAATACGTGGTAAAAGTTAAACTATTTAACTAAGAGTTAAATCTAAAAGATAAGGTCAATATGGTGACCTAAACCTGTCTAAAACCTATTGGTTGAGATTTTTTATACCTATCCCAACATTATCCTCTAAATAAATCCTTTTGGAGCAATTATAAACCGAATATGATTGTATAATAAAATAATATTTTAAGCTTTCCTTAAGTGACCCTCACCTCTCTTATAAAAGGGTACTCTCCCTTCTCTCAAAATAACACCTCCAAATCCATTTGTGTCAGCCAAAACCTATCCAAATATCCTAAAAAATACCCTCACTTAAACCTAGAGTCGTTACTTTGATCATAAAGCCATCCTAAGGAGCCCTTTTGATCAAATCAAAAGGAAGCACCCAAAGAAGAGGTAATAATTTCATCACCTCTTGCAAAGTTCTTTTCTTCTTACACTTACTCTTTATTTGTTGTTTCCATACCAAAATAATAACTCCAGTAACTTCTATATACTGTGATGTCATTATAAATATGGTAAAACCATATTCATTATTCTATCCACCCTATGAATGACAAAGTCACCATACGTGTGTACGTACATCTTACCGTCTCCACGTCGTGGTGTAGTTTGTTATTCAACACTTAGTTATTTGGATGGGTATAATAATGAGTAAAATTGATGTAAATAATAAATATAAATGTTAATGATTTTTTATATATGATATACCATCCAATTACATACTATTTCACCATTAATAGAATGATATTGTCCCTCATGCATACGTACGGATTACCGTCTACACGAACACGATGAGATTCATTCCCCATCGTAATCATTCAAGAATAATTTTCATTTTATGATTAAAAATAATTTTTAAAAACTTAATATAATTCTGGAAATGAATCAAATACATCCTATCAATAACAAACAGGACTTACGTAACAAAACATATAAAGTAAAACAAATTAGTTAACACCCGAAACAATGATACTACTGAAATATTATGAACAAAACAATATTAGAAGATCATATATGATATCATATTTATGTATGTTGTTCTTTTATAATTTGATAACAATTATTTAACTATTATAAAGGAGGTTAACATACCCTCGTTCAAGGAAAAGTATAACGTAAGGGTTAAATTTCACAATCTCTTTATTATCCGAGGTTGTTTATACGTGAGTATATACTGGGACCTCTTTATCATCCACATCTTTGTTTCTTAAATATGTTTTTAAACCATTTTTACTATTTCCTAGAATATGGGTTATATTCATTTATACCCTTGTTTTACTTTTTATAAAATGTTTTGAAAGTAAATTTTCCGTCATTTTCCAAACAAGGTACTTTTATGACCTTTTCGACAAATTAAGGTAAGAATGTTTTTTTTCACTTATAGGGAGGGTGAAGCTATCTTCCGCCATTATAACACCTTCAAAGCTTCCATTAAAATATTATAAGAGTATTTTAAAAATAAATTATTTCTTTTATAATTACATGACTTTTAATTGATTTCAAAATAGAAAGAGATATTTCTCTCAAATAGTTTTGATTTCATCTATGTCAACATCCTTTGATGGATTTTACACTTGTTTGAAGTTGATTCATTATAATACAATCTTCCATATTGTATTGAATGAGTTATGATATGTTTGACTATATATGAGCTATTTTATACCATTCATGTTTTATGGTTAAAGTATTGACATTTTGTATGCTAGTTTTAATACGAATGTTTATGTTATGTTTCAACCTTTTCATATCACTACTGGAAATTTGGGCTATATCCACAGTTTGAGAACCCGTGGCTAAGTTTGGCATGGATATAGGCCTAGACTTATAGCCACAGTTTGGAACCGTGACTATAGGTCTTGAGCCACAGTTCAAACAGTGGCTATAGGTATACAACCACAATTCAAATCGTGGTAATATCACTATAGCCATGGTTTAGAACCATGGCTATACTAGAGGAGGGACACAATTTATTTCCATGGTTAGAAACTGTGGCATTAGACATATAGCCATGGTAAAAAACCGTGGCAATAGAATTATAGACACGGTTAGAAACCGTGGCTATAGGGTCTGGAAAAACATAAAAAATAGCCCCCACCCCCTGCACAGCCCCCCTACAGTAGCCCACCCCCTAAAGCCCCATCTCTCTTGGACACCCCACCCTACATAAACCCCCCCTCCCCTGGATATCCCTGTCCCCCATGCAAATCCCCACTAGACAGACCCCCTATAAATCCCCCTCCTGGAAAGACCCTGAACCCCCCCCCCAGACAGACCCTGAACACCCCCTCCAGACAGACCCTGGACACCCCCCATACCCTAGACACCCCCCAGATAGACCCATAACATACACACCCCCTAGACCCTGGACACCCCCCTAGATAGACCCTGGACACCCCTAGACCCTGGACACCCCGAGACCCTGGACAGATCCCCCTGGACAGCCCAGACCTCCACTCCTCGGGACAGCCACCCCCACCCTCCTAAACAGACCCTAACCCCCCAGAACCTAGACATTACCAGACCCCCACTCCCCTGGATAGAACCCCCTCCAACCCTCCTGAATAAACCCTGGAACCCCCTAAAACCTAGACACCCCCAGACCCTGGACAGATCCCCCTAGACCCCCCAAAACCTAGACACCCCACCCCTTGAACCCCCTGCTAGTTACCCCCTCCCCCTGCCACTCCCCCTACCAGTCCCCCACCTGCTAGTTTACCCCTTACCTCTACCAGTTCCCCCTCCTCCCTGCCAGTCCTACCCCCCCCAAACCTGGACACCACCCCAGAACCCCCTGGACAGACCCCCCCAGATAGACCCTGGACAGACCCCCCAGGACAGACCCCCTAGACCCTAGACACCCACCTGGACAGACCCTGGAAACCCCCAGAACCTATACACCCCCCAGACCCGGGAAAGATTCCCCTAGACACCCCCAAAACCTGGACACCCCACCCCTTACACCCCCTGCCAGTTACCCCCCTCCCCCTGCCAGTCCCCTCCCCCCTGCTAGTTTCCCCTCCTCCCCCTGCCAGTTCCCCCCTCCCCCTACCAGTCCTGCCCCCGCCAAACCTGGACACCCCCCAGACCCCCTGGACAGACCCCCCCATATAGACTCTGGACAGACCCTCCAGGACATACCCCCCATACCCTAGACACACCCCTAGACACCCCCTAGAACCTGGACACCCCCAGACCCTGGAAAGATCCCCTAGACACCCCCCCAGAACCTGGAAACCCCACCCCATACACCCCCTACCAGTTACCCCCTCCCCCATACCAGTCCCCCCTACCAGTCCCCTCCCTGCCAGTCCCCTCCACCCTACCAGTCCCCCCTACTAGTTTCCCCCCCTCCCCCAACCAATTCCCCCCTGCCCCTGCCAGCCCCCACTTGCACCCCTGCCAGTTTCCCCTCTTCCCCCTGCAAGTCCCCTCCAAATTAAATTATACACGAAATCTAATTACATAATAAGAATTAAACAAATCCAAATATAAAAAAACACATAACTGCACTTACATGAGTCTCCCTATAAGACAAACTATCAAAGAAGTCTGGAACCAGCTCAAAAGTAACTAAAACACAAGGTAGATCATAGTAGTTCTCATACCCTATACCACCACTTCTCCCCCCCTCCCTTCCCCCCTGTTGGACCCCCCTGGACAGCAGCCCTAGCCCCCCTGGACAACAGCCCCCCCTGCTGGACCCCCCTGGACTGCAGACCCCCACCCCCTGCTGGCCCCCCCTAGACAGCAGCCCCCCCCACTGGACCCCCTGGACAACCCCCCCTACTGGACCCCCTGGACAACAGCCCCCCTAGACAGCAGCCCCCCCTGCTGGACCCCCTGGACAGAAGCCCCCTTGGAAAGCCCCCACTGCTGGACAACATCCCCCCTACACATACCTTGCACATATCCTAAGGAATCCTTAGTTAAGCAGATTGACCAAGAAGGTGAGCTTCAGGATTTTCCCGTTAGTTGTACCTAACAAATCATAACATGTAGAGGCTGATTTACCTAGTGTTGAGAGAGTTTTTTCCCCAGTGCCTTCAGATTTTGTATCCATAGTATATTTATAATATTTCAGAGAAAGAATTCTTTTAGATTTTAGTGGAATTTTGAGTTATTAGGAACCTCCTATTATTTCATCTACATCTAGTTCTCCACCTCCCTTGGGTTTAGTTGATGTAGATTCGATCTAGTCTATAGTAAAATAGTATCTCCATGTTGTTATAGGTGATTTTCATTCATCTCATCAGGATTAATTGAGGTAGATTCTGTAGAATGGGTTTTCAAGGAATAGGTTGACTAGTTGAAAGCGATGACAACTCTACTCAAGCTATTCATGGAGGAGAATATTTCTTTAGTAGTATGGATCGGGCTACACTAATCCAAAAGTCTCCCTTGTTTCATCCCTTTATGAGAAGGAGGTTAAGAGTGCCCTTTTTTCTCTAAATCTTGAGAGTGTGGATGGTCTTGATGGGTTCACAAATTAATTATTTATGTTCTACTAAGACATAGTTTGTGATGAGATCCTTAATTCTATGAGGGAGTTCTTTAACCATGCCTCAATGCCCTATGGAATCAACTCCAATTTTATCGACCTGATCCCAAAGTAGGAAAATGTTGTGGATATAAAGGATTTCAGACCTATTGCTATTGGGAATACCTTTCCAAAAATCATTACCAAAATAATTGCTATGAGGTTAGGTCCCATTGCTCGTGGGTTTATCTCTTCAAATCATCCCCACGAACAGCCCTTGGACACCCCCTAGACATCCCCCCTAGACAACCCACCTACACCCTACCCCTGCCCTACAGACCCCCCCGACCCCCCCGGACAGCCCTTGGACACCCCCCTTGGACAGCCCCCCTGGACACCCCACTAACACCCTCCCCCTGCCCTGCAGACCCCTCGACACCCCCCGGACAACCCTTTTACACCCGACCTGCACCCTACCCTAAATACCCCCCCTGGACAGCCCTTAGACACCCCCTGGATAACCTCTCCTAGACACCCCACCTGCACCCTCCCCCCTGCCCTACAGACCCCTCGACACCCCCCGAATAGCCCTTGGACACCCCACCTGGACAACCCCTCCTAGAAAATTCTACATCCATCAGTTCCTTCACTTCATTATGAAATAATTCTAAATGAAAAATTCCTTGAAACTTTTCCAAGAATAGTCTTTTTATGGCTTAGTCTGAATAATAGACTTTCACCACTTATAACTTGGACCCTCTAGTAGGATGGTTACAAAAATAATCTTAAAAGACTCATAAATCTAAAGCTAGATAAAAATATCCTCAAACTTCAGTACAAAAACCAATTCATCCTAAGAATCTTGTTACCCATGAATTATTGTGGGACTACCATCTTGATTCTGGGGTTCCTAGGTGTGCCTTCAAGATCGATTTATTCAAGGATTTTGATTCGGTTAGGTGGAAATTTTTATGGTATTCTTTGGACCTACTCGGATTTCCAGCTAGGTTCTCTTCTTGGGTTAAGAGATGCGTCTCTACCCTAATGTTCTCGGTGAACATTAATGGCAGTTTACATGGCTACTTTTAGGGGAAAAGAGGGATCAGGCAATGGGATCCTCTTTCACCTTTCCTTTTTGTGATTTTCATGGAGTTTTTCTCGTGCGTCCTGGAATGCAGGAGGCTGGGGGATGGTGCGGTGGCTGGTGCGGGCTGGAGTGGCTGGTGCGGGTGGGAAGGCAGGCGGCATGGGGATGGTAGGGGGCTGGTGCGGGCTGGAATAGGTGGCAGGGGGCTGGTGTGGGCTGGATTGCAGGTGGATGGGGGCTGTTGGGCATGTGGAAGGGGCTGGTGCGAGCTGGGATGTAGGAGGTTGGGAGCTGGTGAGGACTGGAACTGGTGGAAGGGGCTGTTTTGTAGGTGGTAGAGGGCTGGCATGTGTGTTTTGCAGGAGGCTAGGGGGTGGTGGCTGGGGTGGTGGCCGGTGCGGGCTGGATTGCAGGTGGTTGGGGGCTGGTGCAGGCTCAAATGCAGGTGGAAGGGGGATGGAATACTGGTGGAAGGGGGCTGGTTGCAGGTGCTGAGGGGATGGTACGGGCTGATTGGAAGGTGGTAGGGGGGGTGGTGTTGGGGCTGGAATGCTGGTGGCAGTGGGATGAAATGAAGGTGGAAGGGGGATGGTGTGGGATGGATGTGGCTGGAGTAGGGCCAAATCACGACATTACCGCAGCGTGACCACGATGTGACCGCGGCGTGTTGGCCCGTTCCAGCGACATCTGTGGGGCATCATCTTTCGGCCAGGAGCGAAGGGAGTGGGAGGAGGTGGGGCAACATTCCGACTGCCGCCCTACCGACAGAAATTGTGATTAGTCAGTATCAACATTGATCACAAGACTCGTGGAATACTATCACTGTGAACCACTACGGGGTATCGTCCTGGAGCAGGGCCAAATCATGAAATTACCGTGGCATGACCACAGTGTGACCGCGGCGTGACCGCGACGTGTTGGCCTGGTCTAGTGACATCCGCGGGGCAACATCTTCCGTCCAGGAGCGAAGGGAGCGGGAGGAGGCGGGACAAAATTCCGGCCGTCGCCCCGCTGGTAGAAATTATGATTAGTCATTCTCAACATTGACCACAAGACTCATGGAATACAATCACTAAAAACTGCCATGCGGTGTCATCCTAGAGCATGCCAAATCATGGTGTGACCACGGCGTGACTGCGGTGTGACCACGGCGTGTTGACCTAGTCTAGAAACATACGCAGGGCAACATCTTCCGGCGAGGAGCGAAGGGAGTGGGAGGAGGTGGGGAAATATTCCGGTCATCACCCTACCAGTAGAAATTGTGATTATTCAGTCTCAACATTGGTCACAAGACTCATTGAATACTATCACTGTGAACCACCGTGAGGTGTCATCCTGGAGCAGGGCCAAATCACGACATTACCACGGCGTGATCACGACGTGACCGCGGCATGACCGCGACGTGTTAGCCTGGTCCAGCGACATCTGTGGGGCAACATCTTCCGGCCAGGAGTGAAGGGAGCGGGAGGAGGTGGGGAAACATTCTGACCGTCGCCCCATCGGCAGATGATAGAACATATCAACTATTTAATATTCTATAACAAGGGATCTCTAGAGAAGGTTGTAGTGAGCGGCACAATGATGAAACGTCTAAAGGGAAACAAAACGATGGAAAATAATCATACACCCTACACAAACCATTTAAAAATTCATTCACTTTGCCTAAACATGGAAATTTTATTTATAATATTCAAAGCATGAAATGGAAAGTGTCATGGTCAAGGAATATGCCTACTCGAGCAATGTCATTTGAGTTAAATGAGTATGATAAGACAATTTATATTATTCAAAGAAAACAAAAACTAACTAGCCACAAAACAAACACCAACAAGAGGAATATGAAAGACTCAAACCAAATATAAACATGATACAAATAACTATCACTACTCTTTGGTTTAGAAGACAGCGCACCTCCGTTGGAGGGGTTTTATTATAAAATCATGGAATTGATTTATCACACAATTCATTTAATTATATTTAACATTTATTCTAAAACTCATTCAGCACAAATCAAATGCAATAATTTAAGCAACTAGATCAACATAACTATCACTGTGAGTTTTCGTAGACAGCGCACCTCCCCCCTCCCCCCTACCCCCTGCCCCCTTCCCCCTGCCCCTTTCCCCCTCCACCCTCCCCCCTCCCCCTGCCCCCCGCCCCCCGTCCCCCGCCCCCGCCCCCCGCCCCAACAAAAAATGTATCCACACCTATGAAGAAGGTTGAACATGATAATAAAGAATGTTTGATTATAGTATGATGAGTTATAAAAGGATAAACAAAAAAAACAAAAAACATGGAGATTTCTCTAATTGTTCAAGTGAATATGCAATTTTCAAACAATAATAAACATGTAAAAGAAGAGAAAAGTGGACATAATGGCCTGGATTTTTAAAATAAAAGGTGTTAAATCCATACCAATAACAACTAGTGGTATCATATACAATCTGATTTGTTGCAACTAATATCAAGCCATGATTTAGTGAAAGCAATCTATTGTAAATAGGAGGGCATATTTGGAGAAACCTAATCATGAAGAAATGGGGGAGTTAGAGATGGATTGTAATGGTTATTAAACCTTATCTAAGATTAAAGAAACCTATAGAGACTAACTACACCCCCTGCCCCACCCCCTTACCCCACTGCCCCACTACCCCACCCCCTCCCCCTGCCCTGCAGACCCCCCCTATAGACCACCCCTGCGCCCTGCCCTACATACCTCCCCACTCCACCCTACCCCCTCCGCCCACCCCCTCCTCCTCCCCCTGCCCTACAGACCTCCCCATACCCCCTGCCCTGCAGACATCCCCCCTGCCCCCTGCCCCCCTCCACCCACCCCTGCATCTTACAGAAGGGCCTCTATAATGTTTTTTGTAATCTGGGGAGGGATCACACATGTATGATTAAAGGAACAACAAAAATCTAAAATAAGTTTACCTGAACGATCACTTGATTTCATGTGAGGTGCTTGGAAGATTCTGCGTTCACATCATTTTGAGCATCAATTCAGGTTGAGAATCAATTATGGAGTGGTTTTTCTAAGGGTATCCACAAGCAGATGAAAATGACCACTTGATGTTCACTTAAAACTCCCTCTGGTTGTGCCATCAACAACATGGTGGATTTCTTTACAATTCAGAGAAGGGGGAATACATGAGGTGCATGAATTTTAATGATAGGGAGAGCATCTGGCCATAAAAAACTTAATTCAAATTAAAAAAGTATTTTAGTATTTTCAAACAGCTTAGTGTACAGTTCTTAGATAGAATAGAAGCATACAAAATCTATATATTAGATGAAATCTGGAGGACAAATTCATACAAGATTCAATGAAATCAACTTATAATAATAACATTGTACACAACATCAATTCTGCTTATGGAAAATAAGGCCTCTATGTCAAAAAAATATGAAATTTATGATATAAAATCAGAACATAAACTAAAATTTTGTGTTCTAAAACCCAAATAGAGAACCCCTTTAAAAGCTATATCTTAGAAGTGAGACCACCTCATCAATATCAATGAACAACATACTGGTTTCATGAAACTTATGGTTCACTAACCTGCAATTAGAAATATAATGTCATGTTTGAATTTTGATCATCAAAAATACAAAATGATAAAATGATGTTATATTTCATTTTAATAAATACTTCAGTAAAAAACACTAGGATGTGTAATTTGTTCAAAAATATAATATACAATCAAGATTAGCATATCAGACTATCTGATGATGATCAGATCTTAGTAAATCTGAATTTATTTTGGTAACAGCCAGTAGTTAACACCTTCAAACCTTGATATACAACATAAAAATTGTTCTAATCTATGCTTCAATGTCACAAGGCAGGTCACAGAGTATTGTTTTCATAAAGTATAATCTATTGTTAGGAATGTAGTTGTGAAGAAAATTAAAATCATAGAACTATAGTCAGATCTAGAATCTTATCTTGATAACATCATGGGGTGAAGTTATAGTCTGAGAAACACCATCAGAAAAAGCCCCTAATGTTGCAACAATAAATTCATGGTTAAGATGGTTGGTATTCTCTATATACTCTGCAGATGTAGAAACCTAAGGATCAGAATTCACCATTTCTAATTTTAATGTTACCATCATCCGAAATAATTTAAAAATACCAATAATGAGGCACGAAGATCAGGAAGGATATATGAAAATAATAAAGACAATAAATTGAATGAAATAAATCATACAGTATGAAAATTGGAGGATGAGTTGAGTGTCTCTTGGAGTGGCTTGTAGTGTTGATGGAGGTAGAATTACCTAATTCCTTTTATGGAAGCATCAGCAACAACAAATTGTATGTGAGATATTTACCTAAATAGTCTCATAAATTTCCATTACAGAGTGCACTAAATCACATCTTGGATAACAGTGACCTAGAGCCTACAAATTAAATGTATTTTACAAAAACATTCAAATTAAATGGGAAATTTCTCACATACAATTTAAAGAGGAAGGTGGAAAACATAAAAAACATTGAAAACAAAGTAGAAACAAGAACCTGGATGTTTGTTTATGCTTCCAACAACAGTATGATTTGATCTTCAACAGGTTCATGAGGTTCTATCCAACTTTTTTTTTCTGCACAGAAAACACAAGAAATTTTTTATTAAATAGTAAAATAAATAAAGGAAATAAAATAAAAGAAAAGGGAAAGCAATTTTTAGGTTTTAAACCCTGAATCGGGGTTGTTGTTAACCTATCCACAACTGGAAAGTTCCATCAGGTCAACCAAAGTCCATTTGCGGGTGTGGTCATCAGAGTAGGAACCGACTCATCTTGTTTCTATTGAGTGTTGATTGTATTTCCCCTTGAACTTCAACTTGAGTGAAGTCAATACGATGTACATTAAGACGTCTCAGTAGTTATTCATGTTATGCACCCCCTTATCATCAACCAGACTACTTAAGTGACAATTCTTATACAATAATCAACCTGAACCTAAATGTTTAATGAGATATAACACAGAAGCAGAGTCATGCATATAAGAGTTCATAAAGAAAAAATGTTAAAGCCATGAATTATTGGTCTAATACCAGCCAAATAAGCATAATGAATGAACTGTTTAATTGCAAACCACAAACAAATAATAAAAATGAAATATGGCATATCAAAGTTTTTAATCTAGATAATGGTATTTACATATTTTTCAGGAATTTCAATATGAAAAACCACAGAAATGAATAATGAGAAAATACACCTCTGAACATTGCAGTTGTAGTATGGTAATAAGAAATAAATGAACATGCCAAAATTTTACCTTCGAGCAGTAGGGCACATTAAGAGTACATTGCCTTAAGAGTACACTGTCAAATAGATTAGTCTTATGGATGGTAAAATTGACATCGTTGACCTATCACCTACCTTTTGGAATAGTAATTAGTGGCCATATTTTACCTATGATGGCTGGTAGGATTGAAGGATTCTTGTATTTATATAGCCCATCTAGTACACTAATATGCTAAGAATCATTCCTAATTGATAACAGAACAAATAGAAGTTTATCCTGAATGGAAAATGAATGTAAATAAATCAAAAGAAGAATATAAATAAAATTATTTTAAGGAAAAGTATAAATAATTTTTCTATGTTATAAAATGTTTTCATTTTTTATATGCTGAGTTTTTGTATAAAAAAACATTTAAGAATCTATAAATTAATTTATAAGAAAGATCAAGATCCATATAGAATTAAAACTACATTATCTTGGTAATACATAGTTTCAAAAATAAAAATTAGCAATTCATATTGTACACTTTCAATAAAGATATTAAATTAAAGGAACAATAAAACTAATTATCAAAATACAGACCTTCATATCCAACAATTTATGTCCCTATACACACAAAGATGATTTAGATATTGAACCGCACCAGACAATTAATATTTTAAAATTTCTAATAAATAAGAAGATTGGATGAGCTTACATACAAAGAAGTCCAGAAATACTAGGTAAAACATTAAACTGAACCATCACTTATCCATTAAAAAACATGTTCTTCCATGTGATCCCATCTCATGATGAACAAATGATTCAAAAAATCATGTATGGATTTACACATTAAACCATAATGAAGAGAGATAGAGCCCAGTAAAATCTTCTAGGAGAAGCTTGACAACAGATCAGGGTGGCCTCTATTGGAAAAGAAATCGATCTATAAACTAGTGGAGTAAGATAATCGTAAAGGATGATGAAAAAACATAATAAATTCTTCCAAGACGTGAATTTTCCTTCTCCGAACATATTCAAACCTGCTTGAACCTATTCTAAATCCAAAAAATGATTGAATAAGTACATTAAACATCATAAAACATCCTAGGACTCCAATCCCATATATTTTATTATCAATAATTCTTACATCACCATCACTGTGTATGGTTCCATTATATATTTAACATAATCACATCAATATGCCTTCAATTTGTACTCATACTCTATCCATGTCTTCTATAAATACAAGAGGAATGGAGATCTAAATAACCATCACATGAAATTAAAATAACAGTACAACCTTAAAATCAGAACATTGATGAAATAATATGGTATAAAATACCTGTGTTAATTGGAAGCTAGGAGGAGGGCACCGTAGTGACAGGTCGTCGGAGAGGAGGGTGCCACGGTGAGGGAGGTCTCTGGGGAGGAGGGTGCCGCTGTGAGAGAGTTCGTTGGGAGGAGGGCACCGTGGTGAGAGAGTTCTTCAAAGAGGAGGGTGTCGCGGTGAGGAGAGGTCGGGGAGGAGAGGTCGGGAAGGAGAAGTTTTCGGGGAGGAGGGAGCCACGGTGAGAAGAAAACATTGGGGAGGAGAAGTCATCGGGGGAGGAGGGCACCACGGTCAGGTGAGGTCGGGGAGGAGGGCGTCGAGGTTAGGTGAGGTCGGGGAGGAGGGAACCACAGTCAGGCGATGTTAGGGAGGAGAACTCGTTGGGAGGAGAAGAAGTCGAGAGGAGCGTGAGAGTAGCGAATTGGGGGACCTTGATGCCAAATAGTAAAACATGCGGTATAACCATAGTTATTAAATTAAACCGTGGAAATTAGAAAGATATATACACAGAGGAACAAATCATTCCTCAAGAAAGATTTCAAGTCACTGAAGATTAAAATATCGTCCCTGATTTTGATGGAACATAAATATAAGATATTAACCAGATTTCTTGAATCTGGTTTCTGACTCAGAATTAAATGTGAAGGAATATGTACCACAATTAAAGGATATAATTTGAGACATGTTGCACCATGAATATTGGTGTCACACCGTGACAAGAATTTTTCTATATTCCTATATAAAAATGATCATAGAATAATACAAAGGAAGAGAGATACAAAGGAGAAGAGGAGAGACTAAAGTGAAAAGAGGGAGTTCTAGGTCACTACTGGAAATAAAATGAATATTAAAAATTCAATAAACTACTAATAACATGTATGTGGTTACTTTAAAAAGATTTATCTTGTGAATTGGTAAATTCTAATAGAGTTAGGTGGGATGGAATGAGATCAACACACTTCCAGGAGCCAACACCATTAAAAGAAAAAACCTAACATCACCATCATCTTCTAACTCTAAAACATCATTCCATAGAATTTTCCAAACTAAAACCATAATAAATTGAATAAAAAACCAAAAAACACCTAAAGCACATCCCCACCACCAACAAGAAGAAACTCCACAGAAAGAAAGACTGTTCAAACACACATGAGAATACAAATGCCTCCCTACTAAAGAATCAGGCCCACCCAAGGGTAAACAATGTTGTACAAACTAAATCTTTTTTACTCAAAGACTACACCAACCAGGTGGTTCTTGTTAACCAATCTGAGAATTTTGTTTTTAATCCAATGATGTATGAGCTATTGTTAAGAGGTTTGCTGGTTTTAAGTTATATAAAAAGAAACTGTTTTTTCTTTTTTATAGAACTATCATCCTATGTTAATCATCTAGTGCCGAAGTTGATGCATGGGAAGTGGCTCCCCATTTCTCGGATTTTCTAGCGAACACCAGTGTTCAATTTTTCCAAGACAGGGTTAATCTTTTTCATCCCAGTAATAAATTTGTGCTCAATGGACCCATGTCAAGCCTTGGTGGAATTGTTTATCTTGAAAGTGGCCATGTTATAGAATATGAATGGTATTTATATTTTTCCTTATCTTGTGTTTTTTAGTAACATAAAAATTTCATCAACAAGTTATATAATCGTATTTGTATTTTTGATTTATAGAAAGCATTTCATGACAAGGTATTCTGTACTTCACAATTTTTTAAAATCCGTGATGCTATTCTCCTACCAAGGTTTATAATTATTTTATTCATGAAATTATCTTTCCATTCATATTTATCATTTGAAAAAAGAATTTTTCTACTTTGGTCACTTAGATCGACAAGAAAAGACAAGAATGTACTGGTGTAGGGAGAGAATGAACTCACCACATTTTTCTAATTGATTCTTGAAAGGTCCAATAATTTCAATACAATGGCTATTTAGAGCCATGAGGGGTATAGTTGGCAAGGGACTCATTTTATTCTTCATCTTCAAATTCAAAAGAATCTTCATCCTTTTTATCCTTGATTTTGTGTTTTCCCATGGCTTTAAAAACCATCTCCTCCTCTAACATCTCTATCTTCTAATGTAGAATTTTTTGGATTAAACTTGTATGGAAAATTCCTCATCATTTTTTTTGACAATAGTGGTTTATTTCAGATTTTCTCCATAGCCTACGATATTGATAACTATTTCATTAAATCTTGTGAAATAATCATCAATTGTTTCTTCTTCAGCCATCTTTACATTATCAAATCCACTTCTCCATATTTATAGCTTTGCTTCTTTGACTTTCACATTTCCTTCAAAGATACTTTCCAGCTTTTCACAAACCTCCTTTTCTGTTTGCATCCCCAAAACTTTTGTATACACTTTGTCTGATATGGCTGTGAGAATGACATTTCTATATTTTCCATCAACCTATAGATTCTTATTATTATAGAAAAAGACATTGGAGCATCCTTTTCAATTGGTGTAAATCCCATAGTAATTGCATCTTGAACTTCCAGGACATATGACAGAAGATAGAGTAACATCCGACATGAAAGTTTTTTCCATAAAAGGTGTTATGAATAGGGGTTAGGGCTTCCCATGTGTTCCATTGTGGTTGTTAGGGATGAGCTGGTTTGGGCTGTTGTACATGGGGCTACCAGGGGAAGTTCTGTATTTTGTAGCCTTAGGTGTTGGGGTTGGGAAGGTAAGAGCTGTTAGTAGTTATTGGGGTAATAAATAGGGGAGAGGTGGTGTAGGGTTAGACACAATTCATTTTCATTCCTACTTGGTAGCAGTTGGGGTTGGACCTTTGGAGGTGCCGACCATCATCCTTGGGTGAGTGGTATTCTTCTGGGTGGAATTATATCTCTTTATCCTTCTTCTTCTTCTTCTTCTAACCTAATATACCTCTCAATTCTGTAGTTATAGTAAAGTGAATACAGTATTACTGATCTATTTATTCACTCTCTCACTCAAACCTATGATTCCTAACAAAAGGTAGTAATCCCTTAGTTGTTGATCGTGTTTAGATTACCCATATTCAAAAAGAAGAGGATCTGACAGATAGAACCTACGTATGCTTTGATACCACTTGAAGTTCTCTAGAAATAGGTTTCACAACTGAGAAGCATGGGTTGAATCAATGGTACTTATTTTATGAATTTTTTCTTTATAAATAAACCTATGTGATGTGTTAGGATCCTATCCACTCAAATTTTAATCTCAACCTTACCCAATTGGAACATAAATGAAAGAAACACAAGACACATACAATTTTTACTAGGTTAAATTCCAAAGTGGGTACCTACTCTTTGTTGTGATTAGTTTTAGTCCCAACCATAGATTTTTCACTAGAATCAATTATCAATTACAAGTGATATGGGAGGTATCATCCTCTACCCAAAGGAAGTGTACAACGTAAAACACAACTGGGTGAGTAAGATCACTTTAGATTCAGAGCTATTTCAGCCTATGTTGATGATCTTTCCCTTCGAGCCTTTAAATAAACAGAATTAGTATGTTCTCACCTCTTCAAGAACTTCAACCTCTGATATTATGTTTTGATCCTAGATCAATCAGTCTTTCTCATTACTTCCACAACTTAGATGTTTGGCTTCTCAATTTCAAATCAATGAATACTCAGGCTTTGTAGATTTCTATTTTCACTTCTAAACTCCCCGATCTCAACCTCAATACTTTTCTCTTTGTCTCTAATTTTTCAGTTATCACCAATCTACTTATTAATAGTGCATTTATAAATAATCCAGAATTAATTAAATTCAAAAAATTAAGTGCCAGCTCATATCCCATAATATTCCCACAATTGATTTGTACTCCATGATCTCCTGTGAGCTTCCTCATTCAACTGTTCACATGGATCTGTTACCCACATTCCTGATCTCAAATTCCACAAATACCCATCCGCTCATTTTAGTTTAAATAAAAATTATTGTTAGTTATCTAACTGTGATCACAGTTTATAATTTTCAAATATTTTCATTTGAAAATTCCAGAATATTAGAAAAGTGATCTATTTTAATTATCCACAAACCCAACTTGAATCACACCATAATCATTAGTTTATATTTTTTAGAATTAAAAAACAACACAACATCATTCTAGTTAATTTTTAGAAGTATCTTCATGAAATTCATCTTTTCCTAAAAAATTCTGCTATATAGTTGACCCTTACAAAACTTCCTGTATCAACAAATTGACTCTTATGATTTTTCAAATGACTTGTGAATTCTTATCAATGAACCTTGTGAATTTTCAAATGACTTATACGAATCAGTGTGGCTTCCTACCTTTTCAAAAATTTCAGTATGTGCATGCACCATATGAATCGTATGAAAAATCAGAGTTACTCATACACACTACCACATATTAGCCAAATTTTAGTCATTCTAGCTTCTAGACCATTGAAATCTGTAATTTCTAAAAAATACACAGCAACTTATCACACACATCATGAAAACATACCCTAATCGACAACAAACCATTATTGAGAAAATACCTAGTATCTAATAATAAAAAGAACCTGCAATGAAGTGCAGGTATGCAGTTCTCCAGTTTCAAGTCCACTCTTCAGCTAAGTAATACCAACATCGCCATCGCGCCTAACACTGTAACGACCTATATCGTTATGGGTTGGTGAAACTAAAAGAAATTGGGCTTACTTGGATCTGGAGCAAGAAGGTAGGATTTCTATATCAGAGGATGAAGATCACTGTAGAGGATGGGACTCGATAGGAACCACGTGCAGAGGAATGCCGACAGAAAGGTGGGTAATTACATAATCGGAGGAGAATCGTCCCAAGGTGGGTGGCTGCGTCGGAGGAGTAGAATGGAAAAAGTTTTGGGTGACAGCACCGAGCGAGGAGGGTTGCATGGAGTAGGGAAGAAAGGGAGGGAGGTGGAGATCATGAGTGGAGAGTAGGGCAGAAATGGGGTGGGGATCACGAGCACATGGGAGGAAGGTGGTGGGGGATCGCGAGCATATAGAAAGAACAAGGGTAAAGCCATGGGTATTTTTTGACCCGTGGTGTTACCTTAACCTATAGACACAATTTTATTAAATCGTGGCTATATAAATGTGGATAAATCTTCAATTTCTAGTAGTGTATGAGGAATGCATTGGACTTAGTAAGTGACGAGTGGAGCCTGATATAGCTCATTGATGTATCGATAGGTCTAATGAGACAAACCAGTGTCTTGGTACAAGGCCTTGACAAAATATTATTTTTAGTCTTGGAATGAGGCCTTGACTATGTGGTTATGATGTCTGGCATTATGCATTCCATCATTATGAAATTGGCTATTAATATTGCATGTGATTATTCGACTAGTAGAATATCCATGTGAATAAGTAAATGACATTATTTGATTTATATTTTCCATATTATGCTGAAGTTTAAGTTTAAAAGGCTTATGTTTTAGTATTATACATTTCATTAAATGTTTATACTTCTTTATAAAAGTTTCCGCTATATTGTTATCCTTACCGAGCATCTGAGATCACCCTTTTATTATGTTTTATTTTTCCCAAGATGCAAAGATGTATTTTATGATTAACCTGTAGGAATAGGCTAAGGAATTAGAGTGTGTTCGAAGGGGGCACAATGATGTTGTTTTTATTTATTTCATGATTTAATGTAAAACTTATGTATGTATCTAGTACGTCTAAGGATACTAAACTAATCAGTATTTTGAGACTTGATCTTTTGTGATCATGACAATGTTATGTAATAATGCACCGACTCTGGGTAACTAAGGTCGGGGAATTACAATTAGTCATCAAATCACTTTGTATCCACAAGGATTTTCTATATGAGTTATTTTTTTCCACAAAATTAGATTTACTATTATTACCTTAACATCAATGACCATATTAAACCTAAAAGTTATCAATACTCTTATACTTATTTCCAAAAAAATGTAAAGGCATTACTATTCAAATAACTTTTCTACTAAAACCCATACTAATCCTAAGGGTTGTATTACTATAAATGTCTCAAAAAATACTCTTAATCATCTTAGAATCACATCACTTAAAACCTAAAAAGGGATATCTAATAATTTTAACTTATTATCAACCTTAAAATCATAAACTAATGATGGTATACATAAACCTTAAGTTAATTTTATATGAAGACATATATGATTCAAAAAATTATCACAATACTTAGTTGTTTCATGATTATTATAACCAAAATACCATTTATAAAAATAATTATACAACATAATTTATGAATCCCAATACTTAAATAGTTTAATCATTCCAATTAAATGACTGGAATGACATAACCCTTCCTTTTTCTAGGAGTTAACCTTTAGAAAATGGCATTGACTTGAATAATGATGAGGTTCTCCACATTTAAGAAAATAAACTATAAATGGATCTATATGATGAGATTTATTTCCTTCCATAATACTATTCATTTTCCTTGAAAATTAATTTCTTTATTCCCTTCTCTTCCACACATAAAATATTTTCCTTATCCTTTGAGAAATTCTCTTTGGTGTCTCTTTACAAATTACTGAGATAAAGGAACATGATCCTTCTTTCCTCCATGGTCTCCACCACCCAATCTCTCAATGAAATCCTTTCTTCTCTTCTTTGGAGGTTTAGAGAGTTAGTTAAGGTGAAAGTTTTTAATCATATATTATGATAACTGGTTAGAAATAATCATGATATCTTACACTCCAGTCATTAGCCCATTTAGTTTCTCATAATCACTAAATCATCCATAATAGTCAATGTTATCACAATTCCTTTGTGTTCTAGCTATTAAATAAAACAAAAAACCATATTTTGAGAAACAATAATCATAGTGAAAAAACATATAATCATTTATAGGATTTCTAAACCATGACACCTTATTTTTAATCTATGATACCTTAGGTTTAACCTAGTCCAGTTATTGTTATTATCTATTCAAATTATTCATGATGGTTTGTAATGAAAATATAAATTAAACCAATAATATCCCCCCAGGAGTTTCAAACTAGGTGTGTAGAAAGGTTCATTGTCATTCACTAGGTAATGATCGAGTCAAATACCAAGGCACCATTTTCAGATTTATTACCCCTAAGTACAACTATTCCATAGTCACATCAACTTATAGTATCTAGATAGAGATTGTTTGATAATAAATCCACATAATCCATACCTTATACAAACTTTAGGATGTCATCCTATAGTTATAATTATCCTCAAAGTAAGTCATAGGGATATATTCCCCAATCTATGTTTTCCTAAATTTAGGTCAAGAGGTTTCTACTGAAATTTCTCTAATACTGATTACAAATACCTCAAACCTAATAGACTAGAGTAAGTGGTTACTTTACTAAATTGTTTCTAGATATAAGTGATCACATCCCAAAGAACCAAATAGTTTAGTAGTCTTAGAAAACTATATACATACTTGAATTTCACATTACATTTGAAAACATAAAAATGCAATATAGTATTTTCTTTGAGAACACCGCTATTACCTTTAGCATATACTTACATATCAATCATAATAAATTTCTTAGAATCCTAGGAAAAGAAAACATTAAAAATTAGTGAGCACATATTCTCAATAAGGGCATGCGTATTGAAAAATCTATCATGAATACATATGGAATAATCATTATGGAAGGGTAAATAACTAAATAAACATATCATTTAATCAATAACTTGAGCATGAAGAATAATATGGAAGGAATAAATGATGATGAAAATAATTCCATATAAATAATCACAAGAGATAAAAACTTATCCATGTATATTCTAAATAATAGAATAATCTCATGGAAATCAATTACTAATATCATGATGAGGGAATTCATAATGTTGGGAATCATAAACATACAATCAAGGCCTTGTTTAAATATTATATAAATTGGTAAGGCCACAAACAAATTCCCAAGCTAGTTTGTCTCATGAGACTTACTCATGCATCAAGAGACTACAATAGGCCTCTCCCATCACTTACTAAGTCCAATGAATTACTCATATAAAGGGGGAGAAACATAATCAATGTAAACATTCATATTAAAAAACTGGTATATAAAATGTTAATAATTTCCCCAATAAATAAACATAATCATCATAAATACTCATATTGGAAAACTAGAATATAAATGTTAATAATTTTCCCAATCAATAAACATAATAAACATAATCATTTGTATCTAAAAATAGCATATGAATGTTAATACATTCCCCAGTCAATCAAATAACTTTCAAAGTAAAAAAACTATAAGTAGAAATTGTATATGGTTTAGAAAATAATCATATCCATGATACAAATAATAAGGACATTTAAGGGTAATGTAATGTTTAATGATCAAAAGAAATTTAATGTTTTAAGAGAAAGTTAATAACTACAAGATTAATCAAGAAATTAAATTTCAATACTTTCCTTGGTTAAACTAATCATAAAACCTATAGAGAAATAATAAGTGGGTTTCATTACAGCATATCCTCAGTTGATCGTAGCTAGAATTAGGTTTTTTGACATTGATGAAAAGAAATACCATAAAATGTCATTAATAACATTCTTGAGAAAAATACCCTTTTTAATTTGAAAATACATTTTTAAATAATAAAATGTTTCATAATATTAGGAAAAATATTTTATTTTAAAATATTCATGGAAAATATAAAAGTAATATTTAAATAATTGAGTGGTCATAATGGTGGGAAATTTCATACATGCCATTAAAAACATTCATTTCTCACTATTGTAAAATGGTTAAAAAGTAACTCTTTCATAAAACAACAAGAAGATTCCGTTAATTTTTTTTGTAAAAATTAAAACATGGGTAAACATTTCTTGAATAAATCAACTTTAGAATATAAAAAAATATTCTTTAAAACATTTTTAGAAAACATGGATTTTGAAGAAAATGTTTTTTGACCAATGAGGGAAATAAGGTCAGATTTTTTTTTAAAAAAATTTTCTCAATAATTTTAATTACCAAAGGATATTTTTTTTTAATATTACTTGAAAAATTAATTATTAACCATAGTATAATAAAATATATATGGTTTAAAACATAAATATCAAATAATTCCACAAATATAGACTAAAAAACAATACCGAATAATAATGATATTGTGAAATAAACCCTTACAAATTTGGTAACTTTTGAAACAAAGCCCCAATAACTTCAAATGAAAATTTAAATACCATGAATATAAATATATTCATGATATATAATATCAAAGGGGTAGTATATACACCATAAAAAATAAATAAGTGGTGAATATGACATATATATCATGAAAGTAAAAGTGAGACAAGAAACCCTTATATGCTTTGGTAACTTTTGAATTATAATCCCCATGGAAGAATAACATTAAATGAAACTTTACATATAATTATAATAGATATATTATTGATATAAAATATAAATGGAGATTTATATATACAAGGTAAAATAATATAGGTTCATAACATAATATATGTCCCAAATAAGACAATTTGAGACAAAAATCTCTTACCTCAGGTCTGATTTACTTTGTATGTGTTAAAACTGTCATAAACTGACCCATGTCGGGGCTCAACCCACAACTAAACCAAGACCACCTCCATAGGCTAGGGGGTGGAGATAATCACTGAAGGCATGAAAATCTTAGGGAGGCCTTTTACTAAGAACCTGTACACATACATGCAACCAAATCAATGGAAAAGTACAGAGGGAAAAGAAAAAATGATACAACACTTCTATAAAAGGAAACCAAACATGATTCAACCTCTAATCAGTAAAAGTAAACAAGGTAAAAAAAAGGGAAAGGGAAAAAATACACACCCAACCATAAAGGTACCACAACCTTACAGTAACTGAAAAAGTAAAACAGTTGAGAGAGCCCCACTCTTGGGTCCCAAGATACGACCACCGTACGCGGTCCAAGAACTCGTATCCTTAAGCTCATCTGAAGTCACGATCAACTAGTTTTTCATTATATATATATATATATGAAATATTGGGGTGTAATGGTGATAAGAAGATATATTGATGATTAATTTGATGATAAAATTTGAACAATTAAGAAGAAAATAGGTTAATGCTTCGAATAATCCCAATGGAGATCAAAAAGAAGATTAAAAATTTTTATATATCTCAGTCAGATCATGAGTTGCGTGTTGAAATCATAAAATAAATTATATAATTCATGAAAAAAAAAATAAAGTGGGGAAAAAATCCATAAAGAAAAAGTCCTACATCATGCTTGAAGCTTTTTTTAGTGAAGAATGTGCTTGACAATGAATGAGGAGTTCCATTGATTCATCATGCTTCGATTTGTATCTATCCAAGGATTTTTCATTAATCTTCTAAAGGAAGAAGAAGAGAGATCCGCTGTCCATGGTGTAGGTTATGAGGAAACCCTCGAAAATCCTCATAATCCCCTCTTTATAACATGTGATTAGGTCAAGGGCAAACACTTAATCACAGCCGTCAACGATCGCGAGATCCAAACATCCCACGCCCTCTCACTTTAGGTCATTCATGAAAAAAACACCATATTATGAAACCAAAGGAAGTCTCAGATTTTCAATCTGATTCCCCGTTAAAAATTTATTCGAAGTAGCGTCCAAATAAAATAATTTTATTTCATTATTTTATTTAAAGTTACGTCCTCGATAACTTTTTCTATAGAATGATTATGCCAAAAAATGTTATGTACCTCCTAGGGTAAACACAACATTCCAGACTCAACTATTCCCTTAGATTTCTGATCTGTCCTACCATTTAAGAGTTATCCCATTTTAATCACATGCATAGTATAAAAATACTTAATATTTTTATAAAATTAATTCTATGCACACCGGGACTCAGAATCGCACTCCGTCTTAGTGCCTAACTCTGAAAATATATGTAGAAATATTCCAAAGTATTACAGGACAAAAACTGAGTCTCTACATCATTCCCTCCTTCAATATTTTCATCTCTGAAAATAAAAACTAGGAACAAAACTCAATATATTAAGCATACTATTATATCTCCCACTCTTAGGGACTCTCTATCACATTTTTATGCTGCCACAACACACAAACCAAAGGGATTATTTTTTCACATAAGGTTCACTCCTGATGATGATTTTCGCAGGATCATGCACATATTTTCTCAATTTTAAAATGTGGAAAACATTGTGCACCCGCTCTAAATGTGGGGGTTGAGAAAGGTGGTAGGAAATCTCGACAACCCTCTACACAATATCAAATGTCCTGATGAATTTTAGGGATATATTGCCTCCTCGACCGAAAACCAACATGTAAGCCCTCAATATATCCTACAAAACCTGGATAGTGCACTCGGTCTACCCATTGGTTTAGGGTGAAAGGCTATACTCATCCACAGCTGGGTCCCGAACACCTCATGTAGGTATCTCCACAATCATGATGTAAACCAACAGTCACGATAAGAGATAATGTCGAGGGTACCCTGTGAAGATAGACAATATTCCACATGTATAACTGCCCCAAACACTTCACTGAACTCTACTCCCTGATAGCAAGGAAGTGCACTGACTTCATGAGTTGGTATATTATCACCCATATGGTGTCATGACCCTTCACTATGCATTGAAGACCTATGAATAAGTTCATGGATATACCGTCCCATTTCAACTCTAGGATTTCAAGAGGCTGCAACAAACTACCAAAACTTGGTGCTCAGCCTTCACCTGCTAACAATAGAGGCATTGCAAGATGAACTAAGCTACGATTCATCTCATGATGAACCCCCCAAACTACTATTTAAGGGTAAATACTCCACACACTGGAATGTACAACTAAGAGAGAAGTGTGGAACCCTCACATCACCTCCTCCTGCATCACAATCAGAAACCAATATTTTCCCCTAAAATAAGGAATTAAGATTCCTTACTTCATAATATCCATCTGGTGCACCGCCTGTGGATATATGATCACATAAGATCTCAAAATTAGTGTCTCATAGTTGGGACTCTCTCACAAAGTCGATAATAAAATGAGTCTAACCATTGACTGAAGAAAAATTGTTCCCTCCTGCTCTATTAAGGTCAGCTGTAAGGAAGCTAAATGCTCTGAAACTTCCCGCACTAGGCAAGGTTGGGTATTCCTACTAAGGGAATCTACTAAAACATTTCCATTTATTAGAGTATAGACTAACTCCAAGTCATAGTCCTGTAGGAATTTCAACCAGCATCACTGCCTCAGGTTTAGGTGTCTCTGAGTGAATATGTACCTAACACTTTGCTGGTTTGTGCAAACCACAAAGTGCTCTCCTAGAAGGTAGTGTCTATACATCATCAGGGGGAATAATACTTCTAAGATCACTAGGAAATGTGTCTCATAGTCCTATTCTTGGGGTCTCCATCACCTTGACCTATACTTGATAAATGTTGCATCAAGGTTGACGCTGATCATGAAAAGGTACCAAAAAATAGGGCAGGTGAGTAAACCCATCCAACCATAAGAAGTTATACATGAAAGTCATGTAGAATACCATGTGTGTCTTTGCCTCTCTTATAAGGAGAGTAACCCTAAAACAGGCACTCCACCACACCCACTAGTGGCATCCCAAGTGAATGGAGGTCAAACAGAAAACACTACTAGAAATGAAAGGACCTACTCTAACACTCCACTATACAACCCTACCATGAATTCACAAGTCATAGGGAATCATCCACCAATCCTCGATACTATCCGCTTTGGGTGGAAATGACTTGCCCTCATGGTTTTTCTCATGTCACAAAAAATGCATCTCGGTGGGGGAAGGACCCCTCTTCCTCATTCATTCAAAGATACATCGAAAAAAACCAACACAGGGTTACAACGATGACCTGCGTCACCCTGTTAAAACCTCAAGCAAGAAGTAGAGAGAAAATAGTACCTCATATAGTGTCTAAAAAGTTATACCATAAAAGTTAGAAGAGACACAAAGTATACCTCTTATCATCTCACATACTTCAGGATCATAGATATCAATAGTATGCAGCTGCCCATGGCCCCAACCACCATCTCCCTGATCCTAATGTGGGACACTTGGTGGTGGTGGTAGAAGGACCTCATAGTGTCATCCACCAGCCACAATTATTATTACTCCCCTACTAACACCGCCTCCATGGGGACCACCCTATCCTCACCTGGGATATCCCTGATCCTGACACCATCTCTCCTATAGCGGTCTATCTACTATCTACTCAGAAATCTCAGCACATCTAGTTGGGCAGTCTTATGACATGTGACCTCATCTATCACAAGCATAACACCGACCCTCCCTAGGATTCCCCGATGCCCTACGCTGTCCCATACCATATTCTTGAGTCTGATCATGGGGAGGCCTTCTATGTTGAGGCCCCACCAACTGATATCTACTAGATGTAGCAAATGTCTTAGCTCTATAACACCCACTGCCAAAACTAGTTAACCGGTTCCCCTCTGACAAAAATCTCTCTATCACCAGTGCATGTTCTATCACCCTACTGTAGGTGGGGATACACAAAGGTAAAATATTATAATATATCTCTCTACGCAGTCCCTGTTCAAAATTATTTTCTTGGAAGTAACCATTACAAATCATGTTTAGAGAGTACCGAGTCAGGTATGTGAACCTATCATCGTACTATGCCACTGTCATCCCTCATTACTAATGTTCTAGAAGCTTCTGAATCCGAAAAGAGAACAAGGAGGGGTAGTAATCCTCACAGAATAGTTATTGGAAGTCATCCCATGATATTACCAACTCATCGTGCATAAGAGTAACTAGACTCCAATAACACCCAACTGCTCTGTGGAAAAGATTGGATACCAAATCCACCATTTGATCCATTAGAGTTCGAACAAGACTGAAGAGGTGGACCAATGACTCCATCTAGTTATGTCCACCACTCATGCCCCTATTGTGCTATATCACCAATTGGACACCTGCTCGTGTCATATTTCATCTTTTCATACCGATCTACTGCCCCTCATAAACATCGTTGTTCATAGCTTGGTCAAACGACCTTCAATCATAAGAAGAAAGGGTGTATTACAATACACACACACACACACATTTATATATATATGTATGAAATAGGGGGCGTAATGGTGAGAAGATGAGATACTGATGATTAATTTGATGATAAAATTTTCACAGTCACAAAGAAAAGAAGTTAATTATCTGAATAATCCCAACAGAGATCAAAAAGAAGATTAACAAAATTTATATATCTCGGTTATATCATGAGATGTGTGTTGAAATCATAAAATAAATTAGATAATTCATGACAATCAAAACAAATTGAGGATAAAATCTACAAAGAAAAAGTCCTACAACAAGCTTGAATATTTTTCTGGTGAAGAACATGCTTGACAATATAGGAGTAGATCTGTTGATTATTCGCACTTTAATTTGTCTCGATCCAAGGATTTTTTATTAATCCGCCAAAGGAGAAATGTGAGAGCTCTACTGTCAGTTTTTTAGGTTATGAGGAAACCCTAGAAAATCCTCATAATCCCCTATTTATAATAGGTGATTAGGTTAAGGGTAAATGCTTAACTGCACCTTCCAATGGTCACAAGATCTGAACATCCCGCACCCTCTCACTTTAGGTCGTGCTTAGGTAAAATACCATATTAAGAACCCAAAAGAGGTCTCAGATTTCCAATATGAGTACTCGTTCAAAATTTATTCGAAGTAGTATCCAAATAAAATAATTTTATTTAATTATTTTATTTAAGGTTACATCCTTGATAACTTTTTCTATAGAAGTCCTGCACTGAAAAAAGTTATATCCTGCCTTGGGTAAAATCCACATTCCAGACTCAACTGTGCCCTTGAATTTCTAATCTGGCCTACTGTTAAAGAGTTATCCTTTTTTGTCTCTTGTATAGTATAAAAATACTTAATATTTTTATAAAATTAATTCTAGGAACACCGGGTCTCGGAATCACATGTCGTCTCAGAACCAAACTTTGGAAATTTATGTAAATACCAAGTTTTTTTTTTCTGTAATATTTCTATGAGGAAGGTTTAATCATGGATATTGTGAAGATCGAGGCATTGATTGCTTGGGAGCCACCCAAGAATTCATCAGAGGTGTAAAGCTTTCTTTCTTTGGCTGGGTACTGCAGGAGATTTGTGGCAGAATTCTCCAAAAACAACAAATATAGAAACACAACAACTCGAATTTGGAAAAACTCACTTAGCAGAGGAGCAACACACATGTAGTGTTGGTCATGCCGATTTTGAGAACTCTACTGAGGAAAACGTCATGATAGATCACAGAATAAATGCATCTTGATACACATATAAGGAGTCTACCCCCATGGCTCACTGGGGGCTCCGTACTCTACTGGAACATCCTGGGTAGAGGATCAGTGCCCGAGTAAATATTGGTCATGCCGACACCAAAAAACATATACCATGGAAACACGAATAGATGTGAGGATCATGCCAGGACTCTCGAGGTGATACATGCTCCAAATCTGCTAAGTCTACTATCGAATCAGATTAAGACAAATCACTCCAGAAAGTGAGCAACCCATGCCACATGTATGTAAAGCAGCCAAAGAGGGGTCACAATCTAGTGAAGAGGATGTGATACTGAAAACCCTCATAGTATCTGAAGAGGGGTCATAGTCCGGTTAAGGGGATTTGATATCGAAAACCTTTTTCGCTAAAGGAATAGGGGGACCCACACATCCCAGCCGATCAAAACATCATAAATAGGGAAAAGGGGGACCCACAACATGCTGAGTTGACAAGTAGGTAATTAGGGTAATGGTCAATGGCTACGTTGGCCACTACACTATCACTGGACTCCCTGGCCTGAGATCTACACTCGAGACACATTAACACTGTTTACCTAAACCCAAACAATTCCTTTTTAGGGAACATCCGAACAAAGTCCCAAGGAACAAACCACCTATGATACCAATTTTCACAACCCAACCCATGTTGGGGCTTGAGCCGCAACTACCCCAAGCCCGCCTCCATAGGCCAGGGGGTGACGACAATTACTGAAGGTGCGAAAAAATCAGGAAGGCATTTTCTTAAGAACCTATACACACACAAATACACACACACAACCAACTCAATGAAAAAGTACAGAGGGAAAAGAAAACAAGATAAAACACTGATATAAAAGGAAAACAAGCATGAATCAAACTCTAATCAATACAAGTATATAAAGGTAAACTGAAAGGGAAAGGGAAAAAAATACACACCCAACTAGAAAGGTGTCACAACCTAATAGTAACTAAAAAATTAAAATAGTTGAGAGATCCCTACTCCTAGATCCCAAGCTACGACCACCATATGCGGTCCAAGCACCTATATCCCTAAGCTCCTCTGAATTCATGATCAACCTGTCCATCATTTGAATATGGCACGACACGTATGGGAAAATCCCATGCAAGGGTGAGTATAAAATTACTCAGTAGGATGCCCTGAAAAGGTGAAGGGGGAGTAGTAAGAGATACACTAAATAGGAAAGTAGTGAATAGAACAAGGTATTGTAAAAGGGAGTACAACTCAACCCAACAAGATAGTGAAAGAAAACTCATCCAAACACAAGGATCTTGATATGGTGAGAAGATGAAATTATTGTCCAGTATTCACTACCTATATTAGGATAGTAGACTCATCCAACCATGAGAAGAAGGGCATAAAAAGCATACGACATACCTCGTGTGTCTTCGCCTCTCCTGGAAGGAGAGTAACCAAAACCCAAAGAGCGGGCACTGCAATAAGATATATATATATATGCTCAGTCAAAGAATCCCAAACAAGAGAGTAAGGGGATCTCCATCTCACAACTCATACCAATCTTCTGCCCCTTATAAACATCATTGTTCATAGTTTGGCCAGCCGACCTTCAATCTTCAGGAGAAAGGGTGTATTACAATACACACACACATGTATACATGTATGTATATATATATATATGTGAAATAGGGGGTGTAACATTGAGAAGAGGATGTACCAATGACTAATTTGATGATAAAATTTTCACAATCATGAATAAAATAATTTAATGATTTGAATAATCCCAATGGAGATCAAAAATAAGATTAACAAAATTTATGTATCTCAGTCAGATCATGAGATGGGTGTTAAAGTCATAAACTCAATTAAAGAATTCACGACAAATGAAACAAAGTGGGGATAAAATCCACAAAGAAACAGTCCTACATCAATCTTGAATCTTTTTCTGGTGAAGAAAATGCTTTCCAATGGAGGAAGAGATCTTTTGATTCATCGCACTTCGATTTGTCTTGATCCAAGAATTTGTCATTGATCCACTAAAGGAGGAAGGAGAGAGATCCACCGTTAGTGGTGTAGGTTATGAGGAAACCCTAAAAAAATCCTCATAATCCCCTATTTATAACAGGTGATTAGGTCAAGGGTAAACACTTAACCGCACCTGCAAACAGTCACAGGGTTTGAACATCCCACACCTTCTCACTTTAGATCACGCTTAGGTAAAACACCATATTACAAACCCAATAGAGGTATCATATTTCCAATCCGATTCCCTATTCAAAATTTATTTAAAGTAGAATCCAAATTAAATAATTTTATTTAATTATTTTATTTATGGTTACATCCTCAATAATTGTTTCTACAGAAGGCCCGCACCGACAAAAGTTATGTCCCACCTAGGGTAAATGCCACATTCCATACTCAAATGTGCTCTCAGATTACTGATCCAGCCTACTGTTTAAGAGTTATCCTATTTTTATCATGTGAATAGTATAAAAATACTTAATATTTTTTATAAAATTAATTCCTGGAACACCGGGCCTTGGAATCACACGATGTCTTAGTTCCTAACTCTAGAAATATATGTAGAAATATTCCAAAGTCTTACAAGGAAAAAACTGGGTCTCTAAAAAAACCTCTTATATAATAAATATATATTTATTATATATATATATATATTATGGAACCATAATAATACATATAATTCTATATATTATTTTCTTATAAATTTTTTTTCACCTGTTTATCAATAATTCTTTGTTAAAATCTCTATTCTGGGCAAAAATTGTATTGTTTTTCATGTATGTTTTTGTTTGGTAGTTTCAGTCCTTATACATGGATCATGTTTAAATCATATCCATAATATTAAACATGATATAAATATATTATATATTAATTATATATGTATTTATAATATTCCATAAAATTTAGAGATAGAATAATGAGTTACACTATTTATAGAGATGGTAGGACGTACGTACGAATGAACGTTGTTTCCATTTTATTAACAGATGTAATGAAAGAAATTTAAATAATATTTCAAATTTATAGAATAATTATTATATCATTTATATAATATATATTCAATAAATATATCCTTACTACTATCCATTTCTAAATTAAATGAAAACAATTTCACATCGCTTCGTGGAGGTGGTAGTCCACACGTACGCATGAGAGACATTATCGTTTTCCAACAAATTGGAAGGTAAGAAGGTAGATGTGATATTATAATTCTAGAAGTTTAATTATGTCATAAATAATATATATATATATGTATTTTTATATATATAAATTAAATATATCATTATATCTAGCTGTGAGAGGTGGTGATGAAAAAAATTACATTGGTTCACAAGGCTATATTCTACTGTACACATGATTGATAGTTTCGTTTCCCATTTGATGGAATAAGAGAGGTATATAGTTCATAAAATCAACATAATAATATCTCATTATATGATATATATTGGTTTTATTATTTTATCATATTTTATGGAGATTTTAAGGAGTTAAATGAATAAATAAAATTAAAACATATGGCTTAGAACTATACCACTTTTTAAGGAAGCCTCTTTAGATTTACACCTGAAGCCTTCCTAGATTGATTTTATAATAAAAAAAAAGACTATAGTTTATTGGGAGGGATGTAAGTAATTTATAACCAATGAATTTATTTAGTACATGTGTAAAACATAAAATTTTAATAATTTTTTTATTCCTATTCATATCCACCAATTTAATGGCTAGGTTATAATGGTCATATTTAAATAATAGATTTTGCAGATCATTTAAGATTAGTGTTGTGTGTCGTATATGATATCGAACACAATGTTATTTTAAAATATTAGGGTGTCACACCAATACCCTCACTCAGTTCATTTGGAGACTATAGAGGATTCACAACTACCAAAGGGTCTGATGAAATTAGAAATCGACTCTTCTACCAACTTAAGGACGGGGACATTAGCAGGATTCTAAAGAAGGGAAAAATTGCTCAAGTTATTTCTAATGAGGATGAAATTGTGGAAAAAATGAAATTAGGAAAACTCTTTATAACTGATTGATTAATTATTCCACATGGTTCTAAGCTATGGAAGACTGAGTATTTAATTAATCAACTATCCTCTACTTGTGGCTTTAATTATTAGAAATGTATCTCAATGGGGCATGGTTACTTTCATCTTATTTTCCCTTTCGAGGAGTTGAAATTAAAGGCTTTTAGGTTTGGATCTGTTTCCTTCAATATCAAGTATCTGTATATCCAAGAATTAGATTATAACTTCAATACTCATGATAAAAATATTTTTTTATACAAGTATGGGTTATAATTTATGTCCTCAACTATATTTTTTGGCATCTAAGAATTTTATGCGACATTTCTCTCGCTATTGGTGTTATGATAAAAATTGATAAAGAAACTAAGAACATAATATTTGGTCATTTTTTTCATATGTTAGTAGAATTTAACCTCTAATACAAATTAGTTGACAAGTTTTTTCTCTCAAACCTTAAGGTTAAATTCTCTTTGATAATTATATATAAAAAGATCCCAGGTTTTTGTCTATACTTTAAGGTTATAGGTCATAAGAAATATAATTGTAAGGAAAACCATTATTTTGATTTCTGTGCTCTAAGTGGATATTTGGAGAAATATTTCCATAGGAAGGGAAAGATAGTTAACATGCCCAATAATATAGGAGGTGCGGTTTAGGGTCATCCTACTAGACAAGCTTTAGGCACATCTCTACCTAATGTTAATAATACTTTTGGTTATCATAGTGATAATAAAAATATAAAGTATACTTCTTTCGATGTCCCTGAAACTTAAATGTGAGATCATGATCTATAGGTGCATAATTCTTAGTATTCTTCACTTATGCTTTATCTTCACTAAAATAATACAATTCCTTGGTCTGACATTACTGACAAAGAGGAAGATAAGGGGAAACTACTTTGTACAGGGAATTATTTCAAGGATACTCTATGTATTGAGGTTGAAAAAGAATTTATTGAATCTAAAAATGTTCAATATGATGCTAAACTAGATTACCAAGCTAAAGTGGATTCAAAGTTATGGTAATATAATTTATTTTCTATTTACAAAGGTAAAGGAATAAATAAACTGGTTTTATATATCTAAGGAAATGTATGAAATGATTTCGCTCTACTCTTACTGTAGGATATATAGGCATTGATTGATCTCATTCCTATATGGAATAAAACTCATCTCAGTGTGATGGAAAGAAGTCTGAGACCACTGTACTAGTAAAGGCGACCCTTCACAGTACCGCAGTTGCTGCTAAGATAATTTGAGGACTTGACCAAGCCGTGCCCATGCCTCTGGTGGCACTTAAACCAGTTATAGCTTCAATACGGTCTAAGGTTGACAATAATATCATTATAGGGGTTTACATTTCAAATTATATGGTTATTGAGAGTCCTATTTCATAAATCCTTGATGTTGTGGTAGTGGGGAAATCTAATGTTATGGTTGTTTTCTCCAATAAAGAAGTGCCTAGTTCAATAGGAAAGACCATGATAGATTTTAATTCTATACATGATGATACTAAAAGGAAATCTTCTAGTTTATTACCCATGATAACTTATTTTGACTTTGGAGATTTAATTAAATGATCATATTCATTGTTGAGCAGGAGGGATAATATGCATAACTCATTTGAGTTTCTTACCTTTGATACCAGCGAGGAGGATGAGCAGTAGAGTGCTGGTACCTTGTAAGTTGATGAGGTAAGAGATGACTCTATTAATGAGTCCCCATATGATGGAGGTGGACCATGGTGGTGGTTTAAGATTTGGATTATGGGACGACATCCCCATAGTTGGGGTGGACAACTCTCTAATCACACTATGCATACTCGATCTTGAGTTGGATGGGAATCTTTATTTTGGACATCATCTGTCACTTCTATGCATTCCCACATTTTGTACCTCTTTTTCTATTTTTAATAAATGGGTTTGGGCCTTATGGTCCCAACCCTTATCTGTTAAAAAAATATTATATACATTCATATAATTAGTAATTTATTGAACATATTTTGTATTTAAATTCAATTTTTAATATTTGAATATTTATTTATATATTTATATATAGAAAAAAAATATTTCCATATTTATATAATTAATTATATTTCTTGAATAAAATTAGTAACATTGAAATATAATTATCAACTATTAATGTTTTTATATAATTAATAATATATACACATTTTAATTAATCTTGTGTTTTTTTATCTTGGGGATTTATCTTTTTGTATGTATACATATAACTATTTTGGAATATAATTACACATTTATATAATTAATGACTCAATTTTTTAAAATATTTATTCATTTATATAAATAAAAATATTTTTAATTGTAATTAATAATTTTTAAATACAGTCAGTAACTAATTATATTTTTTACATAAAATCAATAAAATGCATAAATATATATAATTAAATAGTAATGATAATATATTTATATATTATCAATTAAAAAAATATTTTTAAATATAATTATTAAAATTTTTACTTTTAATTTTACACTTTTATAATTAAAAATATATTATAAAAAACATTTTATACATTTAAATTTTTCATGTAGTTGATAAAAAAATATTATATTGTTACATTAGTAATTTATATATATTTTCTTAGAATAGTAATAATTTATTATTATTTTAAATATAGTTGATAGGTAATTTAATATTAATTTGTAATATATTGATAATAATCCTATATAAATTGAAATATAGTTATTATTGAAACTAGAAGGTTGTATGCTGGATTTGTTGTCAATCATTAAAGAGGTTAATGGTAAAGGTTGTTTGATAAAGGTTGTATGTCCTGAAGTGTTCCAAAAGTCAAAAATAATTTGTTGAAAATCACTGGAGGAAGGAAATAATTAAAGGGAGTGGATATAAAGGTTGTGTGTTCCGGAATTCAAGAACTCAATTGAAAATTATTAACTAATGATGATAAATAAAAGTAGAGGTCGTGTGTTGCAAATAGGTGGTAAAATGGATTGGTTGAAAAATAATATACTCATTAAATGCACGATATGTGTAGTATTTATTCTGAATTTAAAAGAATCTATAGAAGGATAAGAATATTTTGAATATATTTGGAGTTGGTCAGAGAAATGAAGTTGTAGGTATAAGTCATGCTGTGATATTATAGGTCACATCGTAAATGGTATTGATGTATTAAAAAAGGAAAATCCCTCATCATAAAAGAAGTGTAATGCCACAACAAGTTTTTTTTTGAAAAAATATGATTGAAGGGTTATGCCACATCATTTTTCCATAGAAATACCTCACTAATTTGATTTTTAAGTTTTTAGTTGTTTAAGAAAAAAATCATATCACGCCACAAAGCCTTACATCATATAATAAAACATCTAGTAGTTAAATAAAGTTAAGTAAGAAACTAATAAGTCACATCATGAAGTAAAATGTTTTATTGTGACATATGTTGTCTAGAGAAATTTAATTAGATTTGATGATTCAGAAAACTCAAGGATTTTTTATAGTTTTTGATACATCCATTAACTACCCATTATTTGTCTCTTCAGAGACATCCAATAAAATTGGAACGATACAGAGAAGATTAGCATGGCCCCTGCGCAAGGATGACACACACAAATTAACTACCCATTAAAATTCCAATGGAATAGATCTATTTGATGAAGAACTAAAGGAAGTATTTGAATTAGAAAAAGTTGAAAGTTGAAAGGTAGTTAGTTATTTGAATTTTGAATTTCAAAGAATCCAAATATATAAGTGATTGTTGTGAAAATTTGAGAGTAGATGATAATGGATAGAATATAGAAGAAGAGAAATGTGTGTTTTGAGAGGAGAAATAAGAAAGGATAAAAAACATAGGATTTTTTGTATATCCGAATTGAGAGGATTGAGTTAGTGCTGAACATGATTGTATTAAAGATCTATTTTGAGGAGAAAATTGTTGTGAATCAAAGAAGGTTGTTATAGAAGATATAGTCTAAATAAGAGGATGAACTTAGGTCATAATCAATATGATTATATTTAGTTTTTGAGTAAGAATTAAAGTTAGAGGTTGTGAAATGTCATGAATACATATGGATATTAATGTTAGGGAGACATAATTCATCAAGAATAATTCTTGTACTGGAATTTTTCAATATTCCAAATTTTGTTTTCTACTATGTAAAGTTTGATTGAAGACCAAATATTCAACTATAATACTAAGGAGTTGATTATATTTGGATGTGGAATTTATAATAGTATTTAGTTTACACTAAATCATCACAACTAAAAATATGATGCAGATTAAAAATATTAATCAAGGAGTGACCTTCATGTCAATAAAATGGGAAGATAAATACAAGTTTATAAACCTATATCTTCTATATCATCACACAAAGGAGGAAAAAAGAGTGACCCTTGGGAGACAACAGGCTAATCCTTATTCCAATCAACAATTAGTGAGACTTGGCATGGAATAACCTTACCAAAATTTATACATATAATGAGCCTTGGTGAGGAATGAATTCACCCAAACATTGTATCCCCACAAAGAGTGAGTTATAGTGTATTTTAGTACACCAACATAATGTTGTGTGCATGCTCCTTGGATGTAGCCTAGTGCGGGTGAACCAAGTAAAAATCATAGCATGATGTACATTTTACATTTCTATATATGTGCTTGATATTTTATTGAATTATGTATAATGATAATCAAAGGTTGAAAAAGTTATTTCCAATGAGGGAACAATGTACAAATGAAATGGGCAGAGGTGAAAAGTTTAAATATACTAACACCTTGACACCCCCTCTTAGGGTGTATTAGGTCACAACAATTATTAATATCTTTAAATATATTTATACATTTTTAATATTAAATATATATTCATTTAAATAATTTATAAAAGTTTTTAAATATTATTAAAACTATTTAATTATAATTATTATTAATAATATATATATAGTTAGTATTATATTCATTTATATAATTAGTAATTTATTATTTTTTGTATTTAAATGTAATTTTTAATATTTTTATATTTATTTATATGTTTATATATACTAAAAATATTTACACATTATATAATTAATAATATTTTTTAAATAAAAATAGACACATTAAAAAGTAATTATAAACTATTATATTTTTTATATAATTAATAATACTTACATTTTTAATTATTCTTGTATTGTTTTCTTATCTTTGAGATTTATCTTTTTGTATATACATGTATATATTTTTTTTAATTATTATAAATTTATATAATTAATGATATATTTTTAAAAACATTTATTCATTTATATAAATAATAATATTTTTAATTATAATTAATATTTTTTTAAATATAGTTGATTATATTTTTTATATACAATCAATAAAATATATAAATATATATAATTAATTAGTAATAATAATATATATAGACTAACAATTTTAAATTTATTTAAATATAAATATTTAAATTCTTACTTTTAACTTTATAATTTTATAATTAATAATACAATGTGAAAAACATTTATACATGTATATTTTTCATGTAGTTGATAAAAAATATTATATTATTACATATGTAGTTTATATATATCTTTTTCAAATAATAATGATTTAGTATTGTTTAAAATTTATTTGATAGTTTATTTAGAGTAATTCTAACACAACATCGATTTAATCTTATGCAATGGTATTTATCAATGATAAAATTAACGCTGATGAATCTATATATATCGTCACTAAGATTAGCATTGATAAAGATCTTCATGTAAGACTAAATTGAAGTTGTGTAAGAATAAATTCTAACATAGATTCAATTTATTCTTATATAGAGATCTTTATAAGTTCTAATTTAACCCTGAAAAATATACCTATATCAATGATAAAGTAAGTGCCAATAAATATCTCTACCTAAGATTAATCCGAAGTTTTATAATAACAATTCCAAATTTATGAAGCTCTCTAATATTAAATTGGGAATTATCAGTGCTAAATTTAGCATCAATAATGGTCGATCTTTATTAGTGCTAAAAGTATCATTGATAAAATATTAAGTTACGAGCACTTATAATTTTAGCATCGATAAATAATTTTTTATTAGTGTTTTTAGTAATCACTTATTAATCCCTTACCAATTTTATAAAAGAACCCTAATTGGGCCACCCAAGGCCCCGATGTTCAATATATTGTAAAATTCAGACTCTTCTACACCCCTCACATCATTTTTTTAATGATTCCACTTCCAAAAATATAATATATTCAATCTCCTTCGATTGTGATGTTTTTTTGGTGAATTTTTGGATTTTTCTTTATGTATTTTTTTTCTCAACTCTATTGTTGATATTTATTCCCGACTCCATTACTGAAATTCCAAGTCAAGGAATGTTTGGTTTGAAAATATACAATGAAATTTATTTCCATGTGTTGATTTTATAAGATTTTAGGAGTATAGGTTGGTTTAGGATTATGTTAGTAAGTATCTGGATCATTTATTATTTAATCAATGAGATAATAATTTATTATTTTTAAAAATTATTACAATTGAAGAATTTGTGAAAATTATATGTTGTTTGATCTCCCCATAAAATGATAACAAGTTGTTAAATGATTTTTGGAATGTTATTTTTGTATTTAAGGTTATTCATGTATTTTCCCAAGTAAAAGTATTTGAAAAATTATACCTTTGAAAGATATAGTACATAAAATGTATTACTTAAATTATTTTTAATGTTTAGAGTAATGATTTAAAATAGGATTGAGTTTTCAGTTGGTTGATTTAATTTGTTAAAGTGATTTTCAATATATAACAAGCAGTTTTTTGGATTTAGGGTCTTGTTTGGATTTATTAAATTAGATTAATTGTTTACATGTGCATGATTTTGTTTCAATTTTTTCATAAAACAAGTCATGAAACATTATTGATATGAATTTATAATTGAAATTCCACAATGGTTGCTGTTTGGGTAGATTTTCTTCAAATGAAAATGTTTATAATGGTTTTGTTAAACAAAAACTCATGGCTTGTTTGGGAAGGTTTGAAAATTGAATTTCATTTCAAGTTTATTATATGCTTGTATTTTAAGGGGAATGGTTTTTAATGAATAATTCCATGTTTACCTTCAATATATTGTTAAAGAGGTGTCTTTTTTTAATGCATAGTATCTAATAGAATTTTTACTGAAGTTTAATTAGTTTTGATGAGAGAAAGTGTATTTTGGGTGTTTAAGTATTTATTTCATTTTTATATTTATCCACAATCTAGTTATTTTAGCAACAAACTACTTGTATTTTATAATAATTTATTTGGGATTAATTTTGGTTTGATTGAGTTTTTTTTAGAACTTTTTGGTTATTAAGGATGTGTTTTTTTAGTACATTTTTCATGAAAGTGTTTATTTAAAAAAACCTAATGTTTGATGGCTATATGATGGTTTGAGTTGCTCATGAATTCAAAACATGTAATTAAATTTTTAACCACGTATAATATGCCTAAATAGACATATTAGTATTTGGTTTAATGATGCTTACAATTTTAGTTTTTAATCACAAAACATTTTATTTATAAATCATTTTTTATATATTGTGAAATTAGTTTAAACCTAATATATAAGGGTTTCAACACTTTCTTATTTTACACTTCCTTCATTGGAGGTGTCAACTTTTATTATGGTTGCTAATATAGATCACTCCCTTCTTTAAGACTCAACTTATGTGTTCATATAGAAGGGACAATGAACACTCATGAATTGTCATTACTTCCTTTGAGAAATCATGTTTAGAAATCATGATCGCTCATCCTAGAAACTAAAACTTTAAGGGTATAGTATAAAATCAATTTCAAGGTTGACCCACAGAGACAAGGATCCTTAACATGAAAATTTGGTTAAAAAGTAAAAAACATATTATTTGAATTATTTAAATAAATCTAAAACAAATTTGAATAAAAAATGTATGTTAAAAACATACCATTAATTTTTAAATCTAGGTTCATGTGATAGATAATCATCTAAAGTATTTAAAAGATAATATTATTTTTGTTAGAATTTGATATCAATAAACCATTGGACATAGCATTTTCTCTATAAATTTTAAACTCCTCTTTTCTTATGATTAAGTATTTTTATTTCTTTAATAATATGGTATTCCAAAACTATATTTAAACATAGTAATTTAAAATCATTTCATGAACTTGAATTAATTCAAGTAACTACTATGTGTATTAAATAAAAATTCTTCAATCAACATGACAATGGTCATGTTTTTCAAAAAAATAATATATATAAAGGGATGATTGAATATGAAAATCTAATAAAAATAACATTAAAAATAAAATAACTTCAATATGCGACCACCCTTCATTACTAATCTTAACACAAAGTGACCACATACCCAAGTTTTCACAATAACTAAAGAATTTATCCATGCTATAAAAAATAGAGATTCCTAAAATTCTATCTATGTAAAACCATAAGTTCTTTAGTCTTCCAAGATGTTCATTCAAGTACACTAGTGAATGACTGAATCATTAATTGATTCCCATCCTTTAAAACCAAGTCCTCATTTTATAGGGATAAATCCTCCCATATATCTTCTTATATCTACCATATAATATTTCCTATTATTTGGAATTGAAAAACCATTATTTTTTTAAATCAAGTGGTATATACTAAATATCTCCCATATGTATTTAGTATAATTTTTAATTATAGATATATTTTTAAATTTATACTTTATATAATTTATGCATATAAAAAATGATACATTATATACACACCTTATGTGTATTTTATTTTTATTTTTATTAAAGATGAATATTATTGAACTAAATTGGATTAATATGAATAAAAAAATTAATGGATTCCAATTGTATAAAAAATAGTATGAGGATAGGGTTAAAGAGTTTATCATGTTTGTAATAGAGAGTGAAAATTAACCTTCTCAAATCATTTGTAGGTGTTTACATTACTGTTATTCAAGATGAATTTTTTAGGTGAGTTGGAAGAACACTTTATCTATCAAAAAATATATTTAAGGTATAAATATTTTCCTAAACATGATGAATAACTAAATGCATCCAGTGATTGAGATAACACTATGATTTATGAATAGTCAGATATGATTACAACTGTAAATGATGGTAGAGATCATATTGAGAAAATGATAAAAGTAGTTGAATATGACATTAATTATTGTCCAAAAATATTTGAGAAGTTAAATATATATGAAAATATTTAATTTTATGCTAGTTTTACTAAATATATAACATTTTTAGCCATACTGAAGCTATATAATTTGAAATCTAGTAATAAATGGAGGGACACTAGATTTAAATAACTATTTTCTATATTGAGTGAAATTTTACCAGATGATAATGATCTTACTTATAAAATATATAACACTAAAAGAATATTTTTTTCAATGAACATGACCCCTAAAAGAATTCATGATTTTCCAAATGACTATATTTTGTTTTCAAGGACTATGAATCACTTAAAAAATGCCCTAGTTATGGTGTGACTTGATACAGAAAAGATGAATCAAGTCCTTTAAAAGTTTTATAATAATTTCCAATCATTATAAGGTTTAGAATAATACATATAAGTGGGGACACCATAAAGAAAATTTATGTGACACACAAATACAAGAACTAAATATGGGAAACTTCTTCACCTATCTGACTCTCCTCAGTGAAAAAAATGATTATGAGTATCCTGAATTTTGAAACGATCCAAGAAAACTATATCTTATTCTATCTACAAATGGAATTAATAATTTTGGTATAGAAATTATCACTCATAGCACATGTGTAACACCCATATATTTTAAAATAATAACATTATGTTTGATAGTGTATACGATACGCAACACCGAGATTAAACGAACCATGAAATATTTTAATTTAAATATGACCATTATAACATAGCCATTGAATTGGCGGGTATGAATAGGAAAAACCGAATTATGATATATATATATATATAAATATCTTATTCAATAAAAATTTATTTATTAATTCTTAGGAAACAATCATTTAATCTTTAGTAAAGTTATATTATTCTTACAAAATATATTTCCTTCAAAATTATTTTTTATTTCTTTTTGTGAGAAAACATTATATTTAATTATTTTAAATTTTAGAAAATTTATTTAATAAAATGAAATCAATTTTTAAAATCATAATATTAAAATTATATTATGTTGATTTTTTTTATTTTTCAAAAAAGATTGATTTTCCTATGAATATTGAAAAATACTGATTTTTATTGAAAACTGTATTTTTTTCAAGAATGCAAAAAGTTAAATTTTGTTTTAAAATGGTTTAAAAGTAAAATTAATTCTATTATATTATTAATAATACAATTATATTCATTTCAATCAATTTTATTATTTAATTTGGTAGAAAAACATTTTTATACTTAAAAAATCATTTTTCTGAAAAATTGAATTTCATTACATTTTTTGTTTTTATCTTAAATTAATTTCTACCACTTATGAATATTTATTATTTAAAAAATGGATAACATATTCTGAATTAATAGGTTCAAAATTTTTAAATAATCCCCTTTTATTTTTGGTCAATATAAATAGTAACCATAGTAAAAAAAATTCCTCAGTAAGGGTAAAATGGGTAAAATAAGGTTAAAAATTTGGGATAAGGCTTTAAAATTTCTCTAAAACAAGAATTTATTCTATTTTATGAGTTTATTTCAGGAATTTACATCCAATTATCAAATATATGGTCACTTGGTGTATGACCCTTATATTATTTTATGAAAAGGATAAATACAAAATGTCACTCTCTTAACTTAATAACTCTAAATTTTTATTTTAAGGATTAACAGAGGATAAGTTCAATAATAAATTTTTATTTGAAAGATAAATTAATTGTTTTTATCATATGAATTTATTTATAATATTTATTAATTAAATAATTATTTTAAATTCTTACGCAACGTCGACATAATATTTATCCAATTAATTGAAAAATAAAATAAATGATTTTAAAAATATTAAAAGTAATATAATTAGGAAGAACTATTGTTTTATAATAATTATATATATAAATATAACATATTAGGGAATTATGAAATTTTTATATTTTAATTTCTTTGTTGTCAAGTTATTTTCAAAGTTAAATTAAATGAATAGTGTCAAAAATGATGTTAATGATATTCTATGAAAATAATATTTTATTAAATTACTTAAAAATCATCAAAATATTGAAAATGGACAAGGTGGATAATATATGGTAAAAAATTTCATCCCTTAACCATCTATCAGCCATTTTTTAAGGAAAATTGACTCAATTTATCTCTTAGATCAAAATTCTTCTTCTTATATGTCCATATTTTATCTAAAATGTTTTCAAAAATGTTTTGCTATTATTATATGATTATTTAAAGTTGATTTTACTAATTTTTTACTTTCAATAAAAAAATTCAAATGAATCTTCCTATCATTTTCTAAATGAAGTACTTTTTTACTTTTTACTAAAGTGTTAAAGGAATGTTTTCTTTTAACTTATACGACATGAATAGAATTTCCCATCATCATGTATTATCAAGGATTTTAAGATTCCTTTACAATTTTTCAAGATTATTTTCAAAGAAAATTGTTTCCTTAATATTTTGGAATTTTTTATATTTTAAATAAGTGATTTCAAAGTGAAAAGGGTATTTTATTTTGGAAATATTCTAGTGATTCTTTTAAAGGGATTTTAATCTATGATAATATCATTTGATGTTAGTTATGCTTTACTGGAATTATGATTCAATGATACCATCCTTATTCTTTCTTTGGATGGTCTATGATTATGATGATGAGATGTTTATAAAATTCTATTATTTTCCTTGGATAATACTATGATGATATGAAAAATATTTTATGATATTGTGGCATTTATATAAATGAATTTTGATTATATGATAGTTTGGTCTGTTATATCCCTCCAATGCATTGGGTAAAGTGATTTTGATATCTCATGAGACAATGATGATAATAATGGAAATGATTGTAAATATATTTTTTCATATATTTATGTGTGATTATTATTAATTTTTAGTTATTCTCATAGGAAAACATGTAGAAAAGATTTTGAAAATATTTTTTCATATTTTGTTATGTGGGTATGATCAATTTCTAGCCATGCTCAAAATATTATGCATGGAAATGATTGAATTTAGATATGTCCAAAAGATTATTATTTCTTATGATTATGTTTCCACATGCCTATATTATGACTCTTGAATATTGATTACTATTTTGACATTATAATTGATCATGATTCAAGATATGAATTGATTTTGAATCTTAAAATCTAAGTTTTTTTGGGTATGAATATTTTATTCTGAGAACATGCACCTGAATATGCCATCATACCCTTATTATCATCTTATCCTATAATGATTGATATCTCTCATTTTTACCCTTACTGAGAATATGAGCTCACATTTTCTTATGTTTTATTTTCCCAGGTTATGATGAAAGGTTCGAAGTAGGGTATGTCTACAAAGTGTACTATGTGAGAATATATTTGTGGGAGATGTTGAAAATATTTTTAAAATAATAAGGTTATGTATCTATCCTCCAAATACACTAAAACTTTACGGTCCTTGGGCATGTTTTATTGTGAAATTTATTGAATATTAATCTAAAATGATACAATATTTATATATATTGTTCTTGGATTGCTTCAACATGTCTTGTTATGTTGGTAAATTATAAATTTCTACTGTGGTTATGTATAAAACACAAGTACATTATGTTTTATCTGCTTATATCAGGACCAAAACAACCTTGTATGATATTAATGTTTATTTGGCTCCATTGATCAAAGATATAAAATTGTTATGGGATTTAGTTGTTATTTTATATGATTCTCACAGAAATGATATATTCACATTGATATCCACATTTTTCATTATGATAAATTAATTTCGTACTTATGAAATTTTTTTGGTATATAACATTAAAGTAATATTAGGGTATCCCATTTATGAAGAGGGTATACACTTAGTTAGGTTGAAACAGTCCTTAAAGATAGTTTTTCTAGGACATCATGAATTTTTACCTAGATGAAAAAATATCGATCTTGGAAAACATCATTAGAATAGAATTTAAAAGAAGGTACAAATACTTCTCCATTAATGGGTGATGAAAAGTTTGAGAAATTAAAGGATATTGTTAGAATTTTTTTAAACCCTTTTCAAACAACCTTATGAAAATGGGTTAGAAAAAAGGTATAATTTTTTTTGAATTACTATATTGGAATTGATTATACATTAGAAATTGTATTCATTTTATGCACGTATATAAATATATATATATATATATATATATATGTGATAGTGACATTTTCATGTCACTAAATGCACCAAAAAAGACAAAATATGGTATTAAGGAAAGTATGTTCATGATTTATATGGATTCAATGGATGATTTGGTGCCAAAAAAGGGAAAAATAAAAAAAATTCTTCCTCCAACAGCTTACACTCTTTCTAGGAAAGAGAGATTTCAATTTTACAACTTCCTTAATGGTGTAAAGTTCCTAGATTGGTATTAATCAAATATCAAGTATTGAGACCACTTTATGGTGATTTGTATTTGTTCTCAAGGAATTTTAATATGGTGATAAAGAATAAGTATCTTGGATGTTGAATGTAGATGGTGATGTTAGAGTAGTGATTATGAATGGTGATCAATTCAAAATTTTTCAAGAAATGAAGAAGTTCTCAAGAAACTTTATACTTTTTTAGTGCATAAATATTGGATGAAATATCTTATAAGATTAGTGGTTAAAGTTTTTTATCATTATTTATGAAAAAATGTGGAAGTAATTTCCTCATAAGGTTCTTGATAGATTCAATTATTATTGAATAAAAATGATTATTTTAAGATTTTGAGTTATATGGAGAATTACATTTATAATTAATATTTTCATATCACTATGATGAAGATGTTTTAACGAAGTCCCATCTATTATTTATGATAAAATTAAATAATGGATGAATTTTGAAGGGGGAATATTGATGAAGAAGAAAAGAAGAGGTTGGAAGGCATGGTTTGTGTTTGGAATTGCTGCCTGGTTATTTATGAATTTTTTTTAATGATTTAGAAAAAAAAATTCAACTCTTAAATAGGTTTAACACTAGTTTAGCCAGACCTCCATATAGGAATCCCAACTATAACACATATTTGGAACAAACCTATAAGTGTATTTGGAGGCTAACTATGAGGGAAATATGTTAGGAATAACATATGTAGGGAATTAATGGGTAGGCATACATACACATATGTAGTTTAGCCTCTCATGTGAGGGGAAACACGGGTGAATGAGGGTAAAATCTATTTCCCTTATGGTCTTTAATTCCCAAAAATTTAATGGATTTTATTATTAAGGAGTGGTGGGATGAATAAATTTCTAATGTAGGACTCAATATTGTGATGCATTGTTCATATTTAATATGTGGTGTACAATAGTTTTAAATGATGTCACACCAAATGAGATCCTGCCACATATGTTGTCTTCAAGATCAATCCTTGTATGAGTTTCACATAGTTTTATTGACTACATGATAAAGTTATCAATTTACCATGGTAGACTTCATCGACTGGAAGATATATAATCAACCACATGTTGATAAACCATGAAGTTCCAAAGTTTCCATATGGTGATCGATTGCATATAGAAAGAGTGACCACATTGTAAATGAATGATTGTGTGAAGAGTAGAACAATTGACCATTAGCATGCATGTAGGTTGAGTAATTGTGTTATTCATACGTTATGTCGAGTGACCGTGATCTTTTAACAGTAGGTAGAGTGATCATGGTGATGATAAAACAATCAAACATGGGATAAATCAATGTAAAACAATCGACCATGGGATTTCATGGTAGGATGATTGACCAGACAGTTGGATAAATGAATACATAAAGAATAAAAAGATATGAGAAATATATGAGGAGTTTTTAAATTACTATTTCTTTTTCAGTCTTAAAATATATAATTGGCGGAAACACTTATAAGGTTTTTGATTAAATAATTAATTGAATTTTTCTTTTGAAATAACGATTTTGAATGTGAGAACTTAGCATAAACTTGGTGTGTGTGTGTGTGTTCATATGAATATGGAAGGGTCCATGTGGGTTAGACATTGTCATAGTTATAATATTGTGGCACATTAGACTATACCATCAAGTGAAAACTTATTATTACAGGGATAGATACTACTCACGATTTGGATTGTTAAGAAGTGGCCTTTGGATAATGGTTGCATTGATTGGTGTTTTTCATGTGTGTGTGGGTTCATTCCATGGGTGTGTTTTTTTGTGAATATTTTCACTACCTTATGGATATATATATATATATATATATATTGTTCATGGACTTTCATTATTCTAACTATCATTTATTTTTAAATAAATTTTAAGCTAACTTGTTTATTTTTTTAGTGCCATTTGGGGTAAGTATTAGAGTTTTTCTACTATGTTATATACTCACCCCATGCATATGCACCTTGTTTTTTATAAAGACTCTATTTACCATGATACAAGTAAGGGTAAGGTTTATTATTTTACCAATGGTTCTTCATGATGTTGTGGTCATGGATGTCTGGAGTTAGAGCTTGGGGTGGTCGTCGAGTCTTAGAGTTTGGATTGGTTCTACTTTGGTTCCTTGAGTATTTTGTCCTTAAGTATTATCTAACTTGTGTTTTATTTTATTTCTCCCATAGTTACTTTAATTATTATTTGGTTATAATTTTTTAATTTATTCTAGTTTTTTATCATGCATCATATTGTGTATCTTTATTTAGGTATGCTTGTAGGTTGTTTATTAAAGGGAAAATCAATCCCCATGATTTGGAAAATCCCCTGAAATTTATTATAAGACTTTTGTTACTTAGATATTTCACATAATTTTAGTGAAATTTTGTCCCTTCCCAATCAAATGGGTTGAGATGGGATGTTACAAATGGTATCATTTTGTTAATTTCCATCTTATTTGATGCTATCAAAGAGATAATATGTGTCAAAACTTGAAATATATAGCATAAAAATACATAGATAAACTTTTTATGATGAAATTAAATTTATAAAGGAGGTTAGGGTATAAAAAGTGTTGGTAAAAACTTCTACAAATGTTTTCAACTCACCATCACGGGCTTAACCAATGAGCGTCTGGTATCATGCATTAGTAAAGAGACTTCCCGCTAGGACTGCATCATTCATATGTTATTTAAAATATATAATTTTGAAATTATGCTACTAAGAAATTTCTTTTAATGATTTGATATACTATATAATAGATAATTAAACAAACTTGTGATAACTGACTAGAGAATGTTACAATGGATTTAGAACAAGGAGCATCTAGTATCATGCATTAGTAAAGAGACTTCCTGCTAGGATTGCATCATTCATATTTTATTTCAAATATTTGATTTTGAAATTATGATACCAATACCTTTCTTTTTGTGATTTAATATACTCTGTAAAATTGAATTAAATAAACTTTGATAACTGACTAGAGAATTTAACTGTGGTATTAGAATAATATCTCTAGTTAGAAGTCCTAGAAACTAACAAGAGGGAGACATAAAGAATGTGGTTACACCTAAACCATAGGTGAACTAGGAAATTGTCTAGAGAATTTTTAAATTATTCCAAGCTATGGATAAAGGTATCCAAATTATAGAACCAATCTATACTGATCTTACCTTACAGTTTCAAAAATAGAATCCAATAATTTTTCAGGGGGATTTAGGACCAAATAAATAAAAAACATAACTTAATAGGATCAATCAAAATTTTAATTTCCTTGAAACCCCAGTTGATATAAAGGAAAATATAGTGGTATACATATTGAATGATATCGTATTAGAATGGTGGTAATTACATGTTAAAGATAAAATTGACCAAGGAATTATTTGGGAGGGATTAAAAGGATTATTCAACAAACAATTTTATATAAATAGCTTCAAAGAAACCAAAACAATAGATTTATTTAGTCTCAATCAAGAAAATATGACTGTGATATAATACATAGCCATGTTAATGAAATCAATTCATTTTTTTCCAATGATGTAATCTAACACACACCTAAAAGTGTGTATCATTAAGGTGGGGTTTAAACTAGTTATTAGTTATAAGATGTTCATGTTCTTAATCAATGATTATACAGACATGTTCAATAGGTAGATAGTGGCAGAAATGGACATGGATGGGAATGGTAGTGGAGTAAACTCTTTTTTCATTATGGATATAGGTGGAAACTACAATTCTAAAAAAAGAGGACGAGGGAAACTTACTCATAGAAAAACATACTTCCAGATAATCAGAATGTCGACCTAGTATCTTTTCCACCACATCGTAGTAAGAAACTAGGTTTTTTACATTATGTCTCATTCATTCAAAATAAAATATAGTATATATCACTAACTTGATAATTTCCCAACCACATATGGAAAGTACATATCAAGTTTTACTGTATGATACCTGTGAAGATAATGGGTGCAGATGGCGCAAATCAGTCTCAGATCTATCATGCTTAGCCAGGGCAGTCTCATAAAAACTATTTTCATCCTTAGAGTTGACCAATGAAAGAAGATTCTAATAATAACATAGCTATACATTCAACAAGACCACAATAGGTAATCAAGGAATACTTAGTGGTAGTTTATTTAAAATTATATAAAGCTGACCCAAAAATTATATTTTAGCAATCGGGTCCCTCAATGGTGTGAGGTACCACTCTTCTCAAATCCACTCTAATTAAAGTATAATTTGATAATGAAACATCCCAATATTTTCCTTTTTAAAATTTGGTAAATCAATTAGGGTTTCACATGTAAATGATTCCTCATGTCTTGAGAATTGAAATACCTATTGGGCATCAGGAATATAGAGGATTCTAGTGTCCAACCTATATTATCACCAATGATGAGGTTAGATTTCTATGGGAGTTTATAGTCTTGGAAATGGATATCTTTAATTTTATCTTTGGAATGGACTTTTGGGTATAATTAAAAGAATATATTTAATGTTACACCTACTAAAAAACTTTCAAATCCTCAGATAGTACCATTAATTTATTCAAATTGGATTGGGATGTGGATATTAGAAGAGTAGGGACTTTAGTAATAGTATATAGAACCATGTATTTTTAGTTGGTGGTGATAAATTTTGTTACTATTATGGAAATTGGACTATGATTCTTCCTTCTATAGTAGACTGATACCCTAATTTATTTCCAAGTGATTTACCTAGGTTACCACTAGAATGGGAAATTGAATTTCCTATTGATCTAGTTTTAGGAATGAGTTTAATTTCCCTTCCATTATATAGAATGAAATAAACTAAATTGTGTGAATTAAAGCTTCATCTAGAATAACTGGAAAGATAGGGATTAATTAGACCAATAATATCACCTTGGGATTCTCTAGTCCTCTTCAAAAAGTAGGTAGATGGTTCAATTCATTTATCTATTGACTACCATAAATTGAAATAAGCTATGATTAAGAATCTGTACTCTCTTCCTTAAATCAATGATTTTATTGTCAATTGAAGGGAGACAAACTGTTTTCCAAAATTGATATATGATTTGGTTATCACCAACTCTAGGTTAGTAAAGGGAATATTATTTAGAAATCTTTCCAAATCCATTACGATCACTATGAATTCATAGTCATGCCCTTTGGGATTAAAAATTCACCTATGTTTTTTATCGATTTAATGAATCATATCTTCCACAAGTAACTTGAATCGTTTTTCATGGTATTTTCTTAAGATATTTTAGTGTACTATCAAACTAGAAATAACCATGTGAATCACTTAGATATTTTATTGGGTATATTGTGTGAGAACTGACTTTATGCTATTATATAAGTGTGGCTTCTTGAAATAATAGGTTCATTTCCTTGGGCATGTAATCTATGAAAGAGGCATACCAGTCAACCCTAAAAAGATTTAATTGTTTATTTATTGGAAACCACCTAATAACAACTTTTAGTTACAAAGTTTTATGGTATTAGAAGACTAATATCATCATAATGTTTAGGAATTCTCAAGGATCACTTCTTCTATTATTTATTTAATAAGAAAAACTATTCTATTCAAATAGAATGGGGATTTTCATAAATAATTTTATGAGATTAAGGATATTCTCACTTCGGTACATATCCTCATCTTTAAAAAACTAGGAAAAGGATATGTGGTATATTTTGATGCATCTGGATTTGGACTAGGATATATTCTCAAGAAAGGAGATCATTATATTGCTTATGGATCAAGGAATTTGAAAATCCATGAAAATAATTTCCCAATGCATGAGACAAAATTAGGCATTAAAATAATGGCACTGCTACCTCTTTAGTGAAAAGTTAATAGTCTTTAAAAACCATAAAATCTTGAAAAACATCTTTTCATAAAGATATTTAAACCTAAGGCAATGAAAATGGATGGAATCTCTCTAAATGTTTGACTTTGCCTTATTTTATAAACCATATAAAAAAAATTCAATGGTTGATGATCTGAGTTATAAATCATATAACAAAGTGGTTAGAGAGGATCTTGACTAGTGGAATCTTATGGGAGTAATTATTGATAAGCACTTGGATTATAGGGAATAGAATCAGAATGAAGTTTTCTTTACTATTACTCTTATTCTTGATTTAGTGAGTTTGTTCAAGGAGATTCAGAAATTGTAACCAGACTGCCTTTCCATAAGTTCAAAAATTAATATTGTAGAGATCATAGAGTTTTGGATGGTTGATGATAATTCTATTTTATTATTTCATAATTGAATCGTAGTTCCTTCATCATGATAAGAAAAAGTTCTTTAAACTTTTCACCATTCAAAATGGTTAGTTTACTTGTGAATTCAGAAAATGTATAGAGAAATTAAGAGTAATTTTTAGTGGTTAGGTATGATATAGAAATTGGTTGATTATGCTTAAAAATATCTCACCTACCAATAGTTAAAGTCTGAGCACCATCAAATGACATGTCTGTTGATACCAATTCCTATACCCATTTGGAAATGAGAATATATTTTCATAGACTTTTTCAGTAGTCTTCCATGGTCACTATAGAATCATAATGCTATTTTGGTGGTTGTGGACCCCCTTACCAAGTTGGTACATTTCATTCCAATTTGGTAGTCTAATATTGAATAGGATTTGGTAAAGTTCTATATCAAGGAAGTGGTGAAATTATATGGAGTACCAATATCTGTTATCTTCAATTGATACCCTTGATTCACTTCATGGTTTTGGATATCATTAAAACAATCCCTTGGAACTCAGTTGATCATGATCTAGAAGTATCATTTGCAAAAAAATAGCCAATCATAACATATTATATAGACATTAGAAGATATAATATAATAATTTTTATGGATTTTGGTGGTTCATGGGAAGATCAATCATCCTTGGTAGAGTTTTCATATAATAACATTTATTAAGACATGATATAGATGGATCTATTCAATGCATTGTATATTCATCCATGTTAATATATTATTTGTTGGGTAGAGACCAGGGAAAATTAATTGAATAGATCAATGCTTTTCCATGAAACTAATTCTAAAATTGAGATGATCATGAAATGAAAGGAAATGACCCAAATAATTTAGAAATTGTATGCAGATCATTAAGGATGACCCTTATATTTAATGTTAGGTGACCATATATTCTTGAAAGTCTTCTAGAGATTGGGTGACTACAAGTTGGGAAAGTAAGGAAAATTGGATCCTCAGTACATTGAGCCATTTGATATTTTGGAACATATTGGAGACATTACATATTGGTTACCCTTTCCACCGAGATTCAATATTTTCTATAAAATTATCCATGTCTCCCAATTAAATAAGTACCAAACTAACTCTAACCATGTGATATGATAGGACTATTTCACTCTTGAAACAAATGATACATTTTTTCATGCCTTGATTCATATTCTGTTCAGATAAAAAAACAAATTGTGAGGTAGAAAAATCTCTTTGGTATGAATATTATAGAATCATGGTGTGATTTAAGAGGAAAATTGGGAGTAGGAGAAGTTCATTCTAGACCACTATATATACTAAACTCTTCCAACTCAATGCCAAACTCTAGTTTACCAAGGACAAAAATACCCATAGTGAGGAGAATTAAAAACCATAAATTTGAGGTATTTACCTATTTTATAATGTATTTTCAAGATTCCTATTGTGTGGGTTAGGTCCCAAGAGCTTATGGGTGGTTTTTTGGGATGTTTTTGGAGGGTTTTATGAGGTGCGCAGTTTGCACATGGTTAGGGGAAACCATGCAGTGTTCACCAAGTAACCGTACGAGAGATAGAGGAGTTTACTAGGAAAGTGAATAGTTTTACCAAAATATGTGGAAAAATCATGAAACAATATTAATTAAATCCAAATATTTTATTTAAGGCCCAAAACACCCCTGAAAACCCTCTTTTTTCTCATCTGAACTAGGATCTCAAATTCTAGTACTCCTTTAATAGATTTTAGAGATATTCTTCCATATGATGGGTTTTTAATCGATTATAGAGTATTGGATCTAGGAAATTTAAGTTAATTGACTTGTTATTATTCTTTATCATTGATCATTTGATTTTCCTTAAAGATGAACCTTATATTAGACATGCCCTGTCTGGATTAGTTAGATCATGTTTTGATAAATCTTATTTGTGTCTTATTGAATGAACAGATTGAGAAGCTTGGATATTAAATATGATGAGATAATTCCTTGTATTAAATGAATTATAGGTAGGTGGATTCTTCTTATTTTACACTTTCTCTTAGAATGTAAAGGATCATAGTTTTCTAAATGATTTTCTTTTACTTTTTCTGGAAAATTATTGTGAAATCTGTAGCGAACTAGATTTTATATATAAAAATTCCCTTCCAAATATATATGTGCTTCATATTAGGTTATATAAATAATAAAATATAAAGTTACCCTATATTTTATTTGGAATATAATATGTTTATAATATTACCTTTGGGATAAAAATGTTACTTTTGGTATAGAAATAATATAGATATATTTCATGATTTAAAATGCATTTTTAAAAAAATTATTTTTATTATGATTTAATAATTAATTTATCTAAAACTAATTTTTATCACTTATATAAGTTTAATATAATAAATTTAATATCATTTTTTGGATTCATCATGTGAAAATAATCTTAGTATTAATTTTTGGTATTTTTCTAAAAAATGATTTTTAGATGAATAACAAAAAAATATAGTTTTTTTCCAAAATGGGTACTTTTATCAGTATATAAGTGGGAATTAGAATTTGACTAATAAAATATATATTTAAGTAAAAATTTTATTCATTTTAATGATATTTTTATAATTTACAAAACTTATGCCTAACCTTATAAAACAAACTTAATATTTTAATTCTAATAAGAAAACTATTTTCAGTATTTTAATTTAATTAAATATTATTTTGGTAAAATTCAGTTTTGAATTGATTTGGATGAAATATAAAATTAATTTTATTTATAATAAACCAATTTATTTCTTTAAAATCATAAAAATTGATAATCTAATCCCATACATAAATTTTAAGCTTAAAATGAACTTTTTCTAAGAAACGGGTTTTATGCTTATTTGTACTAATACTAGAATTAATTTTGATAACATGTATAAATTTTATTTTATAAAATTATTTTCATATTTTAATTCAGTATGTTAAATCTATAAAATAATGAAAATTTATTTATTTTTTTCTACTAAAAATAGTTGTCAATGGTGAAAGTGAAGTTGTTGTGGTAAGGGTAAATTAGGGTAAAAAATCTTTAAACCATGTGAAAGTGGATTAAAAATGTATTATATTAAATATTGGAGTTATGGTAGGATTTATATCTACCCCCACATCATTATTTTATATTTTTTTATCCCTTTTACTTGAATAATAAAGTAATATCATTGAGAAATAATAATTTTCACAAAAGTTCCCTTTTCTTCACTTATAAAAGGAAACCACCTCCTTCCTATTTATCAACCCATTAAAAAGCCTTGGATCACACAAATATCTAACCTATAATATCCTACACATCCTACCCATTCCTTTTAATCATTTTTATCACCAAAAGGGAAAACTAATGATTTTTAAGGAGTTTCCCAAGGGAGAACTTTCAATGGAAAGGTGATACTCTCAACCCAACTTTTCTGCATTCTTTTCATATTATACACCCCTAAAGTTCCCTCTATATATGAAGGTATGCTAAGAAAATAATTTTCACTATTCTGAAATTTTATTATATTGAGGGAATGTCCATTTTATACTTTCCACCAAAATCACCGAGAAAAACAAAAATGTCATCATGCTTGCATGCAGACTACCGCCTCTATGAACAACATGTTATGTTTTCCATGAACACCTAACACAAATGAATTTAAAAATATATTTAGTATGGAAAAATTATATTTTTGAAACTATTAATATTCTATAATTATAATATATTATAATCTATAAGTAATAAAATAATAAATGGTTTTAGTAACTTTAACCACCTTAAATGGACTTTTCAAGGACCCTTTCATAAATTGGATCATTTTGGGTTAAAATTTGAAACTATATAAGTATTTACATAATTTAATAATAAAGGAAATAAATATCCACAATTATAGATATTATCAAGATATTTTTCAACACCTTTGACCATGGTCAATAAACTGAAAGTGTTGTGAATAAATTAACCAAACAACCCAGAATAACCAGTATAAGTGGAAACTATATTAAAAATAAAAAAAAGATAATAAATTGACCTTATCAAATTAAATATAGATGAATTATGTTCTGGGGTAAATATTTAATTAACTTAATTTAATTATTTATGAATTTATGTGCAAGTATATAACACTTTCATACATGATGTATGAGATCTTCCATACCACCCTCATAACTTGTTAGTTACATGTTCTCTTTATTTTTAACCATTTTTATGAAATATTATTCTCATGAACTTATTCTATTTCTGTATATACGTTCCTTTCATATATATCTAGTAAAATGTTCTTTTCATTTTTGGCTTTATACTTGTTTTTAGTTCCCTTCTAAATTCCCACTTTTAAGTAAACCCAATTTAAGGGAACTTTCCCATTTTTTGTCTCATGTCAAGAATCACCCCCATCAAATATTTTTAAACCGTGATATATTTTAAAAACCCTAATTATTTTATAGATAACCCTCTTAGTTAAATTCTGATTTAATGTAAAATAATATGCACATTCATTCTTTAAAATCGTCTTTACTTATTCTACAAAGCATCACCCAAGTGGTTCGTTTTTATTCTTTATTCTCATAAATTTATTCCATGAATTTTCAATATTGGAACTATGTATTCAATAACTATATAACTTTTTCAATTATGGGAGTTCAAAATGATTTAATTCCTTCTCATCTTGGGAATACTTATGATATATACTTTAGTTATTCCTTGAATCATAATTATAAATCCCACTTATTTCTCATTGGTCTGATCATGATTATGATTTATATAAGATTTATTTTCTTCATGTGGTACAAAAATGTATTATTTTCATTATGTGATTGTTGGTACCAAAATTATATATACTTAAATTCATTGGGTAAATCATTATTTATCATGATATTTTATGTATGGTATTAGTGAGTGAACCTAATCCACCATGAGAATTTGTCCACTATAATTATGGGAATGGGGAGTGAACCTAATCCACCATGTGACCTTTTCCACTTTATGATGATGGTCTTGTGAGTGACCCTTAACTTGTGTTTATGATTTTATTCCTTATATTGTTTCCATATGTTCTATGATTCCATGATCCTATGGTTTCATTTCCTTATGAAATGTTTTGATGATTATGATCATTATCTTTATGATGTCATGTTTGGACTCTTAACTCCCATGTTATGATTTATTTCTATGTCTATTCCCTTACCATGATTTCTAGATCACCCTTTTACTTATGTGTTATTTCAATGGTATCCTATGTAGTTTAAGAAGATCTACGTGTAGGGTTTTTAAATAAATATAATGTTTTTTCATTTAATATGATGTATTTTTATGTCTAATATTACAAAGACACTAGACCTATGGAAATTTGGAATGTATTTTTGGAAAAGTATGATATAAATCATTAACTAAAGTATGTTTAAGGCTTGGGTTTCTATAGTTGGTATCAAAAAAAGTTTTGGTTATTTTAAGAGATAAGGATGAAAAAAAATCAGTGAAAACCCTAGGGAGAAGTCTAAGGTATAATCATAAGTATATGAGAATATCCTAAAATTTTGATAAAGTGGAGATTATGTCGTTTTACTATCAAATATATCCACATATAGATACTGAAAAGTGGATTCAGATTCCAGAAGAGTTGTACCTAGGGGTAATAGCCCCAAAGAGGATGTGTTGGGTATTAGATTAACCATGACTTGGTTCATGACAATGAGGCCTAACTAAACACATGGACAGACAATCCATGGGGTTATTCTTTGGTTAATCATATGATCTTTACAAACCATTATGAAGGATTTGAAAAAAATTCTTCATAGAACTTAATTTGGTTAGAGAACCTAATAGGAAAATGAACATGAATAGCGTATATTGAAAATTATAGATTCATAAGTTAGGTTATGCACACCATGTATGAATTACTTATTGTAAGTTTATGGTTTAAATTGTATATATGTATTAATAAAAGTATTCACACCCCAAACTATCCTTTATTTTAGAAAATGGCCAGATGTGGTAGGTTTCATGTTAATGACATGCATAATGGGAAATGTGATGACTACCCTAATGAAATTCCTAGTATTATAAGAACTTCAAAGTGGTATTGGCATAACTAACTCAAGTTATAGATAATTACTTGAATCATTTGGAATTCACTCTAAGATATCATGTTTCAATTGATTCATTTATGAATCATAGACCACTAACTTTTACTGGATATTATGATCCCATAATCATTGAACAATAGATTAACTCCATTGAGAATATATTCTCTATCCTTCAACTCTCTAAGAAATAAAAGGCCATTCTGGCTATTTACCACCTTGAGGGGGAATATGATCAGTGGTGGTGACTTATCAAGAATATGAATCCCATGGAAGACATAAAATATATAAAGTAGAACAATTTCCAGAAGTTTTTTATAAGTAAATATTTATCTCACACTATTTGTCTTAAAATATATAGGGAATTAATTGAACTTAATAAAAGGGATAATGAATCAATTGGATCATAAGAGGATAACTTCACAAAGATTTAATGACACACCTTTGGTTTTTTAATTAACACTAAAAATAATATTGAATGATTATTTAGCATACCAAATTCTAGTCTATGGAAAGATTTGTAAATTTGAGAAGTTGATAGTTATGAAGAAGTTATCTGATGTTCCCCAAAAGTTGGGATGGAAATAGATGATTCTTAGTGGTCACATGGAACTAGAGATAAGAAGTTAAGAATAGATATTAACTCTGAGGGATCATCAGATAAAACTCGTGGTGGTAAGAAAATACAACACCTTAAATGTCAAAAGTTTGGAAAGAATCATCTTGGAAACTATCTCAATGGGAATAGGAAATTATTCAAGTGTGGAAAATAGGAACATAAAGCTAAAACATATAGAACTAAGAAGAATAATCCCCCTAATGTAATTGATGACAATAATTTCCAGATCATTCCTCATCATTTTTTCTAATGTTTTAATTTCAGGGAATGTAGACATAATTAAAAACATTTCACTAATCCAAGGGTTGTCAAAGATAACCAATGAAAACAACCCCAAGTACAAGAGCACAATGGAGGGATTATTCTATTACTACTATAGTGGTGGATCAAGACAATGATGTGATGACAGGTAAGCAAATTATTCAATAAATAATAGTGAACACAATATTTGATTCTGGTTCTATGAAATCTTTCATATCATTAATGTTTAGTATAACTATTTAATAACCACCAAAAAACTTAAAGGTTAAGCTATCAATGACAAATTATAATTGATTAATTGTTTCATCTAAAGTATATAACTATTCCGTAATTGATATTTTGAGATGAATAAACCAGAAAAAATATTCATAATCCATTTAGTGGAATTTGATTATATTCTAGGAATGGATTGGTTGTATATATATATATATATATATCCCACATAAACTATCATGAGAAAGAAATCACATTCCATATACAAAAGTAACCTCCGATTATATATAGGTGTAAGGAGGATTGTGGACATCCTTTGGAAACTTCTTCAAAAGCATGGATATTATTTCCTTATGAGAAAGAATATATAACTCAAATTTTTGAAATATAGTAGAATACTACTCTTGAAGGAATTACCATTACAAAGGATTATACTAACGTATTACCCAAATATTTTTATGGTCTTTATCCTTATCTAGAGGTTGATTTCTCAATTGAAATTATACTTGGATCTTTTTCAATATCCAAGACTCCATATATAATGACCCTCATTGAACTAGATGACTTTAAGAATTAATTATAGGAAATTATTTACATGGGTTTCATATGCCTATGTGCTTCACCATTAGATACCCCGGTTCTCTTTGTCAAGAAGAAGTATTGGTTGTTGTGTCGATGTATTAATTATCAGAAACTTAAAAAGATCATGGTAAAGAAAAAGTATCCCATTCCAATGATTGAAGACTTGTTTGATCAATTACATGGAGCTCAATACTTTTCTAAAGTGGACCTTCTTCTGGTACATCATTAGTTAATGGTAAAAAAGGAGGATATTCCCAAGACTGCTTTTCGTACAAGGTATGGTAACTATGAGTTCATAGTCATGCCATTTGGACTCATGAATGATCCAACGGTCTTCATGGACCTAATGAACATAGTCTTTAGATATTTCCTTGAAAATATTGTTATAGTCTTAATAGATGATGTTCTTATATAATCTAAAAGAAAGGAGAAATATGAGGATTATTTGATTATTATGCTGAAAACATTTAAGAAGGATAAGTTATATGAAAAATATATTAAATGTGAGTTATAGATGGAGAAAGTATCATTCTTGGAAAATTTTATCATGTGTAAGGGGATATATGTGGACCCTTTGAAGACTAAGGTGATTACAGAATAGCCTAGACCATCATATATAATAGAGATCCATTTTCTCCTCAGATTAACTAGGTACTATATGTGATTTGTGAGAAACATATCAATATTTTCAAACCCACCAACCAATATTACTCAGAATGGAGTGAAGTATGTCTAGATAGGTGAATGTGAAGAGATCTTCATGGAGCTAAAGAATAGGATAACAACTACACCTATACCACCACTACCCATAGTGGGGAAAGAATTTTAATTTATAGTGATACATCAAATAAGGGTTTAGGATATGTAATCATATAGAATGATAAAGTGATATCCTAAGCCTTAATACAGTTAAAGGTTCATGATAAAAATTATTCGATGCTTGAGATAGAGTTGGTTATAGTAATCGTTGCACTCAAAATATAGAGACATTATCTATATGGATAGAAGTGTGACATATATACAGACTAAAAGATATTGAAATATATATTCAAGTAGAATAAGCTCAACATGTTCCAATTAATACAGTTAGATCTGATCAAGGATTATGTTTTTTCAATCCACTACTATTCAAGGAAGGTAAACATGGTGGTAGATACTCTAAGTGAAAAGGGTCATACAACCTTATCTATTATGAGGATTGAGAAGTATTGAACTCATTGTTATGAAACGTCAAATTTTTTATGTTTATAAAGTTTATTTATAGTCTAGGGAAGACCCAAATTCATATCTTAAGGAGCATTGGATGTTTAAAGTGTGTATTTTAAAAAAGATTACCAAAAGAGGGGGTGGCTTTGAAAATAGTTTAAAAAAATGACTTAATTAAAGAGTTTAATAGTTGATAAATAAAGGTTTTTTTAAGAATTATGAGAGAAGGTGGTCATTTAAAATTCAATACACATTTTTATAGTTCATTTTTCTAAAATATGCACATGGTTTAATGGAATTATTTGGGTGAGGGTTGTCAAGATCTTGATTCCCCTCTTGCCTCTTAAAACACTACACAAGGTACCAACCCTTGACACACCAATCACGTTTTCAAGTTTTGGACCTCAAGAATAGAGTTAAGGATACCAAATAATATTAATATATTATGTATGTGTGAGATAAATAGGATTATTGTGTTTCCCAATCGAAACAACCCAAGATTCCCACTTCAAATTTCAACCCAATCAGTGTTGAAATGAAAAGTATTTCACTTAATTAAACCCAAGAAATGAATTAAGAGAAGAATCATGTTAAAATAAAACATAATTGAAATAATTCACACACAAATTACACAAAACCTGTAGAGTATCAAGTGTCGGAACTCCATCCCAAGTATGTGTAGCTCCCTTGAAATGACCATCCACCATTTAGCTCACCATCAAGAGGAGGATAAGACTCAGGTGGAACTTTGCCTTCATCCCTAACCCCCTATAAGGATAGGGGCCACCATAACTTCTTGGATAATAAGAGTAAACATTTTTAACACCAAAATTTTATAGATTTTATTTTGTTTTGAAAAACTAAATGCGGTTCCCAAGGTGGTCTTTTATAGCCAAAATGGGAGGTGGTTTGGGAAACCCTGATTTTGAGAAACCAATTGTCCCATGGTTTTTGTCCACTATAAAATCTTATCTCTCTTTAAAAAAATAAAAAACTATTGGAAGAACTCTTTTATATCTCCCTGTAAAATTTGATGGCCATATATCATTTATAATAATATATATTTCCAAAATATAGAGGCATACTGTTGACTTTGTGCAGATTAATTTATTTAGATATATTGATTCGTTTGGGCCTCTTAATCGATGAATTGGTCTTGGGCTTCTTCAGAATAGTTTTATAAAAATTAATTTTGGATCAGATAAATAAATTACATCCCAATTTTACATATGGATAAGTAGTATTATGCGGTCGAGTCCACAAATGTTCTTGGATTCCTGCACAATTTGACTTATATTTCTTCATCTTCGTCTGGGCCCTCCAAATCACATCCACCTATAAAAAAACATCAAAATAAGTGAAATATAAATTTTTAATAATGAAAAACATTAAATTGTTGAATCAAACATGAAGTTAATTTTTTTATTATATTTTTAATTTTCAATACAAAATTAGTTTAATATAGTGGTATGAGGGTGAAATAAAACAGTGAATCATGGTATGATCACACCCCCACACCTAAATATTTGCACCCCTAGAAAAAGTCACACTTCCAAAATATGATGCATGTAAATACTACCAAATTATTGAATATTTAACATTTAATGAAACTTTAATTCATTAAAGCAACATGATCAAAGAACAAAGCACACCAAGGAGTTATTCCTAGTGATCATGGAAATAGATGTCTCGTAAATTGTTTTAGAATGAAATTCAAAGAGATAAATGATAAAATTTTGAAAAGTAATTCAAAGGTAAAAAATGTAACGAATTCTCCATGTGTGTGTGTGTAAAAACCATTCCATTCAATTCTTTCCACTTTTTATCCAGTAAATATAGTCTATTTAAAAAAAATTCTGCTTAAATAATTTTTTCAACCGAAACTGAACTACATCCTTTGCTATCAAATTTCAAGACCCACTCACTTAAGAATTCTTGGAAGTCAAACCATAAGCTTCCAACCTATATATCACCATATGTTTCACATTTCATCACTCCCGTCATTTATTATTATTATTTTTTAAGTTGATATTGGAAAAAATATCACACCCAACACTCAACCCTTTCTTGATATCCTCACGATACTAATTGCAATAGTTATATAAAGATCAAAAGTAAAGGAAGAATGGTTTTTGAACTAACCAAGAAACAAACCATATTTTTGTCTTTTTTTGTATTTTTTTTGAGGGTGTACAACAGTCGGATAATAGGTACACATGTATAGGTCAATCTGGTATAGTAATGAAAAATATCAGATAAGGAATGAACATATGGAAAAATCATTTTGAGAACCTGAGAAATATTAAACTAACTTATATTATCCTCTATTGAGAAGGAAAAATTCTCACTTCATGGTTGGGTGTAAAGATGTGTGGATAAATTAAGTGACATAATTTTCTCATAAACTACTCACACAAAGGGTGCCACACTTCTCAAAGGTTTCAAAGTGATAAAACCATTTATATCATCAACAAAAAATCAATTTTCTATAAAAGGCACACCTCAATGTTAAATTCATGTCAAAACACACATTTCATCATTGAAACACAAAAAAAATTAAATTCTAAAACCACATGAATTATGGAAATTCCTCATGAACTTGAAATAACTTCCATGATTAAGTGCCCATAATTTTTCATGATAAAGTGGGCATCAAAAATTAACATTCCAACACAAAATTGGAGGGGGGAGGTGAGAAGGTAACAATACTATACAACAAGCCAAAAAGAGAGAAAAAAAGAAATATGATGAAAATTATTAACTATCCCTGGAATATACCCATCCCCCCACACCGGGAGTATGTAGTGTCCTCACTGTAGTAAAAGAGAATGTGGGAAGGATAAAACCTGATGGGTGTCATTCATAGGTTTCTGTAATTTCCTAAATTTTCCATGTATTTTTTTTTGAAAATTATATAGGATTATTTTGAGACCAGGAACTGAGACAGCATGTGATTTTGTGGCCTGGGGTACCTAGAATAAATGTTTGAACTATTTTTAAGTTTATTAAAAATAGCACTTGTGATCAGTTTTAGTAACTTTTAAATGAGTGATCGGATTTGAAATCCAAGGGAACTATTGTGTTTAGAGCAACATGTTTTACTTGGTAGGACCAAACTTCGACCGGTGCGGGTCAACTGGGGAATATATTTTCAGACATTTTAAGGAATAATAAAAATAAATTTAAAAAGTTTATTTTATTTTCTTTAATGTTTTGTGATGATGCAGTAATATTGCAACACAACAACAAAGCAACTATTTCATTTCATAAATGAAATAGCGTAGTGACACTATTTTAAAGTGAAACAGTAATGATGAAATGCATATTAAAACCTTGGGAGGGATTTAGGATTAGGATTATTGATCATTCCCTATGAATGTTGGAGGAGATATTGGAAATTTCATCTCGATGGAAAATGACAAACGCCAACAAATCACAGATCAAAAACTGAGGACCGAGGATCGACGAATGACGGTGGTGAAAATCTATTCTTATCCAATGATAGATCCAAACTTCTAGGTAGGGGGTTTATTGTCTGAGTGAATTCATTCTCTGTTATTAAGTTTAATGATGAACATAGACCAACCGACGAATAGATTGATCTGCGGTTCTATCGTTCTTACGGGATGGTTAAAACTATGGAATTAAAGGGAATAGATCTTGGTGATTATTATTCTCTTATTCTTTTGTGATTCTACTAACATGAATGATACATGGCCAAAAAACAAGGACAAAGTCCATTGTAAGGGGTGTTCAAGTGCTTCTTCTTTTCCCCCGTTTATAAAACCTTCATCGGTGAACCCACGTGACCGCACCATTAATTTTTAAGGAGATTTCAGAAGTATCCAGACCCCCTAGAGTGATGATAGGACGTTTTGAAGTTGATAGAAGATGATTTTACAATCTGAGGATCATGCAACACCTTTCGGTTCGAACAACGGACCACCATAGCATTGGTGGAGGCTCGTAGAAGAGGGAGCTGCCAGTGGCGGTGGTGGCGCACGGCGGCACGACCACCTGGTGGGCAGAACCAGCAGCACGGCTGCCATGAGGCAACGGATAGGGGTTTTTGGTAGGAGACCTTTAGAAGGCCTTGAAGGACGCTATAGTAGACCACATCATGAGGTTGAGGGGCCATGGTCTAGCTGGACCGTAGTGGCGGGACCCCGTGACAACGACCATGGGGTGGTCACACGGTGGCCGCCCCACATTGAAGGGGAGCAGTTGTAGCATCCACTGCATCTGGGAAGACGAACCGGCCCGCTCGAGCGGGCTGGGCCCAGCCGTGGCGGGCCAAATCTAGTAGCTCGAGTCAGACCCGGCAGGTCGGGTTGGACCCAGCGGGTCAGGTCAGATGGGACTCGGGTCGGGTCGGGTTGGGTCAGTTTGCCCGGGTCGGTCCAGACCCATACCAAATCAACCCCTTTTTACTTAAAAGACTATAACTCTCAAACTGTGTGTCTGTTTGAAAATCCATTTGTGGCATTGGGACCCTTACGAAAAGCTGGTCCTTTTGAGATACTCTAAGTGAGTTTCCTTGGAAGTTGGAGTATTTCCTATTATATTGAGGAGGAGGTGCTCCCGAAACGAGCATTCTCAGAATGAAATCCTATGACTGACTGCGACCTATAATCTATTTTATTAGCTAGACTGCATGTCTTACCATGAATATGTGTCTTATCTAGACTTTGTGTCTTACCAAGATTGATTCGGTACTCACCTATCTCACCAAGGTGATGGTCCTATAGTATTTGATGGCACTTAGTGTGTCAACTACACTCTATGTGTTACCAACACTCAGTTTGTTACCTACACTCCATGTGTTACTAACACTCCATGTGTTACCTACACTCCATGTGTTACCAACACTCCGTGTGTTACCTAAACTTCATATGTTACCAATGCTCTGCATGTTACTACTTGAGGGTACTGTGGATTCTTAAAACAATTCTATTTATGTACCATAGACATATACTTGGTGTGAGATGACTCTAGTGACTCTCTTAATTGTAATTCTTAGAGGCTACACTCCATGTACCTCTTTGGTATTCTTCCTTATGTCTTGCTTTGTGGTTTACCTTTGTGGTTTGAGGGCCATACTGAGTATTGTTTTACTCACCCCTGCACGGGCTTCACCCACATGTGTCGTTTCTTGTGTAGAAGATCAACATATTTTATGGAGTCCTTAGTGGGATGGAGACAGGTGGTGCTTTAGGGTGACCCGATGGATGTGGTATGATTCAGCGACATTTAGACTGTTTACAGTACCTACCCTTCAGGTAGGGTTTTCTGCAGATGAGATCTAGGAGCTTTTACTTTTATATTTCAGTTGGTATTATATTTCGTCTCCTTTTTCTTTCAGTTTTGTACCTTTCTTTGAGTGGGTTTTCTTAGTGGTTTGCATCCATGCTTACTTAGTGTTTTCAATTTCAGATTTTTCTTGGAGACTGGTGCGCGCATATAGGTACTTGGAAAAATGCCTCCCACTTGTTGGATATTTCTACTTGGCACTAGTCGCCATCCCTTAGCCTATGGGAGGTGGGCTTGGGGTAGTTATGGAACCGATCTTGGGGACGGGTCTTGACAGAGTGGTATTATAGGAGGTCGATTTTACTCTTGTTTTAGATCAACAGTGTTAAGTGTTTTGAGTTTGGATTTTAGGATAGGAAACCTAGTATTGGTGTATTGGCCAATGTATCCATACACCAGGACCTTGAATTATGATTTCTGAATCGGTACATGAAAACACTAGGTGAATAGGAATTAATGGTTCATGCATCATATTGAAATTGAGTGTGTTCTCATGTCTTTCTTGATTCCGAGTTAGCTCACCGAGTATACTCTATTGATCATGGTACATCTTGTTCTATTTTAGGATACTTCCACATAGGTAGGATGCTAGGATTTCAGGGTGTGACCATGAGGATGGTCCACCAAGCAATGAGGCATTGATTTAGGGAATGTTTCTAGAGATATAACCTCCTGGTGGTGTACCAACAACACCACCACTCGGAGAGAAGTAGTTCCTACTGGTGTTAGAGGAAGAGGATGCACGCAGGCTTAGTGCGTTTCATGAGGTCCAGATATAGTGACCTCCTAGGTTCTGAGGTGAGATGGATCCTTAGGTAGCTGAGGACTGGTTGGAGGTGGTTATGTGAGTTTTTTGCCTAGTGAGGATGCCTATTGACCAGATGGCGGTCCTAGCCATGAGTATTCTACAAGGATCAGTGAGGAGATGGTAGATCTTGATGATCTAGACACACAAGGAGGAGACCCTCTTTGTACAAACTTTGAGCGTCTCTTCAAGGAGGATTTATTTCCAGTGACGTTACACTTTGTGTCTATACAAGGGCTCCTGCATCTGCAGAAGGGCATATAGATGGTGGCAGAGTACACAACGAGATTCACAGATTTTTCTCTCTACTCTACAAACATGGTGTGGGACCCATTCTTTAGGGCCCATACCTTTGATCAAGGACTACATTGGGATATTAGGGCGTCAATGATATCCCTTAGAATCCATACACATGATGGGGGTGTTGGAGAGAGCTCTACTGGTAGATATCTTTCTTGCAGAGCAGGCGACGACAGTGGGAGCTACCACCGTGCGACATGTAGTGGATTCTTCGGTAGTGGGTAGATGACAGATGACGTAGGGAACCAAATAGGTTAAGAACTTTAGGGTATGACCATAGGATACAAGATCAGTGGTGTGATCCTCCCAAGGAAGAGTGAGTCAGCTAAAGGATAGACTATGCTACTCCTACGGCGGTTGGGGGCATCTGGCTAGAGATTTTCTGGACCATCGTACGACCAATAAGGAGATGGTTGAGGTGATTCCATGGTAGTGTTAGAGGTTCAATTAGTGAGTTCCATAGGGTAGTAGACATGGAATGGGAGTAGGTCGAGTAGCAGGCGATGGGAGGAGGTTTGAGGTACTACCACCACCACCCTGAGGTGGTCCACCATGGGCTCCAGGAGCTGGTGAACAGGGGTGGGACCAACTTCAATTGATAGAGTCTTATATTACCAATGCTCCATATATGATTATAGGTATGATTTGTGTCTTCTACACCATAGCTATAGTTATTATAGACACAAGTTCCAATCACTCTTTCCTTACAATGGACCTTGTTCGAAGCTCAGAGATTCTGGTGGTGTCGTTGGCTCGATCCTTATGTTTAGAGACTCCTATGGGAGGGGATTCGATGATCACACACTATGCTAAAAGTGTGAGATTACTCTTGGGGGATATATCTTTAGATGATATCTCATATTAGTGGTGTTGAGGCCTTACAACATCATTTTAGGTATGGACTAGTTATCCACACTCTATGTTTAGATTAACTGTTTTATGCATAGAGTACAGTGTGTCTGCAGAGATGGGGCCATGTTTTCCTTTAGCAGCAAAAAGGAAACGCATGCATCATAGGATGTACTTGCACCTAGGAGGGTGCAGTCGATAACACACTAGTTGGATGGCATGACCCTTAGTGCAGTGGAGGAGACAAGTCCTTAGTTTCCTATGGTAGTGGATGAGTATGAGGATGTATTCCCTAATGATGTCCCTAGATTACCTCCTCAAAGGGAGGTAGATTTATACATTGATATATACCTCAGGACGGAACCAATATTTTCACCTATATATTGGATGGCTCCCGTGGAACTCTGGGAGTTGAGGTTACAGTTGGAGGACTTACAGTGAAAGGGTTTCATGAGGCCTAGTGTTTCACCATGGGAAGCCCCAATTTTATTTTCCAAGAAGGTAGAAGGGAGATTGAGGTTATGTGTGTACTTCCGATTCCTAAACCTGGTGACCTTGAAGAACAAGTATCCTCTACCGATGATTGATGATCTCTTTGATCAGCTAAAGGGTGCGAGATGTTTCTTGAAGATGGACCTTAGATCAGGCTATCACCAACTTCATGTATGGGATGAGGAAATTATGAATATAGATTTTAGATGTTGGTACAGTCACTATGAGTACTTAGTGATGCCATTTTACATGATGAACTCCCTAGCAGTGTTCATAGGACTCATGAACATGATCTTCCAGTCGTACTTAGACCGGTTTGTAGTGGTCTTCATGGATGACATTCTACTGTATTCAGCATCCGAGAAGGAGCACATGATACACTTGAGGATGGTCCTAGACTTACTCTGAGATCACCAACTTTATGGGAAGATCTAAAAGTTTCAGTTATGAATTTTAGAGATCCACTTTCTGGGACATGTCATCTTATAGGCTGTATTTGTAGTGGATATAGTGAAGATTGAGGCAGTGCTTTCTTGGGAGCCACCCAAGAGCATTACAGAAGTGAAGAGTTTCCTTGGATTGGCTAGGTACTATTGAAGGTTTGTACATGACTTCTCATGAGTAGTAGCACCCATGAACACTTTGACAAAGAAAGTGAATCCCTTCATATAGAAAAAAGGTTACCAGTAGAGTTTTCAACAACTAAGACAGATCTTAACAAGAGAAACTATCCTGAGGTTTCCAAAGGAGGGTGTTGAGTATGTGGTGTTTTGTAATTTCTCAAAAACTAGACTTGGTTGTGTCCTAATATAAGGACAAGCAGTTATTGCCTATGGTTCTCGGCAGTTGAGACCACATGATTAGAACTATGCGACCCACAAACTTGAGTTGAAAGCGGTAGTATTCACAATGAAGATGTGGTGACACTACCTTATGGGAAAACAATTTATCATCTACTCTAACCAAAAGAGTCCCAAGTATATATTCTCTCAGAATTATTTGAACTTGAGACAGAGATAATGGAAATAGTTCGTCCATGATTATGACTTTGAAATAGTCTATACTCATGGAAAGGGGAATGTGGTGGAAGATGCACTCATCAAGAAATCGAGTTCACAACTACTGAACGAGGCGTCAGAATAGTTAGAATCATTGAAAATATACTTTGTGTATGGATATGGAGTATCTTATCTCTAGTTGATGGTTTTCACCCCTCCACTCTTATAGCGATTCAGGGAGTCACATCTCGAAGATACCTACTATGTGACCACACATGCTCAGATGTCCATAAGTAATGCTCCTGATAGATATTCAAAAGGTGGGGAGCACTTAGTTCTCTTCAGAGGGCGCACAATTGTACCAGCCACATTATGAGAGGAGGTGTTCAAGAAGTTCCATACATCTAGGTGTGTTGAAGATGTAACAGGACCTCTGGAATTAGTTCTGGTGGCTGGGAATGAAGAAGATAGTGGAGGAGTTTGTTTTGAGATGCTTCACTTTCCAGTAAGTGAAGGTTAAGCATCAGGTTCCTGTGGGTTTGACTCAACCACTTGAGGTGATATAGTGGAAATGAAATGGAATATAAATAGAAATAATGATGGGTGTACCATGTACATACATGGGGTATGAAACCATCTAGGTGATTTTTGATCTACTCACCAAGTTGGTCCACTTCCTAGAGATTCGGGAGCAACGTCCTATCGAGATCTTGAGATGCCTCTATGTGTAGGGGATAGTTTGACTTCATGGAGTCCCATCTAAGATAGTCTCAAATTGAGATGAAATATTTACATACTGGTTGTGGAAGGGATTTCAGGAGGCATTTGGGACTTATCTAGGCTTGAGCGCAACTTTCAACCTACAGACATACAGCTAGACAGAGCGAACCATTCAGGTCATAGAGGACATGCTACATGCTTGCATCCGCAATTTTGGCTGAAGTTGGGAGGATCACCTACCCCTGGTAGAGTTTTCATACAACAAAATATACCACTCCACCATCAGTATGTCACTATTCGAGGCCTTTTACGGGTGACTCTACAGGTCGCCACTTTGCTAGACTGGCCCTGGAGAGTCAGTACTCATGGGCCCAGAGTTAGTATAGGCTAATACAGAGAAGGTACATGTCATCCATGAGTAGATGAAGACTGCATAGAGCTATCATAAGTCCTATTATGATAAACGATAGAGACCCTTAGAGTTTTAGGAGGGATACCATGTGTTCCTTAGGGTATCCCCTCAATGTGGGATACAAATATTTGGTTGGGGCAGTAAGTTATCTCTGAGGTTTATTAGACCTTTTTTGATACTGCGTAGAGTGGGAAAGGTGATGTATTTCTTGGATCTAACTCCATAGTTAGAGCGGGTGAATGATTTATTTCACGTATCTCAGCTAAGGAAATATGTACACAACCCTTCACACATCATTGACTGAGGCGATATGGACGTTGATGAAGGGGATACTTTCACAGAGTACCTAATGGAGATCTAGGATCGACAGTTGATGATTCTTTGTGAATGGTCGATTCCTCTGGTGCGCATTTGGTGGCAGTATGAGAATCTCCATGAGAGAACTTGGGAGTGAGAGTCTCATATTCATTATCATTATCCCCATTTTTTTTATCCCATGTTTTTTCTTTCGGGTATGTAAATCCCTAAGGTGGGGGGAATGCAATGTCCTGGATTTTCCATGTATTTTTTTTGAAAATTATATGGGATTATTTAGAGACTAGGTACTGAGACGAAATGTGATTATGAGGTTTAGGGTTCTCAAGATAAATGATTGAACTATTTTTTAGTTTATTAAAAATAACATGCATGCTAAGATTTAGTAACTTTTAAACGAGTGCTTGAATTTGAAATCTAAGGGCACCGTTGTGTTCAGAGAAGTGAGATTTTCTTAGGTAGGACCTAAATTCAACCGACACAGGTCGATGATGGAAAATATTTTTCAGAAGTTTTAAGGAAGAATAAAAATAAACAAAAAAAATTTATTTTATTTTTCTTTAATGTTTCGTGATTACTTAGAAATGCTATGACGTAATTACAAAGAAACTGTTTCCTTTCATAAATAAAATAGTGTGGCGATGCTATTTCAAATTGAAATAGTAATGCTAAATTGTGTCTTTAACCTTTGGTAGGGATTTAGAATTAGGATTATTGATCCTTCCCTGTGAACGTTGGATGAGATCTTGGCAATTCCCACCCATTGGGAAATGACGAATGTCGATGGATTGTGGATTAGGAACCGAGGATTGAGGATCGACGAATGACGGCGGTGCAACTCCGTTCTTATCCAATGATATATCCAAAATTATAGGTAGGGGGTTTATTTTCTGAGTGAATTATTTATCCATTCTTAAGTTTATTGATGAATGTGGATCAACACATGAATTGGTTGATCTATGGTTCGATCATTCTTGTGAGGTGGTTAAAACTATGAGATTAAAGGGAATATATCTTGGTGATTATTCTTCTCTTGTTCTTTTGTGATTCTACTAAAATGAATGGAACAAGGCCAACGAATAAGGCCAAGGTACGTTCTAAGGGGTGTTCATGTGCCTCTTATTTTCCCCCATTCATACATCTTTCGTAGGCAGACCCCTGTGGCCATGCTGTTAATTTTTCAAAAGGTTCCGAACATAGTATGACCCCCAGAGTGACAGAAAGAAATTTTGAAGCCCATATCAGAAGAGTTTTCAAACTGAGGATCATGTAGAACCTTTTAGTTCGAAGAACAGACCACCACAACATCGGTGGTGGCCCATAGAAGAGGGAGCCACTGGTGGTGGCGTGCGACGACATAACCACCCGACAGGCAGAATCCGCAGCACGAATGTCGCGAGGTCACATATAGGGAAAATCAAGAGGTGGCCAGTGGCAGGCCTTAGTGGATGCGGTAGGAGGCCGCGGTCTAACTGGGCCCTGGTAGTGGGACCCCATGGAAACAACTATGGGGTGATCACATGGTGGTCTCCCTGCATTGACGGGGAGCGGACACGACAATCACCATGTCCGGGTGGACGAACCAGCCTGTTCGAGCTAGCCGAGCTGAAGCCAGTGGTCTAGAATGATAATGGTTGGGGCCTAGCCAGGGTGTTCCCGACCCAGCGGGCCAAGTCGACTCGGTGGGTCGGGTCAAACCAGGCAGGTTGGCTCAGGAATGACCTGATTTGAGTCAGGTCGGGTTGGTCCGCCCAGGTCAGATCAGACCCGGACCAAACCAACCCCTTTTTTACTTAAAACCCCATAACTCTCTAAACATGTGTCCATTTGACGAGTCATTTGTAGTGTTGGGACCCCTGTGATCAGGCGGTTCTTTTAAGATACTCTAAGTGAGTTTCTATGGAAGTTGGCATACAACCTATTGGCTCATGGAGGAGGTGCTCCTGGAACAAGCATTCTAAGGACAGAATCTTACGGCTGGCTGCGAGCTAGAAGCTATGTGATTACCTAGACTATGTTTATTACCTAGACTGTGTTTCTTATCCAGAATTTTTTTCTTACCAAGACTGAGTAGGTACTCCCCTATCCCACTAGGGTTCATGTCCTCTAGTATTTGACAACACTCCATGTGTCACCTACACTCCATGTGTTACCAACACTCCATGTGTTATCTACACACTAAGTGTTACCTACACTCCATGTGTTACTGACACTTTGTGTGTTACCTACACTCTGTGTGTTACCAATTATCCTTGTGTTACTACTTGAGGGTACTATGGATTCTTACAACAATCCTGTTTACATACCATAGACCTATATTTGGTGTGAGTTGACTCTAGTGACTCTCTTGATTTTACTTCTTAGAGGCTACACTTCATGTACCTCTTTGGTAGTCTACCTTGTGTCTTAATTTGTGATTTACCTTTGTGTTTTGGGGTCCATACTAAGTATTGTTTTACTCACCCCTGCAAGGGATTTTCCCACATGTGTCATGTCTTGTGCAGGTGATCAATAGCTTTGACAGAGTCCTTAGTGGGCCAGATATAGGTGGTTCTTTAAGGTGACCCGACAGATGTGGTACACTTCAGCGACATTCAGAAATCTTATAGTACCTACCCTTTAGGTGGGGTTTTCTATAGATGAGATCCAATAGCTTGTACTTTTCTATTTCAGTTGGAAGTCTATTCCAGACCATTTTTCTTTCAGTTTTTACCTTACTCTGAGTGGGTTTTCTTAGTGGTTTGAATCCATGTTTACTTAGTGATTTTAGTTTCAGCTTTTTCTTGGAGAAGGGTGCATTCAAACAGGTACTTGGGAAAATGCCTCCCATTTGTGGGATATGCCTACTCAGTTCTTGTCTCCATCCCCTAGCCTATGGGAGGCGGGCTTAGGGTAGTCACGGTATGAGCCCCGGGGACGGGTCGTGATAGTTTCTTCTTGAACATGGAGTTCCTCTATCAGGGACTCTAGAAGGGCTTTGTGAAAGTTCTTAAGCTTCTTCCCATTGAAAATAAAGGTTTTCTTTGTTTATTTATTTTGTACCTAAGTAATGTTAAATGGATAAACATTAGAAACAATGTATGAGACAAACCAACACGAACAAAGCTTACCTAGATGCAGCTTCAGTCTTGCATTGTAAATAAGGACCTTCTTCCCAATGTGGAATTTACTATGAAGGATTAGACGGTCATGGGTATCATTGGTTCTCTTCTTATAGATTCGGGAGTTCTTGTATGCATCACATCGAATTTTTTCCAACTCTTGAATCTACAACTTCTTATTCTCACCTACATCTAATAGATTCTTATTAAATTGTTTGATAGCTTAATATGGATTATACTCTACCTCCACTAGGAGGTGGAATGCCTATAAAAAAACAATACTATATGGTGACATTCTCATATGGGTTTTAAAAGATGTATGGTATGCCCAAATTGCATCATCCATGCACAAATTCCAATCTTTCCTATTGGGTTATACTGTTTTTTCCAAGATTTTCTTAAATTCCCGATTTGAGATTTATACTTATCTATTAGTTTGGGGGTGATATGTAGTGGAGATTTTATGAACAACCCCATACTTATGGAGAAATTTTTTATTTTATGATTGTAAAAATGTAAAACCTGGCCACTAATGATGAATCCAGGCAAAAAAAACCTACTGAAAATCTGGGACCTCACAAATTCAATAACCACTCAAGAGTCATTAGTCCTTGTAAATGTTTCTTCCACGCATTTATAAAGATATTCAACAACCAATAAGATGCAAAAAAATCCAAATGAATTTGGAAAAGGTACCTTGAATTCAATGCCCCATGCATCAAAAATCTCAAGAAATAACATGGGTTATTGTGGAATTTCATTCCTCTTTGATATATTCTATGTAAATTGACATATTTTTCATGACTTAAAAAATACATGAGAATCTCTAAACAATTTTGGAAAATAAATTCCAGATTCAAGGACCTTTTGAGTTGTACGTTGAGATCCAAAGTGCCCCCACATGCCAAAGTGTTCCAGAACCTAAGGACAGACTGAAACTCATGGCCAGGGACACACCTTCAAACAAATTGATCACTATGAATTCTCCATAGGTATGAATCATACCAAATATACCATCGTGACTCATGCTTAAGTCTTTTAGATTTTGAAGTGCTAAAATCTATGGGTACCCTAGTTGCTACCAAAAAGTTCACAATGTCTACATACCAAGGGGTAAGTTTGACTACATCACAAAAGAAATAATTCTCTAATGGAGAGGGATGAGTCCATATGGTGGTCCAATGGTGGGGAGATCCTATTAACGTGGTCAACTACCACATTTGACACTCCTACCTTATCTCAAATATCAAGGTCAAACTTTTGGAGGAGGATCATACACCGAATAAGGTGGGGATTATCTTCAAGTTTCTTTAAGAGAAAACAAAGGGAAACATGATCAGGGAACATAATGATTTTTGACCCAATAATATAAGAACAGAATTTTTCTAAGGGAAAAAAACTAAAAGAAGTTCTTTTTTAGTGGTAATGTATTTTTCTTGGGCAAGTTCAAGGGTATTTGAGGCATACAAAATGACATGTAGAGCCTTCTAAACCCATTGTGATAAAAGCGACCCAACTACAACGTTAGAGGCATCACACATAAGTTCAAAGGTAATATCCCACCTTGGTGGTTGGATGATGGGAGGTGACGTGAGACTCCTTTTTATTAAATTGAATGCATCCTCACAATTTTTATCAAACAAATACTCAAAGCCTTTTTTTATAACTGAGATAAAGGAAGTGTGATCTTACTAAAGACTTTAATGAATCGGTGGTAAAAACCATCATGACCCAAGAAAGATCACACTTGATGAACACATTTTGGATATGGAAGTGATGAAATTAATTCAGTTTTCTATTTATCCACTTAAATTCCCAAATTTTAAATAACATTCCAGAGAACTATTATAACATCCTGCCTTTTTATCACATAAACTTTCATTACATTATACAAAACCGAGGATCTTTAAGGTTTAGTGTCTTGGAAACTAGGAACTTAAAACATGAAAACATAAAACATTATTCTTAAACACTTGAAAGGATTATCCTTATGTTCATCCTAGGTTCATTACTGCATCTCATAACCTGGGGACATACATCAAAAGAAAGGGTGAGAAGAAGGCCCAGTAAGGGAAACAAGGGTAAACATTTAACATGTGAACTTGAGATAGATCAATAAAGTCATGAAAAAGAACATTAAGGAATGAGAAAGAAATCATGAGGCATATCATAATAAAAATAATGTATTTCATAACTTGAAGATGTGGCTACAACATTTAATCATATACAACCATTTCCGTTTCACCAAGGTCCATCCCCAAGGTGTCATTAAAAATTACCAAGGTTATTCACCAAGGCGTCGTTAAAAATGGTCATCTCTAGAGATTAAGTCATTACCCAATGCATTGGAGCGCTATCAGGGCGCACCCTTAAATTTGTCTTTATTATCATGTGATACACATATATCATCATCAAAAATTTCATAAACAACCCATATAGCATAAAATAAATGGGTTTCATTTCATAGTCATCACATTTTAAAAACTGCTTTAAAGACATTATCTTTATGTCACTTTAAACCCACGGAAAAAGGAAAGCGGGTCTCATGTATTTAAATACCAGAATTAAAATAGAAAATTTTGATATATATGTGAATACCTCTGTAGAAGAAAGATCTTTGAGTATTCACTTAATAAAATAAAATAATTTGAGAAAAAGAGAAAGACATTTTGAGACGAAAATTCTACAGCATAACGGCTATGATACAGGGTTTTAGAAAACATTGAAAAGAGAGGGTACATAGGTCACCCACTCATAAATGATACATAAAACAGTAGGGGAACAGAATATACAGGATTTAATAAAATTTTAATGAAATTTTAATGATATACCATATGAAACAAAGAACTTGAAAGGAAGACAAAAATAAGATTTCTCTTATGAAAATTCGACAGCCTAACGACGTCACTTAAAACTTCAAGAAAAATGAATTGAAGAGATCAAATAGGGTCTCTCATAATTTGAACATAAAATATCATTATGATAGATATAGATATCATACCCTAAAAAAATAAAGAGGAACTTGAAATACTTGACATGAAAATAGAATTTGAAAACGAGAAGGGTGAAAGAATCCGTTACAAAAATTCCGGCAGCCTAACGATGCCACTTAAACATTCATAAAACGAAATGATGAGAGTAAGAGGGGATCTCTCATCATATGAACATGAAAAGGGATGTAAGATTAATATAAAAGAACATCCTCTAACACAAGAACATGGAGCATAAAATAAATTACATAAAAGAGATTACTTGAAAAGAAAGAGAGAGGTCAGATCCCTTACCTTAAAACGTAACTCTTAAAACTCAAAGGTTGATATCTTGAGGGATTGAAAGCACCTTGGGAGGACCCTTTGGGAGGTAATGAGACTAGAGCTTCGTTGGGGAAGAGTTGGGAGTGAAAACTAAAGGAGGAAAGGGTGGTTATTTATAGGGAAAGTGAGGGGACAAGGCATTAATGGCCAAGGGACACCTCATTGGTGGTATTGGAAAAACCATGGGCCTTCCCATGGTATTTGCCCATAGTATCGGACACTTGGGAAAACTCATAACTTATCTTACTATTCATAAGTCGACCATATTGATTACATACTTAATACAAAATTTAATGATGTCATTAAACACCTGTAACTTAAAAACTGTATTTTCACTATTCATCGAAAATTCAACTTTCTCAGAAAATTCCCAAAATTCCACCTTAACCAAATATAGATGCTCTAATTTCAAAAATGAACTCCATTTTATAAAAATAATTTTCTAAATATTTTTAATTTAATTTTTAAATAAATACACTATTCACCGAAAAATCATTTTTTTAGAAAAAACCCCAAAAATTACCTAAACATAATATCGATGCACTAAGTTCAAAAATGAACTCCATTTTATAAAAATAATTTTATAAATAATTTTAATTTAATTTTTAATTAAAAAACACTATTCACCTAAAAAACTGATACTTGAATAATAATTTCTGAAACAGTTATTTACCTATTTTATGGAATCACGTTACTTAATCAAGGTGCGTAGATTATATTGATACTTTCTTTAAGTGAGATTATTAATCCATTTGGTCACATTACTAATACGAAGCATAAAATCACTATTCATAATTTACTATTCATCAAAAATTAAGTTGATCTTATTAGAATCTAATTTTCGTACTGAACATAATTGTAGAAGACTATTTTTTTGAAAATAATTACACATAATTAATTATTTAAGGTTTAGACAAATATTTTCAAATATCCTTTTTCTAGAATTCATCAAAAATATGCATACTATATTTATCCGGACATTTGAAAATTCACAAACTTCATCATAAGAAGAAATCATAGTTTTTATTTAAATCAAAGGATTACACAGGGCTGTTATGGTCTCGTTACATAGCCCCTTATAACACCAGCATATGACCTAAGTGTAAGGTGTACTATGGTGAGAGAATCTGAGGGAGTCTCAGATAACATTGCCCTAGTAGTAATCTCCACTAACTTGAACTTCTCCCGTAGGTGGTTCCATTCAAGCTTGACACGCTGGACTTTGGCTTGGGCTTGGTCCAAAGTGAATCCCAAATATGCCACCTCCTTCCCAAGCTCTGATAAGTGATATTTATAAGGTTCGAGTCTACTGGATGAAGCCATCGACTCTTCTTTCTGCATTAACCGTTAACATCTCTATTAAATCGTTCAAGAATAAATAAAAATACCATTAAAAAAGTTTGGGTCGTTACATTCTCCCCCCTTAAGAAATTTAATCCCCGAAATTTTAAACCAAAGGACTAGTCGAAAAGGTGAGGGTACTTTTGCTTCATTATCTCCTCAGGCTCCCACGCCACTTCTTCATACTTATGATTCCTCCACAACACTTTCAAAAGGTGGGTAGTTTTTTTGCGTAGAACCTTGTCTCTATGGTCTAAGATTTCCACTGGCTGCTCCTCATAAGAGAGGTCATGTTCCAGTTGTACCACCTTTGGGTTCAGTACATGCGAAGGGTCGGGTATGTACTTCCTCAAGAGAGATACATGTAAGACATCGTGAACTTGATTTAGGTTCGGTGTAAGTGCTATACGATAGGCCACTACTCCTATGCGATCAAGGATTTCATAGGGGCCAATGTACCTAGGGCTGAGCTTCCCTTTCTTTACAAACCGCATGAATCTCTTCCATGGAGAAATTCGAAGGAAGACTTTGTCTCCAATACCAAACTCCAAGTCCCTTCGACGGTTGTCAGCATAGCTCTTCTGCCGACTCTGAGCAGCCTTTAACTGTTTTTGGATGGCATGAACCTTTTCTGTTATCTCTTGCACAAGATTAGGCCCAAGAAGCTTTCTCTCACCAGCTTCATCCCAACAAGTAGGAGTTCTACATCTCTTTCCATACAGAGCTTCATAGGGTGCCATTTGAATACTCAAATGGAAGCTCTTGTTGTATGAGAACTCAACTAATGGGAGGTGTTGATCCCATCCACCTTTAAATTCCATTGAGCATAATCTCAGCATGTCCTCAAGTGTCTGAATAGTCCTTTCAGATTGGCCATCAGTTTGAGGATGATAGGCCGTACTAAAATTCAATTCAGTATTCAGAGCATGTTGAAGACTTCTCCAGAATTTTGATGTGAATCTTGGATAACGATCAGATACGATGGATAGTTGTACCCTATGCAGCCTTACCACTTCCTTCACGTATGTCTTTTCAAGTTGATCCAAAGATAAATCTTCATGAATGGATATAAAATGGGCAGTCTTGGTGAGAAGGTCCACAATAAACCATATTGCATTGTTTCCTTTGGATGTTTTCAGGAGACCAGTGACAAAGTCCATAGTGATATTGTCCCACTTCTATGCTGGTATGGGTAGCGGTTGTAATAACCCCTTAGAGTGTTGTTGTTCTGCCTTTACTTGTTGACACACCAAGCACCTTGTAGTGTAATCAACAATCTACCTATTCATGTTATCCCACCAATAATGATCACGAAGGTCTCTATACATTTTAGTGCTTACCGGATGTATAGAGAAGGTAGAGCTATGAGCTTCATCCATTAGTTCTTTCTTTATCTCCGGAATAGATGGAACACATAGTCTTGTATGAAATTTCAGTACACCTTGATCAATATTGAAATTATGAAACTTCCCATCCTTTACAGCCTCTAACTTCTCCTATAACAAAAGATCTTCTTTTTGAGCCTTCTTGATCCTCTCTAGTAATGAAAGATGAAAAATAATTTGGGATAGGGTTGATGATGTCCCTTACCTTGTAATTCTCATGTCCAGCTTTACTAGATCCTTAATCATGGGATCTCCTAGGATCCTCATTATTGCCAGAACCACATGGTCTTTCCTGTTTAATGCATCCGCGACTTTGTTTTCTCTTCCAGGGTGATAATGAATTGAACAATCATAGTCTTTAATAAGCTCCAACCATATCCTTTGTCTCATGTTAAATTCTTTCTGCATGAAAATATACTTTAAACTTTGGTGGTCGGTGTATATATCACATTTCTCCCCATAAAGATAGTGCCTCCATATCTTTAGAGCAAAAATAACTGCCGCTAGCTCTAGATCATGCGTAGGATAATTATGCTCATGAATCTTCAACTATCAAGATGCATAAGAAATGACCTTGTCATTTTGCATGAGGATGCACCCAAGACCTTTTAGAGATGCATCGCTGAAAATAACAAATCCTTCTTCGATAGAGGGTAGTGTTAACACAGGTGCAGTAACCAATCTCTTCTTTAGATCCTAGAAACTTTCCTCACATTCCTTTGTCCAGATGAATTTAACCCCTTTTCAAGTCAACTTGGTTAGTGGATTATAAATCCATGAAATTTTTTTCACAAACCTCCTATAATATCCTACTAAACCAAGGAAGCTACGAATCTTAGTTATTGTTGTGGGTTGAGGCCACTCCACAACCATTGTCTTTGCAGGGTCAACTGAGATTCCTTCATTGGTTACTATGTGCCCCAAGAAAGCCACTTGTTGTAACCAAAACTCACATTTTCTGAACTTTCCAAAGATCCTCTCCTTCCACAGAGTTTGTAAAATGAACCTCAAATGATCTTCATGCTCCTCACGACTTTTTGAATATATCAAAATATCATCAATAAAAACTACCACAAAGTTATCAAGGTAGTCCTTAAATACTCTATTCATCAAATCCATAAAAATAGAAGGAGAATTAGTCAAGCCGAATGGAATAACAGTAAACTCATAATGCCCATATCTTGATCGGAATGCGGTCTTTGGAATATATCCCTTCTTCACCCTCAGTTGATGATAACCAGATCGAAGATCAATCTTGGAGAAGAATTGAGCCCCACGAAGTTGGTCAAATAAATCATCAATTCTTGGAAGATGGTATTTTTTCTTCCCTGTGATCCCGTTTAGTTCTCTATAATCAACGCATAGCCACATTGATCCATCCTTCTTCTTCACAAAGAGAACTGGTACTCCCCAAGGAGACACACTTGGTCGGATAAACCCTTTCTCCAACAAGTCTTGGAGTTGTTTCTTTAACTCCTCTAGCTCCAAATTTGTCATTCTATATGGGGTCTTTGATATCAGTTGAGATCAAGGTACGAGTTCAATGGAGAACTCTACCTCTCTTTCTGGGGGAGGTCCAGGTAACTCCTCAGGAAATACGTCCATGTATTCCTGAACAATCGGAACATCTTCTATTTGTATACTCCCTTTTCCTTCTTCATCCTCGCCGATTAACTCCATAAAGAAGGCTATAGGAGGTTCCTCTAGACAAGGATCAGGTCGGGATATCTCTCCATGGAAGATAATTGTAGGGCGTTCATTCAAGACTACTGAGATTTCCTTACTTCTGCATTTGATCTTAACATTATAATTTGAGAGCCAGTCCATCCCTAGTATAATGTCGAATTCCAACATGGGAATGACTACTAGATTTGAGATAAGATTGTGCTCACTAAAGTAAACACTAGAGTCTCTAAACACTGTTGATGCATGGATAATCCCACTTGGAGTCTTGACTGACAACACTACCTCTAGTAGTTTAGGGATTGATTCTATATTCTTTGCAAACTTGGAGGAAATAAAGGAATGCGTAGAACCAGAATCAAACAAAGTACTTGCTAGTTTTGAGAGGACAACAAGAGTACCTGATATCACATCATTCGGAGCTTCAACTTCAGTTGTTGTGATAGAAAAAGCACGACCTTGATCCCCTGGCCTTTGCTGAGGTTGATGGTGATTCCCCTCCACTTCCCTAGGATTTGGATAGTGATTAGCAAAGTGTCCAAGCTATCCACACTTGAAGAATTGAACATCGGGTAGGTCCAGAACCATCTTTCCTCTGTCGTCAGTGTTGGGAAGTTGAGGCTTCACCTCACTGCAACAATTCCGAGCAATATGGCCACCTTTTCCACACTTATAGCACTTTCCACTTCCGATCAAGCAGTGCCAAGAATGCTTCTTCCCACATTTATTGCATATGGTAAGTTGCATTTGCTTTCCACCTCTTCCTTGGTCAAAGCTTCTTTCCAGGCTTTGTTCTATAGTTCTCTTCTTCTCATTAGATTTGTGAGACCACTGTGCCTCACCAAACTCCAGTTCGACTTTCATAGCACTTAGAACTATTTCTTTATAGCTATCATAGTCCCTTTTGGCTAGATTCTTCCGCAGATGAGGTCGTAGTCCACCAAAGAATCTATCAACCTTCCCATTAGGGTCCATGACAAAGCTTGAGGTATAATGGGAAATACTTGTGAAGTTCATCTCGTAAATTACAATTGATTCATTCTCCTTCTGCTTCAGCTAGAGAAATTATTTCTCTATTCTCGTTCTCATCGAATGAGGGAAATACTTATTGAAGAATATTCCCATGAACTCTTCCCACTCCAAGGCTTCCATTTCTCCTCTTGGATTCGTGTTTTTTATCAGTGACCACCACTAATCCGCTTCCCCCTCTAGGCGGTAAATAGCAAGGGTGAATTTTTCTTGTTCCGAACAATGAAGTACAGAAAAGATCTTTTCAATGGAGCTTATCCATTGTTCCGCAACCAAAGGGTCAGTAGATCCACTGAATTTTGGTGGTTGTTGATGCATGAAGGACTCTACAGAAATTTGTTCCCTTCGTGGTGAGATCGGCCTCTCATCTTGATTCAAGTTATTACTCATAACTTGAGTCGGTTGGTTTATCATTTGCATGAATGTTTCCATTCCGGCTTCTATCGGAGGGTCGTCAGCGCATGGTCCATTGCGGTCACCATTTGCACGGTTCCTCCTATTGGTTGCCATTTTCTCAAAGAATAAAATCTCAGTGAGAAACTTGTATCATTTATGAATCTCTTAACTATAGAGAATTCTATGTCTTAAAATATCATTCTTAAACAATTATATTTCTCTATAATTCCTTCATAATGATTCATAAAAAGCTTGCGATTAACCAAACATATCCCTCGGGAGTGTTGTAACCAAGAGTGCAGCAAGGCCCGTTATCATGCACTAGTTTCCGTTCGAGTCTAGATCAATGAGGTGTTTTCAGGTTTTATCCCTATGTACATCTGTGCCAGAGATGCCTCTACCTGCTCGTATCCAGAAATGGATGTATTTGTTTGATAAACCACTAACTCAATACTCACCAAAATACCAGGAAGATTTCCTATATTTAAATTTTTCTATAGGGTTATTCCTAAAGTTTTTATAGCTTAATTTCCACGAATAACTAAACCAACCTTTGATACCAACTATAAAATCCCGCCTTTTTATCACATAAACATTCATTACATTATACAAAACTGAGGATCTTTAAGGTTTAGTGTCTTGGAAACCAGGAACTTAAAACACGAAAACATAAAACATTATTCTTAAAAAATTGATAGGATTATCCTTATGTTCATCCTAGGTTAATTACTACATCTCATAACCTGGGGACATACATCAAAAGAAAGGGTGAGCAGAAGGCCCAGTAAGGGAAACAAGGGTAAACATTTAACATGTGAACTTGAGATCGATCAATAAAGTCATGAAAAAGAACATTAAGGCATGAGAAAGAAATCATGAGGCATATCATAATAAAAATAATGTATTTCATAACTTTAAGATGTGGCTACAAAATTTAATCATAGACAATCATTTCCATTTCACCAAGGTCTATCCCCAAGGTGTCATTAAAAATAACCAAGGTTATTCACCAAGGCATCGTTAAAAATGGTCATCTCTAGAGATTAAGTCTTTACCCAATGCATTGGAGCGCTATCAGGGCACACCCTTAAATTTGTATTTATTATTATGTGATCCACATATATCATCATAAAAAATTTCATAAAAAACCCATATAGTATAAAAGAAATGGTTTTCATTTCATAGTCATCACATTTTAAAAACTGCTTTAAAGACATGATCTTTATGTCACTTTAAACCCACGAAAAAAGGAAAGCGGGTCTCATGTATGTAAATCCCAGAATTAAAATAGAAAATTTTGATATATATGTGAATACCCCTGTAGAATAAAGATCTTTGAGTATTCACTTAATAAAAGAAAATAATTTGAGAAAAAGAGAAAGACATTTTGAGATGAAAATTCTACAGCATAACTGCTATGATACAGGGTTTTAGAAAACATTGAAATGAGAGGGGACATGGGTAACCCACTCATAAATGATACATAAAATAATAGGGGAATAGAATATAAAGGATTTAATAACATGGTAATGAAATTTTAATGATATACCATATGAAACGAAGAACTGGAAAGGAAGACAAAAATAAGATTTATCTTATGAAAATTCGGTAGCCTAACAGCGTCACTTAAAACTTCAAGAAAAATGAATTGAAGAGATAAAATAAGGTATCTCATCATATGAAAATAAAATATCCGTATGATATATATAGAGATAATAACCCAACAAAATAAAAAGGAACATGAAATACTTGACATGAAAATAGAACTTGAAAATGAGAAGGGTGAAAGAATCCGTTACAAAAATTTCAGCAGTCTAACGGCGCCACTTAAACATTCATAAAATGAAATGATGAGAGTAAGAGGGGATCTATCATCATATTAACATGAAAAGGGAATTAAGAGGAATATAAAATAACATCCTCTAACATAATAACATTAATCATAAAAGAAATGACATAAAAGAGATTACTTGAAAAGAAAGAGAGAGGTCAGATCCCTTACCTTAAAACGTAACTCTTAAAACTCAAAGGTTGAGACCTTGAGGGCTCTGGGGAACCTTGGGAGGACCTTTTGGGAGGTAATTAGACCATAGATTTGTTTGGGAAGAGTTGGGAGTAAAAAATAAATAAGGAAAGGGTGAGTATTTATAGGGAAAGTGAGGGGACAAGGCATTAATGGCCAAGGGACACCTCATTGGTGGTATTGGAAAAAACATGGGATTTCCCATGGTATTTGACCATGGTATTGGCCACTTGGGACACCTAATAACTTACCTTACTATTAATAAGTCGACCATATTGATTACATACTTAATACATCATTTAATGATGTCATTAAACACCTGTAACTTAAAAACTGTATTTTCACTATTCATCGAAAATTCAACTTTCTCAGAAAATTTCCAAAATTTCACCATAACCAAATATCGATGCTCTAATTTTAAAAATGAACTCAATTTTATAAAAATAATTTTCTAAATATTTTAAATTTAATTTTTAAATAAATAAACTATTCACCGAAAATTCATTTTTTTAAAAAAAACCCCAAAAATTACCTTAACATAATATCGATGCACTGAGTTCAAAAATGAACTCCATTTTATAAAAATAATTTTTTAAAAAATTTTAATTTAATTTTTAATTAAAAAACACTATTCACCTGAAAAAACTAATACTTGAATAATAATTTCTGAAACAGTTATTTACCTATTTTATGGAATCACGTTACTTGATCAAGGTGCCTAGATTATATTAATAATTTCTTTAAATGAGATTATTAATCCATTTGGTCACATTACTAATCATAAGCATAAAATCACTATTCATAATTTACTATTCATCATAAATTAATTTGATCTTATTAGACTCTAATTTTCATACTGAACATAATTGTAGAAGACCATTTTTTTGAAAATCATTACACATAATTAATTATTTATGGTTTACATAAATATTTTCAAATATATTTTTTCTAGAATTCATCAAAAATATGCATACTATATTTATCTGGACATTTGAAAATTCACAAACTTCATCATAAGAAGAAATCAAAATTTTTATTTAAATCAAAGGATTACACAAGGCTGTTATGGTCTCGTTACATAGCCCCTTATAACACCAGCATTTTACCTAAGTGTAAGGTGTGATATGGTGAGAGAATATGAGGGAGGATCAGATAACATTTCCCTAGTAGTAATCTCCACTAACTTGAACTTTTCCCGTAGGTAGTTCCGTTCAAGCTTGACACGCTGGAGTTCGGCTTGGGCTTGGTCCAAAGGGAAGCCCAAATATGCCACCTCCTTCCCAAGATCTGATAAGTGGGCTTTATAAGGTTCGAGTCTACTGGATGACACCATCAACTCTTCTTTCGGCATTAACCATTAACATCTCTATTAAATCGTTCAAGAGTAAATAAAAATACCATTCAAAAGGTTTGGGTCGTTACAACTATCCCCCAATCAACCATGAAATTAAATTTCTCATAATTTAATACAAGATCTTTTTCTACACAATGTCGGAGGATAGAACCCTGGTGTGCCAAACAGCCATCAAAGGAAGTTCCATAGACTGTTAAATCATCCATATAATTCTCATGGTACTCTGAAAATATACTCAACATACAACATTGAAAATCACGATGAGCATTATAGATAACAAATGGCGTCCTTCTATATAAAAATGTACCAAATTGATTGGTAAATGTTGTCTTTTATTGATCCTCAGGGGCTATATAGATTAGGAAATAACCTGAATATCCTTCAAGGAGAAAATAACGGGACTTACCAGCCAGTATTTCTAACATTTTTCCAATAAAAGGTAGAGGAAATTGGTCCTTTCTCATTGCTTGATTCAGTCGATGGTAGTCAATATAGATTCTCCAACTGTTTTTCACAAACACTAGAACCAATTCATTCCTTTCATTTGACACTATGATTATTCCAGTTTTTAGGCACAATTTTCACTGGGCTAACCCATTTAGTATTATATATGGGATAGATGATCCCAACAATAAGTATTTTACTAAATTATAATTTTACAACTTCAAGTATAGTGGGATTCCACCAACGTTGAGCTTACCTTATGGGCTTAGCTTAATCTTCTAAAAGTATATGGTGTATACAAATAGATGATCTAATCTTGGGAATATCATCCAATGTCCATCCAGTTTCCTTTTTACACTCTCTCAAAAGGTCGAGGAGTTTTGATTCCATCTTTGGAGAGAGGTTATTGTCATCAATGATGGGCAATTGGTTAATACCCTCAAGATAGACAGTTTTTAAATTAGATGGAAGTGGTTTTAATTCCAACACTAGAGGTTTTTGGATTGAGGGAGGGGGTTTAAGGGGAGTGCGGTCCATGAAATTGTCTATCAACTCACGTTTATTATATAAGGGAGGAGAATCAATGTAAATGAGATTTTAAGAATCATCAACAGTCATGGGTACCTTATAATGAACACAATATTCAATTAAAGCACAAAATTTACAATTTTATAAACCCACACAACACTCAAAACATGAATCAAAACTCAAATCATCCAATAGTGAAAAAGAGGAAAATGAATCAGAGTATGGGTCAAGGAGATAATTTTGTGTTTGTATATCGTTTGAGAGAACTTCCATTGAATAGATAGGAAGAGTGGAGTGATATTCAATGGAGTATTTCACGGAATAAAAGATATTAAAACAAACCTTTTCTCCACCCAACTCCATGGAAAGAGTACCATTGTGGACATTGATGATCATATTTTATGTTTTAAGAAATGGCCTCCCATGTATGAGAGGATCATGTCCTTAGGTTTGCGTATCTTCCATCTTGATAATGTAGAAGTCTGTACGGAAGATGATATTATTCAATCTTACAAGGATGTCCTCGATCACTCATAATGGGTGTGTTGTGCTTCAGTTGGAAAGTTTCACAACAATTCCCATCAGTTAAAGCTATCCATCCTTCAAATAAGTATACATAGATTAATACGTTACATTAATATAATCACCCAAGTCTTGTATTATATCAGAAAATAAGGACTCCCCTATTGTGAAAGGCATCATGAAAGTGCCCAGATCCTTGCATTTGGTTGGCATTGCTGGTTGTATCAAGGCAGAGACATTCCTTCCCAAGTTGACTCTCTCACTACCCTTTATTAGTTTTCTATGGGTGAAAAGATCATTAAGAAATTTAGTGCAATGAGAGATTTTTTTAACTTGTACTTGTTGATACCAATTCTACTTGGGGTAGCTTTAGTTTCCCCCTTGTTGGTATTGTGGCTATGCTTTCCACCTGGGGTATGGATTTGGCCTGAATGCTTCTTACTTGAAGGTTGGTGCTTGTTGGAATGGATGCCTAGGGAATGCTACTTCACAAGAATTAGATAAATCTTAAAGTTATGGGTACTGTTTAAAAAAATGAGTGTTATCAGAAAAAATACCACACTGTAATGGAATGGAAGAAGAGTCTGAGTTACCTTGTGATTGCGCTAATTACCTTATAAGGGTATGCATCTCATTAAGTTTATTATCTACCTTTTTTTTCTAAGGATGAATGACTTACCTCATGAACTCGTAGGGTTGGTGAAATTGATCTTGTACCAAATTGTTGTGCATTTTGATCCATGTTGGCTATTAAGTCATGAGTGGCGACATGAGTTTTTTTAACAAGGTCACCAACAGCTACAACATCTATCATGCCACGATCCATGGGGATAATTCCCCCATAGAAGTATTGAATTATCAATTGTTCACTAATCTGGTGGTGGGGAAAACTTGATCAAATTATTTTGAATATATCCTAGTATTCATAAAGGTTCTCTCCTTATGATTGACTAATGCTTCATATTTCTTTTCTAATTGATGCAGTTCAGGAGGTAGGAAAAAACTTCTCTAGAAAGAGACATTTAAGGTCATTCTAGCCCCCAATTTTGGTATATAGAGAGTAAAGTCAGTGTTTGGCTACACCATCAAGGGAAAAGGGAAGGACCTAAACTTAATGAGGTCCTCAGTTACATTTTGGGTTTTTAGGGTGGATCACACTATATGAAATTACTTTATATGTTTTTGAGGGAACTCACCAGGAAGACCATGGAATTTAGGAAGGAGGTGGATGAGGGCCGATATCAGCTCAAAGTTGGATGATTCCTTAGGAAATTGGATGTATGCATGTTGGTGGTTAGTTATTTTAAGGTCTAGTTGTTTTCTACCTTATTATACACGTTAATTTTAGCTCCTATTTTAGTTATAGAAGAAGAGGGGTCTAAAGGAGTCTCAAGGTGCGATGTTTCCTCTTTCAAAGGATCGACCAGTGTGTCTCAGTGTCGTTGATGTAGTATCCTCTCTGGTTTGGGTTTGAAAGGAGGCAGTTCAATTAGAGTAGAAAACATCATACACAAAACATAAAAACAAGAAGATGTTATAACACCACTTATATACAAAAGTCGAAAAGAGAACTAAACAAATACTTAAAAAATACACAAAGTTAAAAAAACAAAAAAAAAACACACACTAAAAACCAAAGTGCTCCTCAACAACAGTGCCAAAATTTGACTATGTTGTTGTGACACATCAAATTAATTATGTTTTTAAATTTAATTTATAGTCTAGGGAATACCCAAAGTTATCTATCAATGATAATTGTATGTTTAAAGTGTGTATTTTTAATAAATATTACCAAAAGGGGGGTGGTTTTGGAAATATTTTTAAAAACAAAAAAACTTAATTAAAGAGTTTAATAGTTGATAAATAATGGTGGTGTTTTAATAATTATGAGAGAATTATTTCACTTCAAGTTAAATACACATCTTTCATAGTTCATTATTCTGAAATGTGAACATGGTTTAATGGAATTCTTTGGTTGAGGGTTGTCAAGATCTCGATTCTCCTCTTGCTTCTTAAAATGTTGTACAAAGTACCAACCCTTGACACAAAAATCATGTTGTCAAGGTTTGAATCTAAAGAATATAGTGGAGGTTACCAAATAATACTAATATCTTATGTATGTGTGAGATAAATAGGATGCTTGTATTTCCCAATCAGAATAACCCAATATTCCCACTTGAAATTTCAACCCAATGAGTGTTGAAATGAAAAGTGTTTCACTTAATTAAACCTAAGAAATGAATTCAGAGGAGAAGCATGTTAAGATAAAACATAAGTGAAATAATTAACACACAAATTATACAAAGTTAGTAGAGTGTCAAGTGTCGTAAATCCTTCCCAAGTATGTGTATCTCCCTCAAAATTACAATCCACCGTTTAGCTCGCCATCGAGAGGAGGAGAATACTCAGGTGGAACTTTTCCTTCATCCTTGATCCCACTATGAGGATAGGGTACTCTAAAAATTATTGGATGACGAGAGGACTCATTTGGGACTCCAAAATTAAAGATATTTTCTTCTAGTTCTAACTAATAAATTAGGTTCCCCCAGTGTTATTTTATAGCCAAAATGGGAGGTGGTTTTGGGCATCCTATTTTTGAGAAACCAATTGGCCCATGGTTTTTGGCCACTATAAAATCTTATATCACCTTAAAAAAACTAAAAACTTGTTGGAATACATCTTTTATATCTCCATATAAAATTTGGTAGCCATATATTGTTTATAATAAGAGATATTTCCAAAATATAGAGGCATACTATTGACTCAATGCAGATTCTTTTCTTTGGACATATTGATTTGTTTGGGAATATTAATGGAATAATTGGTCTTGGGTTTCTTCATAATAGTTGTATCCCAATTAATTTTTGATCATCTCATAAAATTTCATCCCCGTTGGACATAATGATCAATAGAAGTATGCGGTTGAGTCCACAAATACTCTTGGATTTCTACACAATTTAGCCCATTCTTCTTCATCTTCATATGTGCCCTCCAAATCACCTCCACCTATAATGAAAGCATTAAAACTAGTGAAATATCCATTTTTAATAGTGAAAAAAATTAAAATTTTAATAAAAAATGAATTTCAATTTGTTATTATATTTTTAATTTTAAATACAAAACTAGTTTAATATAGTTCTATGAGGGTGAAATAAAACAGTGAATCATGGTATGATCAAGGATCTGATCTTCTAAAACATGTAAAAGAAAGACAAGGGAATTGTGAAGAAATGAATATCATCCTAAATTTATAAAATAATTTCTCATCCATCACTACTTAATAATATTAATAAATCTGAAAGGTAGGATATGGAGATAAAGAAGAAGGTAGACGATTTCAGGAATTAAAAAATCTATGAGTTCAAGGTTTATGAAAAAGGAGTTGTGATATTTGGGAAACAAATTTCCATTCCATTGGAGTTGAAGATAAAGAAGTACCTATTGAGTGATGCTCATATATAGGCATTCTCTATCCACCCAAGAGGCATAAAGTTGTATAGATATATGATTATCCACTTAAATAGGCTAATATTCATTTTTAATATTTATAATATTCATGAGATTAATTATTCATAAACACCATTTTAGTGAATTTTACACTTTGAACATTTTTTCACATTATGATTATAATTCTTTGTTAAAGATCACTATTACTTAGTACATATTTGAACACATCCTAAAATATATAATGTTCTTAATTTTATTTCCATATTATATTTTCAGGTCTCCCATGATATAAGGAACAATTCATGTTCGTAGAGCTCTATAAGATTCACATTAGAAGACCACCAAAGTTGGCCTTGAACCAACAACATTCTGGGTAAACTGGACAGTAGCCCAATAAAAAGACTGTAGTGGCCAAGATACAATCCCAATGATTCTTAAAATTTAAATGAACCTATAGGATATCATGGAGAAAATTTAATCCAATAGTGAAAAGAGATAATTTGGATGTTTTAATGGATTTCCAGGCGTCCCAATTTGGAGATAAATTTTGGGCCACATTCTATGGCCCAGAAAAACAACCCACCATTTGGATAATATCTCTCAAAAAAAATTAACTTTGGGATGAAATTTTACAGGTGGTTAGTAGACATCTTGTTATACATTTTATTCTTCTATGACTCACTCTAATTATTCCATCTAGAAGGTCATTTCGATGCGTATGTTTGGTGGATGCAAGCTGCCTTCCACTTCGGGTCAAGGGTGGAAAAGTCTAAGTTCCACAAGCTTTCCACCACCACAAGCCTACCATACTCTAGTGGTATGACTTTAACTATTGGAGGATCGACCCAAGGCTACTAAAATTCCAATTTAATTTATTGGTGTTGGAGGATTTATTCATCTTTTGTGCTTGGTTTCATTGTAGTGTTATGATGCCGCTTTGTGTTTATAATCATATTTCTTTCTCATGTAAGTTGTTCAATTAACCTTAGTTTCTTAATAAAAGTTCATACTTTCATCATATTATATTATTATTCATATCATGTTGATACCTTTTCTTTAAGGTGTGAATTTATTCATACTATACCTTGTGAAATTTATCACACAATGGTGGAGTGATCGTTGTTTTGTTGTTTTTAATTCTTCAATTCCACCCTCGTAAGTCTACTTTTTTGATTCTATTGAGAACTTTTCATAAATGGAGGGATAACCATTTTATGGGTTGATACAAGGGAGTAGAAATGGGCTGGATTGGATGTTATTTATCACGACATTAAATTCTAATCACTTATTTTAATTAATAATTTTATTTGATGATTTTAAAACTTCTTTGTCCTTTTTGAATTTTAAGTTCACACACTTCAAGTGATAATAAAAATATTTACCTTAGAGTGCTTATAAATATGACCTTCTAAGTGTATAGGTTATTAGTATTATAGTGTTTTGGTATTAAACCAATAAGATATGAAGTTGTTTGATCTTCTTATGAATCCATCTCAAATATAAGAAATTGAAATCGTTAAAAAGGAATTCATCCAATCCACCCCAAGTGATAACCTAGGATAAAATCATTCTATTAATTTGAATTCTCATAGACCCATTAGTGTTCATTTAAAAGCATCTAAAATCAACCCAATTTTTCCACTTCATATCCAAAAACAATCCATATAATGTACGTGTCTGTAGGTTACTTCTTAGGTCTCTGAGGATTTGATAACCCAAGCTAAACTACAAGTGACCTCTTAACCCTAAAATCTTGGGTAAATTTGGGTGAGACCAATTTTTGGCATCATTTATAGGGACCCAAATAAGTCAGATAAACACCCATTCTATTATCCCCCATTTCTTATATTCTTATACAAATTCTCCTATCTTTTCTCTTTCTCGTTTTTTTTCTTTTGGCGCATGTCCGCCTTCACTCATGACCAATAAAACCGTCTAGTTAGGGTGGATAGTCCTGGGGTTGGGGAGTCAAGTAAACCAAGGGAACTAATTCCATTATATCATAATCTTACTAATACTCTAGAGTCAAAAATTGATCACATTTCAATGGAAGGTCTTCAAAGAAACCATCTCATACACCTGAGTGGGAACCAAAATGAAAATCCAAATGAGGCAGCCCCAAACTTGGGGAATGCAATCGATCAAACCATGAATGACTATCTCACACCTGCCTGGACCAATGCATCCTCTTGCATTAGGAATTATTCCCTAGGAGAATCCCACTATGTTTTCAAACCTCATGTCCTAAACCACCTTCCAACCTTCAATGGGATGGAGTTGGAAATGCCATACCTTCATGTCAAAGAGTTCAACAACATTGTTGAAACCATGTGCCCACCACATCAAGCTGAGTAATCTAAGATGAGGATCTTTCCTTTATCACTTAATGATAGAGAAAATAATTGGTTAACCAATCTGATACCTGCATAAATCCACTATTGGGACTAATTACAAAGATAATTCTAAAAAAATACTTCCCCCATCACAAAACAATTGCACTTAAAAATACCATCCAAAACTTTTTTGAAAAAGAAGGGGTGTCGTTTTATGAAACTTGGGAAAGGTTCAAAGACACACTCATCATGGTACCTCACCATGGATTTTCAATCCCATAACAAGTTCAAATTTTCTATGAAGGGTTGGGCCCATGGAACAAACAATTCATTGACATGATGCATAATGTGACCTTTAAAAAAAGCCCTAAATGATGCTTACAAGTATCTAGAAATACTTGTTGAACACAACCAAACATGGGGAACATCACCTTATTATGAAAATCCACAAATAACAACTGGAATGCATACACCAACAACCAAAATATCCTCCTGGGATAAACCAGGCAACATAAGCCCCTACTCAATCTGTCCCTCTACCAATCCTTGAACAGTTGTGTAAACAAATGGAGAAAATTAACTTAGAAGTATCATCCATTAAACATGAAATACAAACCATTAAAATTAGAAAGGCACCCATGCTTAATCAGGTGGTACCATCCTCAACTTTAAGGGGAGAATCTAGTTACACACAAAACTCTCATGAACAACTCAAAGTAGTGACAGTTTTAAGAAGTGGGAAATCCACTGAGAAACCTGAACAATCCATTCCAGAACCATTAAAATCTTCAAAAATGCATGAAAATGATGAAGTACCACCCATAGATTCTGAAAAACCCAATGATAATGTGAAGGAACTACAACCACACCAAACAATCAAACAACCTGCTCTCTTCCCTCAACACATGAGAGGAAAAACTAAAACAGAACTGAATGAGACTTTGAGGGAAATATTCTCTCAGGTTAAGTTGAAAATTCCCCTTATAGATGAAATCCAAACCATTCCTGCCTACTCAAAGTACCTTAATGACTTGTTCAATTTTAAAAGGAAATTTTCATATAAAAACCAAGTCATTTTGGCTTCTAATGTGAGTAATACCATTCAAGGGACCATTCCTCCAAAGTTGAAAGATCCAGGATGTCCATACATCACTGTTGAGATAGGAGAGAAAAAAGTTGTCAAAGCACTTTCTGATTTGGGAGCTAGTGTGAACCTCATTTCTTATGCTATGTGTTGTCAGATAGGGATCGAAGAACTCCAACCCACATCTGTCACTCTTCAACTTTTTGATCGTAATGTTCGAGTTCCTAAGGGGATATTAAAGGATGTTTTTGTGAAAGTTGAAAATTTAATTTACCCAGATAACTTCATTGTCCTTGAAAATCACCCAAGCTTAGGTCCTAGGGAGAAAACCCCAATCATCCTTGGTCGTCCCTTCCTTGCAATAATCAACTCTATTATCCGAGTCCAAAATGGGAACATGACCATCACCTTTGGAAACATGAGTCTAGACTTGAACATCTACAATGAGAACTCTCAAATTGGTTATGATGAAGAGATACATGAGATTAATTGGATTTTTAGTATTGATAGTGAACTCGAGGAACATCAAGGGATTACTTAAGGATGTTTAAGTCAAGATGATTTTGATTTTATTTGTTCACATGTGGGAAATTTGTCTCCTTGAATTGAATCTATTTTAGATAGCTCTATTGATGATTTTTTTGAATCACTGATCAATGATACCACTGGTGAAGTCAATATCATTGAGTCCATACCCATTCATGACACTAATCTAGATAATTTAGTGGATGAAAATTCTATTCACAAGGAACCAATTCTGTTAATAAATTTGGACAAAGAAACTAAGTTCAATACAAATTCCCATCCTTTCTTGGAAATTAATAAATAATCTGATCTTGAATTTAAGGTCCTACCTTCATCACTCTAGTATGCGTTCTTAGGGAACAATCGATCCTTTCCTATTTTCATTTATCCCTCGATTGAAGCCAATCAAGAGATGATGCTACTGGATGACCTAAGAAAGCATAAGAAAGCAATTGGATGGACCCTTTCTGATATCCCTGGGATTATCCCACTCGTTGGATCTCATAGGATTGTTCTTAAATCTAAATCCAAACCATGTTGTCAACCTCAATGGAGAATCAATCCAAATCTTATGGATGTGGTAAATAAATAACTTCTCAAGTTTTTGAAAGCGGGTATCATCTACCCCATTGTTGAGAGTGAGTGGTTAAGCCCAATTCAAGTTGTCCCAAAGAAAGCTTTAATCACTGTGATCACCAATGAGTATGGTGACATTATCCCCACAAGGGTTAGTAGTGGATGGAGAGTCTGTATTGCTATAGGAAGCTCAACTCTTGTACCAATAAAGACCATTTACCCTTACCCTTTATTGATCAAGTCCTCGAGTGAGTGGCAGGTCATCAATTATATTTATTCCTAGATGGATTCTCAGGGTATAATACAATTGAGGTCTCATTAGAGAATCAAGGAAAAACAACCTTCACTTGTCCATTCAGCACCTTTTTCTTCAAACGCATGCCCTTTGGGTTATGTAATTCCCCTTGTACCTTCCAGCAGTGCATGATGGGAATTTTCTCAGACATGGTGGGGGATTGTTTAGAGGTCTTCATGGACAAATTCTCCATCTTTGGGGATACATTTGAGGGATTCATTCTAAATGTTGAAAGGGTTTTATCAAGATGTGAGGATAATAATCTCATCTTAAATTGGAAAAAATGTCATTTCATGGTAAAGGAAGGACTTGTTCTAGTCCATTTGGTATCTAGTAGAGGGATTGAAGTTGATAAAGATAAGGTCGACATCATTCTTCTCCTTCTATCTCCTAAAACCATTAAGAAAATGAGGTCCTTCTTAGGACATGTTGGTTTCTATAGAAGGTTCATTAGGAATTTCAGCTCTATTTCTCGACCACTTTGTGCTCTATTGGTGAAAGATGATCCATTTTTATGGACAAAAAGTTGTGAGGAATCATTCTCTACACTCAAGTCATCTCTTATCTCTCCACCTATCATGCAATCTACAAATTGGAAACTTCCTTTTGAGCTCATATGTGATGCGAGTGACTTCGCTGTAGGAACAATATTAGGAAAACGGTGCGAGAAAACTCCATGTGTCATTTCTTATGCAATAAAATATTTAAATGACGCACAAATCAACTACACCACCACTGATAAAGAGTTTATTGTTGTTGTCTTTTACTTAGAGAAATTCATCTCCTATCTCTTAGGATCACCCATCATTGTCTTCACCGACCATTCAGCCCTAAAATATCTTTTCCAAAAACAAGATGCCAAGGATAGATTTATTAGGTGGTTCCTTCTTCTTTAAGAGTTTGATTTAAACATTAAAGATAAAAAAGGGTGTTGAAAATGTTGTAGTTGATCACCTCTCTAGGATGGAATTCAAAGAAAACCCACATAACCTTTTTATGTATGATTCATTTCCCGATGAGCACCTCTATTCTGTGAGTGATTTCCCATGGTATGCTGACATAGAAAACCATTTGGTGACAGGTGACATTACAAAATTCTTAGGAACCCAAGCTAAGAGAAAATTCCTTTTTGATGTCAAAAAATATGTGTTTGATGGTTCTTACCTCTTCAAGTTATATCCTGATCAAATCATTAGGAGATGTGTTCCCGAGTCTGAGAAAGTGTCCATTATAAAATTTTGTCATGGAGTGGCATGTGGAGGCCAATATTCTACAAATAAAACCACTATAAAGGTCCTATAAAGTGGTTTCTACTGGACTAACCTCACTAAATATTCCTTAAAATTCTGAAAAAGTTGTCCTCAGGGTTAGAAATTAGGATCCATTACCAAAAGGAATCAAATTCCCCTCACTCCCATTTTGGTCGTTGAAATATTTTATTGTTGGGGAATTGATTTCATAGGACCCTTCCCAAACTCTAGGGGATACCTCTACATACTCTTATCTGTTTATTATGTCTCAAAATGGGTTGAGGCCATTCCCACAAAGTCCAATGGCCATCATGTTGTGATACGATTTCTAAAAGAGCACATATTTTCTCAATTTGGAATTCCTAAGGTTATAATCAGTGATTGAGGAACCCATTTATGAACATTTACATTCTATTCACTCATTTCTAAGTATGGTATTTATCATAAATTTTCCGCTATATACCATCCTCAAACCAATGGCCATGTTGAGTTAGTGAATAGAGAGATTAATCAAATTCTTGAAAAAAATGTCAATCCCTCTGGGAAAGATTGGTCTGAGAAACTCTTGGATGCTCTTTGGGCATATTGTATAGAATTAAAAACCATCCTAATAATGTCACCATATAGGTTGGTTTATGGAAAAGCATGCCATTTACCTGTTGAAATTGAGCATAATGCATTTTGGGCAATCAAAAAATGAATTTTGACATTTCTTTGGCCGAAGCAAAGAGGAAATTAGATCTTAATGAACTTGAGGAACTTAGGATGGAGGATTATGAAAATTCAAGGATAAATAAATCTAGAGTTAAAGCCTACCAATCTAGAAATATCAAAGTCAAACATTTTGAACTGGGAAAATTCATGCTCTTGTATAGTTCAAAACTTCATTTACACCCGGGAAAGTTAAGGTCTATATGGTCAGGTCCTTTCATAGTGCATCATGTGTACCCCCATGAGGCAATATAGATTCAGGATCCCACAAGTGGTCACATTTTTAAGTTCAATGGTCATAGGTTAAAACCATTCATTGAATCATTCAATAAACAGGAAACATAGATTGAGTTAACTTATCCAACCTATGAACTAGGAAAAAATAGATAGATTTAGGATCCATGTCGGGATAATGATGTTAAACAAAAGCACTACATAGGAGGCAACCCATGGTTTTCATGTTTCCATTTTTTTGAATCGTCTTTATTTTTCAAATAGGATTAATGAATCATTTTGATATTTAAAAAAATAAAAAAAATTATTTTTGACATGTTCTTCTATTATGAGTATGGATGGGTATTAAAGGGGAGCACTATATTCATCCGCGTCATGTGGTGTGATCCTTAAGAAATACATTACCCAGAAATTTAAAAAGAAGACAATGTATCATTAGTTCATTTTATTTTTATGTGTTTGTAGGTTAAAATAAAAATACAAAAAAAAAATAATTGAAAAAAATTAAAAGGACACATTGTAGGTCGTGGGGCAAACCCTGTCACAACCGGAGAAGCCACAGGGACTCAAACTCAGGACCGAAGGGAGAAAAGGGCACACACTTACCACTGACCTACACCTTATAGTGCTTCCTTATTCTATAATTTTTTTATATATACTTATATTTTACTTTTTTATTATATGAATATATATATATATTGTTTTGATTTGTTTTGTTTGTTTGTTTTTTCCTTTTCCCACTAGGAAACTCTGCAAGTGACATAGATATCAAAGGAGTAAATTGGAGCAACAAGAACTTAAACTTCAACCACCAGGTGACTTCATTCCATGATCCTAATATTTCAAATTCCTTTTAGAACTCCTCTCATCTACCTCTACCCCCTTCTAAATTTTATTTTCTTTAAACACTGGTGATAGTTTTTTTTCTAAGTTGGGGGGGTGAAAATGATGAAAAACAATTCATTAATTTTGTGTGTATAAAAAATTAGTGGATGGAAAAATTTCTTTAGCCTTGAACATGATAATAGAAATTGCACACTTTGAAACTGAATATAAAATAATTTATCATGTATTGATTCTTATTTTAATCCATGTATAATTTCATGAGAATAGATTTTTGAAAGTGTGGCTGTCTAATGTGAAATTTCATCGTTTATATTTTCATCCAAATAAAAAAAGATCACAACACACGTCCTTTGGATAGTGGGGTATTAATTTGAGTTCATGGTGTCCCCTAAATAAATATCACAGGTTTGGTGATCATTTTAGTTTTCATACGAGTATTCAATAAAAAATAAAAATAAAAACAAAAAACAACAATAAATTTTCACGTAGAGCAATGAAATTGCCTAATGAGTGGCTTTTAGCACTTAGAGATCGTGACTCCATAGTTTTCTGGCTCAGAGTTAGTAATTTTATATCTATTTATGGAAATTTAACTTTGTTTTTGACAGAGTTAACTCGAGATGATGCCTGAGTATGTGGGCTTCACTTGGTTCCCTAAGGTCTTTGAGCCTGGGAGTCATCGACAAAGTCTCACTACATGGGTTGACTCTATTGAGTGCAATTTAAATTACCATAGAAAAATTGAAAAAAAATTGAATACTCATCTTAATATTGAAATGTGATTCCACCTAGCTCTTCCATCATTTCACCCTTGAATTAAGATGAACCCCATATCTATTGTGATACACAACACATCTTCATGATTAATTGATATTGGATGAAATATGGAGATGACTTTGAACAAAGTAATGGGCTTGGGATTGGGATCTACTTATTAAAATGTCTTGTATTAAAATATTTTGGTGGGTTTCATAGTTTTTTGGTATAAGGGTTTTTGGTGATCATTTTGTATTAAAATGTTTTTTTGGAAAAGGGAATTAGAATATTATATTTTTGAGATACTTTTTGATTTGGACTAGAAAAAATCAAGTTGGGGGGTGTGATTAGCCACTGAAATAGGATAATATTCATTTCTAATATTAATAACATTCAACATATCAATTATTCATAAACACCATTTTAGTTCATTTTTCACTGAGTATTATTTCACATTATGATTGTAATTCTTTGTTAAAGTGCACTATTACTTGGTACATATTTGAACACATACTAAAATAAAAAATGGTCTTGATTTTATTTTAATATTTTATTTTCAGGTCTAACATTCTATAAGTAACAATTCATGTTTTTAGAGCACTAGAATATTCACATTATAAGGCCACCAAAGTTGGCCTTAAACCGACAACATTCTGGGAAAAGTAAACTGGACAACATCCCAATAAAGAGACTGTAGGGTCCAATATACAAGCCCAATGATTCTAAAAATTTAAATGAAGATTGAAGAAATAATTTATAACATTTCATAAAATAATGACAAGAGATAATTCAGATGTTTTAATAGAGTTCCTGGAATCCCAATTTGGAGATAAAATTATAGGATATATTCTAGGGCCCAGAAAAATAGCCCACCATTTCGATAATATATCTCAAAGAAAATTCTATTTGGGATGAAATTTTATAGTATATTAGGATTCATACATAGATCCATTTTATTCTTCTAATTCCCACTCTAATTCAGCCATCTAGAAGGCCATTTCGACGCGTCTCTTCAGTGGATGCAAGCTGCCTTCCACTTCGGGTCAAGGGTGGAAAAGTCTAATATCCACAAGCTTTCCACCACCCTAAGCCTACCATACTCAAGTGGGATGACTTTAACTATTATAGGATAGAACCAAGGCTCATAAAATTTCTATTTAAGGCAATGGTTTTGGAATATTTATTCATCTTTATTCTTGGTTTCGTTGTAGTGTTATGCTACCGCTTTGTGTTTGTAATCACATTTCTTTCTCATTTAAGTTGTTCAATTAACCTTATTTTATCAATAAAAGTTCTTCATTTAATCTTATTATATTATTCTATATATCATGTTGATACCTTTTCCTCAAGGTGTGAATTTATTTACACAATACCTTGTAAAATTTATCACACAACGGTGGAGTGATCGTTATTTTTTTTGTTTTTACTTCTTCAATTCCACCCTTTTATTTCTACGTTTTGATTCTATTGAGAAATTTCCATCAATGGAGGGATAAATATTTTATGGGTTGATCCAAGGGAGTAGAAAGGGGATGTATTGGATGTTATTTATCACACCATTAAATTCTAATCACTTCTTTTAATTGAGAATTTTATTTGATGATTTTAAAACTTCTTCGTCCTTGTTGAATTTTAAGGTCACACACTTCAAGTGCTAATATGAACATTTACCTTAGATTTCTTATAAATATGATCCTCTAAGTTTATAGGTTATTAGTATAATGGAGTGTTGGTATTAAACCAATAAGTGTTGATGTTTTTTGATCTTCTTATGAACCCATCTCAAATATAAGAAATTGAAATCATTAAAAAGGAATTCATCCAATCCACCCCCAAATGATAACCTAGGATCAAATCATTCTCTTAATTTGAATTCTCATAGACCTATTAGTGTTCATTTAAAACCATCTAAAATCAACCAAATTTGGTTACTTCATAGCCAAAAACAATCCATAAAATGTACGTGTATATAGGTTACTTCTTAGGTCTCTGAGGATTTGACAACCCAAGATAAACTACAAGTGACCGCTTAACCCTAAAATCTTGGGTAAATTTGGGTGAGACCAATATCTTTGAGAAACCTATTAGTTGGAAAATATGAAGAATGAGAATACAGAATATACATCAAAGTTCCTGGTGTGTCGGTAGGTGAATGCAGAGAGGTACAAATCCAAAGAGATGATACAACCATTTATCATACCTATATGGAAATGAAAAAACATCAATATGGATTTTTTTCACTGGTCTTACAAATAAATTTAAAGGGAAAATGATTTATGGGTTGTTGTGGACCTTTTTAAAAATACTTATCACTTTATTTCGATTAGAGAGGACTTATCACTTGTTCAACTTGTAAGAATATACATTAGATAAGTGGTAAGGCTTCATGTAACACCAATATCAATTATATGTGTTTGAGATCTAAGTTCTATCACTCTTGGACTGATTTGAAATCTAAATGAACTAACTAAACACTTGAGGATGTGTTTATAGATTTCACTATGCAATTTAAAGGAGACTAGGACCAGAATCTTTCATTGGTCAAGTTATCTTAAAACAACATTTTTCACTCGATCTTTCAAATGGCCCCATATGAATCACTCTATGGGAAGAGACGTAGAGCGACTGTGTGTTAGGATGAAGTTGGTGTATGAAAGTGTCTAGGGCCTGAGATGGTTGAAGAAATGTTGCAAAAGTTCAATACTATTTATAAACTCATTAAATTTTCTCAAATTTGACATAAGAGTTATGCTGATAACCATTGACAAGACTTGGAGTTTAAGGTTAGTGAAAAATTGTTTCTCTGTATATCTCTATGGAATAGATTAATGGGGTTTGGGAAGAAGGGGAAGCTAAGTCATAGTTACATTGGTCCCTTTTAGATTCCCAGTTTCATCAGAGTTGTGGCACATCAACTAGCGCTTACACGAAACCTGCCCAAAGTACATGATGTGTTTCTCATATCCCTCTTAAGGAAGTAAATATTAGATCCCTCACATGTAATTAATTCATAGGTGGTATAATTTTAGAATTATTTATCTTATGAGGATAAGGAAATGAATATATTAGACCTAAGTATGAAAATGAAATGTTGGAAACTAAAGAGATAATGAAACAAAATTACCCACATTTTTTCACCATAGTGTGTGGAACGAAATATCGAGGGTGATATTTCTTAAGGGGGAAGAATGTAATAACCCATATTTTATATATAGAAATTTACCTTTTAAATATATATGTGTCATATTAGGTAATATAGATAATAAAATATAACATCACCATATCTTTTTTTAGAACATAATATTTTTATAATATTAATTTTGGGATAAAAGGAATACTTTTGGTATAGAAATAATATATATGTATTTCATGTTTTAAAATGCATTTTCAAGAAATTATTTTTATTACATTTTAAGAATTTATATATATAACTAATTTTTATCAACTATATAAGTTTAATATAATAAATTAACTTTAATTTTTGGATTCATCATGTGAAAATGATCTTAGGATTAATTTTTTGGGATCTTCCTAAAAAATATTGATTTTTAGATGAATAGTAGAAAAAATAGTTTTTTTTCCAACATGGCGACTTTTATAAGTATATAAGTGAGACATAGAATTTTATTGATCAAATATGTTTTTTGGTAATAATTTTATTCATTATAAATATATTATTAAATTTATAAAACCTACGTCTAACCATATAAAACAAAAGAAATATTTTAATTCCAATAAAACAATTTTTTCGATCTTTTAATTTTATTAAACATTATTTTGTTATAATTCAGGTTTGTTTTGATTTATAATACATATAAAATTAATTGGTTTTATAATAAATAATTTTTTTAAATAAAAAACATTTATAATATTATCCCATACTTAAATTTTAATCTTAAAATGATCTTCTTCTATGAAACAGTTTTTTACATGTTATATGCAATAATACTAGAATTACTTTTTAAAATAATTTAAATTTTTTTTATAATTTTTTTCATATTTTAATTCACTTTATTAAAGTTATTAAATAATAAAAATTTATTTATTTTAAATTAAAATTAGTTTCCAAGTGTGAAAGTGGAGTTACTACAGTAAGCATAAATTAGGGTAAAAATGGTTTAAATAGACCTTTCAAGGAACCTTTCTTAAATTGGAAATTTTTGGGTTATGATTTGAAACTATATAATTATTTAAATAATGGAATAATAAATTATAGAAACCTCCAAATTTTTTAAGATAATAAAGTTATTTTAGAACACCTTTGACCACAGTAAATAAATCGAAAGTGTTAAAAAGAAATTAACAAAACATCTCCAAGTAATCATCATAAGTAGAAAATACATTGAAAATAAATTAAAAAGATAATAAATTGGAATTATCATATTAAATATAGGTGAATTAGGTTCTTGGTTATATATTTAAAGAACTTAATTTAGTTATTCAATAATTTAAGTGCAAGTATAGAGAGCTTTCAGACACGAGGTAAGTGACCTTCCGTAGCACCCTCCTTACTTGTCAGTTGCATGCTCTCTTTCATTTTCTCCATTTTTATTTAATATTCATGAACTTATTATATTTTCGTATATATTTCCCTTAAATATATACCTAGTTAAATATAATTTTCATTGTTGGGACTATACATGCTTTTATTTCCCTTTAAAATTACCGCATTTAAGTATTATCGATTTAATTGAATTTTCTAATTTCTTATTTCATGTTAATAATAACCCCCATAAAACGTTTTTAAACAGTGTATATCTTATAAAAACTTCATTATTTTTTGGATAAATATATTGGTTCAATTCTGGTTTCATGGAAAATAATATTCTCTTTCCTTCTTTAAAAATATCCTTACTTATTTTTCAAAGCATCACCCAAGTGGTTCCTTTTATTAATTATTATCCTAAATTCCTCTCATGAATTTTATATATTCAAACTCCATGTTCAATAAATATGTAAAATTTTCAGTTATGGAAGTTAAAAATGATTTAATTCATTTTTCTCTTGGGAATCCTTATGATTTATCCATATGTTATTCCTTGAATCCAAATTATGAAACCCACTTCATTCTCATGGGTTTGGTCATGCTTAAGATTTATGTATGATTTATTTTCTTATTGTGGAGCACATATGTATGATTTTTGTTATTTTATGGGTGGTCTAAAAAATATATATTCATCTAATTAATTGGGTAAATATTTATATCTCAAGATATTTTATGTATGAGATTAAGGACTGATCCAAATCCACTATTGGACTTTGTCCACTATGATTATGGGAATGGGGGGGGGGGTGAACTCAATCCTATAGTGAACCATAATTTTCATATTTAGATATTAAATCTTATTAGATTAATATTAATTATATAACATAATTATCCATGATAGAATCGTATAGTTCTAGTATCTTTAGAAACTTGGATACAAAAACAAATGGTTCATAAGTAAACCACACCATCTCCTACTAAGTTCTTCATAACTAGAACCCTTATTAGAAATATCATACTTAATAACTTTCTTTATAATATGGATGACGGGAACATAATAAAGGGTGATATTAGATTATTAGTAAGGGTAAATAAGAGAGATATCAATTATCACGTAAACATAAATGATAATAAGGGTATGCGAACATGATCGTATCATTTTAAAACCATACCCTACATATCATAGATCATAGTCTTTAGTCATTTCATAAATCTTGGAAGTTCATGAGACATGAATGATAAAGTAATAAAAAAACATGATCTATGAGATCATAAAATTAGTATAATACATAGATTTATGGCATACAAAAAATCATAGAAAATTATTTCCTTGGTAGTCAAGGATCAATACCAAGACTACCATATTGGATTGGGTTCAATCCCTATTCCATTTTATTATTAAAGGTTTACTTCCAAGACTATCATAGTGGATAGATTCCCTTACTGAACTGAGTTCACTCCCCATTCCAGTCTTGTAAATCTTATGAGATATCCATCTTTACCCAATGAATTAGAGACCTATATAATTTCAGTCCCACCCATCACAAAATGAAAATCATAAATATGTGTTACAAAATACCATAAAACATTCATAATATCATAAATCATGAAAAATAAATGGGTTTTATAATTATTTTATCATGGAATAGACCATGTAAAATAAACAAATTTCATAAACATTTCATCAATTCCTCATAGCATAACGCATGGGAAAGGAATGAGTTTCATAGACATATTTTGATCAAAATAATAAACCATATAAGGAAATAATAAGTATAATATAATTGGATAAAATCCCCATTAAATCTTAAGTAACATAAAAGGATTCCATATTAGATGAAAAATGGATTTAGAAGATCACTTGGAATGTTTTTTCAGGAAAATACCCTTTTCATCTGGAAATAACTTCTTTAAAATATAAAAATTTCTAAAATATTATATAAAATATTTCTTTGAAAATAACCTTGTAATATTTTAAACTAAACTTCAAATAATTGAGTGTTCATGATGATGGAAAATTCTATTCATGCTGTATAAGTTAAAAGAAACATTCCTTTCACATTTTTGAAAAAAAGTCCAAAAGTACCGCATTTAAAAAATGACACGAAGATTCCTTTTAAACCATTTTATAAAAATTAAATCATTTATAAAAATTAATTAAAAAAATATAGAGTAATATTAAAAACATTAATGAAAAAAGTTTTAGAAAACATGGATATGGAAGAAAAGGAATTTTCAGTCGAATATAGAAATAAAGTCTGTTTTCCTTAAAAATATTCTTTCAGTCTCTTCAGTGCATAAATTGAGGAAAATGAAAGGAAACCATGTATTGTCAAAAAATAAATATATGATAAAAAATTAATAATTTTATTGAGTGTTATATCATAATATTTCATCAATATAAACTTAATCAAAAATAATCCTAATAAATAATGAGATTGTAACATAAAACCCTTACCTTAGGTCCGAATTCCTTCGTACATGCTTGAACCTCTTATACAATAAATAAATATTTGTTATACATATATTATATAAATATAACCATATATACCATACCATATATGATTTAATTATAACCTTTTATCACATATTTATTAATAATTCTTTGTTAAAATCACTATTCCATGTGATAAGTGCTTTTTTTCATGTATGTTTTAGTTCAGTAATTTTAGTCCTTGTACTTTGATCATGATTACATATTTAGAATTTTAAAAATGATATAAATATCATATATATTCATTATATATATATATATATATTTATTTATATGTATCCATAAAAGTTATGGATAGAAAAATAAATTACATCGTTCGTGGAGATGGTGGTCCATACGTACGCATAGACACTGTTTTCACTTTTCGACGGATAGAAAGAAAGAAAGGTAAATAATAATTATCCCTTAAAAAATAATTATTATATATTATATATTCATTAAAATTATCCTTATTTCCATCAAAGTAAAATGAAAATTAAAAACAAATCACATCGCTTCATGGAGGTGGTAGTCCACACGTATGCACAAACGATGTTATCATTTTCCAATAGATTTAAAGGTAAGAAGGTAGATATGATATTATCATTAAATAATAATAATTATTTCATAAATATCATATATAAAAATTAAAACCATCATAATATTTTTGAAACTCTTTTTTTTACATAAGGATGAAATTCCTTTAAAAATAAAATACCTTAGATAAAAGATAGGTGAAGGGACATAAGGAGAGTCAAGGAAATCAACCAAGTCAACCTATGTGATACACCTAAATAGACCCCACTTGAGTTCCAAGAATCTCACGTAGGATCCACTTGTTCAGCTTAGTATAATCACCCTGTACCTTTGTGAGGGTCCTGTATGATACACCTGTGTGATAGACCTGCACAGATGGACACCTTCGCCCATGGTCCCAAGTTTGCCTATAAATAAGACCCTTAGGCTTCTTATTTGAGATGAATGGAAGACCATAAGAATCATATAATCTCTTCTCACCCTAGTCCTTCACCTAGGTACTCATAACATTCTAGGTATATCTCCATGCCTTGAAAGAAGAGGAAATTAAGGATGGTGGTAGGATTAGAGTTCCTCTGGTGTACAAACACAAAATACCTGCACGAGGAGCTACCTCCCTTAGTACAAGAGAACTAAGGAAAATTCACCTTATCTATCCAAATACTTGATCACTAGTCATCAAAATACACATGAGGAGACCCTTGGATCCCAGAGTAAGGCCTTATCCAGGTGTTGTTTCCCAGGTTATCCATCACCCAAAGGCATCTTCAGCTTACCCTGGTCTACCTTATGTGATACATATTTAGCTATCATAGGACTAACATGCATGATAAACCTTCATCTCACCCATTACTTACATGCATAATCCATATTCCTCTCTCCCATTCCTCCCTTGCACGAGTTACCTTCATCTCGCATAGGCCTCACTTGCATGAGCTACCTTTAGCTTGCCTAGTTGTACAATCCATCCTTTTAGCCCTATTTTACACCACCGGTAGTAGGGAAAATCTTCCCTTAGATCTATATTTTAAGGGGGACCAAGTCAAGTCCTCCCATAAAGCCTCCAAATATGTATTATCATAGCATAGGGAACACCAACATTTCCACTAGATTATAAATTCATGAGGTAATGGAGGTCCTGAATTTATTCTACCTATTAAGTGGGATCCTCATAGTGTTCTCAATTATACATTACCATGGTAATGAGGAAACCAACCTTAGGGATGATGATAGGACCTTGAGGTCAAAACACAGAGAGTATATGGGTACACCTAAGACCTATCTCTCTGAATTCTCCTCCATGAATCCACCCATGTCTACCAAAAAATGAGGAGTAAATGTCACCCTAGGACATCCCTCATAAAGTAAGTCCATATTCTTTCTTGCAGGGCATTCTCCTACATTCTATATCCCTACCATCATCCACCAGTGAATAAAGGAGATAGTTTGGTTTTTTAGATCTTCAAATTCCTCTTGTTTCTCACACTAAGCATGAATAACATGGAATTATAGGTTAGTTATGATCATAAAATATATATGATAAAATACTTGTCTCGGTAGAGAGTCCATTTATGAATCATCCTCTCACCTTTCCATGGAAATCCTATTCATTATAATCCCCAACCTTGTTATCACCACCTCAAAGGGTCATATTAACTATGATACAAACCTTCAAAGTGCCACATTCTTGATAAATAAACCTTGGGCCTCCTATATAGGCATAATCCCCAACATTATAAACTATATGGGATTTGATTCCTGTCCAAATAGAATATATAAGAATTCTTCCTGAGGTTCAAACCCATCACTCTAAACTCATCCTAACATTATCTAGGCTATATAACCAATATTTGCATATATAAACTAGGGGATATATCCATTCTAGGTACCTTGGGACATTTTAGTATAAGTCTTGCACCATCCTTGGCTAGGAACCTTATGCCTAGATGTCCTTATTGCATGATGTTAAACTGCATGGTTTAATCCTCGTCACATTAATTTAAAAGGTATGATGTGTACCATTAATTGGCATAGATTTATGTTGGTTCTGATTCCTTTCACAATGATACATAAGACTATTTTATGGGACTGATCCCAACACTAAAAAATGCCTCTCTCCCTAGATGATAATAAATTCCATAGCAACCCATTGCATGGCTTAAAATGACATCATTATAATAAAAGACATATGAATATATAATTTTAATATGTGTTTCTTTATCTATGGAGAATTTAAGATACATACAGATGATTCTGACATCCATACATTCTAACGATCGATTTTTAATATAAGTGTGATATGTTTCATATTTAAGATTTAATAAAGTATTCATGAATGTTTCTTAAATCAATAAGAGAATCCTGGAGTAGGAAATAATTTCCCCAAAAAAAGTGTGATTATCCTGACCTCCCATCCTATCAAACAATGTGAGTCTCGAAGTGTTGATGGATCCATTTCTCAATGACCACCTACCTTTGGAAAGTAGGTTTGTGAAGCATCTCGAATAAGGGAACTGTTGGGTGTTTTCAGTTCCAAGAATGAAACCCATTTGAAACCTCCTGATAAGGACTTATAAATATGTGTCTGATGTGAAGTTTCATTCCACCACCACTGAAAAATTCCATTCACACTTCACATATTTTTTGGGATTGAAACAAAAATGGGAAACCCAATATGAATCCTTAACCAAAATGATTGTGTCACCCACATATCAGTCCCCTTTTATGCCATCACAAAATGAAAGTGGGCCAAACATGGAAATAAAACAATTTATTACACATGATTTCATTTATTAATATACTACTTTAATGGGGGTTGCTTGTTTTTTTGTCTTATATATCTAGGAACATTCACCAGAACTCCCATCAACACAAATGGCATCTTACCAGTTTAAGAATATATATGCTTCATCCATTGTACATGCAGGATCCTCATCTAATTAGAGGATGTTATTATTAGTACCAATGGGTTAAATACCCTAAGAGGGGGGTGAATCAGGGTATGAAAAAAAAACTACTTCCCCTTTGGATATTGTTTCATTGTTAAACAAAATACTCTCCTCTCTCTTTCTCGTATCAATGTATGAACAGAAATTAAAGCATGCATGAGACACATAAATTTTACTTGATTCAACATCACTAGGATACATCCAAGGAAAATAAAATGAAATTTTTTTGATGTAATAAATAAACTAAAAGTACACTTCTATTTACAATGTTCAGAGTGGACTCACTATCCCTCCTGGTTTACAACCAATAAAAATTTGAAAGCTCACTACTCTCTCAACTAAAGTGTTCTCACTACTTCTTCATAAGATCCACTCATATTTTATATACTTGTAGGTACTTTAATTATATCAAATGAATTCATCCTCCACTATATATATATTCTCTATTAATGTCCCAATTTCATCCAGTGATGAATACCACTTTACCATAGATGTATTAGGTAACTTCAAATATTTCTCACAACCCTTACTGCACCTTGCATGCAAGTTTTATGATTTGAATGAAAAACCTCTTCTTACACGAAAATTCCTTATTATGCATAACTTACTTCTTAATAATGGATTAAATCTTATGTAAAACTTCCTTAGCTTTCATGTAGCTCTAGTTCTTTTATGCAACTCTCCTTGCATGCAATTCTTACGTGACTCAGAGCTCTAATTTACTCTAAGTGTTGAGCTACTTAAAATGTGTGGTTCACCAATTATTTATAAGCATCTCTTATCCTAATGTGGAAGATTCTATGTGTCACAAAATATCCCCTCCGAGCATGAAAAACCAAATTTGACATCGCATCGGGCGCACAAGCCTCTTTCGTGCAACCTCATATTTCGCGCAAATTCCAATTCTTTCATGCACTTCTTTCCTTTTCCATATTTTGAAGTTCTAATGTTGAAACATGTATTGTGTGTAACATTCCAAAACATCTTCAATATTTCACACAAATTCCTTTTCCAAAAACATATTTTTCCATTCTTCTGATTTTGTGGCCCAAAAATTTGGCAAACACTAGAAAATGGAACCACCTTGTATATGATCTTTTATACCACCTACAGAGTGTCCATTCATTTGTCTTAGATCTATGTAAATAGAGATTTTAAAAAATATATCTGGAACACCACATCTGACCAAAGAAACCCTCTTTTTAACAAACACAATCAACCCAAAAATGATTCAATGTTACCTTGAGGGATTTTTTCTGAACAGTCATCGCTAACCCAACACCTTCAATATCGGGTATCAAATGTGATGATTCAGGAGTATCACCTCAATGTTACTATCCTGGCTCTGAAGGTTTCATGATAATCCCTCTATCTCATGAATCCCCACCAACTATCCACTTAGTGATAGCTGGTGGCCCATAAGTCGATGGAACCAGTTTCCATTTCAAACCATTTTGGGAGTCTATCCCAGGAACACAACAAAAAGTTCTCCCTTTATCTTAGGTAGGCATATCAAGAGTTTATAAATGAACTTATTCCAATGAAATAGGGGCCTCTACAAATATATCCTTCCAGTATACACCACCACCAACACCACATGGCAGTGAAATTTCAACATGATGAGGGTTTTACCCTAGGGTGTCTAACCCAGGTCACTCAGAATTGGGCACTCATGAAAGGTCACAGAGGGAAGTGACCAAGAAATAGGAAACATGAAATACCTATTTTCCCTCTAGATAATCCCTCCATTAAAATATAGTATCAAATTGTGTATAAGTGCACACACCTTCATGTGTCCACCGAGCCTACCTGCTTAGTTTGGTAGCATTCAGAGAAAAAAGTCGACGAATCACGACAAAAAATAGGAGGGAGACCCATATCTCCACCCCATCACATGAATACTATTATTATATACTGAAAATAAATGGAGGATAGGAGTAGTTCCAAACCATTTCTCCAACCATAAAATATGAATATATCCCCATTCCAACCACTGAAGTCACTCAGCATATCCTAAAAATGATGAAATGGAATATGAAAATTCCTTCCAACATTCTACAAACTAACCATGATATACTAACAATAGCTGAAGTGGTTGAAGGACAGACACACAAATCTTTCCCCAAAATTGGGGGGGACTCATCAAAATAATATGAGGGTCACTCCAGAGTAGACTCACATCCCTAATCCCATCCAGGAAGGTCATAGACCAAATCCCATGATTAATAGACAACCGTATTTGGGCCATACCCCTGTTCCAACTAGATGTCATTAGTCTATCACAATGGAAAATCTAGGGTAGTCATATATACCTACCAAAATTCCATAAATCTATTAGAAAATTTTAATAACAACCTGAGAGATACTCAAATAGGCCCCTATGAAATCCGTTATCCACAACAAGTGGCCCTAGTCACCCATAAGAAAGCATCCAAAAATAATCCTCACTAAAGGTGATTGGAAAATAAAGAGCTGATCTACAATCCCACTCTACTCAATGTTGGTGTTCCTAAAGCCCTACAACATTTATCTATGGTGGATTAGATTCATACTCATCTATTTCCAAATTATATAAATAATACCTACAATTGTGAAGGTCCTCCCTACAACTTTGCTACTAGAAATTTAAAATTTCCTCCTCGGAAATCTTACCAGGAATTCATAATTCTTGTGTATAATCTGATCGATCAAAAGAACCCATATCCTAATGAGCATCATGGAAACCCTCCTCATGGAATGAAGATGAAAAAGTAAGAAGGCCCTTCCCTTGTTATCATCTGCCTTGAAGGTCTTCCCCAAGGTATAAACTATATGAATTCCCCTTGCATTTAGATGTCAATTTGTGATGGTAGTCCTCCTATGATGGAATTAACTATGAATTTTCTCCTAGCAGTGACACTTCATTTAATCAATGAGGTCCTCCCCTTGCAGAATCAACTATGGGAAATCCCTCCTATCGTGAGGTACTTGGGAAAATGATACCATTCATTCCTGATGCCTCATCATTGAAAAGTGACATTCTTTCTCAACTAGAAGACAACCCATGGAAAACAGTCATTATCTGAACCACCCTTGGGACTCTTTCTATCAAATGTGATTGTGGAAATCCCTATTAAACATTCTGTTTACAATAAATAAATGTGGAAACATCCAATTTGGCCAGATTGGGTTGAGAAACCTCTTGAAAAAGATGAAGAAGATATATTAGTAATAAGGAGATAATTGGAATAAAACAATATACCATTAATATTCTAGAACTATTAAAAAACACACCTTTAAAAGCACTAGAAGCGACCTTTATCATCACTATAAAATCATGACTACCTTAGCACAGTTAAAAGTCCATAGATTTTATCAACACTGATAAAGGGTATATTTGTCAGTGTAAATAAAATCACTGATAAATCATACTTTTATCATTGCTTTTAAAAGAGTTGATAAAATACCCCATTTATCAGCACTTTTATTTTATGCTGATAAAATAACTGATAAAAAGATGATTTAATAGCAATTTTATTTTCACAAATAAAAGTATGATTTATTGGGGCTTTTTAATGCGTTGATAAAGATAGGATTTATCAGTGCATATATAAGCACCGCCAAAAGTTTCCTTTATCGGTTCTTTTAAAAGTTCTGATAAAGGGCAGCTTTATCAGCACATTTAGTAGCATTGATAAAGGTGATAATTTTAGTGTAATGCTGCAACACACTATATCACCAGAAACAGGTACAATGTAATGCAAAAACACACTGCATCATAAAAAACAGTAACAAAAATTACCAAAATAAGATACAAATACTAAATTTAAATGAATTAATGTTTCAAACACAAATGCAAGAAAAGGAAAACACCATTATAGAGTATGTAACTTGTTTTTTTACTAAAATTAATGTAAATTTTGAATAAAAAGGATCACATTGAGTCATACCAGTCACACCATGAGTCTAATTAAGGTGTGACTAATTCCTAAATGTCAAAAATGACTTATGGATCATTTTACTAAAGTAAAAAAACAATTGTAATGCATTTTCTCAGTTTTGAGTATGTCAATTGATTTTTTTATTAAAATTAATGTCAGTTTTGAATAAAAAGATGCACTTGGAGTCATACCGGTCACACCGTGCATCATATTGAGGTTTGATTGATCCATACACATAAAAAATTATGTATAGATAGTTTTTTATAAAGTACCAAAACAATACGAATGTGTTTTTTCAGTTTTGAGTACATTAGTTATTTTTTTCACTAAAATGAATGTCAATTTTGAATAAAAAAGATGCACTTGGAGTCATATTGGTCACACCGTGTGTCAAATTGAGGTGCGCATGAATGGTACACATCCCAAATGAGTCATGGATCATTTCCCTAAAGTATCAAATCAATTTTAATGTGTTTACTTTGTTTTGATTATGACACATGTGTTTTTTACAAAATTGTCATTTTAAACTAGAAAAACGTAATTTGAGACATACAAGTGGAATTATGTGTGGGTTTGACATGAGACTGATTAATACATGTCAAAAATAAATTATTAATTGTTTTCCAAAATTATCAAGACAATCCAAGTGCATTTTCTTATTTTTCCATGAGTGACACTTTTTTGTATTAAAATATCAATTTTAAACTAATAACGAACACTTAGAGTCATATCGGTCACACTGTGCGTCATATTGAGGTGAAACTAATCCCTATACATCAAAAATGACATATATATCATTTTAATAAATTTAAAAAACAATCTGAATGCGTTTTATTGGTTTTGAGTATGTTAGTTGTTTTTTCACTAAAATTAATGTCAATTTTGAATAAAAAAGACACAGTTCGAGTCATACTAGTCACACTGTGTGTCGGATTGAGGTGCGCCTAAATTATAAACATACCAAATGACTCATGGATCATTTTACTAAAGTATAAAAATAATAAAAATGTGTTTCCTTGGTTTTGAGTACACCATGTGTGTTTTTTACTAAAATATCATTTTAAACTAGAAACACGCACTTTGAGCCATACAGGTGGAATCGTTTGTGGGTTTGACATGAGAATCATTCATACACATCACAAATTAATTAGGAATCTTTGTCCCAAATTATTAATAAAATACGATCATGTTTTCTTATTTTTCAGCAAGTGACAATTTTTTGTATTAAAATATCAATTTTAAACTGATAACAGACACTTGGAGTCATACCGGTCACACCGTGTGTATTATTGAGATGTGGTTGATCCCTACATGTCACAAATGACATATGTATAATTTTACTAAAGTAATAAAACAATCAAAATGTGTTTTATTAGTTTTGAGTAAGCCATGTGTGTTTTTTATTAAAATGTCATTTTAAACTAGAAAGATGCACAATGGATCTTATCTTAAGTGAAAAGTGTTGTGTGAACTTTTAAACAATTTTTCTCAAACAAAATCATGGTATGATACTTATTATACTTCATTACCTAACAATTTTATTGTTTTCAATCCAACACTTATTATCCTCCTCCACCTTGGTCTCCACCTCAGTCTTCATCTGTACCTACTCCTCCACACTGGTCTCTGATTCTGACCCTACCTATGAATTTTCCTCCACCTACGCCTCTTCCTTTGACTCTTCCTCCACCTTCACCTCAATGATTTCCCAAAAATTCTACTGTTTGCAGGTCAGTGCTTCTAAAAAAAATTATTTCCTCCATTAATATTGTCCTTGAGTAAGAGATCAAAAATAATATATATAAGAATTATAAAACTAAAGCTTCACAACCCAAATATATTTCTACGGTAATAACTCACACTAGATAAAAAAACATAGAAAGTAATCACCAAAATTTGTTGTCAGCATGCATTCTAACAAAAATCACGCTGCCCACTCATCTCTAAACAAATTGATTTCTTCTTTTGAGTAACTCTTTTGTCAGAAATATTGATAGTACTGATAAAATATAGAAAAAAATTATTATGAAATATATTTAATGAAGTTGTAATTACCTTTGGAAATTACCTGTTGGGGGATGCTGGTCTTTTAATTATTTATGATTTCTCTTATAAATTTTCAAACATAATATCCAAAATCAATTACATTATATTGTTTTAGAAACTACAGAAACATTGACCAAAATAAGTAAATTGTTTTGAAATGTTTTTATAGTTAAATATTTCTATATATACCTTAATTTTTTTCTTTTTTTAGTAATCTATAGGGTTTATAATTTTAGACACCAACTTCACGCTATGATCTATCCCATATTTAGTAACCACCCTATCATAACGAAATTATCATTAAAACACAAAATGAACATATAATTCAAATTTTATCTATAAAATTTTGATTTTAGTGTATTACATATTCACAATACATATCATGTGTGATCGTTTGGTTAGAAGTCCATTCATTAAATCCAAAAAATAAATATTCAGGGTGTCTATGTTGACTACTATATGTATCCAGTGCTTCTTAAAAAACCAAAAACAATTAATTAATAAAAAAATTAAAAATATATTTTATGTGATTAGATCGTAGAGTTTTACCCTTGCATTGTAGGGATCAAAAAGAGTTTGTTTTTTGATGATTTTTTATTAAATGATTTGAGTAACTCGTGTTTTTTGATTAATTTCTTCCTATTCAAAATTAATTTCTAGCATAGAAATGATATTGGGATTAATGAATCTAAATCTTGCTTCACATGATCTTCCATTTATATGGTTGTAACATAAATTCTTGTACAAAATATGAAAAGTTATTAAATTTAATAAACATATTTCAAACACTATTTGGATAGATGTATTATGAAAATGTACCTTATGTATGTATTCACAACTGAGATGCTCAACCATTCATGCTTGAGAATCTCATTTAGAGTCTCAAGACCAATTCCATCTATCAATATAATATCCATATATTTCTTCTTCATATTCAATGTAATACATAGTTTTATCTTTAAATGTGGTCTTTACAAGAAGTTTTAATGATAATAAATATTTCTCTGGAACTAGCGGGGAGAAGGTACTCTCGGAAGGTCGTTTTGTTTTCTTGGTCGATTTACTAGATTTTCTTGATTTGAAATTTTTTTTATCCGCTTTATCTATCTATAATATCATACATAACTTCAGGACTTTTATCATCAACTGTTAAAAGTTATTCATATGAAAAAATTTGTGAATGACATACCTCATGTATCTTTATAAGATTAGATGGTCATTCTATGAAAGATCCAACAGAAGCTTTAACCATTGCAATATCTGGACCATCATGTGGAATAGAAAACTTAGCAGTCATCTCATAAGCTACCTCAATCCCCACTCTCATGTGATTTTTTAGGATGAGTAGATTATGTAGCTAGTATCCTGGGATATTATAAATTGTACCCATCACAACATGGTGGTACGTGGGTCTTGATAGATAAAAATCACATACAACTATACCCTGTAGAATTTTAGTAATATAAAGTTATTGAAAGTTTTTTGATTCACATTTAGGAGAACGAGTATTGAAAAAATTGATTACCTTGGGTAAGGTATGCAGTTGGGTGGAATGACTATCCTCAAATATAGTGAGATCATTTGGTTCATGTGCAGATCTTTGCTCCACCGCCGGTTCACTTTGATCCTTTTTTATACATTGGTATTCCAAACCAGACCACAAAATAATTTTTTTAGTGAGTCTATTGGTTTATTTATTCATCTCATTATATTATATGAATCTTCATGTGGTTTTATATTTTAAAAATATTTTCTATGAGATACTCTAAAACCTAATCCTCTAACACGACCATATTGTTCATGCTGCTTTAAATCTACTGAAACTCTCTTTTCCTCTGGTATGGTCATTGCCGATTCTTGTTTCTAAACCATATAAAAAAATATGAACATATTTATTTTTATGTAATATTTTTATAAATTACAACGAATTACAATTATGTCAGACTCACACATGCTTCCCATACCGATTTTGTGTTTTCATCAACTAATATACCATCCTTATTTACATGAGCATCCTTCCATATGAAATGATGTGGGATGGAAGTGGCTTCATATTTTGATTCATCAATTTGCATATAAATAAAGGAACATATTTCGTTTCATATCACATAATTAAAATTTTATTATTGATTTAAAATACATACCAATTTATTCTATAATTAAGCGCACACCATCCTTCATTTGTGATAGGGGAATCCTGGTTTTGATGCACATTCTTTATTTTCAGCACTCTTTTGTTGTTTCATAAATTAACAATTTTGAATAAAGTTGGATAAATTAAATAATGTCAAATAATATATTATCTAATGAAATGCACTTGAAATGATTTTTCATTATGACGATTGATTAAAGCATTCCATGTTTCCTGCTTTATAATATATGCATAACTAAGTGGTGGGTGGGGCTTTATTTTCCCCTCAGCATCCCTAAGATGTAACTTCATTAGAAGATTCTGAAAGCCTCTATGGGATTTTCCAGTGGCCATTAAGACAAATTTCTTACAACAATATTCTCAAATAAATAAAGTTTGTAAGGAATAATGAAAAATAAATCAATGTTTCATTATATAATTTTTTAGTAAAATAGATAAAGTGTATTTTAACATTACCATTATATATTTCCAAATGATTTTCTTTGTTACAGGTTGGACACAACGCCATGAGTCAATATCAATCAACACATTCATCCTCATTGTGACCCCAAGATAACTAATGAAAGTTGACTTGTTGGGGTCAATAGGTTGGCCACGTTGATTCCAACCAACCTCAAATTTTATACCATGACTTCTTGCCTTGATACTTTTATTCAAAACTGTGATGTTGTGCCGTTCTTGTTTTTTTTTTCATTTTTTTTGATGAACATGTTGATGATCCCCAAATAATTCCGTAATTTCATCATCAACAGTATGTTCTTTCTCAAGATTGGAAAAATCATCATGTTTAGAAGAAATTTTCTACATGAGTAGTCAATCATTTAATTTGTTTTAAATAACAACAATATAATACACTTCATGTATAAAAGTCCACAATTTCATGAATCTTGCATGAAAATTGTTACTATCTTGAACATAGATATAATACTTCAATGATACAGTATAACTAACCTTCACTACCTTTATTTAATCTATCCTTAGATGCTTGATTTTCTTCCATCTATTGATTATGGATTTGTGGCTACTCATTCCCTATTTAAAACTAGACTTCCTCCTATCATTGTTTGGGAGGTATGTCATCAATGAATGTTGGAAACACAATGATGTGAGGAAATCTTGTTTGAAAGAGGTATTCCAATCCATCATCTAGAGATGGAAGAAAATTAAGCATATAAGGATTAAAGTTTCTTAGGAATCTGCACTAATGGAACCACTCAAAAAGTATCCTCAATTAAAGAGGAATTGGAATACCTCAACTCTAATGGTCTTGAAGAAATGAATCTCACCCTCAACTACATTGGAAATTACTTCTATCTACTCAAGTATTCCTCAACTTCAAATTTTGGATATTTTTTAATCTACCATTAGATCCCACTATTAACATACATCACTTTAAAGGGTGAATTTTTTAACTTATGCTTAGTATTTATCTAGAATTTTTTTACTATTATAAATGAAATGAATCTATTCAATGCAATACTAAATTTATTATTATGATATATTACCATATAATATTAGAGGAACCATAGATACTTACTGTCATTGAAAATTATACCACATAACTTGAAGTCGATCTATAGTTACCCCTAGGAATGTCCTACTTTATGACTGATAATGATATTATTGGTTGTAAAATATAATATTGGAGAGGGGTATCCCTGCAACTCAATCATATTATATAATGAAACTTTAATCATATTCCATGATTGGTCTCACCAAATATGATAGGAGATATCATATTTCTGTTATCATATTTAATTATTGAGGTGATATTGTATTTGTGCTTTGATCCTCTATTTTCACACAAACCATGGATATATCCATATTTTATGATATCATAAATTGTATGAAAAAACATAGTTCAAATACTTATATTTTATATATGTTATACCATATGATATATAATAGACATATGCTATGGGTGAACAATGAAATCCTTCATATAATAATATACAATATTGACATAATACAATATGACATTTATTTAGTTGAAAAACTAATATATTAATACATTGTGTCCTTGAAGGACAAGTATCTAATACCACTTATGAGTCTTAGGGTATCATCATATGATCATTACAGGGATAAAAAACCTAAACAGGGGTTGATTTATCTCAAGGATAAATGTGAATGGAAATAAAGAAAAAAACTATGGCATACTTGTAATATAGTATCAGTGGAATACATATTTAAGATTCAATGGAATGTGTTTGATTTATAACATCGAAGTAGAAAACAAAGTATTATAGCCTTTGAGAAGATTATAGTAGCCTTAAATTATAGAAATATTCTTGAGGACCCTGTATCACCAAAGGAGTGCTAGAACCTTAACCTAGTGATAAACAATGATAAAAGAAGAAGATAGGTTTGGGTATGGAATGAAATAAAGGGTTAATCACAATAAGGGGATCATATCATTTTATAGGAACTCTAAATTTAATAAATAGTGCCTTGAGAATTGACCACCATCTCATAGAAATTGATAATTCCATCACGTCACAGTACTTATTTCATTGAGTGTTTCAATAAATGTTTCAAGATATCAATGACCCTCTTTATGATTTATAATTGATGAGAAACCATTTGGGAGAAGTAGCCAAATGAATTCATACAATATCATATATTTAATGACCCACCAAAATCTACATTTTTCATATGTCGTAGCCTCTGATAAAAGTATATATAATCTTAAATTTCCATTTATGATTCAAGGATATCATAAAATATTATATCTCTATTTTGTGAATTTTGGAAATGGATAACAAATTAAATGACTTATAGGACATAAATATCCAAACCATCAAAAGTATATTTTAATCAATTTTTGTTCTATCTACAGTTATTCACCATGTTAGAAGATTTTTTAAATTATTTATTTATCCTATTAATTAATTATCTCTTTATTTTCATTAGTAAATCATAAATTACATCTCATAGTTTTCTTGATCAACTATCCAACCATGGAAAACTCACTTACTTTTGGGAAATACACTATTTATATATTGTTGTGTATTTCTAAGTCAATTTAACAAATGATTTCTCAACTCTATACAATCTAGGGAATTTTTAAAAAAAATGTTGAGCATTCTTTTCTCACCAAATAAATTCCCCTTCACTCTTTGTGACCCTTGTTAAAGTTTAATAATAAACCTGAATTAATTAAAAAAAACTCTCACAACATGCATCATTGAAATAATTTTTGGAATGTGACTAATTAATTAAATATTTTTTTGAATTCAATAAAAAATTATTCATCAAAATCATAAATCTAAATAACCCATTTCATGGTTTGATAATTTACATGAATAACCAAAATCCACAAAACATGTTTTAATGATTTTTACACTTAACTTTGTCCCTATATGTTCATCACCTGACAATGAGGGCCATAACTTGGTATCCACTAATCCTTAAAAACCCTCATAATTAAGCCTTTAGAATCTATAATCTAGTATATAAGATGAATTAAATTTAAGAAACTACCTAGATTTTTTTACTCTATATTATTCAAATGAAGAGAAAATCAAGGGGGGTGATAGGTCTCCTTGTTAATGTCAAGAGGAGAGTAAACTATCTATATGTTTCTCTTGGGACAAATGGGCTAGACACTAAAATACATATAACAGGAGAAAAACGATGAAGTAGAACCACACTTGTTGTATTTTGTTAGTGACGAGAAAATATGTAGGGTTCCTCGTGTTTAAGAACAACACAAAAAATGTAAAACACAGAACCCAAAACATCAAATAATGATAGAGGAAAAGTATAAAATAACATACATTGGATTCTAACCTTGATTAATATGAGGGAAGATAGAGGAGTCGCACCGGCATCAAAGGAGTTCCGCGAGATCTTGAGAATCACGAGTGACTGATTCATAGTAAGGGTTTTTTAAATAGATCATGGACACTTTTAACGTCACTTTCAAAAAATCACTGATAAAATAAATATTTATCAGTGCTTTTTTAGCACTAATAAATCTTGAGCTTTATCAGCGCTAAAAAAGAGCTGATAAAAGACATATTTATCCGCATTAACATTTTAACACTGATAAATATATCTTTTAATAATACTTGTTTAGTGCTGATAAAGATTGATCTTTATCAGCACTAAAAAAGTGCTGATAAAAGTTTTATAATTATAATTATTTAAATAATTTTATTATAATTTTATAATTATTTAAATAAATTTATTATAATTTTATAACTATTTAAATATATATAATTATTTATTTATAATTATATAAATACTTATTTAAAAAATAATAATTATTTATTTATTAGAATTATAAATATAGTAAATATACATTTATAGATATATTTATTTATATATATTTATTTACACATATATTTTTAACATTATTAATGGATATATAATCTTAAATACATGTATTTTAAAAATGAGTGAAATTGAATTAATCAAAATGATTACATTTTAAAAATATTGAAAAAATTGATAAGTTTTATTAATGAAATATAAGTTATTAAAAAAATATGGATATATATATATATATATTGAAGTGGATGAATAAATATTGAAAATACTTATACATAGTAAATAAATACATATAAATAAATAATAGCAAATGATCAAATTCAAAAATAAAATAAAAAATAAAAAACATTAAAAATGAATACCTTAACGTAGTATTAAAAACAAATAAATAAAATTGTCCAATTAAAAAAATAATATATATTAAATTTATCATGTTATAATAAAATTATAAAATATACTAAAATCTGAATAAATTACATAAATATTAGGTGTGTGTGTTTCTATATATTTTGTAAATATATTTGTGTGTGCGTTTGTGTATACAAATGAATTAACACACACACACACACAAAGAAACACACATACACACATACACATATATATACGTGAAATAATTGCAACACACAACGTTTGATATAGGTTAAATTGAAAAATCAAACAACATTAAAAATTAATATGACATTAATATGGTTTTAATTAACATTTTATATATATTATACTTATTCATTTTATATATCTATATTTATTATGTACTATTTATTAATATTTATAATATATATATATGTATATTAAATTTATTCATTTTTATCAGTAATGATTTAATTAATAAATTGTTTCATATTTTTCTTAATTCACTCATTTTATTTTTATTTTTTAATTTTTTCATTTTATTATAGAACTTTATCAGTGCTAAAAAAGTGATGATAAAGGGAAACTTTTATCAGTGCTAAAAACACACTGATTAAGGGAACCTTTATCAATGCTAAAAATAAAGCGCTGATAAATGTTACCTTTTATCAGTGCTAAAAAAACACTAATAAAGATGAACTTTATCAGCAAATTTTTCTAGCACTAATAAATGCCAGCAATATTATAGGCTTGTTTTGCAGTAGTGTAGCCTTCAACCACTGCCCAATACAACATTATAGAGGCATTATTGGAAGAACATGTGCTTGGAATCCATATGAATTTATGGACTACTCTTTGTATCCTAAAGAAATTCTTACCTTATGAGGAATATCCAAGCTACATAAGGGTAATAGAATGGATGTACCATTAAATCAACTTGATGGACCTCTTAGTTGCACGCCACTTGAAATTTTGAAAACAATACGGATCCCTTTATCTCATATGTCTTGATTCATTAAAAGAGTTGTGTCAACTAATCATCGATGACCCATCTAGTATTCAAATTAGAGGATGTGGGAGAATATAGGATGTTTTGTTTCATCTCACTCCCCAATAAGTAAATCCCATCAAAGGTGACATCATGTAATATCATATCATCATGCCATCTTCAAGAAATGGGCTCTTCTCATAATAGATGTAATGCTCAACAAAAACCATCACCGAATGACTCTTGAAGGCATCCAACCAGAGGAGAGTGAGCCATTGAAAGAATTCTGCATAAAGAATCTGAAAATATTGAGCAAACCTCCTACTTAGGGGAATCCAATTGTTAGTTAGTTCCAATATATTTGAAATTAGATGGATCAAGTGAAAATCATAAAATTTTCCCAGCCTATATTTGAACAAATCTCTATAAAATAAATAGATCATTCATGGTAGTGAAAACTATAACAATCCAAGAGCATCCCCAACCCATAGTGATGGGGGAATTTTTAAAACAACCTTTGAGGCCAAAAAATTAAGATCAAAAGGTTTTAAAAATGTAATGAGAACCTCCTATTTAATAGAAGTTAGTATTTTTCTATTTAGTGGGAGCAATGAGAAATGGATCTTCCTTGCCTGTTCTACCTCGTAACCATATTTCCTCACTTGGAACATGTTTGATTTCCCCCCCAAAGATTCACTCTAGATCACCTTTTTTCAAATGACTTTAAGAGTACTATTGAAGGCAATTACAAGGCCCCATGACTAGCACAAACCGAAGTATTCTTTTAAGGGTACAACTTCTCTAGGCTATCAATGTTCTTTCGGTGTATATACCCAAGAAATATGACCCTCTTATCATTATGATGCTAATGATCCATTTGTAATTCATTATGAATCATTGAACATTGTTAGAACCACCCCTGTATATCTACATAACATGAGGATAATACATAGGAACATGAGGAAGAGGCTTCTATATGTAATATGTTCCACACCAAAATGATTGAATATGGTGTGAATATCTGAAACTAGAGGCTTGCTATGAATTTTGGGACTCCCTCAACCACTCCACTACTACCTCCTCTGTGATCATCCACCAAATAAAAGGGTGAAGGTGAAGAGGTATCTCACCCACCTCCCAAATATGTTTAACTTATCAAACTTAAGGAAATGTTTTCTTAGTGGGAGTAATTGGTAAAGGAGTTGAGAAAATTTAATATAGTACTACTTCAAGGTAACATCCCTACCAAATATGCTCTAAAAGAGGATCCTTAACTCATGATCCCAACTAGAATACCTTATCCAAGAGGGTTTTTTCTAGTAACTAATTTGGATCTAGAAAATCTACTCGAAGTGGGGTTCAGAAAACTAATATATTTGGACCCCACACTAGTGATATATCAAGATTTACCTCCTTTGGGTACACAACCAGAGCAAGTTTAAACACATCCTCACAGACTAACCCCTATAAGTTACCCACCGTGAGTACTTTTAGAACTACCAAAACTATCTCAACTTTTCATTCCCATTTCTTAGGATCCTACCTAGTTGGTATTCCTCCCCAACTCATTGAAACTATTGAAAAACTATAGGCTCTATTAGAATCCGTGGAAGGATAATGTGCGCCATTATAACCAGAGAGGAAGCCTTACCCTGAATGGTTGGATGAAAATCTTCCCCTTCTAAACTTTGAAAATCCTACATTCCCAATATTAAATGGTTTAGGGGATCTGAAATAGAATTTGACACATTTCATGTCTATGTGTGTACCCATGATGGGGATCCTTGAGCACTAATAAGTAACTAAGCTCAGATGTTTTTTATAGACTTTAGATGAACCAGTATTTACCTGGTATACCAGTCTACCAGCAAGATCAATTAAGGGATAAGAATATCTTCACTAACAATTTATTTATCAATTCAGATCTACATTGTAAAAGATAACAATCCTTGATCTCTCAAAATTTAGACAATGAGAAAATGGTAGGGTGTTGGATTTCATTTCTAGGTAGAAGATATTAAATTGTTCTTTGAACTTGAAGCCCCCTTAAGAATATTTTTTTGGGTCTTTTCATTGAGAATCTTTATGATGAACTATGAATGATTCTTATCCTATTAACGTATCTAGGTTGATTTTGGGATTTTTTAATAGTAGCATAAAGGTTATAAGATTCAATTTTTTAAACCAAGGCTAACTTTCACCTCGTGTCGACATCTCAATGGAAGAGGATGTGTAGAGTTGAATCCATAATGGTTACATTGAAATTGAACTCTACACCAGCTCCAACACCAAAGAACAAAAATTCTCACGTGGTAACTCATCATAAATGAAAACATCATCAGTAATACCCTAGTTATAATGAAAGGAAAGATCCAAAACACATCGAATTTGGATATTAAAAGAATAAAGTTTACTTCTTCCTAGATGAGTAGGTTCCTAGATACTTCTTAGAGGCCTTAGAAAATAGCCTTTTAACCCTATCAGAATAAAAAATACCTAACCAAGTCATCCTTGATGATCACCCAAATTATTTCCCCTTTCATTGAACATTGGGGAACACCATCTAGGACTATTCTATTTTCAAATATTTCCTACAAAAATAGTTGATTATAGGTAAGTGAAGCTAGGTAAACCACCTGTGTAGGTAGCAGGTGTTTCCACCACCAATCTGTAGGAATAGGGTGAATGGAATAAGTTACCTGTAAGAATGAACATAAGTTTAGTGACTGTATTACTAGAAAAACAATAAATTAGACTCATTCTATCCTCTAATAATAGTTGAAACAACCAAATATTTCCCCAGTCGCTTCTGTTATAGCACAACTAACTCTGTCAACACCACAACCCTCCAAAGGCCAGTCTTTTAAAAAATGACATGGCCAAAAGAGCAGAAAATAAACACAAAAAGATAAAATTATACCATGAACAAAGTTATATTCGACTCTCTTGGAATATATGCCTTCATTCCCAAAAGTATGGGCACTACCCCACTAAACGGTACCAAAAGATTTGACATGCCAGAGGAAATCCTCATCAGACAAAAAATAAATCTTTTGTTCCATTAATGTCATTAACTTAATGGATACCTTCTCTAATTATGAATATGTACATTAATCCAAGTTCATTTCACTAGACTGGGGAATCAGAGGAAGAGGCCTCATAATCTAAGGGTGTATAAGAATACATAGTCATGGAAGAACACAGTACTCATTCCATGTCCTTTCTAATATTTTCTATGCCACTAAAACTCATGGGTGAGCTCTACAGTGGGCCTAGATAAAGAACAAATTTTCTCCAAAAGATTCAATGGGTCGTCCTGACCCGATCATCCTATAAGATTGATTAGAGTGGGTGAAATTATCTGATCGACCTCAGAAATCAGAAAGACCTGTTCATCCTAACCCATTGAGGGTAGGAGAACCTTAAAATCAGGTTCTAATGGGTTATATACTTACATAAAGTACTATATATCTTATATTTAATGTTAATGATTAGATTCATAATGTAAAAAACTTTTCATTATCTCAGAAACATTAAATTTTAAAGCAATTTCATTTAGTGTCAACCATGTTGTCGATCCTAGACACTCTCAGTTTTTCAAAAAACCTCCATGAAGCACTCATAAAGGCTTTTCTGAGCCCTATGGAGTTTGAAGATGAGGTTTTCACTACTGAATTATATAATATAGAGATCGATCCTATAGAATTACACGCGATTATCTCTTTCTTAGAGAAAAAATTATGGCATTATATAAGGACACATCTGACCCCTATATTTTTCTAATTAGATAAGTGATGTTGATATATGATGATATTTCATTGATAATTGATTATAATTCAACCTAATTCTAGTCTAAATTCTTCATCAACTAGGTTATAGTGAGTTTCACTTGTCCCCTTCTCCTCTAATGCTACAAGGTTATGAAAAATGTGAGAAAAATACTCTTTATAGAATCAAGCTCAGGGCTCAATTTTGGGACCTTATATCTAAATCATAATTTATGGTTGTTCAGTAAGATATAGACTTAAACATTCTTCAAGAAAGAACTTGGTTACATAATCATACATCAGTCCCCTCATCATACCTCTAATGACTCAAATATTGCATTAATAGCCAAATTGGTATGTTTCATAGTGATAAAGACCCATTTGAATCTTGTGAATTGCAATATATTAGTGTGGGATTCTACCAGATGGAAGGGAAACAACCCATGACTGATGGTGACACCTCGGTCACTACCCCGAATGGACTAAAAATGACCCCATCCAATCCCTTCAAATAGTTCAATGAATAATACATTTTTTCCATCAATCATATAAAAGATATAAGTCTTGATTTGGGTTTATATTCAATGAATTTCATGATATCAGTCATGAAGAATGAGTCCAGTAGTGATCAAAATGTATTCAACCCTCTGAAAAGTGGTAAAATATTAGGTGAAAATTCCCCCACCCATCCCATGAAATTCAAAGAAACCCAACACCATTAGTCAGGTCAAAGGAAGTTACATCATCTTCCAAATGTCAAAATATTTAATCCTCTCCTAAATATGATAAATTTCCTTCATCACCTACTTCCCATAAGAGTAATGTAGAAGTGGAATAAGAATAGGAAGAGGAAGTGGAGTATCACCTCAGGGATTCACCTCCAGAATTTGAGGAAGGTGTATCTACCGCTATTGATGTACTTATAAAAATAAACCTAGGTTCATGGGAGGACCTAAAACCCACATTGATCAAGGAAACCATGTATTTTGAAGAACAAGAGGTGTACACCTCCTTTATAAAGAAACATCGGTATTTTTTTCCTGGAATTACTTAGAAATTTTGGGCCTTGATCTTGAGGTGGATATTCACTACCTGAACTTTCCAAAAAAAACCATTGAGGTTATAAATAGGGATCTAGAAGGATGCACCTAACTCACTATAGAAAAAATAAGGCTAAGTTTGACAAGATTATCGAGGGCAATTTCATTCAAAAATTACAATATTGGAAATGGATAGAAAATATAGTCCTAGTAAATAATAAGAATTGTAAAATCAGGTTTTTCACTGGCTTCATAGATCTCAATCATCATTATCCAAAAGTTGATTTCTCTATTCCGATCATGGAACTACTAATTGATTATATGGTCGAAAATAAGTCCCTTTCCTTCATAAATGGATATTTAGTGTACAACCAAATTAGGATGAACCCTGAAGACAAGGAAAAAATCAATTTTAGATTATCTCAAGGGGTGTATTTATATTGGGTAATTCCATTTGGTTTGAATAATTTTTTCACTACATATCAATGTTCCATGCATCAAATCTTCAAACCTTTTTTTTGAAAAGTATGAAAATTGCTATGTCGAAGATCTGGTTGTTAAATATCGTTAGTTTTCTGACCACCTAGTTGATATTAAGACCATATTTAATAAAATATTATAGATTATCCTAAATATGAACCCATTGAAATTTTATTTTAGAGTTACATTGGGAATGTTTCTTGGATTTGTGGTACATTATCATGGAATTGAAGTTGATCGCAAGAATACAAAGACTATTATTAATATGTAACCTCCTCAAAAACAAAACAATCTAAGAGAAATCCTATGAAAAACACAACAATCCAAGAGTATCCATAGCCTATAGGGATGTAGGGTTTTTTAACACAACCTTTGAGGCCAACAAACTAAGCTTAAAAGGTTTTAAAAATGGAATGAGAACCTCCTCTTCAATAGAAGTTAGTATTTCATGTTTAGGGGGAGCACTGAGAAATGGATCTTCCCTGATCCTCCTACCCCATGATCATATTTCCTCACTTGGAACATGTATGAATTTTTTCCCCAAAGATTCACTTTAGATAAAAAAAAATTTAGATGATTATAATAGGACTAGTGAAGGTGAGTACGAGGCCCCATGACGAGTATAAAATGAAGCATTCTCTTAAGGGTAAAGCTTCTCTAGGCTATCATAGTTCTTTTGGTGTATATCCCTAATAAAACCAACCCTCTTATAATTTTGATACTAATGATCCATTTGTAATTAATTATGCATCATTGAACATTGTTAGCACCACCCTTGTAGATCTACAGAACGTGAGGCTGATACAGAGGAATAGGAGCAGGACAAAGACTATTCTTAATATGTCACCTCCTCAAAACTACAAAGACTTGAGGGGATTATGGGGAAACCTTGACTATATATGATGCTTCATATAAAACCTTTCAGGTAATTTTTTCTATTAACCAGGTTTATGAGAAATGAATTTTCATATCAGTGGACCGATGATTGTTAGGAAGCATTTGACATTCTCAAGAAATATCTTTTGAGTCCACAAGTGTTGATGTCACCTATTGAGGGAAAACTGCTCATTTTTTATATGAAAACATTATAATTATTGTTGGTTTCTTTCCTTGAACAAAATAAAGACACTTGGAATGAAAAAAATCTCTATTATCTAATTCAAACCATACTCTATACCGAGACTCATTATTCAGACATTGAGAAGAGATGTCTGACATTAATATTCACAGTTTAGAATATGAGGCACTACCTAAAACACCTTTATGTACACTTATTCAGTCATAATAATATTCTAAAATACATTCTCATCCATATTATGTTGACTAGACATTTGGTATGGTGGTTGGTTATCTTGCAGTAGTTTGACATTTAGTTCGTACCTCAGAAAGTGGTAAAAGGATAGTAATTGGTAGACTTCCTTAAAGAACATCCATCTATAGAAATAAAATCATTAAATAATTAATTTATTGATGAAGATATATTATCTATTCAAGATGACCCCCAAACATGGGAGATGTATTTTGACATAACATCCAGAAGCCCAATAGGGAAGGGAGTGGAATACCCCAATCTCATCAAAGTCAGGCTGGGAGTTGTTCTCATCTCTCCAGAAAAGGATATCTTATCTTACTCTTTTCTATTATTAGAAGGTTGTAAAAACAATGAATAAAAATATCAATACCTCATTATAGAACTGTAATGGAAACTTCAAATTCAGTGGACCACTTGAAGGTAAAATGAAATTCAATGTTGGTAATCAAGAAGATCAATGATGATTATTCCATCAAAAATGAAGATTTAATACCCCTACTTGACTATGTATAAATACTAATGGAAGAATTAACCTCTGAACCAACATTGACTCATATCACATGCTTGTAGAATTCCAAGGTAGATACATTGTAAAGTTTGTATATGGATTTGGTAGATCCAAATCAGAATGAAATATTCATCAACATTGTGCATTTCCGAATGGTGTCACCTTTTATTCATGTTGACATGGAAGAAATCAATGAGGTTAATTCCATCCATATAAAATAGGGTCCTAGAACTAGTCAAATTATTCCTATTGTAGACTACCTTAAAAATATAGTACTACCATCAGAAAAATATAGAAGAGAGAAAAATCAATGAGGATTAATTAACTTTACTCTTTAGGATATCCCAAATCACGAGAAGGTCCTCTATAAGCATGGATTCGATGAAGTCCTTATCAATTACATTGATGAAGAATATATTGTTGGCATCATGAAAGATGTACATGAAAGATCCTGTGATGCCCACAATCCAGGGTTTAGGCTTTACCATCAAATAAATATGATTGGATACTTCTATCCTTCAATGGCACAATATTTTACAAAATTCACCAAAAAGTTTCATTCCTTCCAAGTGAAATATAACTTCATCCATTAACAACCTAATTTGATACACACTTCCAAATAATCTTGTCATTTTTTGTATGGGTAATGGATATTGTAGGGTCGTATCCTACAGATATGTGTGAGAAATTAAAATAAATCCTCACTACTACTGACTTTTTATCTAAATGATCTAAAGAAATACCCCTTAAATAAGTCTAGACCAAAGGCACTGTCAACTTCATGAAAGCCAATATCATTACTAGATTTGGTGTCCCTCATACGATATTGATGGAAAATGGAACCAATTTCTATTCTATTGAGTTAGAGAATCTATATTAAGAGTATAATATCAAATATGGCCATTCATCTCACTATCATGTAGCATCTAATAGACAATTAGAGGCCTTCAAAAAGACCTTATCAAACATACTCAATAAGATGGTGGATAAGGATAAAAATTATTGTCCTAAAAATATCTTACATTATTTGTGGTCTTATAGGACTACAACCTACATTTCCACATAGAAAACTCTATATTCACTAGTATACAGGACAGAAGAAGTCCATCCCATTATGGTTTGATTTCCCGCACTTCATGTTTCCATCTGTGATCAACTATCTAACAATGATCAATCCCAAAAATAGTTGGATAAATTGAAGAGACTTTATGAGAAAATATTACATACTTTACATCACTTGGAGGTCCACCAAAATCATGTAGCACAGGATTTTAAAAATAAAGTTTTCCTCTACTCATTCCACCAAGGAGAACTAGTATTGGTCCACAAGACTCTGATGATACAAGGGAATAAACCAAAAAATCTTGAACCAAAGTGGGAAATACCTTATACCATACACAAGGTCCACTATAGAATATCTTATTCCTTAATATTGATGTATGTAGAGCTTGTTATGGCCCCTAAAAATGCAAGGTTTATTAAGAAATACTTTGTGTAATCATCCAATGGTCTTCATCACATGACCTTAAAAGGAATGATATATGGTCCTCATCATACGACCTAAAACTACAAGACACTATAGTCTTAGCTGTAAGACTCTAAAATAAATGGCCTAACATATTATTTACAAGACATTAAACTATATGACAACATACTTTTTGTATAATGTAAAACTGCTTGATTCATGTCCTTGGTGCAAAACATAAAAATGCATAATATTTTGTTCTATGGTTGAGAAGTTCACAACCCTTGGTATTGGTCTTCCACCACACCTCCATACCAGAACTATGTGTGGATTGATTCTGATATCAATGGGATACGTAGTGAATCTTATACCTTATGTCGTGGGCCTAGCCACAAAGTAAGGAAATTCTCCCTCTCTTGCATACATTCATAACTACGTGTGGCTTGATTCCTATCCACACAAGATGTGTAATAGAGACCTGGTCCCTTAACCTAAGCCAAGATATAATAAAAAAAAAAGAGAAGGATCATGCGTCCCTTTTCTCCCATATACAACCCCAATCTATGTAGAAGATCTTAATTTTGTTTCCATCATTCAAGGGCCCATCATGGAAACAAAATACCCCCTTCTCTATATACAAACCAAAAAAACTATATATGGAACTTCACACTCCATGGACAGTGTCAACCCAAATGCTTCCCTTATGATCAGACACATTCTTTCCACACATCATACTTATTTCCCAAGGAAAAATTTGGATCACCATAAGATTTCTTTGAATATCAGTAATATAATTTCAAATACCACATGACACCTTTTATTAACTATGCATTGATACACCCCATTATATATTTTCATAAGTCTCCCCAAAAGGCCTATCAACTAGAGGCACCTTCACCCTTAGGATAAACCTCTTATGTATCCATAATCCCTACCAACATCATTCTGGAAGACACTTTTCCAACATGGTCTATGGTCAATCCTTATGTACTTGTCACATATCACTTATCCTAATCTGAGAACACCCAAGATCATGGTTTAAAATTTCTTTCTCCATGTATGAAGTGTTTTAGAATATCCTTGGCCTGATAATCCCTATTTCACTCATTGTTTCCATATTCATAGTCCTATTCTTATGACCTAAAACTTCAATACACCATTCATCCTTACTTCATGACATTAAACTGCATTGTTAATGTCCCTCTCATTTGATATTAAGATGTTATAAGAACTACATACAACTTGATTCTCACCCTTATGAGATATGTAGAAACTCCCAAATCCTACATCCTGGAACATCCACCACATGATAAAAAATTCTCCTTAATTTCTTTTAATTTCCTATGTGTGGTGAAAGAAACATTTTCCACTCCTTATTTCTCACACCAAGCATAGATCATGTTGGCTTAGGGATTTTTGTAAGGTCTTAAATGCATTATTGAGTCATATTAGTTCATTTCAGGGTTTTCATGGTCTCATATGAATGACCTTAAATTGAACACCAAACTTCATTACTACATAACATTAAATTTCATGGTTTACTTATCTTGCATGATGTAAAAGTGTGCATTATTATCACCCTCCCCTATGAGGACCACTATCCTTGGTGTTGGTATACCACCACACTTATGTTCAATAAATACATGTGTATTGATTAATATAATCATAGGATATGTAGTGTGGCACAAATCTCAAATCCTGGGTCCAGATGCAATAAACAAAATGCCACCTCCCTACACTAGAATTCGACCAGTGTGGGGAATCTATCCCAGAACTATGTATGGATTGATTCTCACTATAATGAGATACATAGTTATTCCTAGATCCTATGTATTGGGCCCTACCACAATATAAAAAATCCCCCTCTCTACATATGTTTCATACCTACAAAGGGATAATTTTCCCCATTCTTGGTTGCTTTTGGCATAAAATTCTCCTTCCATATTCAGAAACCATTATTATGAAAATGAAAATCTATATCTATTGAAATCTAGATATCCATAATCATTCCACATCCATCATTAATAGAATGTATGATACTATAGGAAACCTTTTTTTACTATGAATTGGTGCAACCTTGTTTTTTTTGCATAAGTCACCCCCAAAAGGCTTTTCAACTAGAGGCACCTTCATCCTCAGGAGAAACCTCTTCTATATCTATAATCCCTAAAAACATTATATTGGAAACCAATTTTCAGACATGATCCATGGTCACTCCTTTCTTACTTTTCCCATATCACTTTTTGGAACCGGGATCCCCCAGATTGTGGCTTACAACTTTCCCTCATCATTCCTGAAATATTATGGAACATTCTTAGATGGATCACTATGAAATGGAAGATTTAAAATATTTTGGTCAAAGCTAAACAATCTTAAATTTCATCCCTTTATGCACTTTCAACAAGATGTTAAACTGCATGGTCCATATACTAGATGCACGACATTAAACGGCATGATTATTCGACCCTCTTCTGGGAGAATACTTTCCTTCTAGTGTCGATAATTTATCGCATCACCCTAATAGACTACATATGACTTGATTATCATTTCATCAAGACAAGTAGTGATGCGTATATCCCTCATCCAAGTCCCAAACATATATCAAGAAAAATTACCCTCTTCATATTCGAGTCAGATCAATATAGAGACTTGGTTACCAAGAACCACATATGGCTTGATTATCATCTCAATGAGATATGTATTAATGCCTAAATCCTTTATTATATTCCCAACTACTATAGTATCCAAAGCATGTGTGTTCCTCCATTCATGTACACAACCCCGATTTGGGAAGAAGGTTTTGAATTTCTTTTAGGACCCTTCATTTGTGACCTCATGGTCAAAATAGAATTCCCCTTCCCTATATAAAAATAAAATTTTTATAGGAATGGTTTCTCATCCACAGACAATGCCAAACTAGATGATCCCTTCATTCTCAGACATATTCCCTTCAAAAACCACCCTTTATGGTCTTGATAAATATAGATCCTCATAAACTCCCATTTTCCATCAATAATCGAATATCTGATACTATAGGACAAGTTTGTTTTGACTATGCATTGATACACCCTATGCTATATTTTGATAAGTCTCCCCCAAAAGGTCTTCCAACTAGAGGCACTCTCATCCTCAAGAGAAATCTCTTCTATCTCTTTAATACTCAACAATGTAAAGCTATAAGACACTATTCAACATTCTATGTAGTTATTCCCTGTATACCTATACTATATTACATTTCATATCAATAAATCCCAAAATTAGGACATGAAACCTCCCTTTTTTATACCTAAAGAATGTCAGAACATTCTCGAATATCAAATTGCACTGGATTAATTACTTATATAACTCAAGGTCAAAGATATTTGAACTAAAATACTAGTTGTGTTAGTATGTCTTGAAGGACTCTAAACTGCCCATGAAAAGAGATACAATGCTCGCCAGGTTGAAAACCCACAAAAGCGAACCCTGGAAAAAAGTCGAGTTTTATCTCACTAGACATGCACTCCATATGGTTTAGTAAAAAAATAACAATGAAAATAAATAGGAATAAAAAATTTTAGGTTAAAACCCTTCAAAGGGATCCCTAGGAAAAAGTTGTGTATTAGCTTGCATGACATGCACTCCACGTGATTTAGGAAAAATTGAGTAATGGAAACTAAAAAAAGGCATTAAACTTGTTAGGTTGAAAACACTACAAAGAGCGTCCCAAAATAATCCAAGTCTCACTCGCTATGTCTTCTTCATATCTGACTTAATAAATAATTAGGGTAGTGATAAAAAATACCCAAAATTTCATAAGATCCGTTATGAAATTATGGAAATAGTTGACCTACGATCGTTGAGTCCAAAGACCTTGGAAAAAATTAGAACACCATCTTGTTACCATCATTTTTATTACAACACATTAATAAAAGGATGTTTATCTTAAAAACCAACTTCAATGTTATTTTATAATTATAGGGGAAAATAGGGATGGATATATAGATGATTGGGAAAAAATTATATCCAGTAATGGAGAGAAATATAGATTATCATCCATAGGTTAGAGCCTATCTATCATATTTTAAAAAATTCCATCAAGATAAATCTTGAGTTGATAATGTGTCTCTAAAATCTTATCAATATCCGGTCAAAGCACGACTAGTTGGGTAGTCTTAGCCTCTTCAAAAAGTCAAAGATCCCCTACCATGACCAAAATAATAGTCTTTCCTTCATCCTAGACCTCTTTAAAAGAATGATGAAGTTATATGAGCTCTAATATGGTAGTATCCATATCTTTTTTGAGGTTCAATATCTGAAGGGATTTATCATTAATTCATTTAATGCACCCCTCCAATTTCTTAATGTGGTTGAGCTCTTCCTGTGATCATCTAGCTTAGATATTATCAATTTTGGTGAGCATCCTTGCTTTGATTAGGAGCTCTTGTGACTCATGCTCTTTCTCCCATCAGTGAATGATCTCATTCAAGGTAAGGTATACCATGCTGTAATTGAATCCACTAAACCCCAATATGATAAACATACTCCATATATTATAGAGTTATAAAGGTAGATCCACCATAGGTGTCCTCAAGACTAAATCCTTGATATCCTTCCATATGAACTGGCAGCATGCCCAAAAAGAATCATGAGTATCTTGGATTATCGTGGATCTAGTATTAGGAGGAGAGGTGTAATCTAGAATTAGTTCTCTTATATAATAAACTTTCATTTCCCTTCTTGGAGTGACATAACCTTCACCTTGCACAGTCAAGTGATCTAGGGTGGATCCCCCCCGGGTACAACCACAGGAGATGATGACACTGAAAGATACATGAATTAGTCTTTAGCATCAAGAGATAGTAAAGTGAGAGGTAAAAGGTGATCAAATTACTTGATATAAGTCACCCATTGATAGATCAGTTTCTTGGTTGGATTCCTCCCTTGTATCCATAGAGTCAACAGTTTGAACTAGCATTTCCTAATGAGAAACATCCTCTTGAGTTTTCTCAGGGCCTTGGATGGAAGGATCATGTGGATACCCCACTTCAGGACCCTCGACTATTACTCCTCACATGACAGGAGTAGGATGGAACTTGACACCCTTGTCATGGATCACCTTGGTGATGTTTTCTATAGACAAAGCTACACAATTAAATATGTGATGTAAGACATCAAACATAAGGAGGTATTTTGTGTTTACAAACATAAGAAAGGTAAAATTCACATCTGTACAATTACTTATTAACATCTTTGAACTTTTCTATGGATTTTGGAATATAAATATATTGATAAAGTTATTCGATTATTTCATTATATAATACTCCAAGCCTCTCAGTATCAAGACCATTAGGGGAATCCAAGACATAAGGATCATGACCCAAATTGGCCATGTAGTCAGTATCACCCACTATATTTTCAGTGGTCACAACCATTTACAACCTTTTTTAATCAAGATTAGCACCATCACCATCATCAGATGGTATGGGGTCCTTTTTATCCCTTTTTGGGATGGTTACAAGACCAACAACAGTGGTCGTAATGTCCTCCAGTGTATGTGGAAGATCTTAAATATCATAAATAATAGAATCGATTAATTGATACATGGCACCTTATAATGTTCATATGACATTACCATGACCATACTCCATCACTACAGTAACATGAACATACACAAATTCATCTCTTAACACTTCTCCTGTCAAAGGAATGGATTCTCCATTGTGAGATTGTGCCTCATCTAGAATATCCCATTTAGTCCTCGAAGGATTAATACCAGACCCCTGAGGGAGGAAAGTGAGGAAGATACTACAAAAGGAAATCATGGTCAAATGGGTACATCAAGAGATTCATTTTATTAAATGAAATTAAGAAGTCTTATTGTGGCACATACACCTGACCAACATATTTTCCCTCTTTCGTTTCATCCCCTAAGATGGTGAGGGACCTACTTTGGTCCTCTTAAATACAAGAAATAGAGGTAATAGTTTAGAATACCCTTTCTCTATCTCATCCCCTATCATTATATAGCATAAGTATAGCTTTCTGGACTTAGGAGTGCCCCCCCCCCGATGGGGTTTCCCATTATTCCATATTTTGGTGACTCAGGAACCACCCTTGGTACCCCTTATTCTCATCCTAACTACAAGTTAAATACCCTCAAAATAAATGAAGATAGATGAGGGAAGAAAGTGAAAATGGAAGAGAGATATATACCTCAATAACATCAATTTATTCATAATATTTATTGGTTTTTTGATTATCCACACCTTTAGTAACACATCAGTTTATCATATCTTCCACCCACTTTGTGGATATGATCTAGTCATTGGTGGCATATATTAGCATCTCCAGCTCACATACATGATGCCCCATCTCTATAGGAGTTTTTTTAAAATTAAATATCAGGAGGTTATTGAATATCCCTAACTTGAGGGATATGTATTCCAAATTAAATGAATATACATAAATCTTTGATGTTACAGGTTATTCCATGTTAGGCTTGGACTATCATAGGCCGCACATAGTCAAATGTAGTTGTAGTCGACTGTGAAGAGGACATGTAATCTTTTAGATATATTTCTTAACCCCTCACCTTAAATGGTTGTTTGGGTAGTTAAAGACTAAATACCCTCCCAATGGTGATGATTGAATCACCTTGGATCAGTTCCACCAGAGTCAATCGATCTGGGTTTGGATCGCTTGGTGCCTCGAGATTGGGGTTGTGGAGGAGCCTCATCACTATCACTTTTAGAGTTAACCTAATTTCCTTTTTAGCCTTGTTTAGAAGTATCTAGATCAACTTTAATTTAGGGGGCATCATTCACTAACACACCCTAGGGGTGTGAGGGGATATAGGAGTGGGAATATTCTTGAGTCGGCCTTATAGGTGCATTTGAGTAAGGTAACTCAATGACTGCCTCAGATTCTTCTTGATCCATGATCACCCCAAGTTTCCTAGACACCATTATATGTTTCTCTAATAAAACATCTATAAGAGGAGATACAATGTTATATTAATAAAGTTTAACTGACATGAAAATTTTTAGGGGACATAATCCTCACAGATAATTTCACCATCGACTATTGTCGCCAATACACAATCTCTGAAGGCTATCATGTATGATTTGTGATCATAAATATTGTAGTCATTATTAGTGATTGTTCTGGTAAAATTATCACCATACATAAAGAATTTAAACTCATTAAACATGCTCAGAATCTTTGAGGCTACCTCATGTTTCATGAAAAAATGTCTAATTCTAGAGACAGCTTGGATAAAGGGTTGAAATCGAGAATCTGGGATGTTGACCCCACTCAGCACCTCATAGTAGCTAAAATTAACTACTATCCATACCCATAGTACATAAAGGCCCCAAAATTCATAATGTGGACTTCCCCATGTACACATGTAGAAATCACTAGTGGATATTTTCAAAAGTTTGGGCTTCCAACCCTATGTATTCTCCTTCTTGCAGCTTGGATTCCCTAAAAGTTGTCCCTGAATACACACTGCCATTGGATTCATAGACTAGTGTCATATAGGTACTTATCCACATATCCAAAAATTCATAAATTCTAGTATTAGGTGAAATCAAATACCTAATGGAATACCCCTATTTGATGTATTCACCCTACTATAGCATAGGCCAATATATGCCCGATATTCCTTGAATATCAATTATAGGATATATCTTGGGATGTTTACATGTAGATTCCTCTCCCTTGGGCACCAAGAAAATGTTCATCCATGCCTTAGGATGAACATCGCCCCTAGGGTGAGGGCCTTCCTTTCTGATTTCCTTGGACACTACCAATAACTCATGGTACAATGTATGTGTTCATTTGAGATCCCCCATGTCACCTTTTGTGGGATGAATTCTTTATACATTTCCCTGAGAATGGATGACCCTAAGATTTTTTAAATTTACCAAAAAATGATACCAACCTCTTCATGTGTAAGATGGAATGTATTAGTCTGTGTGATCCAATGGATTAGAAAATATAGAAATATATAAGTTGGCTCATAGATGTACATCTGCGCCACCCAAACAGCTGTGTAAATGTCAGAATTTTTTAGCTCAATCTTAAATTATGCACAAATAGTTTTGAAATCCCAGTAAGACTACATATATTCAAGCTTGAACCCACTTCCAATATGAAATTCCAATTCTTCCTTCCATACCTTTGTTTGTTCCATAAATGATTCACAGAAAATGGATGTATAACAATACGATTTCAATTCAGGAGTGTGAAGTTGCAAGTCTGGAGTGTTTGAATTATGTCACATTAGATACACTGAGGGAATCATTATTTCATTGATGTATAAAACTTGGATAAAAATTTTGTAAATAGTAACACTAGTATATTTCTTGAACCAATATCATGGCATGAAGTTTATTGGCCTTGGGATGGGTATGTATCTTAGGGTTCCACAAGACTAAAATGAAAAGTATTCACTCTCATGTTATTCTAGATAGTACTTCTTTAAGTGTTTTTAAATATTCAGAAGTACAAGGTTATATCATGTCTGATATGAAGGTGTGGCGATTTCCAACATCTCCTCAAAATGTGCAGTAATTTGGGAATCATAAATCCAAACAACTTGAGAAACATTTTGGAAAAACTACATGAAAACACAAAGGATTTAATTAAAATCCAAGGTTTTAACCTAGAAGAAAGGAAGATTTGGTGAAATAGTGACCACACATAGATCACTATCCCAATTAACCTTTCACAGGTCACATTCCTAGGTACTGAAGTCACACTTATAGTGAGAAGCACATATAGACAGTGCAGATGAGTAGCATGGGCGACCAACACGAATGACTAGATAGGTGAGAGTGGGTGAGCAATGGGACAAGGTGACACCAGGGGAAAGAAAACCCCTATATATAGATTTGTTCAACCTATGTGGCTGACCTACACAATCGACCTATGTGGATAACCAATGCAGTCGCCCAATGTGACCAACTTACTCATTGGGCATGTGCACTCCATCCTCCCCCTCCCCTTTTGTATAAAGATCAAGGACTAATGTCTGATAAAATCAAACATATAGATACTCAAATACAATAAGACCAATATGTGAAGATTTCATAAACATCCATTTTTCTCTACCTCAGGATCAGACCCTCTTCTTCTAATTAGATCCATTATTATAGAGGGGATTTTGTTAACACTCCCTTTTCACATATGGATGAAACACATTTCAAAATAAAATACCTCAGATAATTGTTAGGTGAAGGGTACCAAGGAGAGTCAATGAACTCACCCAAGTCAACCTACACGACACACCTGTGCAGACCCCACCTACACACCAAGAGGCTCATGCAAGATCCACCTCAAATGCCTAGCATGAGAGACTAATACCTTCATGATAAGACTACACAATAAACCTACACAGGTGAACTTTTTTTATAGGGTCTCATGTTTACCTATAAAAAGGACCCTTTGGATCTACATTTGACATGATTGGAAGTCCATAAGAATCCTTGAAGCTCTACTCACCCTGGTCCTTCACCCAAGTCCTTGTAATTTTCCATGTAGATCTCCAAAACTCAAAAGAAGAGTAAATTTTAGAGGGTAGTAGTATTAAATTTCCACTAGTGTATAAACAAAAAAGTCCCACCGGAGGAGCCACCTCCCCCTAGTCCAATATCACTAGGGCGAATTCCTCTTATTTAGCCTAATACTTGAGCACTATTCATCCAAAGACACCTGAGGAGACCCTAGGATTCTAGATCAAGGCCTCACCCAAGTGTTTTTGCCCAGTTTTTCCATCACTCAAAGGCATATTTAGCTCACCAAGTATAACTTTCATGGCACATATTTAGCTCACCCAGGACTCACCTGCGTGAGTCACCTTCATCTCAACCAAGCCTCACTTGATCAAGATATCTTCATCTCTCCCAGGCCACACCTAGGTGAGCCACCTTCAACTCAACCAGGCCTCACCTATGCGAACCACCTTCATCTCACCCAGGCCTCACCTACACAAGCCATCCTTTAAGCCCTCTTTTATACCACCTATGGTAGGGAACCTCTTCCATTGGATCCCTAGTATAATGGGGAACAAGTCAAGGCATCCCACAAAGCCTCCATATATGTATAATTAGAGTAAATTAAACACCAACATGTCCTCTAGATTATAAATTCTCATGTAAATAGAGGTCTAGAATTTATCCAACCTAATAGGTGGGATCATCAGAGTGTTATCAATTATACATTCATGTGGTAACGAGGATCCTAACCTTAAGGATAACAATGAGACCTTAAGGTTGAAACCAAGAGAGAAGACATGCACACCAATGCCCTGCTCTCTGATTTCCCCTCCATGACTCCACCCTTATCTACCAATAGATGGGGAGTAAATGTCACCCTAGGGAATTCATCATAGAGTAATCCCCTAGTCTTTAATTTAGGGTATTCCCTCGATCTCCATAGCCTAAACCTTATTTACTAGTGGATGAAGGATATTGTGTGGTTTTCCATATCTTCTGATTCCTCTTGTTTCTCACACCGAGAATTACTCATGTGGTCTTAAGGAGAGTGATGATAATGAAATCTACACGATTAAATACCTGTCATGAAAAAGATTCCTTTTTCTTGATCTTCTTCTCTTCTTTCTATGGGCCACCTATTTGGTATAAACCCCAACCATGTTATCACCACCTCAAAGATACATATTCCATATAAGACAAATATTAAAAGGTCAACATTACTAATGAAGAAACCTTGGGCCTCTTCCATAGGTGTAAGCCCCAAATTTCAAAACTCCATGGTCTTTGATTCCTTTCCAAACTAGATACATAGGAAGCCTACCTAGGGTTAAAAACTAGCACCCCAAACTCTTCATAATATTATCTGGTACATATCCTCAATAGGGTCATATCTAACCCGGGAGGCTAAACCCTTTCCAGGTCCCTTGGTAATTTTCTCTATGATTATCACACAATCCATGGCTTGGAACCTTATACTTATATTTCCTCTGCACATGACATTAAAATGAACAGTTTGGTTCTCATCACATAACTGAAAAAGGTATTATGTGTCCCATTAAGTGGAAAAAAACTATGTGGGTTTTTATTCCTTTCATAAGGATATTTAAGAATCCCATTTTATGGGCCCAATCCCAACACCAAAATAATTAATATCTTCCTGGATAACAATAAATTTTAGAGTGATCCACTACATGGCCTAAAACCAACATCATGATAATAAAAGACATAAGAATCACTAATATGAGTATAGTTGTCCATATTAATGGATAAAATCAGATACATATAGATGATTATAATGTATATACATATTAATGATCAATTGTTAATATAAGGGTGAACTGTTTCCTATTTGGGATTTAATAAAGGATTCATGAATATGCATTAAATATATAAAAGAGTCCTGATGTAGGCAATAATTACCCCCAAAAAAGGTGTGATGAGCTAGAAATCCAATCCTCTTGACCAATGTGAGTCTATAAACCTTTTTTATAAATTTTCCAATGAAAACCCTCTTTTATAAAACAATTTCATGAAACATCTTGAATAAGGGAATTGTTGGGTTTTTCTGGTTCCATGAGTAAAACCCGTTGGAAACCTATTGAGAGATGTGGAAATATGTGTATAATGTGAAGAGACATGACACCGCCACCACAAAACACCATTCACACATCACATGGTTTTTAGGATCAAAACACATACCCATATATAAAATATGATTATGGAAAAATTATTATATTGCTATATGGATACGGTAAGTCGTACGTACACACGAGTGATACTTTCACTTATTGTATGATGGGAAAGAGGGTGGATAATAATAGTTTCATAATAATAATAAAATTTAAGTATATTTAGGATACTGAATCTATTATTTTATGATAAATATCATAGATTTTTATGAAGTAAAATAAGAAGTAAAAAAAGAAAGTGATCTATTAAGGTGATTACCTCTTCTTTGAAAGAACTCCTTTGTATCTCATCTTAAGGACCCTAGGGTTGGTTCTTTAGGGAGACCAGGACCTAAAAAATGTGGATAAATAAGTTGAAAATAAAAATTTATACTTTTCGGTTGATTTATAAGGTTCAAAGTGGTGTAAAGTGGAGAAACTATGGGTTCCCTTTTATAAGTGAGGGGAGGGGAACTCTTGGAATTTCTTAAAAGATTAAAATATAAAAAGTAATTATCTAGAAAAATTATTCCAAATGGATATATATTCTAAGATAAGGTATCATTTGGTTTAAATACAATCAATTAATAAAATTTGGATAGGTTTAAGTGGTGTTTTAAACTTTATCTTTTGGTTTAACCTCTTAGTTAACCCATTTTAACCTTAATCGAGGTAATGTATTTTTCACTCTTAAAGGGTTATAATTTTACTTTTAAGATGAAAATTGGCTCATAAATTTCCAAGATATCTCATTTTATACCATATAGTATCCACCTTGACCTATTTCAATATTTTTATGATTTTTAAATAATTTAATAAAATATTATTTTCATAAAATATCATTAATTTCATTTTTGATAATATTCATTTAATTTAACTTTAATGACACCTAGAAAATAATGGAATTTGAATATAATCATTTAAAAAATAAATAATATTTTATATTAATCTATAAAAATCTTGTAACACTATAACTCACTCAAATTATATTACTTTTAATATTTTCAAAATCATTTGTTTTATTTTTCTATTAATAGAAGAAATATTGTGTTGGTGTTGCATAAGAAATTAAGGTAATTATATAATTACTAAAAATTATAAATAAATTACCAACATGAAAATAATTTAATTATTCTCAAAATAAAAGTTAATATCCATTCACAAATTTATTTTGTTCACCTGTAAAGACATAAGAAATAATTAAAAGTAAGAGTGATATTTTTTATTTTTCTTTACATTAAATATTATATGGGTCATTTTTAGGGACAAATATCCCTTAAAAATTTAATTTTTATCCCAAGAGTATATGAGTTGAATTAAATTCATCAAATAATAATTAAGATGAAAAATGGTGACCATAATATTTAATTTTAACATAGGTTAACCCGATTTACTATTTATTAATGTGATAAATTTTACCATTTTTACTATTTATAATGCCTAAAAATAAAGGGTAATATTTACCAAATATTTACCTCCTAATTCTAAATATTAAATCCATTTTTAAAAATTCAATTTCTATAATTGAAATAAATTCATTTTAAAATAAGTGTGAAAACGTGACAAAAACCGTTTTTAATACATTTTTAAGCACAAATATGTATTTATTCCTATCCCATAACTATAAAAACTTTATATGAATGTTAAAATATTTAATTGAATATAATATATATATATATATAATTCATTAAAATCATTCATGAATAATGACTAATTTAATTTATTAATATAAAAACACATTACACGCATACAAATAATTTTTCAGAAAAACATCTTATTTATTTTCAAATGATTTTTATGTTTATTTATAATTAATTGATAATAAATTAATTAATTTTATATTTATTTGACCATAAATTTTTTATAATTTAGTTATTCCTATTCATACCTACTAATCCAACAATCAGGTGATAACTGTCGCATTAAATAATAATATTTTAATAATATATCACGGTTCATTTAAACTCGATGTTGCATTTATCACAAGCTATCAAAGAAGTTAAGTTTATTTGAAAAAAATATATCATGAAATCTCTATGTGTTAAAAAACCACCATGGGAATTTATCCACTTTATGATGATAGTCTTGGGAGTGAACCTTGACTTATGTTTTTGATATCATGTCTTATAATGTTGCCACATATTCCATGATTCCATGATCTTATGATTTCATTTCCTTATGTAATTATTTAATTATTATGATCATTCCCTTTACAATATAAATTTTTCCCTTTTTAATATCACGTTATTCTTTATTTCCATGTTTATTCCCTTATTGGGATTTCTATATAACCCATTTCTTTATATATTTTTTCCAAGGTATCCTATGTAGTTTTAGAAGATCTATGGGTGTTAGGAGAACTATGTGGAGTTTTCAAATAAATATGATGTTTTTCTGTTTAATATGATGTATTGTTATGTCCAATATTACAAAGACACTAGACCTATCAATCCTTGACATTTATTATTAGAAAATTATGTCATAAATCATGAAATAATGTATGTTTAAGTATTTGGTCCCCATAAAATCCCCATTGGAAGTTATTATTTCTTGGTTGGTCTTAAAATCTAGAATTATGGGTGATTCCCCTAGGTTATTTACTTAATTAACTAAATGAATTTGGTTTCCAAAATAAATATTTTTAATGTAATAACTTGGAATGAACTTGGTGTGTGTTTGTGTTTGATCATATGTATATGGAAAGGGCCGTGTGGGTTATACATGGTTGCAGTACCAATATTGTGGCACATTGGAATATTCTAATGAGTGAATGTTTAGTATTGGAGGGGAAAATAATTATCATGAGTTTTATTTTCCAGGAGTGTCCTTTTGGAAATAGTTACATTGGTTGGTGTTTTTCATGTGTGTGTGGGTCTATTCGATGGGTGCGTTTTTTTGTACATAGTTTCACTAACATATAGATATATATTTATAGTTCATGTATTTGTATGATTATTCATATCCTTTATATAAAAAAATGAAAGTTAACATGTTTATTTTTTAGTGGCATTTGGTGGAAGTCTCAGGGTTTTCATATTGGGTTATATACTCACCCCCTATATACACACCTTGGTGCCTATACAGATGTTTTTTACTATGATACAAGTAAGGGGAAGGTTTATTATTTTACCAATGGAGCTTTATGAAATTGTGCTCATAAATTTTTGGATTTGGGGCTTAGGTATTCCATCGAGTCTTGGAGTTTGGAGTGGTGACACTTTGGTTTCTTGAGCTTTTTTCCATGAGGCTTATCTTCCATGTGTTTTATTTTATTTATTTTATTATTACTCTGATTATCATTTGGTTATAATTTTGGAATTTATTCTGTTTTTTATGATGCATCATAGTGGGTTACTTTATTATGGTATACTTTCAGGTTGTTTATTAAATGAAAAATCACCCCCCATGATTTGGTAAATCCCATGATAGTTATTGTCGCCCTTTGGTGCCTTGGGGATATCACCTAAGGTTAATGAAATTTTAGTCTTTCCCAAGACAATGGTTTAGTATGGGATGTTATATTAGAGATATATTTTATTTATCATTCTAGTAGCACAAAATTTATATAAATCAATAGGCTCTCAAAAAATAGGTTCAAATTAAGAAAAGTGTTTTAGTATGCTCAGTTTAGGTGGTTAATATTTGAAATGACCATTTATTGTCAATATTATTAATTTAATGAATAATTTATATTTAAATAATCTTAATAATTTCATAAATATCATATTTATTCATTAAATACACTTTTAAAACCCAAGGTGGTGATGAAAAATGAAATATGTCATTCATGAAGGCGATAAAATGACCATAACACAGGCGATGTTTTCATTTTATAAGAAATGGGAGGAAGGTAGATGATGTTTATTCTATAAATATAATAAAATTTTAGTATAATAATGATACTTATGTAATTATATTATTATGGTTATAATATATTTTCAGGATGTGGAAGAAGTAAAAACATGAAAGAGATCGATTAAAACAATCACCTCTTCCTTGTATATCATCATTTAAACTTATCCTTAATCCTTATTAGAATGGTCTTTTGGTGATACAAAAACCTATAAGAAGTGGTAAATAGGGTTTTTAATGGGTTTTGGTAGTGTTTCTTTATTCTATTAAGGTTTATTTTTGTGAAAATCAGGGTTGTGAATGGGTCCCTTTTATAGGTGAGAGGGGTGGAATTTTTGTAAATATTAATTTCTTAATATAAAAAGAGATGAAATATTTAAGTAAAGGGGATAAGAAATTGATAATTAGAGATTAAAATATAATATATGTTTGATAAATCCATTATTAAACCATTTATATATTATCTTTTGAGACATTTTTAGGTTTTACCTCTTGATTTAACATTTTTACCTCATTGTAACATTTACCGTGATGACTAATTTTTACCTTGGTAACTTAGTTTTATGCTTAAAATAAAATTAAACTCCTTGTAAAATTTTTAAATGACGATTGATTTTTTTTCTCCATTTAATATAATTAAATTTATAAATATAGGAAATTTATCTTTTAATTGAAAACATAAAATATATAAAAAATTATTTTTATAGAAAAATAAATTTTTAAACATTATGTTTTCTTAATCCTATTACATATCAATTACCTATTAAATGAGTTTTGATCTATTTTTAATACATTTAAACATGAAAATATATTAATCATTTAGAAGTGATCAATTTAATTTATTAATATAAAAATACATAATATTAAATAACTATTCTTTGAAAAAATAATCATTTTATAACATTAATTTTCTTTGACAAAATCCTATTAAAATAATTATTCATATTCTAAACATATAATTTTGTCAATAAATTTGAATTAAAATATATCTTTAAATTTTATAGATAAATCAAATCATTTTTTAAATAATTAAAATAATAATACATAACGCATCAAAAAGTATTTTTTATAACAAAATATTTGATTAAATATTGTCTTTTTATTTCATTAAATGAATATATTAATTTAAATTACACAAATTACCCATTGGATATACCCAAAAACCATTATTCCAATGTTTATATATCCAAAGTCCATATTACCAATAATTAAATATATAACAGGAATATTTCATTCTATATATAGCTTTACATACATTTTTAGAATCATTCATCCCACTTACTTCTCTCTCAATATGTCTATTATATTTCTAATTATTTTGATTATTTCAATAGTTCTAATCATAGGTATGATCTTCAATTAATACTAAGATGGAAATGATTACATGTTTATGGTCATTTTATTTACTTATGGTTTTATTCCTCTTATAATTTTCTTAATGTTGATTCATATTGAAATATTATAGTGTATTAATTTTTATCTTTTATTATAATATTTTATCTAAATAAAATGTATTAAAAATCATTTTAGTTTAGTTTTTCATGTGATACAAGCTATTCAAAATAATATTTATTTAATGTAAAAAAATACATTGTTAAATCTTGGGTTTTTATAATATATTTTAGTTATTATAACCCTCCTTTATGTTTTAAATTCCCTCTTCCTCCACACATTTGGTTGTCCAAGATACAATAACTCTCCGATGGATTTCTTGATAAATTTGTCTCCTATGTGATCATATAGTGTCAAATAAATGTATTTTCAAGTTAATTAGAATTATCTTAGTAAATATTTTCCCCTATATAATTTAATATCCAGTTTATTTTATTTCATGTTAGTTATTTGTTTAAAAATCACTATTTTAGGGGGTTTTGAAATGGTATAGGATTATGGTTTATTATGATAAAATTGGAAAATTCCATTCGATATTTGAGTGAATTGGGGTAGAAATAAGTGATCCTCAACATTATCTTTTATTTATATGTATGTTTATAAAATTTATTATATACAAGGGTGGATAGGTGATTGTGTAGAGTTTGTAATTTTATCTTGGATGCTTGTATATAGTTACTTAAATTAGAAATGATATCTAGTGTGGAAATAATCCATGGTACACTCATTTACTTTATCCGAATAAGGTAGGATAATGGCACATGTAATTGGTATATACTTTAAAGGTATATAAATATACATTATGTCAAGTGTTGATTCACTGGAATGGTTAGCTAGGAACTCAAAATAGTTATTAGGATTGTTTTTTATATTTTCTTCTACGTGAGGGTGGATTTATTTAAAATACAACATGGTATTCTTGTGAAGTGAGGGTGTAAATTGAGTATAAACTTATGATATTAGGATATTAATAGTTAAATTGTGTTATAACGATTTCAGAGTGAGAATTTATGATATAATTAAACCCATGTTAGGTGTCAAGGTATGAGAATGGATGATTAGAGAACCAATTGGTCCCTAGAATTGGGTGTGATGCTTATAATTCATGATAGGGGTTGATTTCAAAGGGAGATCATATTTTTTTAGGTGAGAGGGTGTGTATGCATGTTGTCCTAAGGGAGGGGACTCATTTAAAAGAGGTCAGTTATGTGAAAAAATATTCCATAGTTGGTAGATCCATATATTGATCATGAAATTAGAGAAAAATATAGATTAATGGAATTCATAAACATTCTAGGTAAGGTGTTATTAGGTCAAGGAATCATATAGAAAGTGTTAGTTTATATTAATGTACTAGTTGATTATGAAAAAGATCATGTAGAACTTGATATGATATGATTCATATGGGTGGAACGATGCGTGGATTTATGGGATTTTTTATCATAGTTTTTTTTGTGTTTATATTGGGATAGGACTAGGATAATGGATGATAGATTTTTTGAGTCGAGATTTGGGATACACCGGGGGTGCTTAACAATAGCTAAGAGCTAGGAATGTACTGGGTACTCGCTAAGATCTTGGTATAGGAAGTTTATTCCTTCTACTTGTTTTTATATACTAACATGTTATTTATATAGATGATGGTTATATTAAACTATCCTTTTTAATTGGATATACTTTCCATTGATATAAATTCCTAGAGATAGGAATGAATGCCATGTCTCTAGATTGTAGATGTTCTTTCACAAGAGTTTATATTTTTTCCCTTCTCATAATTCAAATGCACTTCCCATTGATAAAAATACTCACAGATAGGAATTATTTAAATTTATTATTGGATATGATGTTCTTTCTCGAGATTTTATCTATGTTACACCCTCCTAATGAATCATATGTGATTCATATTATTACAGATGCTCATAAATGGGTATGAGATTCATATTTACCATGATGTGGTTTGTTATTTACAAAAATATTGGCCATGTTATTCTATTTCACATTATTTGGATGTTAAATTTTCACTTAGAATACATGATTTTATGTTATGTCCTCTACAACTTCCCTGAAACTGCACTCCATCATCTAGTGCTGAAATTAATAAAATTACATTTATGGATTGATATCGATAAATGGGATTTTGCATCCAAATCTTACAATATCAAAATGAATAATTGCATCACTTACATACCCAAGGACCTTTTTGGTTTATAGTTTTAAAGAATTATGAAAAACTATTAACAACTTGGATTAATTAGAAACTGGTTTATAAATATGAACATAATATCCCACTATACCCATATTTTCATATTTCATATTAAGTATTCAATATCGCCCAAAAACTTCATTATGTTAGAAAACATTCTAGACAAAAATAATTTAATCATTATTCTACATAACCTAGGAAAAGGAAACATAAGAAGGGTGATATCAAATGCTAAGTAAGGGTAAACATAAGCATTAACCATTATATGTCATTATCAAGAATAAGAAGAGAATAATGGTTTGATAACATAATCAAAGTGCATTAGTATATCATAATAATTTTCATAACCGTCAATACCTATATCGTTAAACATTAAAACATGGCATAAGGCTTCAACAAAGGTAAGATTCATCAAAATCAATAATAATGAGCCATGTGATATTAATTTTGATCATAAGAAACATTATAAACCCATATAAATCATAGATAAAACTTTTTGGTATCTTAGAACATTATCTTCACATCACTTCTTACAAATGGAATAAATAATATGGCCAACTCCCATGTCTGGGGTACCCATTTCATTGGAGGGTTATAATGGACCCACCCATCATGGGTTTATCACAAAACCACCCATCCTTGGTTTATAATTGAATTACTTATACTTGGTTTATAATGGAACCACCCATAATTATAAAAAATTTCCAAGAACTTTATCATAAATAAAGTATATATAGAAATAATTACATCATAAACTCATTGACACAACCTTTATTCTTTTTAGAACTTGATTAACTCATGGAAAAGAAACGGGTTCCAAAATAATATCTTTGAAACGTGATTTACCTATGGAAAAGAAACTAGTTACATAACAATCTATTTGCAATATTATTAACCCATAGAAAAGAAATAGGTTAGATAAAAATCAATTTGAAACATTATTAATCCATATAAGAGAAATGAGTTATATAACAATCTCTTTAAAACATGATTAACCCATATAAAAGAAATGGGTTAGATGACAATATCTTTGAAATAATAAAAAATTAGGATGGTATAATTACAAAATATCTCCATTGGATCATGAGTAACAACAATGCTTGTTGATTTTGATGAATGAAAATGCTATTAAAATATAATTAAAAGCATTTTTTATGAGAATAAGCTTTTCATTTTGAAACTCAAATTTTAAAACTAAAAAATCACAAAATATTATGAAAATCATTTTTTTGAAGTTTTTAAAAAAAATATAAATTATGTTTCAAAGAAAATAATATTCATGATGGTGAAAAAATCTTTTCATGTTATAAATGTTAAAAATAAACATTTTTTTCAAATATTTTGAAAAAAAATAGTGAAAAGTGACCCATTTAGAAAACTTTAGGAAATAACCTTTTAAATTTTTTAAAAGAAGGTAAAATATCATGTAAAATGGATTTATAAAATAATTTATTTTTATAAAAGGAAATTTTTTAAAACATTTAAGAAATAATTTTAGAAAACATATATATAGAAGAGAAATATATATGATCTAGAATAAAATACAAGATCGATATCACTTACCAATGGATTTCTTGATGTTTTTTCAATAAATAAGGGTGGAAATGGAAATTAAACATGTGAAATGCACTAATAACTATATAATAATAAAATTTATGTGGTTAAATAAAATAAAATCACATTATTTCCTCAAAAATAACCTTGAACATAAATAATCTCGAAAGAAAGAAGATTGTAACATAAAGCCTTTACCACTTTGATAGCTTTTTAATCATAAGACCCGTTAAAGTAATAACATAAAATGATACTTTAAATATAATTAATATAATGAGTTTAAGGAAATAACATGTTAAAGGTTAGTAGATACTCCTCAAAAATGAATATAGGTTCATATCGTAAATGTATGTCTCAAAAAAGAGAATTTGAGAAGCATAACCCTTATAAAAATCATACCATTGAAATTGAGAATTAACCAGTGAAATAATTATGTGTATAAAATGTAAATACACATAAAAAAAGTGAAAATATATACTAATACGATAAAAATTAATTACACACATGATTATATAATATAAAAAAACAATTAAGTAATATAAACCAAAGAAAAGAAATTGAGTTATGAAATTCTTTACCACTTGGTAACTTTCAAGTAAAATCCCCTTCAATGTAATAATTTAAATTTAAACTTAAAATAACATGATGTATGTTGTATTAATGATATTACATATAAAATTGGTATTATATACACCAAAAAATATAAATAAGTGGTGAATATATCATATGTCTCATAGAAGTAAAAGCGTGATGAGAAAAACCCTTACCTCAAGTCCAGGATTTCCATGAATGTCATTTAAGTATTATATAATAAGATAATTTCAATTATTTGATTTATTAATAACCTTTTAATAGTTAAATAACTTGTACTTAAATCATTTATTTTATTTATTTTTAATTTAATATTAAAATAATTAATCAGTTAAGTCCACGTCAGGTGTTTTGAGGATGTTCAGTTCATTATTTCAAAACGGATTTGGTGTGTTGATCGTGGTCAAAGATGAAATTATTTCAATATATCCATAATAATAATCATGAAATATTTATCATGATTATATATCAATTATGATTTTTAAAACCAATCATGTATGATGGTTTTAAAAAATTAACTATGTTATGATCATGGAGATGGTAGGTCGTACATACGAATGAGTAACATTTCCATTTTTCAATGATCCTAATGAAAAGATAGTACATATTATTTTATCTTTATATAATGATAATAATATAATACATTAACATATTATTTATTTAAATATACTTATATATATATCATTCTTCTTATTTGGTGATGAAAAAATAATTGCATCCCTTCATGGAGGCGATAGTTTGTATGTACACAAATGATGTTATCATTTTTTAGTGTAAGAAATAAAATAAAATATTGTATTTTAAAAATTATAAATATGTAATTATCGTAATTATTATTTCATTTATATCACATATATTCATTAACTTTATCCTTATCACCTTCCATTTAAGGTGTTAGTAAAAAATGGATCACATCGCTCGTGAGGCGGTAGTCCACCGTACACATGAGCGACATTATCATATCCCCCAATGAATGAAAATTTAAAAAGTTATATATAATATAATAACTATATAAGTATAAATTTGTTACAAATATCATATATATACTTTAAATATATAATTAAAACAATCTTTTAGTGGCGATGATGGAAAACGAATGACATCAGTTCATGAGGCGGTATTCCATAGTACACACAAATGATGATTTTTTATACCATTTTATGGAATAGGAGATGTATTTGGGTTACGTAATTAATATAATAAAATATAATTATATATTATATACTATTTTTATCATTTTATAATACTTTAATAATACTTTAATGAGGTAAAACAATAAATAAAACAAAAACGCATATTTAAGAAATTTACCTCTTCTCAGACCACCTCTTTAGGATTATACTTTAAGTATTCATAGAATGGATTTATGATAAAAAAATTCTTTTAGGATGTGGGTATGGAAGTTGGGAAGTAATTTGTACTGGTATTTTCTGAACCAAAATGTTTTTAAGTTGTGAATAAGAGATGAGAGGGGGTGTCCTTTAATATATGATGTGAGTGGCACACTTGTAATTTTTGAAAAGAAAAAGGTGTACCCACATTTTTCACATGAAAAACGGTTTATAAATGTATAATTTTAAATAATTATATATTATAAGGTCAAAATATATACATAAAATATTTATATACAAGTTTTTAGGTAATTTTGACCCTTATATTTTTAGTTTAACCCCCAGTAAACCCGTTTTCACCTTAACCGTAGTAATTTATTTTTACTATTTCCACTATTCATTATGGTCAAAAATTAAGTTGAAATTATTAGATAATATAAATTATTATGATTAAAAATATTCAACCCATTTTAATAAATTCAATTTTTAGAATTTTAAAATTTTAATTAAAAATTAAACTCATAGACACGGTGAAAAAAACAAGTTTTCAAGAAGTGTATTTTTTAAGGAAATGATGATTTTATATTAACTCTATGACTAATAATAATCATTTTATGAATTTAAATTAATATTTATTAATAAATAATATATAAATTTAATTTAAATAATTCCTCATTATGGGTTTTTTAATTAATTAAAATGGAGAAACATTATACACTTTAAAACAGTTTTCAGAAAAATCCCATTTTTAAACCAAAGGACAAACTTATACTAAAATCCAACATGAAATTGATTCTAAAGAAATTTAGTGGATTAAATATATATAAATAATACTTATTTTTCTTTAAATAATATTCAAAATATAATTGGACTTTTAAATTTTTTAATTTATTGAAAATAAATGACATTTTTTAGAAATATTGTTATTTTCACTATTCACCTAAAAATCAATATTTTTCAAAAAATCCCAAAATTTCACCCAAAGTAAATTTTGGTATTATTATTTCAAAAATGAATTTAATTTTAAAAAATAAATTTTCTAAAATTTAAAAAAAATAATTATAATATTTTTTCATGAGAAGCCATAAAAATCATTTTTGAGGAAAACATATTTTAGAAGAATAGAATTAATATACTAAAAAATTATTGATTATTTAATAAAAAATTATAAATAATTTATATTGAGTATGAAATTTATATATATATATATATATTATAAAGTATTTAATACTATTCATACCCTCTAATTTAATGGATTTGCTATAATGGTTATATATTTCGCTAGTCATTTAAGCTTGATGTTGCATGTTGAATACACTATCAAACATAGTTTTATTTTATAAAATATAGAGATTTTACATACTCCCACATTTAATAAATTGCATCCTCAAAATTTTAAATTTATCTTAGTAATCAAAGGTTGGATATTTGAAAGTAATTTTGTTGTAAACCCACATCATAAAATGGGTTAATAAACTTTTCTCTTAAAAAGAGGGAAAGTGAAATATAAATTTCATCACATAATGAGGTTTCAAAATAGGATAAAATTGGTGGTAGGTAAGTATTTGGACATTGAAGGAAAGAGAAATTCTCAAATAATGATATAGATTGACAAAGATCTCCGATCATAAGAAAGTGAATGATCAAGAGAAAGTTAACAACCACAAAACCATCCAAGTCATGAGATGTATGGGTTTATCCAAAAGGGTGGTTGATATCTTCTTCATATGCATTGGGTATTCATGATTTTTAGTTAATTTTATGGATAAAAGTTAATAATTATTTAAATTATTTTGGGGGATGAGACAAGGGACCCCCTCTCCCCTAGTGTTTTCATTATGGTACAAGACGCCTTTAGTAGATACCTCAATAAATGTATTAGTGATGGTTGTGTTCAGGAATTTTGTTGAAATAAGAACTTCCCTAGCATTAATCATATCTTATTTGTGGATTAACTTTTTCTTTTTATCAATGGAAGTAACCAGAAAATTCAGTATATTAACCAAATTCATAATTTATATTGTAAATGGAACAATCAGATTATAAATCATGGGAAGAGTGGTGTTTATATCTTAAGGATTTTTTCAAGTGAAATGGGTAAGAAGATTAAATAATGGTTGGGGTTCACTAAGATACAATTACACATGGATTATTTATGGGGCTCGATCTCCTCAGTTACGGTTCAAATTCAATATTTTGATGGCATTGTGGAAAATATATAATATCATATACTTAATTGGAAGAAACTATTCCTATCCTTTGGGGGAAAATTACCCTGGTTAACAGTGTGTTAACCTGTATCCCCATGCATTTCTTTTTGTCAACTATTTCTCTAATACGGTTCTTTATAATATTGAAAATATAATGTCCAGCTTTATCTAGGATACACAAGCGGAGGGTAAACACCATTGGGCCTCATGGCACAGAATTGACCATGATGTTGAGGAGGGTGGCATCAAACTCAGTAGTGTTTCGGACACCATGTCTTACCTGTAGGTGAATCTAGCTTGGAATGTTATGGAAGGGAGTCCTTTATCGCAAGGTTATCCATAAAAAAATATGGGACTCAGTTTTACATTGCAGGTGTAGGATGATCCAATATTTTGGATTCTACTCGCCGACACATCCTTACTTTACAACAACATTCGAGATGGATTGTTGGGGAGGGATTAATCTACTTTTGGAATGATAATTGTTTTGGAAATACCATTGGTTTTTCGTTATTCCCAATACTAGATTTAACTTTCTTATGGGACACCTCTTTTCCCTCCTTCACCCAAGCTATTCTTAACCCTCAATAATAGGAATTGTTATAAAGCCTTAGAATCACCAATGAACTAGACTGATTGGTGTTCATGGGTTCCTAATAGGTGATTTCTCATCAAATGCTTATCATGGTGTTTTACAAGAAAATGATGGTAATGATACTTGGGATGGTATTTTGTGGTGTAGCAAAAAATTTTCAAACTTAACTTCCCCATCTGGTGTATTTGTAAATGCACTTCCCATGGAAGAAGGGGTATGTGGTAAAATGATTGATATTGTCTCCAAATATTCATGATTTAATTTCCATAAGGAGGAGACGACTTACCACCTATTCTTTAAAAGTCAATGGGTATCCTATATATGGCATGATTTTAGTGGCATTATAGGGTAGGATGTTTTGGGTATATAAGGGGATTCATTTCTTTACTCCTGGTTCAACAGATTGGCGAGAAACATGCATGAGCAGAAGGTGAGATCTTTTTTACTGGCATCATGTTGTTGGATCATATGGATCATGAATAACATGACCATATATGAGGGTTTTCATAGTTCACTTATGTCTATAATGTATAGGGTGAGGTCCTTGGTGATGGAGTTGGTGTCATTGCCAAATAGGGGGGTCTCTCCCCTTCCCTGTGAAGACTTATGGTTGGTAAGGGGTTAGATCTTTTGGTGTAAAGTGCATCACCTCAAGGAAAATGGGTGCACTGGAATCCTCTTGAATCAGGTCTTAAATTAAACATCAATGGAACTTTCATAAATGGTTTCTTGAGGTATGGGGGTATTTTCATGATTAGTAGGGATCTATTGTAATTGATTTCAATGTGTGGTTTGGCCAAGGAGACTCTCTTAGGGAAAAGTCCTCTACCATGCTCAAAGGATTGGGATTTTTTCTCTCTCATGGTTTCATGGTCAAATGGGTGGAAATAGATTCCTATATTCTCTTCATCTCAATCTGAGGTGTGTCCAATACTCCTTGGACTACTACTTATTTAATTACCAACTACATTAGCCTTCTTATTAATAACATTAGTCTTACACACACTTGGGGATAAGGTAATAAGGTTGTTGTCTTCCTGGCATCCTGGGATACCCCTTAAAAACCTTTTATTTTTTTTAGTAGTATAGGTTCCCTTCCCCCCAAGTGTTTTAACCTCGTACGGGCTTATACTTTGGGTTTGCATTATTTTAGACCTTTGTGACTTGTTTCAGGTTTCAGTTTACTTTTATCCTATTCAATAAAATTATCAATGTTGGATAGATGGATGGAAATGGGAATTTTTTTGTTTAAATATCCTTTTATTGGAGTTGAATAATTCCTTTACCATATATATTAATAGAATAAGGAAATATACTTACTCAATGAGTATAATTTCTTCCTTTTATAAATTTCCACTACAATCTCATATTTTTCTCCAAATAATAAGAATTCATGATGATTTTTTTCATTCCTAAAGCACTAAAATAAACTTTTAAAGGACCACATAACCATAAAATGGATAATAAATTCATTCTACTTATATTTTGACATTGACTAAAAAAATGGTTAGCACATGGTAAGATAATTCTTAGAATGAATAAACCTTCATATGATGAAATAATACATTAATCTCCAAAATTCAATATTAATACCCAATGTTAAAACTAAATAATTATATAAATAAATAAACCTATATCCAAAATAAACTCTATAAAATCAATTTTAAAGGTTTTTTAACCTCAGAGGTTATCTCATACCTTTCATCTTATAAGAAAACAAATATGGCGATCTTTTTTTGAAATAACATTAATCCCTTAGTCACCAAATTACCTTTCAATCCCATGGTTATCTATATGATAAAACTTGTGTTCCCATAATTACCTCAATATCCAAGATCGTATAAACACTAATTTTTTTCAATTTTATAAAAATTATTTCCATAAAATGCAAATTCATACTTCACATTAAACCAAATCTTTATATATAATTCAACCTAATAAAATGTCTCCTAAAATTTCATTAATCACTTTAATGTATAATCATTTAAAACCTAAAATGGGTGTCTATGATGTTGAACTTATGATCACTCTTAATCTTATAGACCTAATTTGGTATCCATAAATCTTAAGATAACCTCATATTAAAACATCCCAATCTCCAAAGTTATCTCAACATTTCCTCTCATACCAACTATAACAACCCCAAACCCGCACTCCCATACCCAGTGTTGAAATCATAAAAATTACATTTCTAGCCTGATAACAATAAACGTGACCCAATTTTTTTCATAAAAATCATATAATATCAAAAGGAAAAATTGGATCACTTATGTTTCCAAAGAAATTTTAGGTTTGGAGTTTAAGAGAATTAGGAAAAACTCTTAATAACTTGGATTAATAAACAACTAGTTCATAAATATGAACATCATATCCCACTATACCTAGATTTTCATATTCCATATTAATTCTTCTACATGTCCTACAAATTCATCATATTGGAAACCATTATATACACAAATCATTTAATCATCATTCTTTATAACCTGGGGAAAAGGAAACCTAAGAAGGGTGATATCAAATTCTCAGTAAGGGTAAACATAAGCATTGATAATTGGATGTCATCAGTGAGCATAAGAAGAGAATAAGGGTATGATGATATAATCAAAGTGCTTGAGTATATCATAATAATATTAATACCCATCAATACTTAGATCATAAAACATGAAAAAATGGTATAAGTCTTTAACAAAGGAAATATTCATTAGAATAAATAATCATAAGCCATGTGATATCAATATTGATCATAAGAAACTTTATAAACCCATAAAAAGCATATATAAAACTTATTGTTATTTTTGAAAATTATATTTTTCACGAACGAGCCCAGGTACCCTGGTAACCCGATAACTGAGCCAGACCTGACATAACCCTAAGGGCGTTCCCGATCCCCACGGGCTGGAAACTAGCACCTGGCATCATACAACATATAAGTGGGAATGATTTTTCCATAATAATGCAAAATCAAAAGAAAAAAGATAGTTTTCATATCAATAGAAAAACTACACTGAGAGTAAAAGTACCATAACACAAAGAGGCATAAAATACAAAGTACTATAACCTAAATTACCAAACTGAAAAATATCGCCAAGGTCCCTAAGGACAAAACTCACCACATGCAAATCTCAACAGCTAGATCCACCTCCTAGAGATCCATTCCCTTTGCTCGAGCATGGAAGGAGAAAGTCTACAAACACCCAAAGGAAAAAGTATGGTGTGAGCCTAAGACCAATAAAATACCACCTAAGATTCCATAATAGATTCCAAATATAGATTATCCGAACAATAGATTTCAATTTTCAAAATAAACAGGTTTGGAAATTCAAAAGCATATTTAAACAAAACATGTTAAACAGTTTCAATATGATGGAAAAATTCATTTAAAGCACATGATTTACTTTACAAGAGATGGAAAAATATCTAAAATAATGGATTAAGTAAATAATTTATATAAAACAGTTTATATAAATTTAGCAGGCATGTAAATTAGTTCCAAAAAACATTATCATACATTTATATCTCAAATATAAATAAACAAGCGAGCAACATGGTCATCTGCCAAAAGGTACGATAATATTAAACAGGTATAGGATTTCACACTCTCTATGTGAACTTAGAGAAATATTTATACACACGTCCCTATGACATTGTCCAAAGAAGACTCATCAACAACTCGTTGGGGATGTGACCTGCTGCAAGTATGTTTTAGAATGTTGTTGTAGCATATAGTGTATCCAAATAACTCAATAACTACCTAAGGTCTACAAGTGATCTTACATGATGAGAGAACTATTTTAATACTACTTAATATATGATCAATCCCATTCTTCTATTTTCAAAATTTCTAATTTCTTTCCATTTAATACCAAAATAGGTTTTATTCAAAAACATTCCTTTTTTCACAAGATAAAACCACGAGGTTTATATCAAATCAATTTAAGCCATTTTCATGAGTTTGAAATCCATTCAAAACTAATTCCATCCTTTTCAAAATTAATTTCTACAATTAAGTTCAATAATTTAATAGAAAAGATTTCCATAAAATCCATAATTTAAATTAAACAATTTAAATCATTCAAATTCCATAAACCCACCCCAATTCAATGGAATTAGGGGTTTTCCAAATTTTTGTGCCAAAATTATTTCAAATCCTCCAATTCAATGGAATTGTTTTTTTATAAAAGAAATTGAAAGAAAGATTGTTAAATTGAATTCAGATCATCAATTGAAATAAATCAAGTAATTTTATGGTAATCAAATTGGAAAATCAGGATGGAAACACCTACCTCTTTTCCGAAGAGCAACACTCACAATGACACCCATCTATGAGAAAAAAGGTGTAGAAGACCTAAAGACTCTAACTAGTATCAAGATCAAACACCATAAGACATGGATCCAATAATCTCAATATGATCCATTGAAAACCCAAGAGGATAGGAAGAGAGAAACTTGAATAACGAGGGGGTACACTTACCCGGGAATCGCACCACAAGAAGAGTGAAGATCCCAAGCCATTTGGTTCAATCCAGAAGGAGTTGAGTCTCTCAAAAATGCACAAGAACTTCTCTAGGTCGAGAGCCACAAAGTCTGGAATGAAAAGTACCAAGAGATACATCCAAATGCATTACTTTAAGTTGGGTGTGGGCGGAGTCACGATGAGACCTTGGGGTCACGACATGTAGGCTACGCTGGATAAGCACATCGAAAACCCATCGCCTCAGGTTAAAAATTCAATATTTATCACCTACACGATGTTTACTTCAGGTATATGGTGTGTAACAACTCACGGCGTGACCGCCCCATTCGCGATCTGAAACCAGCTCCAAGTACACGACGTGTACTTCAGGTACACGACATTTAATTTAGGTACACGATGTGTACTTCAGGTACACGACATGTACTTTAGGTACACGATGTGTGCCTATCCTGAAACCTATAGAAAATCCCCGAAATGTTTTTAATGATTTTTGACCAAATGGGGACTTAGAAAAAGTGTAAAATTACCTGTTCAAGGTAAGATAATGTTACAACCTCCCTACCATAAAAACTTTCTGTCTCCAGAAAGCCTATGAAGAATCTTCCATGCCAAAGAGATCCACTGCTCTCTCATCATTGCCTCCCTCTCCCACATATCAAGAGAATAATAACCATGATTCCATAGCATATGAACCAAAGGTATCATCCTCCCATAAAGTACCTTGGTCTCAGAATCAACTATCCTAATTGGCTTCTCATTCAAAGATAAATTAGGCTTGATCTCAAGATCACTCTAGCTCAAAATGGGAGATGAATCAGATAGATACTTTATCAACTACGATACATGGAACACGTTATGTATTGATGTTAGTTGTGGTGGAACTGGAAAGTGGTATGAAACTTTCCCTACCTGGTCAACAACCTCAAAAGGTCCCACAAAGCGAGGTGCAAGCTTCCCTTGCTTCCCAAGACTTCGATGACCCAACCAGGGTGAAACTTTCAAGAACACCCAGTCACCAAATGAGAACTCCAATGGTATACGGTGTTAATCAGCATAAAACTTATATTGTCTTTGTGCTGTCAACATCATTTGATGAATTAGTTGAATCTTTGTTGTTGTCTCCGACACCAAGCTTGGTCCAACCAAAAAACTTTCACCAACCTCCGACCAAAAAAATAGATAATTAAAAGGTTGACCATAAAAGAAATCAAAAGGTGCCATTATGATCATAGACTGATAAATTTTGTTATAATAGAACTCAACCTATCCCAAGTGATCATCCCAATCCCTATCTAAGTCGAGAACACAGGCACAAATCATATTCTCAAGAATCTGTATAGCTCTTTTTGTCTGGCCATCCGACTGCAGATGATAGGTCGTGCTCAAACGAACCTGATATCCCAGTGCCTCCTGAAGGCCTCTCCAAAAGTGAGAAGTGAACCGGGGATCCCTATCAGAGACTATAGCATATGGAACTCCATGAAAACAAACAATCTCTTTCACATAGATATTTCCTAACTCCTCAACTTTGGTTGTATCACGAATGGGTATAAAGAGAGCCAACTTGGTCAGCATGTCGATCACAACCCATATTGCATTCCTCTTCCTCTGGGTACAAGGCAACCTAACCAAAAATTCCATAGAGATCTCATCCCATTTCCAAGTAGGAACTGGAAGTGGCTGAAGCAAACTCAAAGGTTTTTGGTGCTCGGCTTTCACCTGTAGGCACATAAAACAACGAGAGCCAAACTCGACAATGTCCCATCTCGTACCTGGCCATCAGAATTTTCGACTCGTGTCATAGAACATATTAGGGGTTCTCAGGTTCACAACCCACTGAGAATTATGGAAATACCTCATCACTACCTTTCTTTCCGTTAATGGTATAATGAAGCAGTTCTGATAGCATAGAACACCTTCTTTGGAGAATGACCACTGGGCAACTGTCTCCCCACCATAAAGGGATTCTATAATGCTATGAAACTCATTATCAACCTATTGATATTTAATAATCATCTTAATAAGATAATATGTCAACTACACACTGGCTAAAGAAACATCATCCCCTTACTCCCGAACTCTAATATGAAACTGTGCAGAGAGAGCCATCAAATTCCACTCTTTTGAAGATTCTTTCACTACCTAGGTTAGAAGTTTCCTACTAAAAGCATCAGGAAAAACATTCCCTTTACCCGGGGTATAGGTGATGTCAAAGTCGAAATACTGCAGGTACTCCACCTAGTGCCTTCGCTGAAGATTCAAATATTTTTGGGAGAAGATATAATTCAGGATTTTATGGTCTGAATAAAACATAAACCTTTCTCAAAAAAGGTAATGCCACTAAATTTTAAGTGCGTGCATCATAGATGAAAGTTCCAGGTTATGGGTAGGATAAATTTTTTCATGTGGCCTAAGCTGATGAGATCTATATGCTACTACATGATCACCCTGCATAAGAACACAACCCAAGATAGAACTTGATGCATCATAAAAGACCACAAAGCCCTAACAAGCTTCTAGAAGAGTTAAAACTAGCACAGTAGTCAAAAAATGTTTCATATCAACAAAAGAAATCTGAAATTTATCATCCCACACAAACTTCACCCCATTTTGAGTCATATCAGTCATCAGCAAATACAACTTCAAGAAGTCCTTCACGAACCTAAGGTAATATACAGCTAAGCCTAAGAAGCTCCAGATCTCAAAGACATTTAGTGGTTACTCCCATGTCATAACAACCTCCACCTTCTCAGGATCAACTGATACACCCTATTCAAACACCACATGTCCCAAGATTTTCATTTCCTGAATCCAGAAATCACACTTTGAAAGCTTGGCATAAAGGTTGTGATTTCATAACAGAATCCGAACTATTCTCATATGATGCTCATGATCCTCCTTAAACATGGATTAGACAAGAATTTCATCCATAAAGACTACCATAAAGGTATCCAGATACACATGGAAAATATTTTTCATTAAATACATGAAAAATTAAGGATCATTTGTAAAACCAAAGGGCATTAAAAGGTACTCAAAGTGCTCATACCTTCTCTGAAATGCAGTTTTCTAAATGTTAGTTTCTTTTATCCTCAACTAATGGTAACCAGATCGAAGGTTGTTCTTTGAAAACCACTTCACCCCTTTCATATGATCAAACATATCATCAATCTGTGACAATGAATATTTTTTCTTTATCATAACTCGATTGAGCTTTCGATAATCAACACATAAGTGAAGAGAACCACCGCTACCCAATGTGACACAATTGGATGAATAAAGACTTTCTCAAGAAGGTTTTACAACTGAGACTTAAACTCTTTCATCTTAGTTGGTTCTATGTGGTAAGATTTGATAGAGAACAATTGAGTGCCAGGAATTAAGTCAATAGAAAACTCAACCTCTCTCACCGGTGTTAGAACAGAGAAATCCTAAGGGAACATATCAGAAAACTCAAAGAAAATGGGAGGAATATCACCACCCATTGAAACTTTCTCCAAGTCAAAAGAAAACACTAATATCACTTTCCCCAACTCTAGATAATATGTTATTACTCTTCTCGACCTTATGTCCCATTCTCCTTAAAAAACAAGGGGCACACCATTGGGTGTAGTAAAGTAGACCCGTCAAAGATAAAAATCAATTTGGTCTTTGTTGGCAATGAGCCAATACATCCTGAATATGACATCAAGAAATTTCATATCAAGAACTAGAAAACTCCAATCTAGATCGAATTATGATAGAGCGAAGACATGGGTGGGACTACAGAAACCCTACTCTCTCTTCATACCAAGGGGTGTAGTGATGTCCATTGTACAAGATAGTTTCTCCATAGAAAGATTAAGCAGTTTAATAAAACGGGTTGAAATAAAAGAGTGATATGCATCAGTATCAAAAAGAGTAGTCACTAATGAAGAAGCAATGGTAATGGTACCTCTCACAGTCGCTGGACGCATTTCTGCTTCCTCTGGAGACTCTTCCACTGCGTGAAGAAGCTTCGTTCTGAATGATTTTGGTTGTAACCCTTTTGAATGTGAAGCATTTGATTTCCCCATAGTGTTAAGAGGAGCTAATGATCTTGTCTGACTACATGGGGTAGAGAAGTCATGGAAGAACATCTATAAGTGTCTAGAATGTCCGCAAGAGCTATAGTTCTTGGGTGCCTCAGTGAAAACCCTCTTAGAATGTCATAGGTTTATACACTAGTAGAAATTCAAAGAACTTCCTCCTGGAGCTATAGGAGGTCTAGAATAACTCTTCCATCAAGAAATTACATGAGGATCATCTCGCTTCTATTTTAATTTAAAGGAACCAATGCTGCCACTGGGAGAAAAAGAAAATCCTATCAACCTTGACTTACCAGCCAATTCCATCTCAACCATCATCACCTTATCCATCACATCATCATAAGTGGACAACTTCAGCAAGAAAACCTGAGAACAAATATCGGATTGAAGTCCCAAATCAAACCTTCAATCCTTAATCTTCTCATTAGATACAATCTCAGGAGAAAACTACACCAGCTCAAAAAAGTGATTTGAATACTCAGTCACGGTTTTTTCAAACTCCTCAAGCTTGAAAAACACCATATCCTTATCCAACACCATAAACTCTGGATAGAACTAATTTGTGATAAGAACCTTTAAGTATTTCCACTGCAAACCCTCATGTTTCCCTACCATCAATATAGTGTCCCACCATGTCTTAATAGGTCCCTTAATCATGAAGGTGACACACTTCACCCTGATAACTTCTGGTGTCTCCAAGAACTCAAAAATACGTAATATCTTGCCCAACCATTCCTCAGCATGTTGAGGATCGGTGAAGACTTTGAAGACTGGTGCTTCTGGCGAAGGAAATCTTGAGAAATATTATGATGAACATACCTATAAGGATCCAAAATTAGAGCCTTAGTGGGAACTAGAGGTGGTGCCTATCCCAGATCTTGTAATGTGCACACAATTATACCTCAACCAGATTCAGGTTGACAACAAGATTTTCTTGCTGAGGTTTAGCAGTAGACTTTTCTTGTATCTGATTCACACGTCTCCTCGGAGTCATGATGCTACACAATATCATCAGATAAAAGGAGAACAATATATTGACACTCAAACTGGGTAGAAAGATAAAATATTCTCAATAGATGGGAAAAAAGATTTTGATTTCAAACTATCCAAATATCTATAGGGAAAATACTAGAACTAATCCATAAGATGACTTTCCCTAACCACCCCTGGTGACTTAAGGTTCATTGCGGTGAGATCATTCTAGGAACTTAATCGCAAATACCTCTTAATTCCTGAAAAGATTTCAAAAATTCATACTAACTTCAAGAAAAATAAAGGTCAACAAACTACCTCTGATAAAAATTTGTCACGAACTAGCCCAAGTACCCTGGTAACCCGATAACTGATCCAGACCTAACATAACCCGAAGGGAATTATCGATCCCCATGGGCTGGTGACTAGCACCTAGAATCATACAACATATAGGCGGGAATGATTTTTCTACAAGAATACAGAATCCAAAGATAAAAGACAATATGCATATCAATAGAAAACTCCACTGGGAGTAAAAGTACCAAAAAACAAAGAGGCATAAAATACAAAGTACTACAAACCAAATTACAAAATAGGAAAACAACCCCAAGGTCCCTAAGGATACAACTCACCACATCCAAATCTCAATAGTTGGATCCACCTCCAAGAGATCCCTTCCCTTTGCTCGAGCTTGGAAGGAGAAAGTCTAAAAACACCCAAAGGAAAAAGTAGGGTGTGTGCCTAAGCCCAGTAGGATACCACCAAAGATTCCATAACATATGAAAAATATAGATTTAAAAAACAATATCTTTCAATTTTCAAAATAAATAGGTTTGGAAATTCAAAATCATATTTAATGAAAACATGATAAATAGTTTCGATGTGATGGAAAATTCATTTAAAGCACATGCTTTACTTAAGAGATGGAAAATTTTCTAAAACAATGGCTTAAGTAAAGAATTTATATAAAATAGTTTATATAAATTTATAAGGCATGTAAAGTAGTTTCAATAAACATTGGCATACATTTATACCTCAAATATAAATAAACAAGTGAGAAACATGGCCATCTGCCAAAAGGTACGATAGTATTAACCAGCTATAGGATTTCACACTCTCTATGTGAACTTGTCAAAATGTGTATACACAAGTCCCTATAACAATGGACAAAGGAGACTCGTCACTAACCTTTCGGGGATGTGACCCGCCACAAGTATGTTTTAGAATGTTGTAGTAGCGTAGAGTGTATCCAAATAACTCACGAACTACCTAAGGCTTGCATGCGCTCTTACATGATGGGTGAACTATTTTAAGACTTCTTAAAATATTATCAATCCCTTTCTTCCATTTTCAAACATTCCAATTTATTTCTATTTAAAATCAAAATAGGTTTTATTCAAAAACATGCCTTTTTTCACAAGATAAAACCACTGGGTTTCTATGAAATCATTTTAAGCAATTTTTATGAGTTTGAAATCCATTCAAATCTAATTCATTCCCTTTCAATATTAATTTACAAAATTAAATTAAAAAATTTAATTGAAAAAATTTCTATCAAATCCATAATTTAAATTAAATAATTTAAATCATCCAATTTCCATAAACCCAACCCAATTCAATGGAATTTAGGTTTTTCCGAATTCCTGTGCCAAAATTCTTTCAAATCCTCCAATTCATCAGAAATGGTTTTTTATCAAAGAAATTGAAATCAAGATTAGGAAATTGATTTTAAATCATCAATTGAAATAAATCAAGTAATTCAATGGTAATAAATTTGAAAAATTGGGACAGAACCACCTACATCTTTTCCGAAGAACAACACTCACAACGACACCCGTCAATGAGAAAGAATGTGTAGAAGACCTCAAAACTCTACCTAGTAGCAAGATCCAACACCACAATACATGGATCCATCAATCCCAAGATTATCCATTGAAAACACAAGAGGATAGGAAGAGAGAAACTTGAATAATGAGGGGGAACACTTACCTAGGAATCGCACCACAAGAAGAATGAAGATCCCAAGTTGTTTGGTTTGATCTTGAAGGGGTTTAGTCTCTCAAAAAACGCAAAAGAACTTCTCTAGGTTGAGAGACACAATGTTTGGAATGAAAAAGACTGATTGAAACAGCCAAACACGTGACTTTAAGCTAGGGGCAGGCTGAGTCACGACATGTACCTTGGGGTCACGACGTGTAGGCCACACTGGATAAGTATGTCAAAAACCCATCGCCTCAAGTTAAAAATTTGATATTTATCACCTAAATGACTTCTACTTTAGGTACATGGTGTGTACCAACTCACGGCATGACCACCCCATTCACAAACTGAAACTAGATCCAAGTACACGACGTGTACTTTAGGTATACGACATGTGTCTGTCTTGAAACCTACAGAAAATCACATAAAACTGTTTTTAAGGATTTTTGACCGAACGGGGACTTAAAAAATGTGTAAAATTACCTGTTCAAGGTAAATAAATATTACAATATTCTAATAAATTCTTATAAATGGAATAACCAATATGGACGAATTCTATCTTTGAGTACCTAATTCATTAGATGGCTATAATGGATCCATCCATCCTTGGTTTATCCTAGGACTATAAATCATTGGTTAATAACATAACCACCTATCCTTGGTTTATAACAGAATCACCCGTCCTTTGTTTATAACGAAACCACTGATCATTATAAAAAATTTCAATGAACCATATCATGAATATATTATATGGATCATTCATTTCATTATAAACTCATTGAAATAACCTTTTTTCTTTTTAGAACTTGATTAACCCATGGAAAAGAAATGGGTTCCATAACAATATCTTTGAAACATGATTAACCCATAGAAATGAAATGGGTTAAATAACAGTCACTTTGAAACATGATTAACCCATAAAAAAGAAACGAGTTTAATAAAAATCTCTTTGAAACAATATTAACCCATATAAAACAAATGGGTTACATAACAATCTCTTTGAAACATTATTAACCCATAGAAAAGAAACGGGTTCCATGAAAATCTCTTTGAAATAATCATAATCCATACACGGGAAAAATGAGAATAGAATTGTTACAAAATATCTTGATTTTTTAATAATTAACAACAAGAGTTGTTGATGATGATGAATTTAAATACTATTAAAATATCATTAAAACATTTTTTAGGAAAATAACCATTTGATTTTGAAAATCACTTTTTAAAACTAAAAATTCACAAAATATTGTGAAAAAACTTTTTACTTGGAAACATATAAAGGAAGGTTCAAATAAAAGAATGGTAATGATGGAGATAAAATTCGTTCATGTTGTAAATGTTAAAAATAAATATTCTTTTCAAAAAATTTTGTAAAAGGGTTTCAAAAGTGACACAATTGAAAAAAATTGGAAAATTTCCTTTTAAAACCTTTTAAAATAAGGTAAAAGATAATGTAAAATGGATTTTGTAAATCAATTATTTTTAGAAAAGAAATTTTTTGAAAACATTTCATAATTTTTTTTAGAAAACATGGATATGGAAAAGAAAGATACTAATCTAAATTGAAATACAAGATCAGTATCACTTATAATTGACTTTTTTGATGTTTCTTTAATCAATAAGTTAGGAAATAGAAACTAAACATGTGAATCACATTTATAAATAGGGGATAATAAAATTTATGCGGTTCAATAAAATAATATCACATTATTTCCTCCAAAATAACCTTGAATATAAACAATCCCAAAAGAAAAGAGATTGTAACATAAAGCCTTTTCCACTTTGTAAAATCTTCTTTCATAAGCCCCATGAAATGAATAAAATCAAATGACACATTAAATATTATAAAAATAATGATTTTCCTAATATAAAATTTCTAATGTAATTATATACACCTCACAAATGAATATATGCACATATCATACACATATTTATCAAAGAAAGAAAATTTGAGACAAATAACCCTTAGAAAAATCATAACATTGAATTTGATAATTAATAAATGAATAAATTATTTATATCAAATTTAAACACACATAAAAAAATTGGAAATGAAACATAATATAATCAAAATTAATGACACACATAATCATATAATATCAAATACAATAAATAACTATTATAACATAATGAAAATAAATTGAGTTATTAAATTCTTTACCTCTTGAAACTTTCAAGTCATATCCCCTTGGATGAAATAATTAAAATTGAAACTTAAAATACCATGATATATGTTGGATTAATGATATGTAAAATAGTAATTATATATACTAAAAAATATAAATATGTTTTGAATATAGCATATGTCTCATAGAAGTAAAAGAGAGATAAGAAAACCCCATATATAGAGTCCAAAATTTCCATGAATGTCCTTTAAATCATGTATAATAAGTTTATATCAGTTATTTTATTTATTAATAACCTTTTATATTTTATATTACATATAATTAAATCATTTTTTTAGTTTTTTAATTACATATTTGAATACTTAATCAGTTAATTCCACATCGGGTGTTTTGAGGATGTTCAGTTCATTGTTTCAAAACAGCTTTGGAATTTTGATTGTGATAAAAGAGGAAATTACTTCAATATATCCATAATAATAAAAATTAAATAATTATAACATTTATACATAAATTATAATTTTAAAAACCAATCATGAAATATGGTTATAAAAAATGAACTATGTTATGATCATGGTGATGGTAGGTCGTATGTATATATGAGTAACATTTCCATTTTTCAATGATCATTATGGAATGAAGTTATGTATTATTTTATCTTTAAATAATGATAATAATGTCATAAATAACATATTATTTCTTTAAATATACTTATATATATAATTCTTGTGATGTGGTGATGAAAAAGGAATCACATATCTTCGTGGAGGTGGTAGTCCGCACAAACATGAATGATGTTACCATTTTCTTAGCATAAGAAAAAAATGATATATTATATTTTCAGAATGATTAATATGTAATGAGTTTCATTATTATTCCATGTATTTCATATTTATTCATTAACTGTATATATATTACCTTCCATGTAAAGTGTTAGTGAAAAAAAAATCACATCCCTTTGTGAAGCGGTAGTTCATCGTACACATGAGCGACATTATCGTATCTCCCACGGAATGGAAATTAAAAAAGGTATATGTGGTATAATTAAAAAAAGTATAAATATGTTAGAAATATAATATATATATATATACTTTAAATACATCATTAAAACTGGCCGTGAGAGGTGATGATGGAAAATAAATGACATCGGTTCAGGCGGTAGTCCATCATACACATGAATGCTGATTTTGTATACCATTTGATGGAAGAGATGATGGATTTAGGTAATTACATAAATATAACAAAATATCAGTATATATTAGATATCGGTGTTATACTATGACCATATTTTAAAATTATTTTAATGATATGGAAGAATAAATAATACAAAAAATGTATAGTTAGGAATTTTACCTCTTCTCGAACCACCTCTTTAGGATTATACCTAAAGTTTTCCTAGAATGGATTTTTGGACAAAAAAATGATTATAGTATGAGTTTATTTAAGTTTTTAAGTCATTTGGTTAGGTATTTTCTGAATCAAAATGGTTTTAAGGTGTGAATAAGAGAGGATAGAGGTGGCCTTTTATAAGTGAGGTGAGTAGAACACTTGAAATTTTTGAAAAGAAAAAGGTTTTCCCATGTTTTTCACATAAACAAAGTTTAAAAAATTGATAGTTCACAATTATTAGACATTAAAAGGTATAAATAAGACCATAAAATAGTTTTTATACAATTTTTTAGGTCATTTTGACCCTTTTTTTAGTTTAACCCCTGGTAAACACATTTTTACCTTAACCACAATAATTTATTTTTACTGTTTTAACTATTAATTATGGTAAAAAAATTAAGTTAAAATTATTAGATAATATAAATTATTTGAATTCCAAATATCTAATCCATTTTACCAAATTAAATTCATATAATTGGAAAATTTTAGTTTAAAATTAAACCCGTAGATGTGGTGAAAAAAAAAAGATTTTCAAGAAGTGTATTTTTCAAAGAAAAATGACTGACTGGAAATTAAATTCTTTATTTGAAAAACACTTTAAAGGAAAAAGTGAGAAACCGCACAAGAACCACATACGAGACAACCTGTCCAAGGGGATCCACCATTTCAGACACGAGTCAAAACAGACCCATAGATAAATTTTATGTTTGAGTGAGAATCGCAAGTTAAACCCAAAAATCATCCTCAAACATACCTTCGGAATCATCATGTTCCCTCTCAGAATCAAGAGCTGACTCAGACACGAGACCAGATTGGCGGCTGATGGAGCGAGTGCGCATCCTACCCAACCTACCTCCCACCTCCTGTCTGCCAATGACCAGTGAGGAAACACCCAAGATGAAGAGTTCCCTTGACCTCCCCCATATTTTTGGCCTTCTTTTTGGTTGATTGACATTCCAAAGGATATCAAACTTGTTATGGATGGCCACTGGGGCATCCAATCTAGCTTGAATCCCCACGCCACAAATCCGCCCATCATTAGGCAAGCGTGTCATAGAGACAGCCTTCACTTGTTCCCCAACCGAACCCACAACAACAATGAAACTCCCTTTGGCTCCATCGACTATTAGGATACTCTGCAATGTTGGGCCATCCCTTCTCCCATCAGAAGAAGCCATCTCACTACGAACAACATTCGTATAAGAAGGACTGACACTTCCAGAAACCACATCAGTGATGCCCTTACCTTTGTTGTCTCCCCCTGACTCAATCAACTTCAGCACAAAGGGAGGTTAATGAGTATCATAACCTAGTAGGCCAAAAGTATATGAGGAGGGTTTTCCAGGGCTTGAAGTGGAAGCCCGTTGGACGCTCGAAGGGAAGTGATGACCACCCGATGGAGATCTTGGACTCATCCCGGCCCCAAAATGAGGCATTCCAACAGAAACCTGAGGGACTGTGGGGGCAAGGGTATCATTAGGATGATTCACCGATCCTTTGTGACCTTGCCTCCCATGTCAAGAATAGAAAGAGGCCCAGTGGCCTTGTCGACAACAAAGCAAACAAAAACCAAAAGTTTCCTCATAATGAATGTGTTGCCAAAAACCAAGCGAACCTTCCACCTGGAGAGAAAGAAGATTAGGGAGATCCACCGATAGGTCCATCTCAACACAAAGGTGAGCAAATCCAATTTTCTTCATGCAAAGAGTATCATCGTCAATTCGGAGAAAATAACTGATCCTGTCACTGATGCCTTTGAGGACGGATGAGTTTTGAAAGGGGAGTGGAAGGCGAGGAAGTCGAATTAAATTAATATTTATTGATATAAAATATATAAATTTCATTTAAATCATTCTTAATTATAGGTTTTTTAATTAATTAAAAAGGATAAACATTATTCACTTTAAAAAGGTTTTTAGACAAATCCTGTTTTTAAACCCAAGGACAAACTTATACTAAAATCCAATATGAAGTTGATTCAAAATAAATTAAGTGGACTAAATATAACTAAATAATAATTATGTTAGTTTAAATTATTTTAAAAACATAATGGTAATTTTAAATTTCTTAATTTAATGAAAATAAATGACATTTTTAGAAAAATCGGTATTTTTCACTATTCACATAAAAATCATTATTTTTTGAAAAATCCCAAAATTTCACCAAAAGTAAAATTTGATATTATTATTTAAAAAATTAAGTTTATTTTATTAATTAAATTTTATAAAATTTTAAAAAATTAATTATAATATTTTTTTTGGGAAAAGATTTTAAAATCATTTTTGAAGAAAACTTATTTTTGAAGAATAAGATTACTTTACTAAGAATTGATAAATTATTTAATAAACATTTATAAATAATTTTTATTGAGTGGAAATATATATATATTTCATAATGTATTTAATAATATTCATACCCACCAAGTTAATGGCTAGGTTATAACAATTATATAGTTTGTGGTTTGTTTAAGCTCAGTGTTGCGTGTAAAATAAGCTATCAAACATAGTTTTATTTTATAAAATATATGGGTGTTACATACACTATATAATAAAATTACTTGGTATTATTGGATTCATTTTAATGACCTCAACCTACATTAACTAAAATAGGTATGTTCAGGGTTCGTGGAAACTTGGTTAGCACATTATGACCTTACATGGGTGAATATAATATGGTTCATATTTATTATTCATTATATGAATTCACTTATTATGTGTGATTTGTTTTAATGTCTCATTGGTAGTGTTCTACTAAGTTTTTTACTTGCATCTTGTATATGAACCTTATTATATGTGAAAACATCATTGATTGAGATGTAAGTTAGGGGGATACCCCTAAGACAAGTGTATGATCTAGGATGGATTTACAAAGAGATAAAGGTGGTTCCATGACTTTTTCTTAGGCCTATGGTAGTTATACCTTATATTTTTATTATTATTTTATATTGTTATCCAAAATATGATTAACTCTCAATGGTGATCTCTTTTTAAACTATTAATATATGATCATGACATGGGTTATCATGTTATTAATAAATTGTGATGTTATTCATATTTTTAGAATTTATCTTTTATTACATATTATGTTTTGGGATGGTTTATTTTGTTATGTAACTTATTATTTGATGGGAATGATATTGAGAGTATAGTCTTTCCATTTTATGGAATAAACCACCGCTATTAGTTAGAAACATTTGGATTATATGGAGGTGCGCTTGAGATCAAATGGCACTCTAGATTGTCTAGGAAACCCTATCCAAGGAATTATAAAATGGAATTAGATCACCATTGATTTCTTTTCTTATGATTTTGGGGATTTTTATAATCGAGAGAGGTTGGTAAAAATTTGTGGTGAAATTTATGATTATTTCTAGATAACATATGTCTTATGTACACGCAAGTTACAAGGGATTTAAGTTTGTTTTTATTAGTTGTGATAGTTTAATGATTTTATTCAAAAATGATTATTTGAATTAAGGCTTATCTATTTATTCTTATCCTGGGGTGGAAAGAGGGTATGATTACATGTATCGTATTTGGAACATAGGTTCACATGATATGAGCATTCTTCTATATGGTATAATTATAATTTTTTAAAAAATAAAAGGTTTTAATTAAATAAATACAAATATGGATTTATTTTATGTTTCTCAAAACAAATTATTAGTGTCATGATAACTAATTAAAACTTTATAATGATGGATTTATCTATGTTTACACCTTTGTCATAACTTTTGTATGAGTGCATTCATATCATGTGGGTGTGAAACCTGGGTAGAGGTAAGGATTTGATTCTTTCGTGAGGTTGATAACTAAAGAAATAATATTTTTTTTTGTGAGAAAATGGATGAAATTTAAGGGACGTGTGATCAGTGGGTTGGGTGGTTAGACCTCTATTATGATGTGGTGTGATGGTAACCCTAGTATGAGTGGGATTGACATGAGATTCCTTGTGTAATTATAACCCTTGAGAGGAAAGATCAAGGAATATGGTGAGCCTTAAGTGTGTATGAGAATAGAAGCACAAGATATTATTTGTGGGGTGTGTATGTTTGTAGTATGTTGAATTGGTGGGGTACTTAACCCTGTTTATTAGGGTTGAGAGCCTAAGAATGGTAGTATAGAACTAATGAGAGGATAATATTTGTAGGGTATAAGGATATTGTAGGATTTTATACTTCCTAGTGTGTGAGACTCTTGGATTTGGAGTCGGTATAGTCTAGTTGGTTCTCACTTAACATGGGGGTGAGTGAGGGTGGTTCATATAGCCTATGGATGATGAGGATAATTATGGGTTATTTTAAGTTTTTGGTTTGTGTATTCTCCCTTTCCAAATAGTAGTGGGAGATAGTTGTTGAGTTATTATGTTTTTTATATAGAGTAGTGTGATGTTCCTAGGCCATGTAGTAGTGAATTCGGTGAATTTAATTCACATATGACTAGTATAAAAACCATTTTAAAATAATCCTTTTTAACATTTGTTATTTATAACCAACATTATAATTTTTTAAGTCAGTTATTATTTAACTAAGGTAAAAAAAATAATGTGGTAGTTTTTTATATCAGTTATTCAATAATTAATGAATAAAATATGCCTCTAACATTGGTTATTAAATAACTACCCTAAAAGGCATATTTTCAATGTTAGTTATTTAAATAACCAATATTTAAAATCTTTAAAAAAAATAAGTTCTTGAGCGGGATAATTTATTTCATTTCACTCAATCGATCTCTCTAAACTTTTTTTCAAGAATTAATACTTAACCTGTCGTACTACAATCTTCATGGTCATTGCCTCTATTTCCACCACTACCATTAGCTTCTACCTCCCCACTTACACCATGGTTGGCCTATACTGAGCATGGTGTTGCATTTGTTGTCAATAAGTTGTCAATGAGAAGTCAATATGTGAATGAAAGGTATTGATGAAGAAGTTGGTGAAGCCTTGGAGAATTGTTGTTGATTCAAATCATTGAATGCTACACTAGATCAATTATCCAAGAGGATATAAATCTGACGATTGCAGAATTGATCCTAAGTTCCAAGACATGTGTCACTGGAAGACACTTTGTTACAACATTCGAAGAAGTCCATGCAATAGTCAATTGCATGAGCAAATAAGTAAAGATCCATCCCTAGTCCTAATTGGATGAAGTGTTGAAGATCCATCCATTGAATCTAAATGGATGAAGTTTAAATATTAGATGATTGTTTTAGATAGTCCTAAAAATCCAAGACATGTGTTAATGGATAACACATACCTCACAATAATTCGAAGCCATGCATTATGTTTTAATGCACGAGGCATGAAGAAATTATCCATGCATCATCCATGGGTGGATTAAAAGAATATTGAAGATATTTGTGATTCTAATTCCAAAAAGAATAAAAAGAAAAAGAGAAGAAGAATAGTGGTTTTGAATTCTAAAGATAATTAAGAAGGTGTCCATGCATTATTATTGTATTGTACACTTTGTTTTGAACCAAGTATATATGGCATTACTTTATAAATAAGGGACCAACCATGGAGACTAGCCGAGGACCTCACCTCAAGCACATGCGGGACCCAAGGGGTAAACCACGCCGGAGGGAAGCCGTTAAGGCTATCCCCACATGAGGCAGGGTGTGTGCGCCATGTATAAGCCTACAGGTGTGCACACGGTGGTGAACCCGTGTAGTGCATGCATAGTGGGCACCAGTAGCACACTTGAAGGAGGCAGAGTGGGCGCTAAGAGCACACTTGCATAACACCGATGCAGGGTGACACCAAGAGAGAGGGGAGGAGAATTCTGAGCCGTAGCCACCACAAATTGATATTTAAACCACAAAAATTCCTTAGCATGTTTCGATGTGGGATGAATTTTTAAAAACATGAATTCAATCCTCTCGGTTCATCTATTCTCGCGACCAATCTCAACCGCAAAATCCATCCCGCATCTCACGATCTAATCAGGGTTGTCCATGATTGATCCAATGGTCATGGCATCATCTTTAACCTCTGACCGCATCGAGAGCCCCCTTGACGCCACTACTCACCATCTCCACTTCCAATCCACCAAGATCGAGCTCTCGACCACCATTGAATCTCAAATTTTGTGCATGAGAATCATTTGGAAGTAACGAACCCATGCATGCAATTTCATTTTGCATGCATGCAACGGAACATGAAGAAACCGCATAGGACAAGATCAAATGAAGTTGCTGAGGCCATGTCATTCGAGGTTTGGGAAGAGGTTTTTCATGCATTCATGAACGTAAGGTTTTCATGTGAAATGTGGAACCCAGATTGAAGATAAAGAAACTAAGATACGCGGCGTATCTCATATCTGTATTTGAAATATTCAAACTGAATATCAAATGTATTAAAATATTTGAATACCATATAATCTCACGTGGATTTGAACGTGCAAGTGATCCAAACCTCGCCTATAAATAGAGGATCACCAAGATGAGGTTTTTTGTTGAAAACATTGAAAGAAATCTCCTTTTTCTCTGATAAAAAGATCATTGCATGAAGGAGTTCCGTATAGCCTTGCTACGCGAGGAAATTTTACGTGCATCCCTACTACGTGAAGAAGAAGAACCGTATAACTTCGATAGGTGCTACACACTCTCGAAGTTGTATTGTGAATAAAAACTTCACCCCTGTGTGAGGAGACACGCGAGCACACGATATGTTCTTTTAAACCCTCATTGTGTCTTTTTGAGGAGAATCCCATGTGTACACAATTGGTTCACTTTCACCCTTGTTGAACTCCATGAAGACATAACCCATGAACCTTCCTGGTTATGTGAAGGAGAATCTCGCGCACCCGAAGCATGAAGGAGGAGAATCTTGTGCCCTCCAGTTTTCATGAAGAATAAGAACACCCACCTATTTTCATCTTTAATAAACATTTTTTGAAGGGGTTCATTTTTTGAAGAAGGAGTCATGTTTGTGCATGGTTTGTGTGAGATACATCAAGATTGAAGAACAAAGACCCAAGTGCAGAACATACCCATTCGGGTTTTACGTGAAGCCTTTTGAGAAGAGTAACCCACACACACCCATATACCCATTCAGATTGTGTGGGCTAAAAGGAGAAGGGATTGTGTGTGAAAAGAAAAGTGAATAATTCATGAATGATACACATTCAAATCATCTGCATTAGTTGAGACACCCAAGTGTCCAAGAATAAGGTGAACCGTGGGTATCACTCATTTGGGCTTGAAGAAGACCGACACATAAACACACAAAATTGAATGAATTAAATAAGACATTGTGTGTGTGTTAATACCCAAAAGAATAAGAGAAAGAGAAAAAATATAAATAGAAGAGATTATTTGTGTGCTCAAAGTGTTTTAACCATAGAGGTTTTCATAAAAGGAAAAAACAAAAGGTAGAGTGCATGCATGAATTCATTCACATGCACACGTAAAGAAAGAATCAAAAGTGTGTGTGCATATTGAGAAAGAAGAATCCAAGAAGATAGTGCATGTGAAAAAGATTGAGACACATGCATGAAATAATGCATGAACACATGCATGTGTGAAAGGAACTGAGATATCCAAAAACAAGAAGTTTGGATGCTATGAAATCCATGCATGAAGTGAATGAGAATTGAGACTGAAGCCAGACTGAATTAAAGAAGAACTTATATCTGAGTAAACAGTAATTGAGAGTCCAAGAAGTCAGATTGAGCTGATATTGTCAAGAATCACTCTTGCATTCTTGAAGAGGTTGTTTTCACCACTTGCACACAAATTAGTGAGGCCAGGTCTTCATAAGAAGAAGAAGAAATTTCCTGAGCATTTTTTAGACTTAGAACTGATCAGAAAAAGTGATCAGAGTTACTGAGCAAGGCCAACAGATCTTACCAATGGTTGTTAAAGATTATTTAAGAGATGAATAGGCAAGTTTAATTCAGAAGGCCTATGTGGAGAGAGTAGAAGATCATCTATAGTGAATCAAGAAAGAACTCAAAGACAGAAGCTACTCATGTGACTCGAGAGCTAGAAGAACCCTATAATATTTAGGGAGAAGAAGAAGTTTTCAGTGGGACTCTGAAGCAGGCCAGTGGGACTCTGGTAACACTGTGGGAAGTAGTATAAAGAACCTCCTATGGGACTAAAGAGATATACAGTGGAACTCTATATTGACCATTGTAATTACCAACCGAATTATAGTGGAGAATCTGTGTTGGGGAAAATAACCAACACAACAAGGAGTAGGTCTTTGAACTGAACCTTGTAAATCCTTGTGTTCAGTGCCTTTACATTTACAACATCATTCGAGGTAAGGCTGAGAGACATAAGAAGAGTGGATTGAGGCTTTAACCATCCATAGAGGTTTAATTTAAGAGAATCAATTAGTAAAAATATTTAAAGGGATCATTGATTCACACCTCCCCATCTCAGTGATTCACACTGATCTAGGAACTTCAATTGGTATCATAGGGAAGGTCACATCTAAAAGATCAAAGGGAGTCTTTATGAAGTGTATATTTGAGGAAATGAGTGAAAAACCTCAAATGGAGATATCTTACAAGACTCAAAAAAACATAAAGAAGAAACATGCAAGGAATATGAAGAATAATCTTACTGCTAATGGAGAGACACATTCTACTAAAGGTAATATGAAATGTACATCATATGATAATTCTTTTTATTATTATTATTATTCTTTTGATGAATCTTGTTCAAGATGTGATAATGATATATCAATCAGTGGTCTTCATACTATACTCAAATATCATATAAATACATTCCCTAGATAAGTGGCAAGACACATTGCTGCAAACATTAGTTCTCTTAAAGATGAAAAATTACAGCTGGAAGAAGAAGCTAGTGCCATGGAAGAGGCATTGGATTAAAGGGTTAGTCTATCCAACAATCTCACAAAACTTGTGAAGGCAAAGAAAGAAACAATTTCTCTTGCAATGAAAGATATGATGAAGTCACTAAAAAATTACAGGGAAGTATTTCTGAGAAATAATTATTTGAAATGGTATTTGTAGAAGATTTCCATGAATTTGAAAAGTTGCACAAAGTATTTATGGTTGTCAAATATGATCAACTTTAAGATAGAGATAACAAGGTAAAGGATCTTGAAATCTCTTTGCAACAATTAAAAAACATGCATGAAGAACAAATGATAAAGTTGAAGGAGAATTGGGAAAGAAAGATGAGATTAGTTGAGTATGAGAATAACTCCCTCAATATAAAGTGTTTAGAGTTGGAGGTGAAATTGAATAATCAACAATCACTCCAAGCTTGAACTTCCCAAACAGCTAAAATAAGAGATGTTTCCACTCAAGTTTGAATTGAGGAATATGATTCCAAAAGGAACATCAGATTATCCTCTAATCTAATGGAAACATACTTCAAGAAGAATGTATACCATAGCCCAATTATTTCTATTTATACTAATTCAGTTTCATCTTCAAGTACAGGTTCAAATCCAAAACATGGGAAGATGTGTATTGATAAAAATGTCAATACATCAATCAAAAATTCAAGGGTGCATACTGAAATGATTAAGAATAGAAACTCCCAAAAGTATGCTCCAAAGAAAAAAAGACAATTCCAGAAACAAAAATTCACTAAATCTATCTAGACTGATACTATAAGTAAAATAAGTAGATTTGTTGGATATTTTTTGTGTTGTTAGAAGTTTGGGAATCAGGCCAATGATTTTAGGAATAATATGTCAGAATATAAAAATTTTGGAAGGCCTAAATACAGTGAAAGTAGATGTGAAGAAATGAAGCAACCTACAAAGAAAAGGCAGAAATCACAAATGAAGAATAATCTATCTATCAAGAACAAATTTGATTATCTGGAAGACTTCTATGATAATTGGAACAAAAGTGGTCACAATTATGATGAGTGATGGTTTATTCCTACCATGACTCAGTCATATGTTGATAAGAATCATAGACCACAACAAAGGGAAGAGAAATAAAAATAAGTTGAAAAGTATTCAATTGGAAATATACAATACAGTGAAGTCAAGAAAATGGTGAAAGAAATTATTCCCAAAAGGAAGTTTAATCCATATTCCAAGAATTTCATCTCAAAAAAGAAAAGATGCTTCTAATATGGAAATAAAGGTCATACCATGTATCACTGCAAATAATCCATGGAAATGAATGGAAACAATCTCAAATTGAAAGGAGAATCAATCCAGAAGAAGAAAGGATTAATTGAAGACATTCCTGAAGATAATTTCGATAAGTTTCCTAAGAAAGGTAACTTGAAAGCATTGAAGAATCTATGTGGAAGCTCCAAGATAGAAAAATCCAAGAAGGATTGTTTATTCATCTTGCCTAATCAATTGAAAATTACTAGAGAACTTCAAAGAGCTGAAGATGAAATACTAGCTAAATCCTAGGCAAAGGGAAAACAGATCATTCCACATGATGGAAAATTCGGATTTCATGAGAGGTTGTCAGCGCATGATAACCCAAGTGTCTCACCACTACTGTTTGGAAGGTTCAAGAAGTCTGAACATCATTCAGACAAATGTATAACTATTTTTCCAGTCCAAATGGAGATGTTGAAAATTGAAAAACATGCACCAATAGAAGCTACTTCACTACTAGAGGAAGAAAAGGAAAACAATCCACACAAGATAAAGGTGAAAGAAATTAAAGGGTCTATACTGAAAAAGAAATATCAAAATGTCAAATGTAAAGTAAATACTAGTATGAAGAGTACCAGACACTTTAAACATACAAGGAAATGAGTTCTTGGGTTGAGGGAAAATTGTCAACCCCAGTGCTTCTATTAAAAATCTCACAGGTGTTCCATCTTATTACCTTATATTTTTGTTTTATATGTATTATTACATTGTAGGTAATTGAATATGAAGTTCATTCTCAAAAGGATAATTTAATGAACAAAGTTGAAAAATCGAAGTTGGACTCATTATTCATGATTTGATACTTTCTAGAAGTATTCCACAATGGAAGATTATCGATATGAATATCTTGAAGATCATCTGATGATTATTTTCCACCAAGGTAAATAAAAAGGAGAACACCCCTTGAGGGGGAGAAAAATTAAGGAGATTATATCAAGGATTACTTCAAGAAAAACTATTGAAATTCATATCATCTCAAGAATATGAAACTAAGGTATTCCAAACACACTTTAATCTCTTGTTCTTAATTGTATGTATCATGTCAATTAAAGGGGAGTGCTTTATTGATGAAAAGATGGTATGAAAGGGGTAGAATTATCCTTTCAATTGAAATTTTTAATATTTTTGGTGAATTATGTGTAGGATTTATCATTTCATTGATAAAAATGACTATTTACAATCCCTTGGATAAGAGTTGATACATTCTGAGAATGATTTCACATGTATGGATGTTTATGGACAACATTGAAAACCCTGGTCATATATCTATTGTTTTCTACACTGGGTTATCCCAAGTAGACTTAGAGGTGATTTACTAATGGTTCTTTTCTAAGTGAACCATGTGACATCATACCTCTCTCAGAAATATTCCAAAAGATATTATTCATAGGGATGAGGAAATGTTTTTGAAGAGACTCCACTAACACCTTTACATTTGGTTTCCAATAAGGGGGAGAAAATATTGGAACACATATTGACCCATTCAAAGTGTGCTTAAGTGATGTTGACAACAAAATACAAAGGGGGAGATTGTTGAGAATGGTGTAGCATTTTTTGTCAATAAGTTGTCAATGAGAATTAAATATGTGAATGAAAGGTATTGATGAAGAAGTTTTTGAAGCCTTGGAGAATTGTTGTTGAATATCCATCCATTGAATCTAAATGGATGAAGTTTAAATATCAGATGATTGTTTGAGCTAGTCCTCAAAGTCCAATACATGTGTTAATGAAGAAAACATCCCTCACAACAAGGAGAAGCCATGCATTATGTTTTAATGCATGAGGGATGAAGAAATGATCCATGCATCATCCATGGGTGGATTAAAGGAATATTGAAGATCTTTGGGATTCTCATTCCAAAAAGAATAAAAAGAAGAATAGAAGAAGGATAGTGGTTTGTAATTCTAATGATAATGAAAAAGGTGGTCATGCATTATTCTTGTACTATACACTTGGTTTTTAACCCAGTATATATGGCCTTACATTAAAAATAAGGGGTCAACCATGGAGGACAGATGAGGACCTCACCTCAAGCAGATGAAGGACTCGAGGGGTCAACCGCACCAGAGGGAAGCCCTCAAGGCCAACCCCGCATGAGGTAGGGTGTGTGGGCCGTGTATAATCCCATAGGTGTGCACAAGGTGGTGAACCCATGCAGCGCATGCATAGTGAAATCCAGTAGTGTGCCCAGAGGAGGAAGAGTGGGCGCTAAGAGCACGCCCACAGAACACCAGTGTAGGGTAGTACCAGGAGAGAGGAGAGGAGAATTTTGAGCTGTAGTCGCTGTGGATTGATATTTAAACCACACAAATTCCATGGCACATTTTGGTGTGGGACACATTTTAAAAAACACGGATGCAATCCCTGTCGTTCATCTAATCTCGCGACCAATATTGACCACATGCTCTATACCACATCTCACGATCTAATCAGGGCTGTCCGTGATCGATCCAATGGTTGTTGTCACGACCCGTCCTCGGGGCCTGTGTCGTGACTACCCCAAGCCCGCCTTTCATAGGCCAGGGGCTGGAAACTAGCACCAAGGCGTAAATCCCAGTAAAAAGGGAAGGCATTGCCTTTGTAAAGTAAACAAGCACCACAAAGTAAGCAAGAGGAAAAGTAAACACTAAGTAAAAACAGAGTACAATTGGAGTGTGGAAAAGTAAATGGGCCAGTATACAAACCCAAACTGAAAGTAAAGTACAACTCGAAAGGGAAAACAACAACTGTAAAGTAAAAGCCGCTACACCGAGCTGTCCACTGGAAATCCCACATGAAGGGTGGGTACAGATAGCTCCACTGCTCCTCGGGTCCCGCCGTCCGCTCCGAGTACGTCCCGCCCAGTGGTCCACCTCCAGGTACCGTCCTGCTCTGCAATCCTCAACCACGATCAACGCTGTCCGTCGTCTGAAACCAACACAACGTAGTGCGGGCATAGCCCGTGCAGGGGTGAGTATAAGCTACTCAGTAGGGACCCTGAGACCCCTGAAGGTCTCCCAAAATCCACAAGGATAAACCACAAAGGAAAGATACAATCACGAAGTAATAACCGACACTGCTTAGGTATATGCCCATACATATACCTAAGTAATCAATTCCAATACGCTCCAACCTCCGAGCCCAAGTACAACTCAGTCCACACAGGAAAGTATACGTATTCCATACAGGAAAGCAAAACGAAATCCACACAGGATAGCACAACACAATCCACACAGGAAAGAAACAGGATTCAACTCACACAGGTATACTTCTTCGAAAGATGATAGAGATGATCACGGATCCATCTAAGTCGTCGGACCCATGAAGGATCAAAAGGTACTAACCCCCGCAAAGACCCACACAGGATCGGACCCACACAGGATCTGTAGGCGCTGGTTCACACAGGACCGCTGAGCGCAGACCCACACAGGATCGGACCCACACAGGATCGGTAGCACTGATCAACATAGGATTTCTGAGTGTTGTAGTCGTCGTCGTCGAATCCACTGAGGATCTCTGCACTGTCGTCGTCGCAGTCACAGTAGCAGTCACAGCCAGCTCTAGGGTTCTCGCACACAACAAGCTCGTTCGGGAGGGTCCGTTCCACGAGCCGAGAGGCTGATACATCAATTGTCAAAAATTCCAGAGTTGATGTATCCAAAAGTTCCGTATCGTCAACAAGAACTCAACGCAACAGACGGCGCATCGATCAGACGCCCGGTCTGAGAGTTATTGACTTTTTCGTCCTAGGGGCCCGGTTGGTTTTTAAGGAAAACCAACCCAACCGTACTCCACCTGCGTCCAAACCTCGGGTGGAGAGTGCCAAAAGATCCTTCTCAATAAGAGGAACTCAACAAAGCTGACGGCACGTCAATCGGACGTCCGTAGCTCAAGATATGAGCGTTTCCGCTCCGAGGGCCCGGTTGGTTTCGTGTACGAACCAACCCGGCCGAACTCAAAGTATTCCGAAACATTGAGTGCAATATACCGAAACGACCGTCTCGATCCAAGGATCGCATCTCCCCTGACGACTTATCGTTTGGAGGTCTGTAGCCCGAGTTATGGGCATTTGAATCCAAACCGTTCGGTAATGGGGGTTTCGGGCCCGGGCCGTCCCGGCCCGAGACCCCCCGGTTGGCCTGAACCGGGTCGAACCGCCCCAGACAGGGTCGAACCGGCCCGGCACGGCCCGGCCCGGCGCAGCCCGGCCCGGCGCGGCCCGGCCCGGCCTGGCGGACCGGCCAGGCGCCGGTCCGGCGCAGCGCGCCGCGCGCTGCCAGCTCGGCCAAAGGCAGAGCTGCTGGAAAACGGGGGGTCGCCTGCCCCCCTTTGTGAAACCGGCCCCCCTCATTATGGGGGGCCAATTAAGCTGCCGGGGGGAATTTAATTCCCCCGGTTTCCACCTTTCCGGCCGGCCCGACTTGGCCGGCCGACTTCTCCTCAACAGGATCGGCAAGAGCCGGTCCTCTTCCGTCTTCCGACACCAGCGGCCCGGCTGGCCACCGGTCATCACGTTCCGCCATGGCCTAGAACCGGCCGCGGCCTTCGTCATTCGGTGCGGTGCGATGGCACCGCGCCCCTTCGCCGCGGCCCCGCTCCGACCGCGGCGCCTTTGGTTTCCTTCGACGCGGCGCGACAGCGTCGCGTCCATGAAATTCTTTCCACGGCGCGGCGCGACGGCGCCGCGCAATAATTGCCGTGTGATTCCCGCGTGGTGCGACGGCACCACGCCATCTCATTCCATCCGCAAGAAACAAACAAGAACAAGGAGGGGGGGTTCGGCCGTGTTTGTGCGGTCCGGCCCCCCTCTCGTTAAACGATAACACTTAATCGTTCATCCTCAAAGTTCGTCATGCTAGAACCAAGAACAGAAATAATAAAATAAAACAACAACACACCCCTACCTCGGTTTCAAGTACGGAGCACGTCAACAAGCCGCGGAAGACAAGCGTCGCAGAGGTCGGGCGTCGCGGAAACCGAACATCGTTTCTGTTGACGTCGAGGTGCGTCCGAAGAGGTACGTCGCTGGAGAAGCTCCGTAAGCTAACGGAGGAAGTCCGAGGAAGAAACGGCGTCTCCTTTCGTTGACACGGGAAGAAGATCGAAGATGCGGCGTCGTCGATCTTCAGAAACACACCGGCTAAGAGAAGCGGTGTTCTTCGTCGGAGCTTAAGTGTTCTTCGTCAAGGTTGCAGAAAAAGGAGAGAACTTTTCAAAACCTCTCAAGAAGGCAAAGGAGACCAACCAAAATAAAATAAGCTTAAGGCTTATTTTATTAACACAACTAAACACTTTAATTTCAAAAGTTTGAAATTAAAACAACTCAACTCAATTAATAACCTAAGTTGTCAAGATTAATTAAAGAGGAGTTATAGGGAGTTTAAAAGGGAGATGAAGTGTTAGGGTTCGTGTGGGGCCCACCACACTTAATCCTCTCAAGGGGGGTTAAGTGGATGTGGGTCCCACCCCTAACTCCCTTTGGGAGGTTATAACCAACTTGGGTAAAAATAAAATGTGTTTCCACATTTTATTTAACGTCATTTTAAATTCCCAAAAACTAACTCCCAACCCGCATAAAAAGCAACCTCAGAAAAGGTCTCCTTAAGCGAAAATCGGCACTGCGAGTTCATCGGTGCCCTCGGAATTCGATTCCGGACACCGGTTCAAAAGTTAGAAATTCTCGCTCATTCGTTCACTGAACGTACCCGAGCAAAACTTCAGAAAATGATTCTAGGCACACCGGGCCTCGAAATCAGGTGCCATCAGAAACCGCGCTCTTGTAAAATTCTAAAGAAAATTAAGAAAAAATTTCCCTTGAATTTTACGGGTCTTTACATTACACCCACCTCAGGGCTTTACGTCCTCGTAAAGATACATCAAAACTAGGGAAACAAATGAGGGTACTGAGCACGCATCTGAGCCTCCCGCTCTCAAGTGCTCTCCTGGAGATTCCCGTGCTGCCATCTGATGCGCACTAGAGGAATCGACCGTCCACGTAGGACCCTCTCCTGTCGATCCTCGATCTCCACTGGGACCTCTGTAAAAGTCGCCCCATCGTCAACGTCAAGCTCCCCATGGTCAATGATGTGCATCGGGTCGTGCACGTATCTCCTCAGCTAAGACACGTGGAAGACGCCGTGCACCCGATGCAACTGAGGTGGTAGAGCCAGGCGATAAGCCACCTCGCCAATCCTACTGAGGACCTGGAAGGGTCCGATGAAGTACGGTGATAACTTTCCGCCTTGTCCAAATCTCCGTATTCCACGTCGATGTGAGACCCACAAGAAGACGTGGTCGCCATCCTCGAACTCTAGTGGCCTCCGCCTCCTGGATGATCTGAACCTTCTCTGTCGTGGCCTGGACCATCTCCGGTCCCACAAGTGCTGACTCCCCAGGGTCTGTCCATCACAAAGGAGATCTACAAGGTCGACCGTACAACGCCTCGTATGGTGCCATCCCGATGGTGGAGTGGTAGCTGATATAAAGTAATCACAAAGAAAACTTTGAAACACACACGCAATCAATGTTTTTGTGCATTAAGTCGGAAATCAGAAGTCAGGGTCCTCGTGTACGGATACGTCGGTTGCCGCACCAACACTAGACTCCCTGGACTGATAACCACACTTAATACGCTAAACATTATTGCTTCACATAGAAAAGATCAGAGTTCGTGGTAGAACCGAACTCCTCTAATACCAATTTGTCACGACCCGTCCTCGGGGCCCGTGCCGTGACTACCCCAAGCCCGCCTTCCATAGGCCAGGGGCTGGCGACTACCACCAAGGCGTAAATCTCGGTAAAAAGGGAAGGCATTGCCTTTGTAAAGTAAACAAGCACCACCGAGTAAGCAAGCGGAAAAGTAAACACTAAGTAAAAACAGAGTACAAATGGAGTACGGAAAAGTAAATGGGCCAGTATACAAACCCAAACTGAAAGTAAAGTACAACTCGAAAGGGAAAAAAGAAACTGTAAAGTAAAAGCCGCTACACCGAGCTGTCCACTGGAAATCCCACCTGAAGGGTGGGTACAGATAGCTTCACTGCTCCTCGGGTCCCGTCGTCCGCTCCGAGCACGTCCCGCCCAGTGGTCCACCTCCAGGTATCGTCCTTCTCTGCAAGCCTCAACCACGATCAATGTTGTCCGTCGTCTGCAACCAACACAACGTAGTGCGGGCATAGCCCGTGTAGGGGCGAGTATAAGCTACTCAGTAGGGACCCAGAGACCCCTGAAGGTCTCCCAAAATCCACAAGGATAAACCACAAAGTAAAGATACAATCACGAAGTAATAACCGACACTGCTTAGGTATATGCCCATACATATACCTAAGTAATCAATTCCAATACGCTCCAACCTCCGAGCCCAAGTACAACTCAGTCCACACAGGAAAGTATACGTATTCCACACAGGAAAGAAAAACGAAATCCACACAGGATAGAACAACACAATCCACACAGGAAAGAAACATGATTCAACTCACACATGTATACTTCTTCGAAAGACGATAGAGAAGATCACTGATCCATCTAAGTCGTCGGACCCACGAAGGATCAAATGGTACTAACCCCCGCAAAGACCCACACATGATCGGACCCACACAGGATCTGTAGGCGCTGGTTCACACAGGACCGCTGAGCGCAGACCCACACAGGATCGGACCCACACAGGATCGGTAGCACTGATCCACACAGGATCGCTGAGTGCTGTAGTCATCGTCGTCGAATCCACTGAGGATCTCTGCACTGTCGTCGTCGCAGTCACAGTAGCAGTCGCAGCCAGCTCTAGGGTTCCCGCACACAGCAAGCTCATTCGGGAGGGTCCGCTCCACGAGCTGAGAGGCTGATACATCAACTGTCACAAAGTCCAGAGTTGATGTATCCAAAAGTTCCGTATCGTCAACAGGAACTCAACGCAACAGACGACGCGTCGAGTGGACACCCGGTCTGAGAGTTATTGGCTTTTTCGTCCCAGGGGCCCGGTTGGTTTTTAAGGCAAAACCAACCCGACCGTACTCCACCTGCGTCCAAACCTCGGGTGGAGAGTTCCAAAAGATCTGTCTCACTAATAGGAACTCAACAAAGCTGACGAGACGTCAATCGGACGTCCGTAGCTCAAGATATGAGTGTTTCCGCTCCGAGGGCCCGGTTGGTTTCGTGTACGAACCAACCCGAACGAACTCAAAGTATTCCGAAACCTTAAGTGCGATATACCAAAATGACCGTCTCGATCCAAGGATCGCATCTCCGCTGACGGCGCGCCGTTTGGAGGTCCATAGCCCGAGTTATGGGAATTTGAATCCAAATCGTTCGGTAACGGGGGTTTCGGGCACGGGCCGTCCCGGCCCGAGACCCCCCGGTTGGCCCGAACCGGGTCGACCCGCCCCGGACAGGGGCGACCCGGCCCGATGCGGCCCGACCCAGCCTGGCGGATCGACCAGGCGCCGGTCCGGCGCAGCGCGCCGCGCGCTTCCAGCTCGGCCGAAGGCCGAGCTACTGGAAAACGGGGGGCCGCCTGCCCCCCTTTGTGAAACCGGCCCCCCTCATTATGGGGGGCCAATTAAGCTGCCCGGGGGAATTTAATTCCCCCGGTTTCCACCTTTCCGGCCGGCCCGACTTGGCCGGCCGACTTCTCCTCAACAGGACCGGCAAGAGCCGGTCCTCTTCCGTCTTCTGACACCGGCGGCCCGGCTGGCCACCGGTCATCACGTTCCGCCGCGGCCCGGAACCGGCCACGGCCTTCGTCATCCGGCACGGTGCGACGACACCGCGCCCCTCCGCCGCGGCCCCGCTCTGGCCGCGGCGCCTTTGGTTTCCTTCGACGCGGCGCGACGGCGTCGCGTCCATGAAATTCTTTCCACGGTGCGGCGCGACGGCGCCGCGCAATAATTGCCGTGTGATTCCCGCGTGGTGCGACGGCACCACGCCATCTCGTTCCATCCGCAAGAAACAAACAAAAACAAGGAGGGGGGGGGGGGGGGTTCGGCCGTGTTTGTGCGGTCCAGCCCCCCTCTCGTTAAACGATAAAACTTAATCGTTCATCCTCAAAGTTCATCATGCTAGAACCAAGAACGGAAATAATTAAATAAAACAACAACACACCCCTACCCCAGTTTCAAGTGCGGAGCACGTCAACAAGACGCGGAAGACAAGCGTCGTAGAGGTCGGGCGTCGCAGAAACCGAACGTCGTTTCTGTTGACGTCGAGGTGCATCCGAAGAGGTACGTCGCTGGAGAAGCTTCGTAAGCTAACGGAAGAAGTCCGAGGAAGAAACGGCGTCTCCTTTCATTGACACGGGAAAAAGATCGAAGATGCGGCGTCATCGATCTTCGGAAACACACCAGCTAAGAGAAGCGGCGTTCTTCGTCGGAGCTTAAGTGTTCTTCGTTTTCTTCGTCAAGGTTGAAGAAAAAGGAGAGAACTTTTCAAAACCTCTCAAGAAGGAAAAGGAGACCAACCAAAATAAAATAAGCTTAAGGCTTATTTTATTAACACAACTAAACACTTGAATTTCAAAAGTTTGAAATTAAAACAACTCAACTCAATTAATAACCTAAGTTGTCAAGATTAATTAAAGAGGAGTTATAGGGAGTTTAAAAGGGAGATGATGTGTTAGGGTTTGTGTGGGGCCCACCGCACTTAATCCTCTCAATGGAGGTTAAGTGGATGTGGGTCCCACCCCTAACTCCCTTTGGGAGGTTATAACCAACTTGGGTAAAAATAAAATGTGTTTCCACATTTTATTTAACTTCATTTTAAATTCCCAAAAACTAACTCCCAACCCGCATAAAACACAACCTCGGAAAAGGTCTCCTTAAGAGAAAATCGGCGCTACGAGTTCATCGGTGCCCTCGGAATTCGATTCCGGGTACCGGTTCAAAAGTTAGAAATTCCCGCTCGTTCGTTCACTGAACGTACCCGGGCCAAACTTCAGAAAATGATTCCGGGCACACTGGGCCTCGGAATCAAGTGCCGTCAGAAACTGCGCTCTTGTAAAATTCTAAAGAAAATTAAGAAAAAATTTCCCTTGAATTTTACGGGTCTTTATAGTCATGGCATCGTCTTCAACCTCCAACCACATGGAGAGACACCCGACACCGCTACTCACCATCGCCACTGCCGATCTACCGAGATCGAGATCCCATCCACCGTTAAAGCTCAAATGTTTCACATGATAATTATCTGGAAGTAACGAACCCATGCATACAATTTCATTTGCATGCAGGCAACAAAACATGAAGAACCCTCATAGGCTGAGAGAAAACGAATTTTCTGAGGTCATGTCATTTGATGTTCGGGAATACGTTTTTCATGCATGCATGAACTTAAGGTGTTCACGTGAAATGAGGAACCCGGGTTGAACAGAAAGAAACCAAGATATGTGGCATATCTCATCTCCGCATTTGAAATACTCAAACCGAATATTATAGGTATTCAAAGATTTGAATACTATGGAATATCACATGGATTTGAATGCCCAAGTGATCCAAAACTTTCCTATAAGTAAAGGATCACCAAGCTGGGGTTTGTTGTTGAAAAAATTGATATGAGGCTCTCGTTTCTCTGATAAACAGAGCACTACATGAAGGAGTTCCACACAGCCTTTCTATGCGAGGAATGTTTACACGCAACCCTACTATGTGAAGAAGAATAAGAACCACATACCTTCGACAGGTGTTACGCACTCTCAAATTTGTCTTACAAAGAACAACCACACCCCTGTGCAAAGAGACCCGTGAGCATGCAACAGGTTATTTTGAACCCTCACAGTGTCTTTTTTAGAAGAATATTGTGTGTACACAACTGTTTCACTTGCACCCTTGATGTACTCCACAAAGATAGAACCCATGAATCTTTTTAGTTATGTGAAGGAGACTCTCACGCACCTAAAGTGCGAAGTAGTAGAATCTTGTGCCCTCTGTTTTGAACGAAGAAGAAGAACACCCACCTATTTCCATCTTTAATAAACACTGTTTGTAGGGGTTTGTTTTTTAAATAATATGGAGCCAAGGTTGTGCATGTTTTGTGTGAGATACCTCAAGATTTAAGAAGAAAGAACCAAGTTCATAACATACCCATTCGGGTTTTATGTGCATCCTTTTGAGAAAAGGAACCCACCCACACCCATATACCCATTCAGATTGTGTGGTCAAGAAGAAGAAGAATGGATTGTGTGTGCAAAGAAAAGTGGAGAATTCATGCATGATGCACATTAAAATCATGTGCATGAGTTGAGACACCGAAGTGTCTAAGAACAAGGTGAACTGTTGGCAACACTCATTTGGGCTTGAAGAAGACCCATGCATAAACACACAAAATTTAATGAATTAAATAAGACATTGTGTGTGTGTTAAGACCCAAAAGAAGAAGTGAAAGAGAAAAGGAGAAATATAATAGATTATGTGTGTGCTCAAAGTGTTTTACCCATAGAGGTTTTCACACAAGGAAGAACAAAAGGTAAAGTGCATGCATGCATGCATGCATGCACATGTACATGTAAAGAAAGAATCAAAAGTGTGTGTGCATATTGAGAAAGAATAATCCAAGAAGACAGTGCATGTGAAAAATATTGAGACACATGCATGAAATCATGCATGAAAACATGCACGTGTGAAAAGGAACTGAGATATCCAAAAACAAGAAGTTTGGATGCCATGAAATCCATGCATGAAGTGAATGAGAATTGAGACTCAAGCCAGACTGAATTAAAGAAGATCTTACATATGAGTAAACAGTATTTGAGAGTCCAAGAAGGCAGACTAAGTTGATATTGTGAAGAATCACTCTTGCATTCTTAAAGAAGTTTTTTGCACCAATTGCACACATATTAGTGAGGATATGTCTTCATTAGAAGAAGAAGGAATTTTCTGAGCATTATTGAGACTGAGAACTGATTAGAAAAAGTGATCAGAGTTATTAAGCAAGGCCAAAAGACCTTACTAAAGGTTGTTGAAGATTCTTGAAAAGATACACAGGCAAGTGTAATTCAGAAAGCCTATGTGGAGAGAGTGTAATATCATCTATAGTGAATCAAGAAATAACTCAAAGAAGGAAGCTGCTCTTGTGAATCAAGAGCTAGAAGAACCCTTTGAGATTCAGGGAGGAGAAGAAGTCTTCAGTGGGACTCTGAAGTAGGCCAGTGGGACTCTATTAAAACTGTGGGAAGCAATATAAATAACCTCTTGTGGAACTCAGGAGAGATACAGTGGGACTCTGTATCGACCATTTTAATTACTAACCAAATTATAGTGGAGAATCTATGTTGGGGAGAATAACCAACATAGCAAGGAGTAGGCCTTTGAACCAAACCTTGTAAATCCTTGTGTTCAGTGCCTTTACATTTACAGCATCATTTGAGGTAAGGATGAGAGACACAAGAAGATTAGATCTAGGCTTTAACCAGACATAGAGGTTTAATTGAAGAGAATCAATTAGTACAAAGATTTAAAGGGGTCACTAATTCAACCCCTCCCCCTCTCATTGATTCATACTGATCTGGGCACTTCATCCCATTTCACTTCTTCTTTGACTTCCCCTCTATATCTTTAATATTATATTCAGCATATCATGGTTTTTTCTCCACTATGTTCATTTTTTTCTTTGTTGATTTTTTTTCGTTTAATTAGGTTGAATTTTCCGTTTAGTAGGTTTTTTTATTATGGTTAATTGTATTCATTTTAGTCTTATAGAAGCATGTACCTAAATGATTCAAGATGCTTATTTATATCAATTTGATATTGGGTGTTATATGTTGATTTGGTATACTATTATTTGTCTTTCATTGTATTAGTTTTAGTTCTAATATTTATATATAGATGACAATTTTAGGGTTTTTTTTGTTTTTACATTTTTCAATAAAGTAATTAGTATGTTTTTAGAATTATATTACTTTAATCAATGGTTATCTATTATAGATTTTTCATATTTTTATTATAACTTGTAGTTTACTCAGCATACATGGTACCTTTATTTGGTTTTCAATATATGAAATTTATTTATATAATAATTTAGACTCATTTATTATATTTTAAAAAGTTTAGTTTTTAAAAATAAAACATATTATTATAAAATGTTTTATATTATATAAAATGAATACTGTTTAATAATGAATATATTTGAACTGCTTGTATTGTAAATTATGTTTTTTAAATTAATAAATATTATTTTTTTTCTTTATAGTTTTATTAAATAAAAATAAATTTAAATTATCATAATTTTTTTATAGATAAAGTATAGTGTGACCAATAACATATAAATGTTGTTTTATTTTTAAAAAATATCATTTTATTATTATTTATACTATATTTTTCAATTAATTTTATAATTATTTTTATTTCTGTTTTAAAATTTTATATCATTTATTATTATTATTTATAAAATTAAATTTATATTTATATTTTAGAATATAATTAATTATATTTGAATAATTGAACATTTTTATAGGTGATAATGAATTGTGATTTGATTATTTCATGATGAACATATGATAAATATAGGGAATGGGTTGATGCTTTTTTGGAAATTTTCTAATGAAACGTTCCAAAAAAAACCTATTTTTCTATCCATTCTTCAAAATTTTAAATATGTGAAACTTACAAAGAAGTGAAATCAAAGATAATTTAATTTGTGATGGTTTTTATCCAAGTTACAGTCCTTGGATATGGAATGGAGAAATTGGTAAGAATTGAAGACCTAATAATGTGGAGATTTTAAAAATGAAATTTTTGATCAAATTGAAGAAATGATTCATGATATTGAAGTGGAGAAAATTGAGAAAACATCGTTGATTGAGAGATTATATGGTGATTTTGAAAACCCATTATATCCAGGTTGTATGTAATTCATAGTTTTATCAATAGTTTTAATATTGTTGAACTTGAAAGACAGGAATGGATGGAGTGACAAGAGTTTTATGAATTTCTACAGCTGTTGAAAGACATTCTTCTTGAACAAAATGATCTTATACATTCAAATTATAATGTCAAAAAAAATATTGTGCCAAATGGAATTGGAGTATAAGAATATACATTCATAAATGGGGCTTGACCTTCAACCTTTAAAAAAATAAAGTGATGGAAAAAGTTTAATATTAAATATGGATGAGAAAATATTGGATGAAAAATTACATAATCTAGTTGATTTTACAAAATGTAATAAAATTGATCAATAATTTCCTAAAATTTTAAATAAAGTTAGAAATATTAAATTTTGGTTTTGCATAGATGGAATGAATCTATATCAAAGATTTGGTATAAAACATATTTCATGGCCTATTTTGTTGGTAACTTACAACTTATCTCTTGAATTTTATATGAATTAGAAATATACCATGTTGAGTTTAATTATTTCAAGACCAAAACAACCTTGAAGTGATAATGATGTTTACTTTTCACCATTAATTAATGATTTGAAACACTTATAGGAGTAAGGTTTTAGAGTTTATGATTCTTAAAAAAGGAATATTTCAAATTTCATGAAATTATTATGCTTACTATAAATGACTTCCCAACATATGTAATTTTTTGGGATATAGTGTTGAGGGGCATAAAGCTTATCTAGCTTGTAAAGAAGGGACTTCATTTTATCAACTACAATATGGGAGAATAATTGTGTAAATTTTTCATTGAATGTTTTTGTTTATGGATCACTCTTGTCAAAGATTAAAAAAATAATTCAATGGTTCACAATAATGTGATATCGTTCCAAATACTTTTTCAACTTATAAATATTTTTAAATAGTGAAAAACATTGATTTCATATTTGGAAATACATAATGATCAGGTAATGTCAGAAATATATGGAGGAAATGATTAATATTTTTTGAGCTACTATATTGAAGATATAATTAGATCAATCATAAGATTGATGTGATTCATGTTGAGAAGAATATATGTGATAGTTTGATTAGAACATTGTTAGATATTAAATTTAAGATAACAGATGGTTTAAATGCAAGATTGGATTTATTGTAAATGGGAATACATTCAGATTTTTCTCCCAATCCAAAATGAAGATGAACATACTTTCCTCTGGTACTTCATATATTATCCAAGAGGGAGATTTTCAATTTTTAGTGCCTTTATAGTATCGAAGTGTCTCATAGTTATTCTTAAAATGTAAAAAAAAGTCTGTCACTAAAACATTTAAAGTTAACGAGCATGAAATATCATGATTTTTATGTTATAATGTATCATATACTACTAGTTATATTGTTTGTAATAATACCCATCCATGTCAAAATAACTATCATGGAATTGTGTTATTTTTTCAATTCCATTTGTAACAAAGTTATGGAACTGAATTCATCGAAAAAATTGAAGAATGATGTAGTTTATATACTTTGTCAATTGTAAATGTACTTTCCACCATCTTTTATTAATATAATGGTACATTGTATGGTTCATTTGGTGTGAGAAATAAATTTTTATGGTCCTATATATCTATGTTGTATGTATCTATTTGAAAAGTATATTAAGATATTGAAAGGGTATGTTAAGTATCAATATCAACCAGAAGTCTCAATTATTCAGAAGTATATTTCTGAGTAGGTTTTATAGTTTTGTAAAGACTACTTTTTTGTAGAGGATCACATCAGTTTGCTTATATTACACCATGAATGAATTAGTTTTAGTAAAAATGGGTTCTATGTCTTGAAAATAAAATCAATTATGGGTGAAAAAATAAAATTGACACATTTATACATCTTGAATAACATAGACGATTCTTATCCATATATAACATCACATATTAATGTGTTAAAACAACTTTGTATGAAGAATAAGGATATGTGGGTATTGAATGAGCGTAACAAATTTTTTTTCATGGTTTAAAGATATCGTTCATGGTAGATTTGATGCATTAGAAACATTGTGGCAGTTAGTGGGTGGCCCAAGTTTAAATGTGATTACATTGTGTGGGTATGGAATTGATGGATATATATTTTATACCAAATATTAGGATAACATAAGTGTAGTTCAGAGTAGCATTGCATTGGGGTTCACTAAAACAACATGTTTTTTGAGTGAAAAAGAAAAAACCTCAATATTCATATCAATTTCATATTACATAGTTATTAAATAAATATGGGAGATTGATTACATTAAATTTTGAGTATTTGTGTTAAATTATAAATTGGTTGTCAATAAAAATAGTGTTAAATGTGATGAATTTGGTATGACACTAGAAAATTAGAATAGATTTTTATGAAAAGATGACTCATTTATCATGGAAATGGATGAAAAATAAATTGTCTATGTTATTGATCCATAAAATGATCAATGGTCTATCATTTTATAAGGTAAAACAGTATTTTGGTGATGAAAATAATTGATGATGATGATGAATTATGTAATATCCCTAATTTCTTGGAAATATTATCATAGGATATTGATGATAACATTGTAGACATAGTTTGTTCCATACAGAATGAGTACAGGGAAGGAATATGAGAAAACAATCCTTTATTAATATTCGAATATTACATGTAAAATATATTTATTTCTTATTTAACATTTCACAATTTTTAAAATGATATATATATATTATTTCACATTTTATTTTTTAATTGAGCAACATATTTTAACAAATATAAAAAAAATTTTGTTCTGTTTTGTGTAGTTGTGTTTGTATAATTTTTAAATTATTTAATTTTATATGCAACTATTGGATTTTTATAAATTTTTACTTAATATTTTTTTTCTCCCATCTATATCATTTCATTTTTCATTAATTTTTTCACTATTTTTTTAACATTTTTTTAACTACTCTAATGAATATTATAAATATATTTTTTGTATTGTTTTTTGTATTATTTTTTAATTTTTATTCAAATTTATATGTAACAGTTGAATTTGAATATTCTTTTACTTATGTTTTTTGGCTTAAATGATTTCATGTTTCATAAACATTGTCATCATTTATTTTTATCATTTTATTTAACTAATATAACTAATATGAAAAAAATTGTTTAGTTTAGTTTAGTTTTTATTATATCATTTTTCAATTTATATTTAATTTTATAGGGAATAGTTGGATATGTATAATATTTTACTAATTCTTTTATTATTATTTGTATGATAATTTCATATTAAATAGTCAATTCACCTCGATCTTTTAGGGAGGACCCTATACATACTTTTGCTAAGGGGCCTCCACATCCTTTTATATAAGAGCCTTTTACTTACACAAGGATAGAGAAGGCTTCTAGGGTTGGTAAAAATATAAGCATACATTTAACTAGATTATAACTTGTTAATAGCTACGACTAGAGGATATATATTGAGTTTTATGATGATAGTAATCCTTGAGGTCCAAATTCTAAACAATTTAGGATTTTGGTGTCAATGCAAGCTTGAGTGAAAGTTAGAATTTTGATTTTTGATTAGATAAGTGTTGACATGATGACACTATTTTTGATATGAGAGACAATTTTGGTATGCTCATTTATTATTAGATTAATTTTCATAACATTTTTTTATTAATATTTTTTATTGTTTCCTTCTCATTAAATGAAATAAGATATAACTGAAACTAAAGAAGTCAAGAATAAATTTTTAGCTTTTATCACTAGGAGAGGGAGGGATTTTAAATCAACCCTAACATTGGGTTTCATTTTTTGAGTAATAAAAAATGAAAAAGTATGTGACATATATCCTTTTCTAAATGAAGATACATGGAAGAAATTTATTTTAATTGTATGGAAATAATCATTTTTTGTAAGTTCAATGTCAAATTTTTGATGTTTTTTTTGTATAATCATAAAAAATGATCATCTTAATGATTTATTTTTCTTTAATTAATAGGAACCGAAGAGATATCATCAGGATATATAATCCAAAAATGGATACCCTCATAATTTATCTTATAGAGGGTATCTGTTATTTGAACAAAAAATGATGGATGAAAATTTTCAAAAATTGTGAATTGAGTATTTAGGCTCAATAGAGATTGACCCTCCCCCCTGCTAGACATGAAAAATGGAAGAGGTCCTAGATGAAAAAAGGGAATATATCATATAAAATACTTGAGGTATATAACTAATAATATTTTAAGGATTTATTTAAGTTATTTTTAAACTCTTTATATATTGTAATTCACTAATAATTTTTTCAAATATTCTATATAGGAAGTCCTTGAGGAAAAGATCAAACATGAGACTTTTATACCCAAGGGTAGGAAATATATTTTATCTATTATATTAGAAAATATTAAACACCAAGATTATGTATGAGGATGCAAGATAGATGTGTCAATTAAAAAAATATTTTTCATTCTAGAACATCCTCAAGAGAGGATGTATATAAATGAAAAATAGATGCTTTAGAATCTAAATTTTAGGAAATTATTGGGATGGTGGGAAAGAAGATTAGAATTTTAGTATGCTCGATGTTTTCCAAAATGTTGAAAAGGTTCTAGTCTATATATATCACTCCTATATCTCCATATTAAATCCAATTTCTCCACATTTTCATGTATATCTCACTCCTATACCTCCTCCTCTATAGATACCCATTTTATATTACATGAGTATCATACAGTTACCCTAAGAGGGGGTTGAATCATATGTGACTGAATTTTACTGATTAAGTTCAACTTAAAATCTTCCTCCAGTTATGATAATCAAACCTCTATTATCAGTTAGGATGTATAGATATTCTAGAAATTCTCCCTCACCAACTCTTACCGTATACTATATGGATAATGTAAAGTAAACAACACACAAGTATTTTTAAAAATCTCGGCCTAAAATATTACTCATTTCCATGTTGGTTATACACCCCAACATGGATTCTCTAATACTACGATCTTAAAGAATACAAAGGCACATTCAATAACTGGTTCTAAATCCCAATAATCAATCTTACAATTGACCATAATTCTACACCCCAGCCACCAACTATTCTACTATAGTTTTTTATACACCTCAATGTTTTTTCTTTTATACTTCCTCAAATAGTTAGACTCCCTGATCCTTGGTCCTCTTTAGTAACTATTTATACACCCCAGTTATAAGATACTTTACTTATTTGTGTTGATCTAGTAGTTGAAAGTCCTATTTATTCTTCTTTAGAGTTAAATTACTCTATGATCTTAAAAGATCACACTTGATTTTTTATAAATTTAAGATCTTTAATAAATTAAAAGAAATTTCTAGTGGTCTTGAAACTTCTTTACACCAGATCAAGAATGATCTGAATCAACTCAATACTAAACCTTACCAAACATTGTCTTTGAATATTCTTCCACAACTTCTTCTTATGTAATATTTTATATCTGGTTATTCTCCTTCGGAAACATTTTAATTCATGAGAACTCACCCTTATTTGTAACTTCAGGTTATGGTCTTCTTAACTTCAAAAATTTTGATCTTTAGATGAAATTTCATGGTCAGTTACTTCTTATATTTTATATTCAGTATCTCTCTCTTGATCTTTTATTTTATCTATATATAAATCAAGTGTTTTCCCCAATTTTTATAGGTTAGTTTCCTATTATAAATATTGGGAATTTTTAGGCTTTAAATTGAACTTCCCACTATATCAATTTTTTAATTTACCACCTTCAATATCCTTTGAAGATATCAATATTTGACTTTCTTTAAAACTCAATATCAATTATCTTAAACACATTCATAGACATTTTCTTGAATCATGGACTTTCCTTCCATGAATATCTCTCTTTGAACATCCAAATCTGTATCATCAAAATGTATGAATTTACACTTTGTAAAATCCTTCTGGAATTATTATGTAAAATGTTCCTCTTATACATTAAATATAATCCTTTTAGTTATACCTTTACTTCAACTCAATATTCTACAACCTTTAGTAATTCAAATAATATTCGGTAAGATACATGTGCTCCCAATGGAATCCATTCGATACACCTTCATATTATTCGAACGTTGTCTTGCAGTTTATTCCTCACATTATCCTTTATCTTATGATGTTATTTATTCCATGTATCTATACTCAACTCAACTATTATGATCCTTCTAAAATTCCTTTTATTAAACTTACATATTCTTTCCATATTTCTCCTTTAGTAAACTCTCATAACATCTTAATATATTTTATTTCTAATGGGAACATAGTTCTTATAAATCCTTTAGTGGTTTAGGTTTATCATCATGTCCTTATAGATTATTTAAATTCTTCACTAGATCAAATATAGTGATTATATTTGGTGAAATTTACAAAAACTTATTCTGGACTCTCCTTCTGGACTTCTAAACACTTTAATTGTTCAAGTTTCTCAAATTTCTATGAAACATCACCTTCTAGTGATCATTTAACATGTTATATTCAGTGTATCCTCTAGTGATATAATTTATGAAATTTCCCATATTTATGGTATCATGTCTCTTAAAATTCTTCAATGATAAATCATATGGAATTAAAATATTCTTCAATATATTTTTTATTTCCAATCATCATAGTTTCCTCACTGATTCTTATAATGGTTTTACCTTTGGGATGAATTTATTTAGAAAATATTCTGAATATTTCAATGAACATATATCCTTCTAAATCTTCATTAATATCTTAAATCTATCCTTCTACTAAAACTTAATATGTTTTTTATCATGCTACTTTATCATTCAGAACAATTCATAAATATAATGAAGATAAATTCTGTAATCATCGGATGTTAATGGCTACTTCTGAATATAAATATTTTCATGTATTTATCCTTCATATACTATAAGAACTATCCATATATATTCTTGATTTATTCCAAAGAATTTTGGAATTATATCTTAAATCTATAGAGCACCTTCTTTAAATGGTTCCCCCTTTGGGAATAGGTTCTTTCAGTGGACTTCTGATGTTAGCTCCTTCTCCTGATTGAATTTTCTAAAGAAACATTGACAAAAAATACAACATATCAACAACATTATCTAATAGGAAATTCAATCTCCCCCTTTTCTTCAATACCAATTTTAAATACTAATGTTAATGATATTTCACACCCTTATTGTAAATAAATTAAAATTTAATTTTATCTCCAGCATTTGAGAACTTTAAGTGAGGGGACAATTTTCAGTTTTTCATCTCCACACATTATCTTATGTTAGACTATAAGAACATCATGAAATTATTAAGAGAAGGAAAGAATCACTTTTATTAAATCAATAATTCACAAATCAACCAACTCTAAGTCTATATGAGACATGATCTATGTAAAAAACAATAATGATTAACTCGGAAAATTAAAGTTATCCATAGAATTTACCAAGTGATGACACATTTTATAAACAATTATTTTAGGGGAAAGTTCATCAGATTTAAATTCATGCCTACTTACCTATAAATATCTCAACAAATAGACCAGAAATGTTCAAGCATAACAATGAGTGGGTTTCTCCCCCCTTTTCAGATAATTATGACCTTTTTATTAATAAATCAATTTCCCCAATTTTACATAATTTTCATATGAGGATTGGGAGAGTATAGAAAATGTACCTTTGAGATGATAGAAATTTCAATTATATAAATAATTTATATCCATAAATTTATCTTTATCATCTAGAGTTAATGATTATAGGTACTTCACTTCAAGGATCCCCCTGAATAACTTCACCTTCCATTCCCTTTATAATGTAGGCTCTCCAAAACATGTGATGGGATAAAGTGGATATTATTTTTTCTCATCATATAGAGAAACAGAGATAAGAAGGTTTTTTCAATCCAAAAACTCCCTTCACTTCACCTCCCCTTTTCTTCATAATTTCTCCCTTCATTTTATAAATATTGATCTTCATGGGTTACCTATATTTCTTCATTTCCCTTATATTTTTCACTTTATGTGGGAGTTTCTTCTTAACATTATCCTTGGTTCCTTTTGATGTATGATTTAATTTTATTATCAAATTTTCCTTCCCTGGTAATATTTTCTTGCACTTTTCATGAGTGTGGTCATCCAAGTTATACCTTTCATACAATATATTATCTTCTGGTAAGTTACTCTTTAGAAGTAACTTCCAGTGAACTTCAACTTTTTATTTAATCTTGGGTGAAATCATTTTTGTAACTTCCTTTTATTTAAACTCCAAGTAAGACTTGTTTTATATCTTATGTTAACTTTTGTTCATCATTTTTGGCATTCTTCATTTGGATGTAACTGAGTTTTGATTGGAATATGTAAACAATTACTTACCATCATGAAATTTAAATCTATTGGATGTTAATAGATTTTCCTTATTTTATGGACTTTGTTGATATTATCTCAATTCATATTATCATTTCTCTATTTCCCCCTAAATTAAATCCTACTACATTTACATTAGTTGATATGTTATGCCAACAATACATGTCTTGATGTCTGATTTTTTTACAACACTAGCAATAGAAAAAAAAAATTTATTCCTTTGTGATTTAGTCTAAATGGTGGATGTATATTTTGATTCTTAAACCATAAATTATTTATTTAAAACATCTTTAAGGGAACCACTTACACTAATTTTTTATCCCACCTTTAGTAAATTGGTGTATTTCTCACTTTTTTCACCCATATTTGTCAAGAACTATAATCTTCACTATTCAAAGTATGGGAGTTAGTGCATAAATATTCATCAGAATAAGGGTTTAATTTTTTATTCAATTTATTGATAGATGATACTTTAAAAGATTTTATATTATTCCTTACATTATATTGATCCTTTATAGAGATAATAATATATTTATAAACTTCAATAGTAGTTATTTTATCAAATTTATGTAAAGCTCAACTTGAGAAACTTCTAGTTTTTTCAATTTAATTTCCAACTCAAGACACTTTAAACATAAAGTGTTTGTATGATTTTCAAATATCTCAAATCTATCTTTACATTATTATTTTAACTTTATAAAAATATATTCATTCATCTTCATATCATTTTTAGGGAGTTTTCAAGATCTTTATTTCTTCATGCCTTTACTTATAATTTAGAGTTCTTGACATACATTGTTTTTCTCAATGCATGGAATTCTTCATTTAGAAAACAATTCTCAAAAAAACTTCTTTGAAATATTTATTATATAAGTTTAAAAATTAATTTTTAATTTAATACCATTTTTCCTTACCTTCAATGAGTTTAGTGAGTTTTTTCACTCACTTACTTTCTTAACCAATACTTCCCTCATTGCATTAAATTCCTTCTTAAGATGTGATTTTTATTCATAAAGTACCTTTATGAATGAAAATATGTTCATGATAACTTCCTTAGAAACTTCCTTCAAATGATATTTAATTTTATAGTAAAATTACTTAATGATATCAATGGATTTATACTAACTATATAAAGAGAAATCTTATTCTAAAGGATTAAATATACTATATTGTTTTATATAACTTCCACAAACTTTGACATCCAGAAGTGCTGGATCCTCCTTTATTTGATTTCAAGAGGCATACTTCCACTTCTTATGAGCTTCTTTCTTTTTATGGTTCTTCAAATTTTTGTCCAAGACCTTCATGTTTTATAACTAGAGATAAATCAATTTTCATCAGCTCAGGATTAACATCCATATCTTTCGTAGAAAGAATTTCTTCACTTTCCAAAAATCTATATTTCATGTAAAACAATTAAACACAACTATCAGACTTCTCTTTGATAATAATTGAGATTCCTGGAGGATATTTTAGTCACCCTAAGAGGGGGGGAGGTGAATATGGTGTGACCAAATTTTACCAATTAACATCAACTTAAAATATTCCTTCAGTTATGTTGATTGAACCTCTATTATTGGTTAGGATGTATGGATCTTTTAGAAATTAACACTCATCAAATATTCCCTTATTCTATGTGGATAATGTAAATTTAAAAACATATATTTTTTTTAAAAGTTTGGTATTAAAGTCTAATTCTTTCCATATTGATTATACACCCCAATATGGATTCTCCACTACTATGATCTTCAGTACTACAAATGCATATGTTGCAATTATTTCTAAAACACAGTACTTGATCCTCCATTTGACCCTTTTTCTACACCCCATCCACCAACTCTTCTAAAAATATTGGTTATACACCCCAACTATCCTTCTTCTCCACTTTCTCGACAAGTTATACGCACCATTCCTTGAGCCTCTTCAATAAATATTTATACACCCTAGTTATAAGCTCTTTCACTTATTCATATTAATCCAATATTAGAATGTATTATTTATTATTCAGATTTATCTTACTCTACAAGACTATAAGATCATTATTTATCATTTACACCTTCAATATCTTTTATACAACTTCTATGGATTGTATGCTAGTCTTAAAACTTACTCACACCAAATAAAGAATTATATGGATCAAGTGAATACCAAAACTTATAAAACTTTTTCTATGAATATTTTTATGAAACTTATTCTTCTAGAATATTTTACTTCCAGTTATTCGACTTTTGTAACTTTTTTCATCAATAGAACTCACTCTTCTTCAGAACTTCAAGCTCTATTCATCTCAAATTTGACCCTTCTGGTCTTTTAATAGAAGTTCTTGGTCATTTACTTACTCTATTTTATATTCATAATCTATCTCTCTTGATATTATATTTTATCGATACATAACTCAAGTTTTTTTACCCCTATTTATAGAAAAGTTACCAATAATATATATGGGGAATGTTCAAGCTTCAAATTGAACTTCCCGCTATCTAAACTTTTTGAATTGACTGCCTTTAATATATTTCAAAGATATTAGGATTTGGAATCCAACAAAACTTTACATCAAGTATTTTTAATTCATCCATATATATTTTATTAAATCATATAATTTCTTTCTATGAATATCTCTCTTTGAATGACCATCCCAACATCATCAGAATGAATGAATTTATACTTTATAAATTTGTTCTGGAAATTTTCCAAAAATATGTTCTTCTAATACATTAAAAATACTATTTATGGTTATTACCTTACTTAAAATAAATATTATACAGCCATTATTACTTTTAAAAATCTTTATCAGGATATATTTCCTCTATGTGGACTCCATTTGATGCACCTTTATATAATTCAAACTTGGGATTTCATTTTCTTCCTCACATGATCCTCCAACTTCTGATGTTATTTCTTTCATGTATTTGGACTCAAATCAATTATTTTTATTCTTTTGGAATTCTTTTTATTGAACTCACATAATTACTTTCCACTTTCTCCTTTCAAAAAATATCATAACATCTTCACATATTATACTTTTTATGATCATTGAGTTCTTCAAAAACATTTTGTAGTTTAAGTTTCTCATCATGTCCTTCTGAATACTTTCAATTCTTCATTATATCAACCACAACGATTATATTTGATTAAATTTATAAAATCTCCTTCCAAACTCTCATTTTGGAATCTATGTTTGACCCGTATAGAGGATTACACCCAAAGTCTGGGTGAATCAGAGTATTGAATTTTAAAATGATTCTCCTTAAACTATGGATCTTATTTTCTCACCTTAATAAAGACTTATATTTCTCTCTCTTTCCTATCAAAGAGTGTTAAAAGATTTAAATGATGTAATGTATTTTAATTGGTTTACTTACATTGGGATAATACAGAGAGTATTCATGAAAACGTGCCTGTGTAGTGGGATCAAAAAGATCTCACCGCTTTATAAGGAAAAAATTTTAGAGGCCACACTGACCCTCTTGGTTCACTACCATGAACATTTGGAAAGCACACTGCTCCTCATAATGAAACCTTCTTTTTCAAAAAAAAGTTAATATAAATGTTCACAAATAATTCTATTTCTTATTCTACGCATGTATTATAAAACTTCCAATGAGAGAATATATATCTTGGAAAACACACTCTTTAACCTTCAACCTTCTAGATGAAATCTAGAATTACCCATATTTTCTACCCTTTAGATTCTTTAATTCATTATGCAGGTCTCTCCCCTCGGGTATTTATCCCCTTTTTAAAACAACTCCTTAATGTAGATTCATCCATGATAATGAATTCATGAATTAAATCCTTTAAAAATGACTATAAACCACCCACTTAAATAGTGGTTACAACTTCCATAAAATCCCTTTGATGTAACTATGTTTTTTAGATCTGATGATTCGAATTATGAAACAGGTTACACCATGGTGTGGGGAAAAAATTTCTTTTTTTCTTCAACACAATGAACACCACAATCATATACTCCTATTTTAATTCATTTTTCATAGGTTAATGCTTATAAAACCACACCTTCCTCCATGCCTATAGAGGACTTGTCAAGGTTTGCAAGTGAATGAATAGATCACCACACCAAATAAAATGGTGTGGTATCTCATGTGTTGTTCTCCTTTATATTTAGGTCATCAATGTTTTACCACAACATCCTCTCCATGACCTAGTGCAAAAACATTAGTTATTTTCCTCTACCACGACATGTATTACGAATTTCACCATGATTAGTTGGCTATGCTTCATTACAAACCTTCCTGTCAACCAAGACCTGTCTTACTATGAAATGGTAATCCTTTTTCAGTCATTTTTTATAGGTACATCAAAACTCCACCATGGGGACAACTATGGCATGGTCTCTTTCCAATTTATCATGTTGGGCCTCTTTAAATCATTATGACATAGGGAATGGGTGTGATCATTAACTCTAGTCAATCCTCTTACACCATAACCTATAAAACCTTAAACAGGGCATGGTCCTAGCCATGTTGAAGTTATTATTTACCAAACATGATAAAATCATTATCTAAACTTCATGTGAAGAATCATTCATCACACTTTTCAACAAACACAACCCAAAAGGCCTTATGAGTAATTTGTTTCTAACAATATCCCCCTTGGGTTTATTGAAAACACTCCAAACACTCCAAGAACTAATTATTATATCTTTTAAAACACCACCTTCAATATATTTATCAATGATACCTCAATCACCAATTATAATCTCATATGAGACATGCTATTTTTGAGAAAAAATAATTTAATGAAAAGTTTTTAATGATGGTATATCTTGAATTATTTTAACAACCACATATCTATCTCTATGATTTTTTTATAGATATACTCTCCACCTTGAGGGTACAATTCTCTCATAATATTCTCCCCCTTTAAAAGATTATTCCCCATTCAAACACACTTTGAAATTTCCACCCATTTTTAAATGAACCCAAATAGATTACTTCTCTAAAAATTTCACAAGATAGTATTAGAAATATAAAAATTAGAGGTGAGAAAAACATACATTTCTCATGAGAGAAACCACAAGGAGTGGGGATTATATCCTAGAACCTATTAAGTGGATGGATGAAATTAGACTCCAATATTCAACTAATGTTTCCCAAACACCACTTTGGGTAATTACTTCATTATGATTTCTGCTACTTGATCTTTATTGGGAATATAACCCAATATCATGATTCCTTGCTCCACATTATCTATTATAAAATGATATTTGATATTGATGTTCTTGGTCTGTGAATGATGAATGGGATTTTTACCAAGATTGACCACACTTGAATTTTATCATATTATTGGTATAGGATAAATCACATCCACTCCCACATCATCAAGTTGTTGCTTCATCAATTACAATTGAGTGCACTCTTGAGTTCTAATAATGTATTCAGATTCCATGGTGCTCAAGGATATGTAATATTTTATCTTACTTTTACATGATATGCATGAAATACCAAGCTACAATGAACCACTTAAAGTTAATTTTTTTCAACAACTAATCCATCCCAATTTTCATTAGTAAATCCCAATAAAAATTTTCATGACTCCTTTTAATATAATAGTTCATAGTCCATCATGTGACGAATATATCATAGAATTATTCTCACAAATATCATGTGTATTCATTTGGGATCACTCTAAAAATGAGTGGATTGACCAATGTAAAATATGATTTCTAATTGATTGGTAGTAAAATAAAGAAGTATCCTAATGATTTGTTGAAAGGAATTCATATATTCCTTATTACATCGTCATCTTTTTTTACATTCATTATTGTCTCTTCTTGATTTTCAATAGTCCTTGAATCCTCTATCTAAAATATTCGTAAAACCTCTATGGAATATTTATTTTGGTTGATAAATATACCATATATTATTTGAATTACCTTCAAGATAAAAAATAAAAAATCACCAAATAGATACATATTGAATTCACACCTCATGATATCAGAAAACTGATCAAATTGGTTGTCATCTGAACCTCTAAAAATTATGTCTTAAATATATATAAGCACCATCAATCACTGCACTTTCTCCTACTTTATTTAGTGGTTATGATCAAACCCTCTTATATGAAAACTGAGATTCTTTATATAAAGATCTAATCTGGAATACCATGCCCTTAGTGCTTTTTTAAGTATATAAAAATCATTCTCCAATAAACACACTTTTACTTCATCTTCATAAATGATAAATTTATCCAGTTGTTCAATGTACAATTAATATTTAAGGAATTCATTAAATAAAGATAATTCAATGTCTATTTGATATAATTTCAAACCCTTTTGAACCTCCATATCTAAGAATACATGAATGGTTTCATGTCATGATACTGGAGAAAATGTTTCATCAACATCAATTCCTTTAATTTTGGAATACCCATTGAACAAAAGTCATGATTTTTTTTTCTGAATTATCTTACCATATTTGTTAAGATTATTTCAGAACACATGGTTATGATAAAATTATTTTCACATAGACTTGGAACAAAAACACATGTCTCATTATTCTCTATTTGATCAAGATCTTAATTTATAAAATTGACCCAGCTCTCATTATTTGAAGTTTATTTAAATTATTTTGTTTTAAATAAAGATAATAAAGATACTTGTTGTTGAGCCTTAATTATTATTGTTTGAATTGGGGTTGTCTAATATCCAACAATGTTCCCTTTAGTGATTTCAACCCTGTTCATTAATGTTCTTAAACCTTCTATAATGATTTTTTTATTCCTCACTGTCAGAGTTATCATTATAATTTCCATCAAGACTTGAAACTCCCCCTGATATGTTTTCTTCTTCATCACTTCAACTTCAAAAAAAATTTGGTTGATATGTGAAATATTATTATGTGTGGCAATAATTTTCTCACTTTCAACCAATGCCACATCATTTCTATAAAAAAATTTACCACGTTTCTTGTTTTAGAACTTTTAGATTTTTCCCATTGATGAATAATGGAGAAACTGTCCTTCATCATCCCAATATTTAAACTTTCTACTCTTACCTTTATTAAGGATAAAAAACTTACAAAATATAGGGAGTACATGAGTAATGGTTTATTTACATACTAAATTTCATATTGATTTCTCCCTTCATTTTGACATAGAAATTCTATATTATAGATGTACATGGCTATAAGAATATATTCTTTCCAATATATTTCTAGAAGATAATTATTTATAAGCATTTTATAGGTCATGTTGTTGATTATGGGATTTATTATAAGGCCCCAGCCTTAAACCTTACTTAATCTTGAGTTATTACAAGATTACACATTGAGGATCTTTTCAGGTTTAGAGTTTTAGAGAATTAGATCATGAAACTTGCATTACATTCCACATTTAAACAAAGTGGTTACATAAAAGACAGTATTCATTCTTCCTATCAACGGAAACATATTTAAAATAAAACATGGATTCTTTCTTGACACATCCTTGACACTATCATCACATCATGTACCTTTCCCTTGACCTGTGAAAAACATTTCAAAAACTTGGGATGAGCATAAAAAGCTCAGTAAGGGTTATAAAAATATGGAAAGGAAACATGAGTTCATATATACATAAGAATGAAATCATACTTTACCCATAAAACATAGGCACTTTAATATACCTCATCAAATCATGAATAAATCATAGAAATCATAAGACATAAAGGTAACTTGAGGCATTCATAACATTCTTACGTAGGGAGTAACCCTCTTGGTTACGTTTGGAATACCCATCACAGTATATTCCCTAAATCTCTTCGGAGAAACCTTAACGTTTCACTCCTTCGCGTTACCCAATTCATTGGAGAGATATATCAGGCTCACCCGCCCTTAGTTTATCACAGAACCACCCGTATTCATAATAATGCCCAATAACCTCAACATAATCATATCACATAAAACATGCATAAAGGAAACATAATATTTCTACCTTTCAATCACAAGATATCAATATAACACATTGATATAAAAACATTATGAAAACCATTTTCAATACGAAAATAAAAGAAAAGTAAAACATGGTATTTATTTTTCTTTTAAAAAAAAGGTATGGATTGTAGAGGAAGCCTAAACTCAAATAATGGTCATGGCGGCGGAGAAGTCGTTGTCGCCGCATATGTACGACAAAAACATTCCCTTTTGTCGTTTAGTAAATGCTTCGTATAAAAAAAGATTCCTTTTGAATAAACGTAAAAGTCAAAGGGGTTTATACACCATATAAAAGAAGGTTGTTTATAAAACAAAATATGCCTCAATGAAAGGATATTGAGACGAAGTCCCATACAAAGACGGTATCCTTGGATTAAGGATAAATCAGTTACATAACTATGTGTGACAAACGAATACACGAAATATAAGTGGGTATTAAGTGTAAAACAATCAGAGTACATTCACACATAATCATATAACAACATATTCAAGGTGTACAAGTTTATCCCAAAGAATCGAAATTGGGTTAAGAAGTTCCCTTGCAAAAATTAGACAGCCTAACGACGTCACTTCAAAATTCAGAAAAAGAGTTGATGAGAGATAAAAAGGGGATCTCATCACTTGGACATAAAATTTACATCAATAAGGATATATAAGAACATATCCAAAAATAATATTATGTGAATTAAAAGACATAACAAAATAAGTCTTTTAAAAAGAGGAGGGTGAAAGGTTCCCTTACCAACATGGGTATCTTTCGAAACATACGCCCCGTGAAAGAATGTAACGCCCCGACCCCAGCTGCCCAGAGTCGGTGCATTAATTACATAACATTGGCATGATCACAATAAAGATCAAATCCCGAAAGACCGATTGGTTTAGTAGCCTTGGAAACACTAGATATAATCATAAAGTTTTACATTACATTTCAAAGTGAAAAACTACTACAACAAAAAAGTCTTCATATCCACACTATTAACCCCTCATAATATCCCTGCAAGTCATTCATAATTTACTTCTTCACTACCTGGGAAAAATAAAACATAGAAAAGGGGTGAGCTCAAATGCCCAGTAAGGATAACAATATAGAGGAAACTTTCATAAATAAAAATAAACATTTAAGGCAATGTATAACTAAAACAAAAGCCTTTTAAACTTGAACATTTAACATAGTATGGCATAAATAAAATGAAATAATGCCATTTACTTATTCACATGGATATTCTATTAATCGAATAATCACATGCAAAAATCAATAACCACTTTCATAATGTTGGAATGCATAATGCTAGACTATCATAACCACATAGCCAAGGCCTCGTGCCAAGACTACAAATAAGATTTTGTCAAGGCCTTGTGCCAAGACACTAGTTTGTCTCATGAGACCTACCGATGCATCGAGGAGCTATAGCGGGCTCCACCCGTCACTTATTAAGTCCAATGCATTCCCATATGAAAAGGTTTAAACATAACATAAACATTCGTATTAAAACTAGCATACGAAATGTCAATAATTTCACCATAAACTATGAATGGTATAAATATAGCACAACCTTAGTCAAACATATCACAAAACCTTCAATACAATATAGAAGTTTTGTATCATAATAAATCAACTTCAAATAATCTTAAAATCCATCAAAGGATGTTGACATAGATGAAATCAAAATTCTTTTTAAAGAAATATCACCTTTTATTTTGAAATCATTTAAGATCCATATAAAATAAAACATTTTCTTTGAAAATATTCTTATAAGCTTGTAAGGGAAGTTTTGAAGATTTTATAACGGCGAAAAATAACCGCACCCGCCGTATAAGTTAAAAAAAACATTCTTACCTCAATTCTGTCGAAAAGGTTAAAAAGGACATTGTTTTGAAAATGACGGAAAGATTCCTTTATAAACCTCTTATAAAAAGTAAAACAAGGGTATAAATGACTTTAACCCATATTCATGTAAATAGTAAAAATGTTTTGAAATACATTTTTAAGAAAACATGGATGTGGATGATAAAGAGATCCCAGTAGATTATTACGTATATACAACCTCGGATAATGAAGAGATTGTGAAATAACCCTTACCTTGTACTTTTCCTTGGTTGGAGTAGGTTAACCTCCTGTATAATGGTTAAATAGTTGTTATTAAATTATACAAGAATCATATATAATAATATGATATCATATATGATCTTTTAACATTGATTTGTTAATAATATCTTAGTATTATCATTATATCGGGTGTTAACTTACTTGTTTTCTTTTATATGTTTTGTTACGTAAGACATGTTTGTAAAGGATAGGTTGTATATTATTCATATCCAGAATGATATCAAGTCCTTAAACATCATTTTTAAATCATCAAATGATAATTATACTTGAATGGATACGATGGAGAATGAATCTCATCGCGTTCGTGGAGACGGTAGTCCGTACGTACGCACGAGCGACAATATCATTCTTTTGATATTAAAATAATATATAAATGGATGGTATATCATATATACAGAATCATTAACATGTTATATTTATTATTTACATGAGTTACACATCATTATTATACCCATCCAAATAATAATATATTGAATAACAATTACACCACGACGTGGAGACGGTAAGCCGTACGTACGCACGTATGGTGACATGTTATTCAAAGGGTGGATAAAATACTGAATATGGTTGTACCATATTTATAATAACATCACAGTATATGTAAGATACTGGAGTTATTATTTTATAATGGTAAGAACAAAGAAAGAGGAAGTGGAAGAAGAAAGGAACTTAGAAAAGGGTGGTGAAATCATTACCTCTTCTTCGGGTTCTTCCTTTTGATTTGATCAAAAGGGCTCCTTAGGTTGGCTTTCTGATCACACTAAGTCCTCTAGGTTGTAGTGAGGGATGTTGGGAGAGTATTTGGGCAGAGTTTGGCCGAACCAAAAGGCTTTGAAGGTGTGAAGAAATGAGAAGGAGGAGTGCCCTTTTATAAGAGGGGTGAGGGGCACCTTTGGAAAAGCTAGAAATATTAATTTATAATAAATTCATATTCGGTTTCTAAAGGCTCCAAAGTTGACTATTCAAAGGTTGAGGTGGGGATAGGTTGAAAACAACTCATCCAATAGAATGTAGACAGGTTTGGGTACTTATATTAACCTTATCTTTAAGTATTAACTCTAAGTTAATTAGTTTCACTTTTACAATGTCTCTTTGTATTTTTATATATTATGGTTAATAAACTTACTATATACATCCAAGCGACCCCCAAGTGGTCCATTAATGATTAACCTATCATAATATAAGTCTCTTGGCCGAACCTTAGATTTTTAGGAATTTAATATCAATTAATAATATAATATTTTTTTTAAGAACTCTTTTATGTCAATTTTGACACTATTCAATAGTTGATTTTTGTGAAACTCATAACAAATTGATTACTTCGAACAAAGTCCATTAAATAAATCCTAATATATCATATTAGCCTAGAAAATTAGTTTAATTCATTAAAAGTTTCATATTATATTTATTTGGGTATTTATAATATCAATTATTTTAATTTTTCACTATTATAGTAATTACTGCATCATCATTGTGTCATAAATAAAATAACTTATTTAATGTCTAAAAATTATAAATAAAATATCATTATATAGGAAATCTGTTTATCTTTATAATGAATATTTATAATCGAAATTCCAACATGTATAACCCTATGTAAAAATTGTTGTTCTAAAAGATATATGCTTGTGTCATTTTTGTATTCATTTTAACTAAATTAAAATAAAGTGTCATTATCACTTACAAGTGGATCCATGGGGTCCCAAAATAGACCCAAAGATGCCCATGGTCGACCATGTATCAACCAATAGGGTTAAGACACGTTTTAGGGTAATTTAGTATTATTATAATATTATTTTTTTACCCTTATTTACCGGATTTACCCTTAACCATGGTAAATAAAATATTTACCGCAGTAATTATTCAAAATGTCTAAAAATAAAAGTTACCTATTTACACAATTTGAACATCCTGATTCCAAATATGGAATCCATTTTTCTAAATTCAAAACACAGAAGTGGCAGAAATTAATTTAAAATTAAATCCCGCTGTCAAAACAAAAAGCGTGTTTTTAAGAGATAATAACTATCAAAATATTGACACTTGTTTATGTTCGGTTTAATTGTACAATTATGTCCAATGACCAACATTATATTAAGTGGTAAAAATATATTCTAAATATACTTTAAAACCACTCAAATTAATAATTTATCACTATTAATTATTTTGATTAAAAAAGTTGTTTTTAATTAAAATTTAGTAATTTTCACTATTCATCAAAATATGAAAGTTATCCGAAAAGTACCAAAATTTCACCTTAGGCTAAATTTGATATTCCGAATCCAAAAATGAAGTCCATTTTAAAATATAAAATATATATAACTTCAAAAAGTAGGTATTACTATTCATAACAACTAGTTTGATTGGTTACGGTGTGTTAGAACTCGAAGTTGCGTACAACACACGCTACTGTTTTATTCAAAGGAAAGCGTACCGTGGAAGCTTGGGATGTTTCATTCTAAATTTTTTTATGTCCCCATTTAGTCAAAAAGATTAAAATATTGTATTTAAAAAGGTTTCACTATCAAAAGTTGATAAAAGTGCAATACTGAAAATGAATCTGTTCTTGCATTATGACTAAGAAACTCATAATATGGACTCTAAAATTATAAGGATTATATAAAGTTAAAAATGTAGTTAATGCTATTCATGACCTCTTTTAATGGCTTTTTTTTGGTAAGTCATGGTGCAATTGAACTCGGTGTTGCGTGTAGTGCAAGTTATTGAATTATTTTGAAGAAATAACACACTATGAAATCTTGGGGTGTTACATTCTCCCCTCCTTCAATAAATTGCGTCCTCGCAATTTGAAATTGTTCTTCGAAAATAAAAGGTTGAAAATAGATAATATATTTGTGGGAAAACCCACATCGGAAATTGGGTTACTAAAATTTAGTCTTAATATGAGGAAAAGAGAAATGAAAGGGTCACCACCAAATTATGATCTTGATTAGGGGAACATTGGTGGAAATTAGAGACATATAATCGGAGGAAAAACGTAAATATTTATAGGTAGTGATTGAGGTCATCAATCACAAACAAGTGTATAATTGAGGTCCTTAAACTCATCAATCTATGATGATTTGAAGTACCATCGGTTCAACAAAATATAGGGTATTGGGATAACACATTTTTGACGTTTCAAAATATCTTAGTTGAAATCCCACATCGAAAAATGAATTAACGAGGCCTCTATTTAAAATAAAGAGTCGAAAGTATGAAGATTACCGAAAATAACACATACTAGGGTTCCATGTAGGAAAATATGGATATGGAAGAGAAATCTAACCATCAATTATCTGATGGAGAGTGGTAGAGAACATGGCTATGAAAAGGCCAACAATCCCAAAGCCATAAATTAGTGATGATTTAAGGTACCATCTAGGACAACATTTTTGTTCTAAGTTGCTTTTCTTAATATTGAGGAATTTATTTATGAGATTGGCTGAGATCATAAGGAGATATACTTACTTTATAATTAGAGTTTTGTCCATTAATAAATTTCTACCATAAACTCATCTTTCACTCGTAAAAAAAATTATATTTATACTATTCGTACAGGGTTCCAAAATAAACGAATTTATAATTCATCTACCAGATCTTTTAAAAAAACTACATTATTTAATCTAGTACATCTCTTGGGCCAGTGGTAGGTGATACACCCTTGTCGCCCTTCGGTTGCGGGTTCAAGTCTTGCAGCCTTGCCGGACGCGACGGGTTGCCGCCCGACCTCCGGGTTGTCCTTTTATGGCAATCCAAAATAATCCAAACTAGAACTATCCAAAATACTTCTATCCATACTCACAGTCCAACATTTATAAGTAAGGTAAACATAATGTAGAACCTTTTTACCCCGTAATAGCATATGAATACCTTCATCATGTATTCTTTTAATACACCGAAACATCCTGAATTACCATATTCCTTATTGATTACATTCATGCTCCCTTATTCCATATAGAAAGTTGGATATACTTCATTAATCCAAAAATGTTTTAAACCCCAACAATGATGGAATATACAAATCATTAATCAGTTCCAGGGTAGTCAAGAATATCCAATATAATTTATCCAAAACAATCACATATTATTCCAAAATCACTACCTCAGTATCAGAACTATATTATGATTTATCATTCTCTCAACCATATATTTTCCAAAAATTTATCCTGCTATTGAGTCACTTTTCTTTGTTCCACACAATCTCAAGTCCTTAATGAAATAGTACTGCAGTACAATCCTTATATACTCCATGATTATTGTAACAAGTACATTGTTGATACAACACTCAATTGACATAATCAACATAAGAACTCTAATCATTCCTCTTCATCTGTGGTAGTATCATAACATGATTATTATCCAATAACATCATTTGCGGCATAGTCTGATGACTGGGACATAGGTTCGCGTAGTGTCCAAACTCCTTGCAAATGAAGCATTGTACATTTGAAACCATTTTCTTACCCTTGCAGTCACGTACTTTGTGCCCTTTTTCTCCACACTTATAACAAACTCCCATTCCTTTCAGGAAAGTTCCAGGGTGTTTCTTTCCACAGTTACCACATATGGGAAAATTCTTCTTTTCCCTCTTCCCTTTATCCATCTTTCTCTCTTCCATCCTTTTCTTCTCTTGCTTCCCTTCAAAGCCATAGGACTCAGTAAACCATTTACTTATCTTATCAACACATGATATTATTTCTTAATATGATGATAATACATGGGAGACTATTTCTCTTATAAATTCTAGCTTAAGACCATGAGAGATATGATCCTTCCTTCTCTTTGAATCATGTGCATTTCTGGAGTTATCATTCCTTCTACTGGGCGCCATTTCTAAACAATGGCATAAACTAGATTAGTTTATGAGTCAAAATACATAATCCCATACTTATAAAACACTTAACATAAATTGAACTATTTATGGATATAATCCATAATCATAAAAATGTTTTCTTTGAGGAAGTATATACTCATAAACCCTTCATAATGGTTTGTAAAGAAAATGAGAATTATCCTAAGCATATCCCCCGGGAGTGTCGTAACCAAGAGTGCAGCAAGGCCCGTTGTCGTGCACCAGTTCCCGTTCGAGTCTAGCTCAAAGCGGTGTTTTCGGGTTTTACCCCTAGGTACATCTGTGCCAGAGCCGCCTCTACCTGCTCGTATCCAGACAGGGATGTATTGCTCGGAAAACTCACAAAATCTCTACAATACCAAAATTCTAGGAAGTTCTTCTACACTAATCCTCAAAGTTCATCTTAGGTCTACGTGCTCTAATCAGAGTTTATCTAAATCTAGCTTCCAAGGTTTGTACTAAACTTCCTCTGATACCAACTGTAACGCCCCGACCCCAGCTGCCCAGAGTCGGTGCATTAATTACATAACATTGGCATGATCACAAGAAAGATCAAATCCCGAAAGACCGATTGGTTTAGTAGCCTTGGAAACACTAGATATAATCATAAAGTTTTACATTACATTTCAAAGTGAAAAACTACTACAACAAAAAAGTCTTCATATCCACACTATTAACCCCTCATAATATCCCTGCAAGTCATTCATAATTTACTTCTTCACTACCTGGGAAAAATAAAACATAGAAAAGGGGTGAGCTCAAATGCCCAGTAAGGATAACAATATAGAGGAAACTTTCATAAATAAAAATAAACATTTAAGGCAATGTATAACTAAAACAAAAGCCTTTTAAACTTGAACATTTAACATAGTATGGCATAAATAAAATGAAATAATGCCATTTACTTATTCACATGGATATTCTATTAATCGAATAATCACATGCAAAAATCAATAACCACTTTCATAATGTTGGAATGCATAATGCTAGACTATCATAACCACATAGCCAAGGCCTCGTGCCAAGACTACAAATAAGATTTTGTCAAGGCCTTGTGCCAAGACACTAGTTTGTCTCATGAGACCTACCGATGCATCGAGGAGCTATAGCGGGCTCCACCCGTCACTTATTAAGTCCAATGCATTCCCATATGAAAAGGTTTAAACATAACATAAACATTCGTATTAAAACTAGCATACGAAATGTCAATAATTTCACCATAAACTATGAATGGTATAAATATAGCACAACCTTAGTCAAACATATCACAAAACCTTCAATACAATATAGAAGTTTTGTATCATAATAAATCAACTTCAAATAATCTTAAAATCCATCAAAGGATGTTGACATAGATGAAATCAAAATTCTTTTTAAAGAAATATCACCTTTTATTTTGAAATCATTTAAGATCCATATAAAATAAAACATTTTCTTTGAAAATATTCTTATAAGCTTGTAAGGGAAGTTTTGAAGATTTTATAACGGCGGAAAATAACCGCACCCGCCGTATAAGTTAAAAAAAACATTCTTACCTCAATTCTGTCGAAAAGGTTAAAAAGGACATTGTTTTGAAAACGACGGAAAGATTCCTTTATAAACCTCTTATAAAAAGTAAAACAAGGGTATAAATGACTTTAACCCATATTCATGTAAATAGTAAAAATGTTTTGAAATACATTTTTAAGAAAACATGGATGTGGATGATAAAGAGATCCCAGTAGATTATTACGTATATACAACCTCGGATAATGAAGAGATTGTGAAATAACCCTTACCTTGTACTTTTCCTTGGTTGGAGTAGGTTAACCTCCTGTATAATGGTGAAATAGTTGTTATTAAATTATACAAGAATCATATATAATAATATGATATCATATATGATCTTTTAACATTGATTTGTTAATAATATCTTAGTATTATCATTATATCGGGTGTTAACTTACTTGTTTTCTTTTATATGTTTTGTTACGTAAGACATGTTTGTAAAGGATAGGTTGTATATTATTCATATCCAGAATGATATCAAGTCCTTAAACATCATTTTTAAATCATCAAATGATAATTATACTTGAATGGATACGATGGAGAATGAATCTCATCGCGTTCGTGGAGACGGTAGTCCGTACGTACGCACGAGCGACAATATCATTCTTTTGATATTAAAATAATATATAAATGGATGGTATATCATATATACAGAATCATTAACATGTTATATTTATTATTTACATGAGTTACACATCATTATTATACCCATCCAAATAATAATATATTGAATAACAATTACACCACGACGTGGAGACGGTAAGCCGTACGTACGCACGTATGGTGACATGTTATTCAAAGGGTGGATAGAATACTGAATATGGTTGTACCATATTTATAATAACATCACAGTATATGTAAGATACTGGAGTTATTATTTTATAATGGTAAGAACAAAGAAAGAGGAAGTGGAAGAAGAAAGGAACTTAGAAAAGGGTGGTGAAATCATTACCTCTTCTTCGGGTTCTTCCTTTTGATTTGATCAAAAGGGATCCTTAGGTTGGATTTCTGATCACACTAAGGCCTCTAGGTTGTAGTGAGGGATGTTGGGAGAGTATTTGGGCAGAGTTTGGCCGAACCAAAAGGCTTTGAAGGTGTGAAGAAATGAGAAGGAGGAGTGCCCTTTTATAAGAGGGGTGAGGGGCACCTTTGGAAAAGCTAGAAATATTAATTTATAATAAATTCATATTCGGTTTCTAAAGGCTCCAAAGTTGACTATTCAAAGGTTGAGGTGGGGATAGGTTTAAAACAACTCATCCAATAGAATTTAGACAGGTTTGGGTACTTATATTAACCTTATCTTTAAGTATTAACTCTAAGTTAATTAGTTTCACTTTTACAATGTCTCTTTGTATTTTTATATATTATGGTTAATAAACTTACTATATACATCCAAGCGACCCCCAATTGGTCCATTAATGATTAACCTATCATAATATAAGTCTCTTGGCCGAACCTTAGATTTTTAGGAATTTAATATCAATTAATAATATAATATTTGTTTTAAGAACTCTTTTATGTCAATTTTGACACTATTCAATAGTTGATTTTTGTGAAACTCATAACAAATTGATTACTTCGAACAAAGTCCATTAAATCAATCCTAATATATCATATTAGCCTAGAAAATTATTTTAATTCATTAAAAGTTTCATATTATATTTATTTGGGTATTTATAATATCAATTATTTTAATTTTTCACTATTATAGTAATTACTGCATCATCATTGTGTCATAAATAAAATAACTTATTTAATGTCTAAAAATTATAAATAAAATATCATTATATATGAAATCTTTTTATCTTTCTAATGAATATTTATAATCGAAATTCCAACATGTATAACCCTATGTAAAAATTGTTGTTCTAAAAGATATATGCTTGTGTCATTTTTGTATTCATTTTAACTAAATTAAAATAAAGTGTCATTATCACTTACAAGTGGATCCATGGGGTCCCAAAATAGACCCAAAGATGCCCATGGTCGACCATGTATCAACCAATAGGTTTAAGACACGTTTTAGGGTAATTTAGTATTATTATAATATTATTTTTTTACCCTTATTTACCGGATTTACCCTTAACCATGGTAAATAAAATATTTACCGCAGTAATTATTCAAAATGTCTAAAAATAAAAGTTACCTATTTACACAATTTGAACATCCTGATTCCAAATATGGAATCCATTTTTCTAAATTCAAAACACAGAAGTGGCAGAAATTAATTTAAAATTAAATCCCGCTGTCAAAACAAAAAGCGTGTTTTTAAGAGATAATAACTATCAAAAGATTGACACTTGTTTATATTCGGTTTAATTGTACAATTATGTCCAATTACCAACATTATATTAAGTGGTAAAAATATATTCTAAATATACTTTAAAACCACTCAAATTAATAATTTATCACTATTAATTATTTTGATTAAAAAAGTTGTTTTTAATTAAAATTTAGTAATTTTCACTATTCATCAAAATATGAAAGTTATCCGAAAAGTACCAAAATTTCACCTTAGGCTAAATTTGATATTCCGAATCCAAAAATGAAGTCCATTTTAAAATATAAAATATATATAACTTCAAAAAGTAGGTATTACTATTCATAACAACTAGTTTGATTGGTTACGGTGTGTTAGAACTCGAAGTTGCGTACAACACACGCTACTGTTTTATTCAAAGGAAAGCGTACCGTGGAAGCTTGGGATGTTTCATTCTAAATTTTTTGATGTCCCCATTTAGTCAAAAAGCTTAAAATATTGTATTTAAAAAGGTTTCACTATCAAAAGTTGATAAAAGTGCAATACTGAAAATGAATCTGTTCTTGCATTATGACTAAGAAACTCATAATATGGACTCTAAAATTATAAGGATTATATAAAGTTAAAAATGTAGTTAATGCTATTCATGACCTCTTTTAATGGCTTTTTTTTGGTAAGTCATGGTGCAATTGAACTCGGTGTTGCGTGTAGTGCAAGTTATTGAATTATTTTGAAGAAATAACACACTATGAAATCTTGGGGTGTTACAAAGAAGGACAATACAACATTGATGTAAATAATCATAAATTAAATAATATTACACAATGTGTAAAATAATGGTCAGTACATACACCACTCAAAGGAAATTGTGGCAAATGTAGCATAAATCTCATGGGAATAAAAGTGAGATGAAAAATCCCTTACGAAAACTCGGCAGCCAAACGGCGCCACTTAAAACTTCCAAAAATGGATTGATGAGATCAAATAGGGTATCTCATCACATTACAATAAAATGTACAGCAAGATTAATATAAAAGAACATCCCCCATCATAACAAATAGTAGCTTAAAAGAAGTGACATAAAGGAGAGTACTTAAAGAGAAAGAGAGAGGTTAGATCTCTTACGAAAATTCGGCAGCCTAACGGCGCCACTCAACACTTCCAAAATGGATTGATGAGAGAGAATAGGGTCTCTAATCATATGAACATAAAAATTACAGTAATATTAATATAAAAGAACATCCCAATAACAATAAAGATGAGCTTAGAAGGAATGACATAAAAGAGTGTACTTAAAAAGAAAGAGAGGAGTAGGATCCCTTACCTCAAGTCCAACTTGTCTTTTCGTTTCTTTATATTCCTAAATAATAAACTTTGGCCAATTAATAATTGCCTAAGTACCTCCTTTAGAGATTATTATTCAGTTCATATCACATATTATAATATTATAATAATTGTTTAATAATGTTAGTTCATATCAGACGTTTTTGCCGATGTTTGGTACATGAGTCAAAAATGAACTTGTTTGAAAAAAGATTGCCCATGTAGTTATAAGTAAATAATTTACAGAATAGTATTAATGATTAAAATATCATATATATCCAGTAAATATTCATTTCATACTATTCCATATCATTTGGAGATAAAAAACGAAAAGCACCGTTCATGGAGACGGTAGGTCGTGCGTACGCATGAATGCTACTTTCATTTTTTGTCATATTAATGGAATTAAAAAAAATGAGAGAGATATATATATGTTATAATTCCAGAATGATATCCATAATTTAGATTTAATATATTACATATATATCAATTATATATATGTACTTATAATATTACATAACATTTTGAGATAAGAAATGAAATGTACCGTTCATGGAGACGGTAAGCCGTACGTACGCATGAACGCTAATTCCATTTCTATTTCATATTTAATGGAATGAAAACATAATGATACATAATAGTATTTTAATTCCAGTATGGTATCATATATAATATCATTAAATATATCCTTTATACGTACCACATATGGTATTAACGAATCAAATCACTTTGAGGGGCGGTAGTCCGCACTTCCTTAAATGAAGATACCACGTTTACCCATAATGGAAACCATAAAGGTACACCATAAATGAATAATACAAAAGCTTAAGTAAAACATAAACATATTAGATATCATATAAAAATATAGTGTAATCTTAATGGCCACCTTTTAAGGTGTTAGAAGAATGTTGAACAATCATCGTTTCGGGAGGCAGAAATTCGCCATCCACGGAAACAGTATGTTCTTTAACTATTAGATGTAGGTGTGTGTAAGTGTAGCTCGAATACTTCTAATAACAACATCCTAGTATATTTAAGATACGGTATTTGTTACAAAATAAATTAATAAAAAGATTTTAGGGGGTTGGAGAATCAAAATAAAACAAAAGGACACAAGTGAAGACATTACCTTAAAATCGGGTAACTCCCTTTGGTTTGAGCTCAAAGGCTTCCTTGGGAAGACTTCTGCCCAAAGTGAGGATTCAAGGAGTAATATAGGGAATTGTAAACACAAAATGGTCAGGGGTTGTCCGAGCCAAAGGCTTTGGGAGTGTGGGTAAGGAGGTAGAGGTGGGGGCCTTTTATAAGAGGAGAGGAGGGGCACTCTTGTAAAGTTACAAAATGTTACTTTATTTTCAAAAGAGTTTCGGATTTTAAAGGTCCCACATTGATTTATTTCGAGGATAAGGTGATAAGGGTTAGAAATACACTCATCCAATAGGTTTTGGACATGTGTATGTCTTAGATATTACATTATCTTTCCATTTTATTTAAATCGTTAAATAATGAGGTCATCGCTGCATCATCATGATGTCGTAAATAATTTAATTTATTTAATGTCTAAAAATTATAAAAAAACTACTATGATGTAGGAAATCTTTGTATCTTTCCAATGACTATATATAGTCAAAAATATGACTTGTATAACCCCATGTAAAAATTGTTTTAGTAAAACATCTCATGTTTGTGTCATTTTTTCCTTTAACATTAAATAAAAAGATATTTATGTCATTTTCCAACCAAAGTGGCTCCATGGGGTCCCCAAGTTGACCCATGGATTTTCTTGGTCGGCCATGACACATACAATGAGGGTAGGACATGTTTCTATGTCATTTATGTTTATTGAAACATTATTCTTACCATAAACTACACTAATTACCTCTAATCGCGATTAAAAACTTAATAAGTTACTATTCACCAAAAAATTATTTTTATCCCGTTGAACCACATTTTACTTCTTAATGAAAACCATGTATGTCGGATTTTTTGAAATTCAAAACAAAAAGATGGCAAAATTTCATTTAAACGGAAAAATCAGTTTTTATATGTACCACTTAGTGGATTCACTATTCATCAAAAATTGAAGTTTTTCAGAAAAATCCCAAAAATTCATCCTAATCTATATTTGATATTCCGAATTCAAAAATGAAGTATATTTTAAAAAATTCAAAACATATAAGTCACATTAATTAATTTAATAATTAATTCCCGCTGTGAGAGAAAATAGCGTGTCTTTATGAAATAATAAGTATCAAAAGATTGACACTAGTTTAAGTCTGATTTCAAAGTGAAATTAATTCCAACAACCACTATTGGATTTAATGGTAAAAATATATTCTAATTTCACTTTAAAACCAATTCAAAATATAATCTAATCATATAAATAAATTATATTAAAAAGAGGTTTTGAATTAAAATACAACATTTTACACTATTCATTAAAAAATGAACTTTATCGGAAAGATACCAAAAATTTACACAAAGTAAATTTTGATATACCAATTCTTAAGAAGAGTTTTATTTGGTCCAATAGAATGTATAAGAGTGAAAAAAACTATATTTAATGACGGTTCTCCATCAAAAGGCGATAAGTGAACCTTTAGTGAAAACTAGGGCATATACACCTAAAATTGAATTCTTTCCGTATTTTAAGACTTTATCTTTTATTGGATAAATGTAAAAACTTTTAAAAACATATATAATCATATTTTAGTTATTTATATCCATTCCCTCCAATACAACGGCTACATGTTAACTACCATTTAAAATAATATTATTTTATTATTAGAGTGAAACGTAAGATTCCCAAGAAACTCGTTGTTGCGTGTTGGGTACGCCATCGAGCATAGAGTTCCCTTTAAATCATATTAATATTTTATTCACAAATATGGATAAATATGAAAATTTCAAATTCTTTATTTACCTGGGGTGTTACATCCTTCCCCCCTTTTGGGAATTGCGTCCTCGCAATTTTTAAAATTGAGCTTGGAAACATCCTTGAAAGTCTCGCATCGGAACAAGAGTCGGTAAAAAAATCACTTTAAAATAAAGGAAGATAAGTACAGAGGTCACCCGAGTTAACCCATACTATGATTCCATGTAGAAAAACATGGACATGGAAGAAAAAGCAAAGGGTCATGTTCTTGAGGGAGAGTGATAGTAAACATGTCTAGGAGAAAGTTAACCATAAGAAAATCACAAACTTGTGATGGGTTAAACGGTATTCGATTCCCCATTAGGAAAAGTTAATAGACAACACTTTTGTTTTAAGTTACTTTTTATTGAGGAATTTATTCATAAGGAAACATAATCACTTATCATGTTGACTTTCAACTTTTACTAGATTCGTTAATCAAACTCATATTTTTTTCCAAAAGACGAGTATTTAGGGAGACTTTTTCGCATTAAGAGTACTATAATAAACTTATAGAGAATCACCTAATCCACCAAAGAGAACTATATAATTCCCATGTCTTTAGGATTTAACCAAAACCAAAACCAAAAAGGTTAGTACAAGGTCAGATAATCCAGAAAAGGATAACCATTTAAAAAGAAAATCTATGCTTAATCTCCAAAATTTGTCCAACAAAACCCAAAGTTCAACGAGGACCATCTGATAAACTATTTGTCCATAAAATTCTTCAAAGTAAACCAATATAAGATTGAAATCCAAATATTTGAAGGATTTAGTCACATAGTCTTCCGAGTTAAATCGTAACATTTATCTCCAAACAACACCAGTTGCTCCTAAAGTCTCGTATTGAAAAGTAATTAACCTAATCACATATCCTCCATGATAGGTTAATCATTTTCATAAATAACACAAAATCAACTTAATCTTAATTCATAAAATCATATAACTAAAAAGAATCAGTCAAAATAACCAGGGAATTCACGTAGTCCAGTGGTAGGCGATAAATACCAGTCGCACTTTGGTTGTGGGTTCGATTCCCGCATCTTTTTCCGACGCGACGGGTAGTCACACGGTCTGCGTGTTGTCCTTTTTTCAAAACTATATAATTCTCATATCATTCCCCAAGAAGGGATAAAATCATCAAAAATAACCATAATATAATTTAACCTCAATTTTATCTCATTCCTTTCACTTCAATCATAACATATAGTAACCCATAATTACCTCAAAAGTAAGGATCATATAAACCCAAATGGTTCTTTATAACTATGTCCACAAAAGAAAAGATAACTATTCCTTGAATAAAATTTTCCTATATTAAACATCAGGGTTACACATAATATAAAAAGTCTTCTAATGTAACCCCATCATCAAAAGAGACTTAATGCTCTTAAGAATTTCACCATAACTCTTGAAGCCCTTATATATTGACATATTACTCATTCAACATTCTTCGTGATCCATTAACCATTCTTTTCCAACTTATTCCGAAATACCTCTTTCCTACAAACAAATTCATGAATCATATCCTAAGATTCCAAAATAGGAAAACAATAGTCATGAAATAATACATACCTTTGATTGGTTATTGTCAGTTTCTTCATCCTCAATCGGAATGGCATTAGGTATTGGTAAACGAACATTTGTACGCTCTTGGTGATACCATTCACGAAACTTCTTCATAGGACATGTGTTTGCATAATTACCATGCACACCACATTTAAAACATTCAATTGATCCCTCAGAAAGGACTTCTTTCCCTTTCCTCGAGTCAACTGGATGCTTCCTTTTTCCATGGCAGGTTCTTTCTTTATGACCTTCATTTCCACAACTATAGCATATTTCTGTCCCTTTGAAACATTTTACTAGGTGTTTCTTTCCACATCTTTGACACATAGGTTTTTGAACACACTTACCTTTATGATTATTACATGTACTTCTGTAGGGATTTGTTTCTCGCATATATGATGCCTTAGAGAAATCACCAAGGTTTAGGTGGTCAATCATGACTCCAGATAGTTGGTTGAGGATAATCACAAGAGTTCTCATTGCATCTCCCATATCATTCAGTTGCTTGCTCAAAAAACTGTCACAGTTTCCTTCACATCCACTGTTACTTTGGTGCCTGCTAGATCCAGCCATTTACTAAAACCAAAAAGGTCAGTGTGAGTATATCAAAAAAACCATCATGTACTAATGAGGAAGATAAACACTAAGATATACTTACTCATTCACTTTATCTAAAACTAGGACTCTTTCTGAAATCCTAACCATTATGGTAATGCCACTTATGCTTAAAGAATACCCTAACCTCTAAAGTTATCTAAACCGACCTCTGATTCCAACTATAAGGCCCCAGCCTTAAACCTTACTTAATCTTGAGTTATTACAAGATTAAAATTGAGGATCTTTTCAGGTTTAGAGTTTTAGAGAATTAGATCATGAAACTTGCATTACATTCCACATTTAAACAAAGTGGTTACATAAAAGACGGTATTCATTCTTCCCGTCAACGGAAACATATTTAAAATAAAACATGGATTCTTTCTTGACACATACTTGACACTATCATCACATCATGTACCTTTCCCTTGACCTGTGAAAAAAATTTCAAAGACTTGGGATGAGCATAAAAATCTCAGTAAGGGTTATAAAAATATGGAAAGGAAACATGAGTTCATATATACATAATAATGAAATCATACTTTACACATAAAACATAGGCAATTTAACATACCTCATCAAATCATGAATAAATCATAGAAATCATAAGACATAAAGGTAACTTGAGGCATTCATAACATTCTTACGTAGGGAGTAACCCTCTTGGTTACGTTTGGAATACCCATCACAGTATATTCTCTAAATCTCTTCAGAGAAACCTTAACGTTTCACTCCTTCGTGTTAGCCAATGCATTGGAGAGCTATATCGGGCTCACCCGCCCTTAGTTTATCATGGAACCACCCGTCTTCATAATAATGCCAAATAACCTCAACATAATCGTATCACATAAAACATGCATAAAGGAAACATAACATTTACACCTTTCAATCACAAGATATCAATACAACACATTGATATAAAAAAATTATGAAAACCAATTTCAATAAAAAAATAAAAGAAAAGTAAAACATGGTATTTATTTTTCTTTTAAAAAAAGGTATGGCTTGTAGAGGAAGCCGAAACTGAAATAATGGTCACGGCGGTGGAGAAGTCGTTGTCGCCGCATACGTACGACAAAAACATTCCCTTTTGTCGTTTAGTAAACGCTTCGTATAAAAATTATTCCTTTTGAATAAACTTTAAAGTAAAATGGGTTTATACACCATATAAAATAAGGTTTTGTATAAAACAAAATATGCCTCAATGAAAGGAGATTGAGACAAAGTCCCATACAAAGACGGTATCCTTGGATTAAGGATACATCAGTTAGATAACTATGTGTGACAAACGAATACACGAAATATAAGTGGGTATTAAGTGTAAAAAAATCAGAGTACATTCACACATAATCATAGAACGACATATTCAAGGTGTACAAGTTTATCCCAAAGAATCGAAATTGGGTTAAGAAGTTCCCTTGCAAAAATTAGACAGCCTAACGGCGTCACTTCAAAATTCAGAAAAAGAGTTGATGAGAGATAAAAAGGGGATCTCATCACTTGGACATAAAATTTACATCAATAAGGATATATAAGAACATATCCCAAAATAATATTATGTGAATTAAAAGACATAACAAAATAAGTCTTTTAAAAAGAGGAGGGTGAAAGGTTCCCTTACCGACATGGGTATCTTTCGAAACATACGCCCCGTGAAAGAAGGACAATACAACATTGATGTAAATACTCATAAATGAAAGAATATTACACAATTAGTAAAATAATGGTCAGTACATACACCACTCAAAGGAAATTGTGGCAAATGTAGCATAAATTTCACGGGAATAAAAGTGAGATGAAAAATCCCTTACGAAAACTCGGCAGCCTAACGACGCCACTTAAAACTTCCAAAAATGGATTGATGAGATCAAATAGGGTATCTCATCACATTACAATAAAATGTACAGCAAGAAGAATATAAAAGAACATCCCCCATCATAACAAAGAGGATCTTAAAAGAAGTGACATAAAAGAGAGTACTTTAAGAGAAAGAGAGAGGTTAGATCTCTTACGAAAATTTGGCAGCCTAACGGCGCCACTCAAAACTTCCAAAATGGATTGATGAGAGAGAATAGGGTCTCTCATCATATGAACATAAAAATTACAGTAAGAGTAATATAAAATAACATCCCAATAACAAGAAAGATGAGCTTAGAAGGAATGACATAAAAGAGTGTACTTAAAAAGAAAGAGAGGAGTAGGATCCCTTACCTCAAGTCCAACTTGTCTTGTTCATTTCTTTATATTCCTGAATAATAAACTTTGGTCAATTAATAATTGCCTAATTACCTATTTTAGAGATTATTATTCAGTTCATATCATATATTATAATGTTATAATAATTGTTTAAAAATGTTAGTTCATATCAGACATTTTTGCCGATGTTTGGTACATGAGTCAAAAATGAACTTGTTTGAAAAAAGATTGCCCATGTAGTTATAAGTAAATAATTTCCAGAATAGTATTAATGATTAAAATATCATATATATCCAGTAAATATTCATTTCATACGATTCCATGTCATTTGGAGATAAAAAACGAAACGCACCTTTCATGGAGACGGTAGGTCGTACGTACGCATGAACGCTACTTTCATTTTTTGTCATATTAATGGAATTAAAACAAAATGAGAGAGAGATATATATATGTTATAATTCCAGAATTATATCCATAATTTAGATGTAATATATTACATATATATCCATTATATATATGTACTTATAATATTACATAACATTTTGAGATAAGAAATGAAATGTACTGTTCATGGAGACGGTAAGCCGTACGTACGCATGAACGCTACTTCCATTTATATTTAATATTTAATGGAATTAAAACATAATGATAAATAATAGTATTTGAATTCCAGTATGGTATAATATATAATATCATTAAATATATCCTTTATACGTACCACATATTGTATTAACGAATCAAATCACTTTGAGGGGGCGGTAGTCCGCACTTCCTTAAATGAAGATATCGCGTTTACCCATAATGGAAACCATAAAGGTACGCCATAAATGAAAAATACATAAGATTAAGTAAAACATAAACATATTAGATATCATATATAAATATAGTGTCATCTTAATGGCCACCTTTTAAGGTGTTAGAAGAATGTTTAACAATCATCGTTTCAGGAGGCAGAAATTCGTCATCCACGGAAACAGTATTTTCTTTAACCATTAGATGTAGGTGTGTGTAAGTGTAGCTCGAATCCTTATAATAACAACATCCTAGTATATTTAAGATACTGGATTTGTTACAAAATAAATGAATAAAAAGAGTTTAGTGGGTTGGAGAAGCAAAATAAAACAAAAGGACACAAGTGAAGACATTACCTTAAAATCGGGTAACTTCCTTTGGTTTGAGCTCAAAGGTTTCCTTGGGAAGACTTCTGCCTGAAGTGAGGCTTCAAGGAGTAATAGAGGGAAGTTTAGAGACAAAATGGGTAGGTTTTGGACGATCCAAAGGCTTTGGGAGTGTGGGTAAGGAGGTAGAGGTGGGGGCCTTTTATAAGAGGAGAGGAGGGGCACTCTTGTAAAGTTACAAAATGTTACTTTATTTTCAAACAAGTTTCGGATTTTAAAGGTCCCACATTGATTTATTTAAAGGATAAGGTGATAAGGGTTCGAATTCCACTCATCCAATAGGTTTTGGACATGTGTAGGTCTTAGATATTACATTATCTTTCCATTTTTTTTAAATCGTTAAATAATGAGGTCATCGCTGCATCATCATGATGTCATAAATAATTTAATTTATTTAATGTCTAAAAATTATAAAAAAACTACTATTATGTAGGAAAGCTTTTTATCTTTCCAATGACTATTTATAGTCAACAATATGACTTGTATAACCCCATGTAAAAATTATTTTAGTAAAACATCTCATGTTTGTGTCATTTTTACTTTAACATTAAATAAAAAGATATTTATGTCATTTTCCAACCAAAGTGGCTCCATGGGGTCCCCAAGTTGACCCATGGATTTTCATGGTCGGCCATGACACATAAAAGGAGGGTAGGACATGTGTCTAGGTCATTTCATTTTATTAAAACATTATTCTTACCATAAACTACACTAATTACCTCTAATCGCGATTAAAAACTTAATAAGTTACTATTCACCAAAAAATTATTTTTATCCCATTGAACCACATTTTACTTCTTAATGAAAACCATGTATGTCGGATTTTTTAAATTCAAAACACAAAGATGGCAAAATTTCATTTAAACGGAAAAATCAGTTTTTATAAGTACCACTTAGTGGTTTCACCATTCATCAAAAATTGAAGTTTTTCAGAAAAATCCCAAAAATTCACCCTAAGCTATATTTGATATTCCGAATTCAAAAATTAAGTCTATTTTACAAAATTCAAAACATATAAGTCACATTAATTAATTTAATAATTAATTCCCGCTGTCAGAGCAAATAGCGTGTTTTTATGAAATAATAAGTATCAAAAGATTGACACTAGTTTAAGTCTGATTTCAAAGTGAAATTAATTCCAATGACCACTATTGGATTTAATGGTAAAAATATATTCTAATTTAACTTTAAAACCAATTCAAAAGATAATCTAATCATATAAATAAATTAGATTAAAAGGTGGTTTTGAATTAAAATATAACATTTTACACTATTCATTAAAAATGAACTTTATCCGAAAGATACCAAAAATTTACACAAAGTAAATTTTGATGTCCCAATTATTAAGAAGAGTTTTATTTGGTCCAATATAATATATAAGAGTGAACAAAACTATATTTAATGACGGTTCGCCATCAAAAGGCGATAAGTGAACCTTTATTGAAAACTAGGGCATATACGCCTAAAATTGAATTCTTTCCGTATCTTAAGCCTTTATCTTTTATTGGATAAATGTAAAAACATTTAAAAACATATATAATCATATTTTAGTTATTTCTATCCATTCCCACCAATACAACGGTTACATGTTAACTACCATTTAAAATAATATTATTTTATTATTAGAGTGCAACGTAAGATTCCCAAGAAACTCGTTGTTGCGTGTTGGGTACGCCATCGAGCATAGAGTCCCATTTAAAGTAATATTAATATTTTATTCACAAATATGGATAAATATGAAAATTTCATATTCTTTATTTACCTAGGGTGTTACATTTATTCTTTCCACTAGCCCATTTTTTGGGGTGTATAAATAATTGAACCCTTATATTTAATTCTATACTTCTTTAAATATTCCCCAACTTGATGATTAGTAAGTTATATGGAATTTTTAGTTCATAACTTCTAAATTTTCACCTCAAGAATATTTTAATTCCTTCTCTGATAACAAGTGGTACATCTGTATACATCATTCTTGTGTGTGATAGGCATAATCCATGCCATCATACTGAAAGAATCAATGAATAAGACATAATAATTTTTTTGTGCCTTCGGGTGAGATTGGACCACATATATCCACATGCACTAGCTCAAGAAACATTAGTGACTTAAACTTATTTGTCTTGAAAGTATCTCAAATGATCCTACCTTTTTGACATAAATAAAAAATGTGCATGTGATAATATGTGAGATAGGTAATGTCACATTCCTCACCACTATCTACCAAATTCTCCAAATATTTTTGGCTCAAATGGCCATGTCGCCTATGCCATAGCCTATTTCACTCCTCCTTGGACAATATAAAAAACTTTTACTCTACAATATGGTATATATTAACCTTATTTATACTTCCCTATAGAATAAGTGAACTGTATTTATATTCAATAGTAGATACATTATTTTTGAACTAAACCACATGCATGGGATTACACAATTGGATAACACTAACAAGATTATAACTTAGCCCCTCAACTAAGAGAATATATGCTCACTTGAGTATTTGACTCTAATTTTGTCCTTTCCAGAATAAATAATCTTAATACCCTCATCATTATTGAAATGAAAGATGCTATCTTTGTTGTGATTTATATTAATAATGAGGTCTTCATTTCTGGTCATGTGTGAAGTACATCCACTGTTTAAGATCCATGAATGTGAATTTTTTATTTCCCTCAAGGAAATTTTATAATTTTTTTTTGAACTTACCTTCTTTACCCATGTTGGAAACAAGTGTGTATCCTAAATATCCATCTCCATGAACTTTTATTATTCTTGGAATACTGAAAATATATTTTTAGTTTCTATCTTTTTGGATGAATATTTTATCTTTTTCTTTATTCCACCTCTATACATTATTAATTCCATTTATTTCACCCTTAATACACAATTTATAGCTTTATAACTTAATACTTATCAATAAATGTAATATCCATTAAAATAAAAATAGTAATTAGAAATTTTTCTTTCCTATTTGGATTATTATTTCTCATAGAAAAATCTCCTAGATATAGAACACACATAGTATGTGTGTCCCAAATTTCCATAGAAAAAAATATAATCCTTAATGTACTTGTATATTCATTAGAAACATGATTTATATCCTTTACAATGCTATAAATATCAACCTTATTTTAGGGAGTAAATTCATATGGTTTAAAAACAACCATTATTGTCTTCTAATCTTCATCATTCATCACCACTGATTTTCCTTTATCTTTGAATCATCATACTTGAGTAATGGGTATAAACTCTTCCTCAAAAATCAATTTTTATTGACTTTATGGTGATGCCTTATAATTTCCGATCATCATTCCATGTGTCAATAGTATTTTTTAATCCTCTCATTTTTATGCTAATTCATAACTTCTTTTTAGAACAGCTCGATCCTTTTAACTCTATTTTTGACAGTTTTTTTTCTAAAACATCATTTATTTGAGTTTGTTCTTACAATTTAAGCTTTAGTTAAATTTCCTTTCCTAAATTTATAGAAAATATATATTTTATTATTTCAATCTCAAACCTCAACTCTATATTTTCTTCTTGTTGTTGTTGTATGTAAATTCTAAAATCTTGTACCGCTATATTGGCCTTCTGAATATTTACTTTATAAATATCAATTTCTTAAAGGGATGCATCAAGTTATTCATAAAAATAAAATCTTCCCATAACACCTTAATTCTCATCATCAATATCATTTTATTTTAGCTTATTTACATTAGACATCAACACATCTTTATCTTTGCAATATTCAAATTATTTTGATTCAATTTATTTAGAATAATATTTTTCTTTAGATAGAAAATTTATCCTTTTGAAGGATATTTTTTGGGAATTATTTTCATCTTTCACATCTCTTGTTACCTTCTTGGGCTGATTCTCTTCATTATTATATTTTTTATGGTTCTTGGGATATTTATCCTCAATATGTCCCACTTTTACAAATATAAAGCAATAAAGAGGAATCTTTCCCTTCAACTAATCTATTCCTCTCTTAATATTAGTGGAAAAATAATATAACCTCATAAATTTCATAAATTTAGAGATTCTTCTTGATTGAGAGCTTCTTCATGTAATTAAAGTCCACCTCTTGGGTAATCTCCTTTGTTCTTAACACATTGTCTTCATTTCTCATCTCATAATACACAAGAGTGCTATGAAAACTATCAAGTGATATTAATTTTGGGTCTTTATCTTTTATAACCAAACATTTTTCATTGAAATGAGGAGGTAATTATTCTCATGACCCTCTTCAGAATCTTCTCATATTTTAGATCTTCACCAATTCCTCACATATCTTCCATAATAACATTTAGATTTTTGAAAAAATAATCAACCATATCATTTGAATTCATTACCAAATATTAATATTTGTTCTATAAAACCTAAAACTTAGCCTCTCAAACCTTAAAATATCCTTCATAAATATTCAAAAGTTTTTACCACATAACATTACAGTATTTTCTTAAAATTACCTTTGTGTAAATAGGATTTTCTAAATTACTTCTCAAGGAATTTATGGATTTGGAATCTACATCCAATTATTTATGATTTTATCCATAAATTATCCACTTTATATATTATTAGTTATTCCATAAATGTATGTTGTATATAAATATATGCTTAAATACCTAAAATAGTGTTGCATATGGATTTTCCACAACTGCAAATTATTGCCTTAGAAGATGGGAATACCTCTATTGGTAAAAATACAACCCTTTTGATTCTTTAATTCATTTTGTAAACCTATCATCTCATGTATTTATGATATTTTTAAAAAATATCCTTCATGTACATTCTCTCATGCCATTGAATTCAAAAATTAAGGTCTTCAAAAATTACTAGAGAACTTCCCACTTAAATGGAATTTACAACTGCTATAAAATCCCATTGAAGTCACAATGAATTTTTCTAGATCTAATTATTCGAATTATAAAATGGGTTTCACTATAGCATGGTGATAAAAATTTGGATGTTTTCTTTCAACACACTAATCACCACACTCATAGCTTCCTGTTGTAAGTCATTTTTCACTGGTGAATGCTCATACCACCACACCTTCCTCTATTCCCATAGAAGACTCCTTATGTATCATATGTGATTTTTTAGATCCCCAAACAAAATAAAATAGTGTTTTCTTGACTTTTTTGGCCTCCTTCAACTGTGGAACATCTATATAGAATATATACTTGACCAAAACTTCCTCTCCATGTCCTAGTGAAAAAATATTGTCTATTTTCCTCTACCATGGCATGTACTACAACTTGCACTATGATCAACTAGCCATGTTGTGTCTCAACCATTCCTATCGACCATGGACTATCTCACTACGGTGCGGTCATCCTTCTTTGGCTATTTTCATAGGTGCACTGGAACTCCACCATGGGGGCCACTACGACATGGTCCCTTTTCAGTTTCCCATGTTGGGCCACTTCATCTTAGCACACCATGAGGAATGGGTATGGATACTAACTCTATTAATATTCTCATGCACCATGGACTAGACAACCTTCACTAGGTCATGGTCCTAGATATGTTTAATTCATGCTTCACCAAACATGATAAACTCATTCTATCAACTTTCTGTGAAGTATCCTTCATCAAACTTGTTAACAAACACAGCCCACAAATCCTTATAAATTATTTTTTTCTAACAATATTCTTTTGGGATCTTTTTCTAGACTTTAAAACACTTTAGTAGTTTGGGTTTCTCAAATTTATTTGTAGCAACATATTCTAGTGACCACTCAACCCATTATATTTAGTGCATCTTTTGATACTACACTTTGTGCAATTTTCCATATTTATTATAGAATAACTCTTTAAATTATTTAGGTATTAATCAAAATGACTTAAAAAATCTTTAATGTAGTTCATCCTTCCAATCATCCTAGTTTTCTCATTGATTCTTCTGATGATTTTAACTTCAGGTTGACTTTCCTCAACATATCTTCCAAATATTTTGGTGAATATTTCTCCTTATGAATCATCATTAATATCTTCAATATCTATTTATACTAACACTTAATATAATTTTGATAATACTACATAATCCTTCACCACAAATCATAAATACAATGAAGATTGGTTCTATAATCCTTGGATTTTAATGGCTTCTTTCAGATATAAAGACTTCCATGTATTTCTCCTTTATCTGGTAGTAGCACTATCCTCAACTATTTTTCATTGCTTCCAAACATCTTTTATAGTTATATATTTCATCTATAGAGTGCCTTATTCAATTGGTTCCTCCTTCTTAAATAGGTTCTATCAGTGGACTTCTTCAATTGGTACATTCTTTGGGTTGAATTTTCTATAAACTATTGATAATAAATACAATATATCATCAACATTATCTAATAGGAACTTTACCATCTATTATGAGTTATATATTTAAGATCCCTAGTATCATATTATAATATATGGTATCATATATTATGTTGGGGATACCCTACATCATCAGAAGATGTAGATAGATCAGTATAGGGTAGTGGTACATGATATTATTGATACATATTCTGGGGTACCATTCTCTATAGGTGAGGTTTCTATAGTTGTACAAAGTGTTGAACATTTTTAGTTTGGCCATATAGACTTTTCAGGAAATTTACCATTGAGGAATGCATAGATTATAAAATCTATTTTTTAGATTAGTGTTAATTTTTTTAAATATTTTAAAATATATTTTTATAGGAATACATTAATGGTAAAGAAATTTTGTACAAAATTAAAAAACATGTTGAGCCCCCTTAAACTTCAGATACTAATTTTTATAAAAGGATTTCAAAATTATCATCACATGTGTCTATGTATTCAAATATTTATGAGATTCTGATGGATTTTGATTTTTTGGGGTGCAATATGATTGTGGTGATTTGTAAGAGAGATTTCAGGGAGCTTATAACTTCAGAAATTTTAGGGGACCTAGTAATACAAGCCTTTTCTATATGAGTATATTATTATATCTCTTTCAATTATATCAATTTTATTTATCTAATTTTATTCTTATATTTGTTTTTTATTATGAATCTTTATACACTTTTCATTCAATATGATATGAAATCAATCTATGGATTCATGGTCTCGTAATTTATTTCTCCAATAACAAATTAAGTAATGATGATGAAATAATAGGATATATTTCTGAAAGATTTAAAATTAATGCAATTCAGTGTTGGATGTTTCCATATCTTGATAGGTATAAAAAATGTATCTCCTAAAGTGTTGTTTCTATTAATTAAATAAACAATAATATTATATTTTTTATATTATTTTCCATTGGATGTTGTGTATTTTTTTTTCAAAATAAAATACATCTTATTGGATATAATCTATACATAGTGACGTGTGAGAAAACTTTAATGAAGTATCATAGATGTAAGTTTGATTATTTGAATAATTATAAAATTTAACAACTTTTAATTTTATTTCATCATTATCATTTTCAAATATGTAATGGGATTAATATAGATAGTCAGGAATGGGGAAATTCATGATCAAATGCATGTACATAAAGGTGACATCATTTAAGTTTACGATACAATTAATCATATACTTAAAATATTTTTTTCAATTGAAAACTTCTTTTAAAATAGAATTTTTCTCATTAAGAAAGAGTAATATAATTTTTATGAGGTTTATGTTTGAAATAATTTCAACTGGGACAGTTAAAAAATTCCACATTGTTAGATTTTATTATAACCTTTATTTTAATTTATATTTCGATTATATTAAAAATACATGTTGAATAATTTTATTTTAATTTGTAGATTTTTTATGACTCTCACTTATATAATGGAAAATATTTAAATCATATACAAGTATCATGGGTGGATTATTTTACAATTTTGTTTCAATTTTAGTTTATCTCTATTTTTAATATAGATTTTTGAATTTTAAATTTCAAATTGTAAATTTTTTTTAACTTGAACAAAGTTTTTATGTAAATATTTTTTATGGAATTGTATATTTGTTTTTTATTTTTTTTTGTTTTTTTATAATACTATTTCTGTTGGTTTTTTTATCTATTATAGATTTGGTAAACAATGTTTTTAAAAATGTTTTAAAAAAATGTTTTCTACATCGATTGAAAAATAACTGATGTAAAAAAACACGACTTTATGTTATTTTTTTATAAAAAACATAAAAATTTGTCTGATTTTATAGTTTTTAGCATTTTTTATGGTTTGTATAATAACTGACAAAAAAGTATTTTTACATCAGTTAAAATAACCTAGGTAAAAATAGATTTACAACATCACTTACAAATATGTCACTAATTAACTGATGTTAAAAATTAAAAAAAACAATGTGGAAAACCATTTTCTAAACTAGTGTAATGTATATTATTTGGAATATGGTACAACATGAAAATTGGGATCTAGTTCTAAAATTTATCATGAAACCTTTAATAATTTCTTGATATTATCAATCTATATGAATCGTGCATATTAGGATGTGTGATTAAAGTGATTCTTGGATATCTTGCTAGTATGGTTCTTAGGGTTTAGATTTCAATAAGCCTTAGAAGTGATAATTTGGAATGAGAATGTTGTGTGAGAATGTATTGGGTGAAATCAATTATTTAATGAAAACCTAAAATGGTATTGAGGTGGTTATTTAAATGTGTTAATTATACAAGACCCTTGGTTTGTGTTGAATCATGGGTATTTAGAAGAATAATAATGGATTGATCATTGATAAGTCTCCATCAAGTGAGTATAAATCTGATGGAGAGATATCTTTATATGATTATCTCTCCTAAAGTAGAAAATAAAACATCTCTAGAAAGTAGTTTTAGTAAATACTAAACTTTAAAATGATGTCTTATGGATCTTTAGAATACATTATTAAAGGTTTATGATGGTTGAATTGAATATGAGAAGGGTTTTTGATCAATTTTAGAGAATTTTTACCAATGGATTTAGTATTATATAATGATCATGATTTGATTGTGTATTCAATTCATAAATAAGATAATTGGTGATGTGATGTATTGAAAGTATTTTGGGTCTTTTGGGAACCAAGAAATGGGAATTCCATGTGGTAGAAAACCACTAAGCCAAGAGGGAAATATAAAGGGGTGTCATGGCCATCATGATTTAAGACTTTAGTGAAGTTTTTCAATAATTTTTATAAAAAGGTAAGAAGTATATAATGAGTTACAAGAGAGTATTGAGTGGTTACTATGGAAGGTTGTGGTGTGAGACAATGTTAGAATGGAGAAAAATCGAAATGTTGGGTTTGGTAATAAGGTTATTGGGTCATAAAGGAGGAATTATGAAGGGTTTTTTCAAGATCTATAGTCCATGGGTAATTTTGGATTTGGGTGTATTTGTATTTATAAATGGTGATATAAGGAATATCAAAGTAGGGATCACCATATCAGTCACTTGTTGGTATGAATCTTAATTCATAGGACTTATAAGTATTGTCTGGGATGATGTGTGTGTTGGAGTTGGTGCCCTAGAACCAACATCTGTGTACTTTATGATTTCATGTATTCATTGTTTTAAATATTAATAAACATTTTATCACATAATTATTGTTTTTTTATTTCAAATAGTATGTGATAATTTCTTAATAGTAATCATCGCACTGAAATGTCATAGAAGTTCCCCACAATGATGGGAACCCAGAAGTGTCATGAGAGTATTATTAAATATATGTTCTATAGATGAATGATATAAATTTATGGGGAAAATTATATAAGCTATCAGGGATGGAGAATCAAAGGAATTTGTGGCACCTTCTCATGGTGTATGCCTATAACATCCTAACCCATACCATTGGGTATGAGAAGGAGTTCCACCTCACCTCATGTTCCCCTCCTCATACACTAGAGGTTTCCAACTAGTAGCGAGGTTCTGATTCCATTATTAGGGATAATTTAACCTATATATCATTTCATAGGATCAAAAATAAATCATAAACAATATAATAAATAATGAATAAATAATCAACGTAATCATGAAGAAACTAAAAGGATGGAATGCATGTAATAAAATAAAGGTATCTCCTAAAGTGGTAATCCTATCTAGAATATAATTTGCAGATAAATAAATAAATAAATGTTGGTGGGGTACTCCAAAATCTATCCTAATATGCTTCATCGTTTTTCTCCTTTTCTCAACCATCCACCATAGGGACCTTTCCCTTCACCAGATCTTTGTCCATGAAATCTATAAGCATTCTGAAATTCATGAGTAGGGTGTGAGTACAAGAATCGGTAGGATACCACCAATGCATCCTCAACCTGATGTTCTCAAGTATAATAAGTGCATGGAATAATAATAATAAACGTGTAATGATCTTAAAAAACAATATAAAACTAAGTTTCCATATTATAACCGATATTTCATAAACCCCTAGCCATACCTACTTCGATTTCATGTTAGAAGGATAATGGGAGGTGTTAATAGTAACCCAAATAGCCAAAATCTAGTGAATCAGGAGACCAGATACCTCATGGTGTCCTGAGTACATGATAATCAGTGTCCTCTAACCATAAATTGTATCATGATAACCGATTTCCTCTAGTTATCCACCAGGCTACCTTGAGCACAAGGCACTTTATGTATACCTGGATACCTCATGTGAATCTACAACATGGTCATCATGGATTCCTTATAGATCTACCCTATTCTAATTTCCCTCATCACCAGAATCACAATTCAAATGTACTCCCCCTCAAAGGGATCCACATTGCATGATGGTCTACCTATCTCAAGTACCAAACACAACCTCAAATACAATGGTAACAAACATAATAGAGTAAATAGTGATAACAAACTTGATATAATGAGATAAATAATAGCACAAAAATAAACATGTGAATTAACATCAAACATAGAATCCATGTATTCTAACAAATATCATGGAAATAATATCATTACGGGTCACACATGCTACACACTCATCCACATGTAATCACAAACAATAACGCTCAATAACCATTCCAACACAACACTATAATATTGAAACATGTGTAAAAGAGAGCCCAAGAAGGCAAGGGGGTTCCTACCTCAGAGTTTTCAACGTCAAAATCAAGTTTCATCGAAGGATTCATCACCCAAATGATGTTCTCAAAATAACAAGAATATGATCTTATACCAAGGGCTCATAGAACTGGTTCCAATATGACATGTAATAGGTTTTAGTGTAAGGAAAATAGGGATGAATCAAAGGGGTAGAACCAAAATAACACAGCATTGATTATCATCAAAAGGAATCTTTAAGCTATATACAAGAAGGGGGGAGGTGTGGTACTAAAAAATCAAGGGTCTCCATAGAACAAGGTAGGGGATGCAGTGTAGTGGTGTGCTAGGAACATCCACTATAGCATAGGGTGTAACACTATGGTGTATGGGTGAACTGGAAGAAGACCACCACGACATAGGGAAATAGTTGTAGCATGGAAAAACTCTGCAACATGAACTCTTATGGTATAGGAACTCAGTCTGTGGAGTGGATTTGATTTTTTAAGTCCTTTGGAGCTCTATTTAAATGTACAAGATTAGATATGGAAGGACATTTGGAGGGTTGGATCTTCATTTGAACTCTCGTACAAGCCTTATAACACCAAATGAAGGCTCTTCATAACTTCAAAATGAATTCCCTAAATGAAATCCAAAACAAGTTTTCATTTATGGATATAACTTCTGAGGAACAAACATAATATAATATTTAAGAGGATTAATACCCCAAAGACCACATCTAGACCAACGTTCATAGAAACTAGTTCTGTAAAGTGGACAAAAATGCTATGGTGCAGCCTTCTTAATCCATTATTCTATGTTGAAGGCTACACTATAAACAATACACCACCATTAATACCATATTTTATAATTTAACTCTACGATTTTGCCTTTATTCTATCGTAAAACTATGGAATAACCTTTTTTTAATATAGTGCAACTACCTCTTCTATGGTGTGCTCATATGTACTATGATGTAGCCACCATAGTTTTGGAATTTAGCATTCCAAAATATCCCTTAAGACTCTAAAAATTTCATGAAACCCTTTGGCTTTAACAAAACATAGCCTAACTAAAAAATAAGAGGAGGAGGAGGAGAATAAGAATTTTTATTAAAGAAACAAAATTTCAGGCCTTTATAATGATCTTGGTAATTTTTAGTGTAGGAGATTCTGAGAACATGACCCATCAATGGGAAATCCACATTTATATGTGTCATTGAATGTTCCTATATATGATTATGAATTCTGATCCTTGAATTTTATTATTATAATCAATTAATATTATTAGTCACATTCTTTAATGTATTGATGAAAACTATGATGGCATATGATTGCAAAAAATGTAGGATATGTTGGGTGTGTCATGAGTAATATTTCATTAAAGAATAATATGACAAATAATTTCCCTTTATGTTCTATAATGGAATTTGATCTCTTAGGCCATTTGATAGAAATAACCCATCCCAAATAAATCTATAGACATGGTGTTCTGTGGGTAGGTTTATTTCTAAAAATTCAAAGAAAAAAACATCAAGCACATAAGTTGATGTCACCAGCATTCAACCTAGTTGATTAGATATATCATGATAAAGGGGTTATATTAAAAATTAATCATTTGTATGAAGTTTTATGTCATTACAACCTTAAATTCTTTTTTTATGTGTGACTTTATGTGTTTCAAGATGCTGGCATTGGACGTTAGGCTGCTTCACCTAATGCCACCGAGAAAGGGGCCTAGAGGGTCATAGACTAAATGTATCTAGAACCTCTCTTAATTACAAATATTATTTATTATTAACATTTTGAATAAATATTATCCTCATAAATGGTTTAATAATTATTCATGTTAGTTTGATTTCATATATTAAATCACTAGTTATTTAAGAGAATATTTTATAAGCATAATTTTTAATAAATATTTATTTGTTATTTAGTGAATGTAATATTTATTTATTTATTGGAAAATAATATAGTGATATTAATTAATTAAATAAATAATCATTATTCAAGGATCGATAAATATTGTGGAGGAATGGTAGACCGAGTTTAAAGTTCAGATGATAAATAATATATATAAAAAATTATTTGAGTAAATCCTAAACAATTTATTTAATAAATAATATTTAATCAATTCCCTGGTTGTATTCTTATCATGAATTATTATTATAAAAATTATTATTATTATTATTATTATTGAGATGGGGTTCCACGTGGATTAAGAAAATAATAAGGGTATATGTTCATTTATTTTTTTATAACCCTAGCATTATTTAAACTCAATTATATTATTTCCAACCCTAACGGTGGCCATTTTGTATTGTGCACAGTGACATCTAGAGAATCATATCAAGCCCTAAATATACCCTTTCTAATAATGCTCCCAGGAATGGAGAGAAATCATCCTTTAATTCCACACATCATTCTTGATATATCAAGGATAGTTCTTCTTCAAAGGTATTCTCATAGAAATCAAAGATGAATGACATAATCATTGGGATCTACTGCACTAACACCCGTAGATTCCTACAAAGAACTTTAGAGGTTTTTGGATTATGTGTGGATCACTACTAGAGGGAATCTACACCTTTATTCTTGAGACACAATGAGGATATGATGTATACACATTGTTAGATTCATCAATGAAGAAATAATTCATTATAAGGTAATTATTTAACTATTTAAATTAATTATATATCATTATGTGATGATCCTGTATTTGTCTCTAGTGTTCTCGTATCAATTAATCTTTTATTAAATTCTATTAGTCATGTATTTCTTCATCAATGTACATCTCAAATTAATCATACATTATAATAAAAAATCCAAGTTTGGTATGCCTTCTTCGATTCTTATGCTGATCCTAGAACCTTCAAGTAGCATCAGAGCAGTCGTATAATTTTTTATAAATATTTAAATATCATTGATTTATTTATGCTTTTATCATTAGTTTTTTAATTCCAATTCAATCATTCATTAATCTAAATCATGATATCTTATCTTATTCCTATTAATTCTTGAAAATATAATCAATAAATGAATGAACTTTGAATGAAGAAAATTCAAAGAAATCATCTATAGGTGATGAGGATTCTAGTTGGATAGCACAAGAGTACATGGCATATAGCCTGTTGGTACACATCATTTACATGTGTTTAATACACCAAGATAACTCATGAATTAATTTGGAATTAATTTAGAGTTTGTGTATTTATTACACATGGTTTGTATTTAATACGTCATGTGTTGACCAAGATAACTTAGTGCACGGTTAGCCAGACTGCATGACATATAACATGCATGCATGATGTGTAGTCCATTAGTCAAACATGGGCTGTGTATTTTCTTAAACAGACTACATAAATGATGAACATGTAATGTAAATACCACACAACATGTTTCCCATGTACATGTCATTTACCCCCATTAATTTTTATGGAAGGACTATATACCCAATCTCTAGGTGTGTTTTGTGGATAAAAAAGTGAAGAACTATACCTGATGTGTAACTGGATGGTACAAGTCTTGTATTTTACCTGATTATATAGAATTTAAAATTAATCTATTATACTTATTAAACCTTATCAACATGTGTTCCTTGTGTCATTTATTTAACACATACATTCCATGTGATGGTTTATATATATTTATATATATTAAATGCCTAATTAATTTATGTATAATATTTGAAACTGCATATCAGGTATAAATTGTAATACATCAATTACTTTATGTGAATTAAAACATAACACACTACATAAATAACATGTGTCTTTTGTGTCATTCAGTTGACTTATATATTCCATGAAATTACATGATAAGGCGTGTAAGTTACATGCTGCATGAGTAAACGGTATATGAATATAATTCATTTTGGGTAGTTTGGATGGGTATCCGATGTGTTGCCTCCAAGGTACATTTTATTACATGGCCATTTTTAAAAAAATTATTTAATTTATTTAATATAATGATGGATGATAATCTCAAAAAGTTTGGATGAGAATTAATATAAAAAAAATGATTAATTCAAGGAGATAATTAATTATTTTGAGCATGATTCATCTTAAATAAGAACGAATTGTATTGAATGTTATTTTATTGAATGTGTAATTCATTGTGTATAAGTTAATGATCATAAGAATAGAATAAACATTTCTATTTGATTGGTTTACATTTAATTTATTATTAAATTAAATTAATGGCATGTGTTTCATCCCTATTATCATTATATAAGGGAATGTGTGTCGAGAGTTTCCTTTTATATAAACCCCTAAACCAATATATTAGTTTCCCTCACCTGCATGTGAGTAAAAGCTTGTGTAATGGATAGATCCCCTAGGAAAGTGGATGTAACATCCCTAGTAAATGAAGAATAAGACATATTTCATATTTATTAATATTTGTGAATTAAATATTAATTTTACTTTAAATGGGTTGCTATGTTTGATAGCGTACCCGATATGCAACAATGGGTTTCTTTGGAATCTTACGTTGCACACTAATAATATAATATTATTATTTTAAATGGTAGTTAACTCCTATCCATTGTAGTGGATAGAATGAACGAAACTAACTAAAATATGATTATAAATGTTTGTTAGATGTATTTACTTTTATCCAATAAAAGTTAGAGGCTTAAAATGTGAATGAATCTAATTTTAAGCATAATTTACATTAAAAGACCGATTTATCGTCTTTTAATGGTGAACCCTATTTAAATATAGTTTTGGTTACTTTAATACATTCTATATGACCAAATAAAATCCTTCTTTAGAATGGGGACATCAAATTTTACTTTGGGTAATTTTTTGGTATTTTTCTGATAAAGTTCATTTTTTTAATGAAGAGTGAAAAATACTGTATTTCAATTAAAAAGTGCCTTTTAATATAATTTATATATATGGTAAGATTATCTTTTTAGTTGGTTTTAAAGTGAAATTGAAATATATTTTCACCATTTAATCCAATTTTTGTCATTGGAATTAATTTCACTTTGAAATTGGACATAAACAAGCATCAATCTTTTGATAGTTATTGTTTCTTAAAAACACGATATTTGTCTTAACAACGGGAATTAATTTTTAAATTAATTAGTTCCACTTATATGTTTTGAATTTGGAAAAATAGACATCAATTTTTAATTTGGAATATCAAATAATGATTTGGCTGAATTTTTGGTATTTTTCTGAAAAACTTCAATTTTTGATGAATAGTGACACCACTTAGTGGTAGTTAAAAAACTAAAATTTTCATTTAAATGAAATTTTACCACTTCTGTGAATTTAATTTCAAAAATCCGACATACATGGTTGTTATCAAGAAGTAAAATGTGGTTCATTACGATGAAAATAATTTTTTGTGAATAGTAACTTTTGACTTTTATTTACTGTGGTTAAAGGTAAATAAGGTAATTCAAGGTAAAAAGAATATTATAATAATTCAAAATTACCTTAAAACTTTTCCTAACCTTATTTTATGAGTATTGGCCAACCATGGGCATCTTTGGGTATATTTTGGGACCTCATGGAGCCACTTATGAAAGATAATGACATTTAGATTAATTAATGTAAAGACAAAATTGACAATAACATAACTCTTTTAGTAAATTAATTTTTATATGGTGATATATAAGTAATATTTTAGACTATAAATATTCTTTTGAAATATAAAAAGATTACCCACATCATGGTATTTTTTTTATAATTTTTAGACAACAAATAAATTAAATTATTTATGACATAATAATGATGCAGTATTAACTTCATTAATAAATCATTTAAATAAATAAGATTAAAATGATTAAAATATTATCCAAAACATGTCCAATTCTAATTGGATGATTTTATTTCAACCATTACTCATCTTGTATTCAACTATAATATTTTTTGGACCATTAGAAATCGAATATCATTATATTATAAAATAATATTTTCACACTTTCCTAAAGAGCCCCTCCTCTCCCTTATAAAAGAAGACCACTTCTAACCAATTCCTCACACCTCTCAATCCATTTGGCTCGTCCAACCTCTACCCAATTAATCTCTCAACATCCCTCTACTATTATTATAAGCCTTACCTTAGGCAGAAGGCACTTCAAGAAGTCATTTGGTTCAAACCAAAGGGAGTTACCCAAATTAAACGTAATAGTTTCTCTTAAATTGTTTTCTTTTATTTTACTTCTCCAACCCCTAAACTCTTTTTATTTCTTTTCTTTTATAACAACACCAGTATCCTCAATATACTAGGATGTTTTTATGAGAATTATTATAACTACACTTACACACACCTCCATCTAATGGATGACGAACATAATGTTTCTGTGGATGGAAAACTAACGCCTCACGAAACGATGATTGTTCAATTACATCTTACCGCCTCCTATGGTGGAAATTATGATGGAAATGTATTTATATATGATATATATTATGTTTATGATTTCCTTATTCTTCTGTACTTCCCATTTATATCATTCCTTTATGGTTTCCATAGTGGGTGAATAAGATAATCTCATTTGAGGAAGTGCGGACTACCGCCCCCTCAAAGTGATTTGATTCGTTAATGCCTTATGTGGGATGTATAAAGGATGGAGTTAAAGATATTATATATGATAATAAACTGGAATTATAATATACCTATGTATCATTATGTTATATTTCCATTAAAATAAGAAATAGAAATGAAAGTAGCGTTCATGCGTATGTACGGCTTATCGTCTCCATGAACGGTGCATTTTATTTCTTACCTCCAAATGTTATGTACTATTATAAATACATGTATATACTGGATATATATGATATATATGATATCTAAATCATTAATATCATTATGGATATAATGCACTATTGACCACATGGACAACTTATAAATATAAGGTGTTCATTTTTTACTGAAGTACCAAATATCGACAAAATGGACGTTATTAACTTAAATGATTAAATAATGTTTATAACATGGTAATAATTGATATAAAGGGAATAATAAACTTTAAAAAGGGTTCTTAAGCAAGTATAAATTAACTTTAGTTTATTATTCAAGAGATTAAAGAAGGAACGAGTCAAGTCGGACACGAGGTAAGGGACTTCGTCTCAATCTCTTTTCATTGAGGCATTTTTAGTTTTATATACGACTTTATTTTATACGGTGTATAAACCCCTTTGACTTTTTATTTTATTCAAAGGGAATATTTTTATACAAATCGTTTTACTAAACGACAAAAAGGAATGTTTTTTTAACGTAAGCAGTGACAACGACCTTTCTGCGGCCGCGAGTATTATTTGGTCTTTGGCTTCCTTAACAAGCCAGAATGTTTTTAAAAGGAAAAATAAATACCATATACTCTTTTTATGTATTTTGGTATTGAAAATGATTTTAAGAATGGATTTATTATTTCAATATCTTGAAATGATATTTTATTATTGCAATGTGTAAATGTTATATTTCCTTTATGCTTATGTTATGTGTTATGATCATGTTATGGTTCTTGGGCATTATTTATGTATGCGGGTGGTTCCATGATAAACCTAGGGCGGGTGAGCCCGAGATAGCTCTCCAATGCATTGGGTAACATGAAAGAGGTAAACATGAATGTTTATCCTAAGAGATTTAGGGAATATACTGTGATGGGTATTCCAAAGTAACTCTCTATGTAGCTGTGATAGTTACAATGTAAGTATGATATGGATGCCACAAGTTACCTTTACGATTAATGATTTCTATTTATCTTTCATAAATCTTATGATTTCATGAGGTTAGTAAAAGAGTTCATGTTTTGTATGTATTTATGAACAAATGTTTTCATTCTTTGTTTGATAACCCTTACTGAGCTTTTTATGCTCATCCCAAGTTTTGATATGTTTTCACAGGACTTAAATATGAATAAGTTCAATGATGGGATCAAGGAAAGGTCATGCTATCTAAAACTTGGAACTAGACATGACTTTTTTTAAGAGTTTTTATTTTATGAAAAAGATGGAATCTATGTAGATATGTCTACCTTGTAATCTTTTGATATGTAATAGTTATGTCCTAATTCTCTATAACTCTAAACCTGAAAAGATCCTCAATGTGAATTATTCATTTAATTCAATATTATGTAATGTTTAAGGCCGAGTCCTTATAGTTGGTATCAGAGGTCAGTTTAGATAACTTTGGGTGTTAGGGTATTGTTAAAGTAATATCCATAAAGTAATTTATGTTAATATTGATATCATATAGCATTTCCAGATTACCATGTAACTTCGCCTAAGATATTTTGTGTTCAGAATGGTTTTCCGTAGAGGAAACAGGGTAGCTATGTTGGGACGACATCAAGAGGAAGACAACCTTCCAAATCAGCAATCTGAGATGGTCAGAATTGGAACTGAACAGTTTGTTGCAGTGATGGCACAGTTGACTCAGGCTATAAATGGTGGTGGTATCCATGTACAAGATCAACCAGATCAACCACAGAGGAACATGTAAGTAGTGGATAATTTCATGAGGAAACATCCCCCATCATTCAGAGGATCATCTGATACTGTGCTAGCTGAAGGGTGGATTAAAGCACTGAAAAAGATTTTTGATGTCATGGGTTGTTCAGAACATCAAAAGGTTAGTCTTACTGTTTACCGTTTTGAAGGTGAAGCTGATAAATGGTGGTTGATGGTGAAAAATATCAAGGATAGTGAGGAGATTGATGCTCTTGATTGGGATTAATTCAAAGGTATGTTTCTTGAGAAATATTTTCTTAAGGTGGTTCATCTTAGGATGGAAAAACAATTTTTGGAATTGAGGCAGGAGGATGACTCAGTGGCTGCTTATGAAGAAAAATTCACTCGACTGGAAAGGTATGCTCCAAATTTCATACAAGATCTTGATAGTAAAATCAACTATTTTTACTCAAGATTAAAGCCAAAGTATCGAAGGGATTTAGCTTCTCGTGAGTTCAAAATTTATGAAAAACTTATTCATTGTGCGGAGAAGGTGGAAATGGAGTTTTCCAATAATCAATTATTCTTTGACAAACAATAGAATAAGAGGTCGAGGTGGCAGGCGAAAGGGAAGAACTCTTCAAAAAAGTCTGATGGTAAGAAACTTAAGTTTAAATTTTGTGAAAATTGTGGTAAAAAGCATGCTGGGGAATGTATTTTTAATTCTGTTAAGTGCTACCGATATGGTAAAATAGGGAATAAGGCTCGTAATTGCACTGAAAAAGATCAGGGTAATGGTAATACAAAATCTGATTTACAGTCAGTAAAATGGTTTAAGTGCAATGAAATGGGTCATTATGAAAATGAGTGTCCAACAAAGAACTCAACCTAAGGAAAGCAGCCAGACTACAAGAACAAAGGGGTGGAAAAATCCTTTGCAACTACTTCAGTAGATGTTGGGCCATCAAATGAATTTGTATCAGGTACACTGTTTATTTTTTCAGATTACGCTAATGTGTTGTTTGATTCAGGGTCTACACACTCTTTCATTTCTGAGATTTTTTCTAGTAAATTGGGAATTCCATCTCAAGATATGAATACATAACTTATGGTAAAAACACCTAGAGGAAATGTTGAGACAAAAAGAAAACATATGAACATTCCTGTCCTTGTGTTTGGAAATAATCTACCTGAAAACCTTATTGTTTTACCTCTAGTAGAGTTTGATGTTATTTTGGGCATGGATTGACTTTCTGTTTATCATGCTAAGATTGATTGAAGAGCTAAAGATGTTTCTTTTCAGAATAATTTTCAGTTTGTATACAAAAATGAACCCTTGCTGTTGATAACATATCAGGAAGCCGAGAAACTTGTAAAAGATGGAAATGAATGTTACCTTGCACATATTGTTGAAAACAAAGGAACTGTTCAGATTAATGATGTTCCAGTGGTAAACGAGTACCTTGATGTTTTTCCTGATGAGTTTCCTGGTATTATACCTGATCAAGAAGTTGAATTTACTGTTGACTTAGTTCCTGATGCTAAGACAATTTCAAAACCCCCTTATCGAATGGCTCAAATTGAACTTTTAGAGTTAACGAAGCAATTGTAGGAGTTATTAGATAAAGGTTTCATTCGACCTAGCACATCACCATGGGGTGATCCTGTCTTGTTTGTTAAAAATAAATATGGTTCAATGGGACTTTGCATTGATTATAGAGAATTTAATAACATCACTGTTAAGAATAAGTATCCTTTGCCTCATATCGATGATTTGTTTGATCAGCTCCAGGGAGCTCAGTATTTTTCGAATATTGACTTGAGGTCGGGGTACCATCGGTTGAAATTAAAGGAAACAGACATTCCAAATTCCACATTTCATACTAGATATGGCCATTATGAATTTGTAGTTATGCCTTTTGGGTTAACCAATGCACCTGCTATATTCATGGATCTTATGAATAGAATTTTATGTGGGTTCTTGCATAAGTTTGTGGTTGTGTTGATTGATGATATTTTGGTTTATTCCAAAAGTAAGGAGGAATATGAAAGTCATTTAAGGGTTGTCTTGAAAACTTTAAAAGAAAAGAAACTTTATGGGAAATTCAGTAAGTGTGAGTTTTGGTTACAACAAATTTCATTCCTTGGTCACATTGTTTCAAAAAATTGAATAACTGTTGATCCTGCTAAAACGAAAGTTGTTGAAGAATGGCCAAGACCCACAAATATAACTGAGAATATTAGTTTTCTTGGTTTGTCAGGTTATTACAGGAGGTTTGTTGAAAATTTTTCACGGTTATCTAGTCTAATGACTAAGTTAACTCGAAAAGGTGTTAAGTTCATTTGGACAAAAGAATGTGATGATTGTTTTCAGGAATTTAAAATGAGAATGGTGAATGCTCCAGTTTTGGCACTGCCTTCCAGAAATGGTGAGTTTGTTATCTACAGTGATGCTTCATTGAAAGGACTTGGTTGTTTCCTAATGAAAAATTATCAAGTAATTGCTTATTCTTCACATCAGTTGAAACCACATGAGTTAAATTACCCTACACATGATTTGGAATTAGCTGTTGTTGTTTTTGCTTTAAAAATTTAGAGGCATCATTTGTATGGAGTGAAGTGTGAAATATATACTGATCACAAAAGTTTGAAGTATATATTCACTCAGAAATAATTGAACATGAGACAAGGGAGATGGTTGGAATTAATCAAGTATTATGATTGCACGATCCTTTACCATCCGGGAAAAGAAAATAAAGTGGCTGATGCTTTGAGTCGAAAAAGTAATACTTCTTTAACCATTTTACATTTGGAAAGATATCCTTTGGTTTTTGATTTGATGAGCTTTGGAATAGAAGTTGTTGTTAAAAGAAATTATTCTATTTTGTATCAGGTGACAGTGAGATCATCTATATTAGACAGAATAAATCAAGAGTAGAAAGAAGACAGTGAGTTATAGATTAAGGTAGAGTTGGTTTAGAAGGGTAAGTTTCATGATTTTAACATTGATAATGATTATGTTTTGAGATTTGAAAAGTGATTATGTGTGCCTTGTGATTCACAGTTAAAGAATGAGTTGTTATGTGAAGCTCATAGTTCTCTATTTTCAATTCATCCTGGCAGTACTAAGATGTACAGAGATCTTCGGGAGTATTACTGGTGGGATGGAATGAAAAGAGATATTGCTGATTTTACTGTGAAGTGTTTGACTTATCAGCAGGTTAAAGCAGAGCGACAGTTACCGAAAGGAATGTTTCAGTCTTTACCAGTTCCAGAGTGGAAATGGGAAAATATATCCATGGACTTTGTTGTGGGATTACTAAAGACATCTCGAGGTAATAATACTATTTGGGTTATAGTTGATCAATTGATTAAATCAGCTCATTTCCTTCCTATTAGTGATACTTTTTCTCTAGATCAACTTTCTCGGTTGTATGTTAAAGAGATAGTCAGGTTGCATGGAGTTCCCCTCTCTATTGTATCTGATCGTGATCTCAGGTTCACTTCTAACTTTTGGAATGGCCTTCAGAAGTCATTGGGTACTGAATTAAATTTTAGTACAGCTTTTCATCCTCAATCAGATGGACAATCAGAATGAACAATTCAGAAATTGGAAGATATGTTACGTGCTTGTTCGATGGATTACCAGGGAAGTTGGGACCAACATTTTTCTTTGGTTGAATTTTCTTATAATAACAGTTCTCATTCTAGTATACAGATGGCTCCATTTGAGGCATTATATGGAAATCATTGTCGAACTCTGGATTTTTGGGATGAAGTAGGTGAAAAGAAGCTGATGGGACCAGAATTGGTAGAAGAGATGGTAGAGAAAGTTCAGTTGATTCAGAAGCACGTGAGAACAACTCAGAGTAGACAGAAAAGTTATGCCAATAACTGGAGGAAGGATCTTTCCTTTGAGGAAGGTGATCATGTCTTTCTCAAAGATTCTCCATGGAAAAGTGTGATGCGTTTTGGTAAGAAGGGAAAGTTTAGTCTGAGGTTCATTGGACCTTATGAAATTCTAGAAAAAGTGGGATCAGTTTCATATAGAGTGGATTTACCTCCAAGTTTATCCCAGGTACACAATGTTTTTTCATGTTTCGATGTTGAGAAAGTTTATGCCAGATTCATCTCATGTTTTGAGCCTAGAGGTAGTTCAGTTGGAAGAGAATCTCTCTTATAAAGAACAAACAGTCCAGATTCTTGACTGCAGAGAGAAAGTGTTGGGGAATAAGGTAATTTACTAGGTAAAGGTTTTTTGGAAAAACCATATGGTTGAAGAGTCAGCGTGCGAATCTGAAAATGCTATGAGGGATAAATACCCCCACTTATTTTGATATGTGAATAAAAATTGCGAGGACGCAATTTCCAAAAGGGGGGAAAGATGTAACATCCCAAGTAAATTAATAATAAGACATATTTCATATTTATTAATATTTGTGAATTAGATATTAATTTTACTTTAAAAGGGTTGCTATGTTCGATAACGTACCCTATACGCAACAATGAGTTTCTTTGGAATCTTACATTGCACACTAATAATATAATATTATTATTTTAAATGGTAGTTAACTCCTAGCTGTTGTAGTGGATAGAATGAACAAAACTAACTACAATATGATTATACATGTTTGTTATATGTATTTACTTTTATCCAATAAAAGTTAGAGGCTTAAAATGTGAATGAATCTAATTTTAAGCATAATTTACATTAAAAGGCCGATTTATCGCCTTTTAATGGAGAACCCTCTTTAAATCTAGTTTTGGTTACTTTAATACATTCTATATGACCAAATAAAATCCTTCTTTAGAATGGGGATATCAAATTTTACTTTGGGTAATTTTTTGATATTTTTCTGATAAAGTTCATTTTTTAATGAATAGTTAAAAATACTGTTTTTTAATTCAAAATTGCCTTTTAATCTAATTTATATATATGGTTAGATTATCTTTTTAGTTGGTATTAAAGTGAAATTGAAATATATTTTCACCATTTAATCCAATGTTGGTCATTGGAATTAATTTCACTTTGAAATTGGACAATAACAAGTATCAATCTTTTGATAGTTATTGTTTTTTAAAAACACGCTATTTGTTTTAACAATGGGAATTAATTTTTAAATTAATTAGTTCCACTTCTATGTTTTGAATTTGGAAAAATAGACATCAATTTTGAATTCGGAATATCAAATAATGCTTAGGCTAAATTTTTTGTATTTTTCTGAAAAACTTCAATTTTTGATGAATAGTGACACCACTTAGTGGTAGTTAAAAAACTGACTTTTTCATTTAAATGAAATTTTACCACTTATGTGAATTGAATTTCAAAAATCCAACATACATGGTTGTTATCAAGAAGTAAAATTTGGTACATTAAGATGAAAATAATTTTTGGTGAATAGTAATTTTTGACTTTTATTTACCGCGGTTAAAGGTAAATAAGGTAATTCAAGGTAAAAAGAATATTGTAATAATTCAAAATTACCTTATCACTTGTCCTAACCTTATTGGATGAGTAGTGTCCGACCATGGGCATCCTTGGCTCGATTTTGGGACCCCATGGAGCCACTTATGAAAGATAATGACACTTTAGATTAATTAATGTAAAGACAAAATTGACAATAACACAACTCTTTTAATAAATTAATTTTTATATGGTGATATATAAGTTATATTTTCGACTATAAATATTCTTTATAAAGCTAAAAATATTTCACACATCATGGTATTTTTTTTATAATTTTTAGACAATAAATAAATTAAATTATTTATGACATAATAATGATGCAGTATTTACCTCATTAATAAATAATTTAAATAAATAAGATTATAATGATTAAAATATTATCCAAAACATGTCCAATTATGATTGGATGATTTTATTTCGACCAATAATCATCTTATCTTCTACTATAATGATTTTTGGACCATTAGAAACTGAATATCATTATATTATAAAATAATATTTTCACACTTTCCTAAAGAGCCCCTCCTCTCCCTTATAAAAGGAGACCACTTCTACCCAATTCCTCACACGTCTCAAGAAATTTGGCTCGTCCAAACTATACCCAATTAATCTCTCAACATCCCTATCCTCCTCTTAGAAGCCTTACCTTAGGCATAAGGCACTTCAAGAAGTCATTTGGTTCAAACCAAAGGGAGTTACCCAAATTAAAGGTAAAGATTTATCTTAAATTGTTTTCTTTTATTTTACTTCTCCAACCCCGAAAATCTTTTTATTTATTTTATTTTGTAACAAAACCAGTATCCTAAATATACTAGGATGTATTTCTGGGAAGGATTCTAACTACACTTACACACACCGCCATCTAATGGATGAAGAACATAATGTTTCTGTGGATGGAAAACTAACGCCTCACGAAACGATGATTGTTCAATTACATCTTACCACCTCTCATGGTGCCCATTACGATGGAACTATATTTATATATGATATATATTATGTTTATGATTTTCTAATTCTTATTTGATTATCATTTATATCATGCCTTTATGATTTACATAGTGGGTAAATACGATAATCTCATTTGAGGAAGTGCGGACTACCGCCCCCTCAAAGTGATTTGATTCATTAATGCCTTATGTGGGATGTATAAAGGATGGAGTTAATGATATTATATATGATATTATACTGTAATTATAATATACCTATGTATCATTATGTTTTATTTCCATTAAAATAAGAAATATAAATGAAAGTAGCGTTCATGCATACGTACAGTTTACTGTCTCCATGAACGGTGCATTTCATTTCTTACCTCCAAATGCTATGTACTATTATAAATACATGTATATACTGGATATATATGATATATATGATATCTAAATCATTAATATCATTCTGGATATAATGCACTATTGACCACATGGACAACTTATAAATATAAGGTGTTCATTTTTTACTCAAGTACCAAATATCGACAAAATGGACATTATTAACTTAAATGATTAGATAATGTTTATAACATGGTAATAATTGATATAAAGGGAATAATAAACTTGAAAAAGGGTTATTAAGCAAGTAGAAATTAACTTTAGTTTATTATTCAGGAGATTAAAGAATGAAAGAGTCAAGTCGGACACGAGGTAAGGGACTTCATCTCAATCTCCTTTCACTGAGGCATTTTTAGTTTTATATACGCCTTTATTTTATACGATGTATAAAACCCTTTGAATTTTCATTTTATTCAAAGGGAATATTTTTATACAAAGCGTTTTAATAAACGACAAAAAGGAATGTTTTTTTAACATAATCGGTGACAATGACCTTTCCGCGACCGCGAGTATTATTTGATCTTTGGCTTCCTTAACAATCTAGAATGTTTTTAAAAGGAAAAATAAATACCATATACTCTTTTTACGTATTTTGGTATTGAAAATGTTTTTGAGAATGGATTTATTATTTCAATAGCTTGAAATGATATTTTATTATTTCAATGTGGAAATGTTATCATTCCTTTATGCTTATGTTATGTGTTATGATCATGTTATGGTTCTTGGGAATTATTTATATATGCAGGTGGTTCCGTGATAAACCTAGGGCGGGTGAGCCCAAGATAGCTCTCCAATGCATTGGGTAACATGACGGAGGTAAACATGAATGTTTATCCTAATAGATTTAGGGAATATACTGTGATGGGTATTCCAAAGTAACTCCCTATGTAGCTGTGATAGTTACAATGTAAGTATGATATGGATGCCACAAGTTACCTTTATGATTAATGATTTCTATTTGTCTTTCATAAATCTTATGATTTCATGAGGTAAGTAAAAGAGTTCATGTTTTGTATGTATTTATGAACAAATGTTTTCATTATTTGTTTGATAACCCTTACGGAGCTTTATATGCTCATCCCAAGTTTTGATATGTTTTCACAGGACTTAAAGATGAATAAGTTCAAGGATGGGATTAAGGAAAAGTCATGCTGTCTAAAACATGGAACTAGACATGACTTTTTTAAGTGTTTTTATTTTATAAAAAAAATGGAAACTATGTAGATATGTCTACCTTGTAATCTCTCGAGATGTAATAGTTATGTACTAATTCTCTAAAACTCTAAACCTGAAAAGATCCTCAATATTAATTATTCATTTAATTCAATATTATGTAATGTTTATGGCCTGATCCTTATAGTAGAGGTGGTTTGATTTTAGAGCTAAGGTGAAACAAATCCAAGAGTTACATGGGTGGATAGGTGGAAAGCTATAATATGAGCCAATTCATGGTTCAAAGTGTTTTTACCATAGGTCAATGGTTATTTTATCATCTATTGGATAAACTAACAATTAGAAGAAAAAAACATGATCATACGACTATTATTATTTTATTTCTATAAAGTTTCATGGTTAATTTCATTATATATGTTTTGTCACAATCACATGAATTAATGAATTAACAGGCATGAAAGATAGAACTAAAATAAATTATATTATTTGTAAACATTATAAAATATATTGTTAATCACATATATAAATCCACTTAATATTAACAAGAATGTAATAAATATAAAATGGGATTTCATAAAGATTTAAAATTCCTTAGATAAATATATTAAGTTGTTATAGCCTTCCACGACTTGGGTATGAATTGAACCGTAGTTCAAAGTGCTTGACCAACCTCAATTGGGGGTAATTTCAATTATCTTGGAATTTATATCTTGGGTTTTGGGTTGAATTAACCTAGTTTTAATTATTTGTTGATCACATCCATGAGACTTGGTGAAAATAGTAGTCAAATTGTTGAGGAAATCCAAATTAAAGGATTTTTGGATTGGGGATTCCACTCAATGAATCAAGGAACTATGATTTAATGTAGTTTGAAAGATGTTCCTACCTAAATACGTTCAAATATCTTGACATACCTCTATATGGGTTATGAAAAGGGTCATATTGATCCTTTAAACTAAAATATCCAAGAAATGGGGTATTTCAAAACTAATGGTGAGGTTTAATAGGTTTTGATAAAATAATGGGTGATTAATAAATTGAAATATTTATTATATACTTTTATCATATAAATTACTAAAACTCTACTCCTTTTAACTATAAAAATATAAACTATGAATTCAACTGTATCATTGTGATCTATAATTGATATGGATAACCTTCTCTCTGGCACTAATTTATGATAATAGAAAATGTGCTTGAGAATTATTATATGTCTTGAAAGAAATTATATGTATTGGAAAACACAATTCCTAAAGCACTTGACCAATAGGTTAGTGAGGAAGAATTATCTCTCTATGAGAAACATTTGGATGATTCCACATATTTCTAATGTTTCATGTTATCATCCATTTTCAATAAGTTTCTAAAGTAACATGAGAATATGGATGCATATTTCATGATGTCTTGGCTTCATGACCTCTATCAAGAGAAAGTGAGATAAGAGATATATGTGATATCCAATGTAATATTTATGTGAAATCTTGGAGATTTGATGCCTACTAGGCCTCATGTGGTCAAGATGATTGGATATATAGAGTGCTTAAAAATCTTAGGCATTAAATTCCTAGATGGGGTGCACAAATATATCATCCTTTCCTCAATACCTAAGTCCTTATATAATTTTATTGTTAATTAAAATATGATCAATGGTGATAATAGCCTTTTAAGACTTCTTAATCTCACTCTTTAAGTTAAAAAGGACATGGGGTGTGATAAACCCATGTTCCTTATAGTGAAAAAGAAGGATAAGAATAAGGAAAATGGGACCAATACCCTCTCTAATTATAAATCTATCGAGAATAATCCTTCTAATTATAATTAAATGCAAAGTTAGGTGAAATAAAATGAATCAGTTTGTTTTTTATATGGAAATCAAGGCCACTAGAAGAATAATTGTACCCAGAATAAAGGGAAAACTAAAGTTGCATTCATTATTGAGTGTAATCTTTATTTATCTACACATTGGGTACTAGATACAACTTGTGGTGCTAAAATATAGATCCAAATATAAGAACCAAGTATATTATTAAATATTTCTATAGGAGTGGTGGATCTTTGATCAACAAAGGGAGAATGAATTAATATTTTGGCTATAAGAGACTATCACCTTCTGTGGACAACGAAAATGATTTTGGTTAAAAAGAATTGTTATTTTTTCCTAGTGTTACTAAAAACATCATCTATATTTCATTCCTTAACATGGATAAATTTATTTTCATTTTTAGAAATAAAAAATTATTCTCTTATAAAGAAAAAAATTGTTATTTTATGGCATAACTAAAAAATGGTATTTAAATTATGAAAAAAATATTGGAAATTGACGATCAATCAAGTTTTCACGACTCATATAACACCCAGTCATGGCATCATCATATTTTTCATGTAAACAAGAATCATTTGACAAAACTTTATCAGTATGGTTATTTAGAATGTTTTTATCTAAACCCAATTGAAAGATTTCATGATTGTTTAAAAAGAAAAATGACCAAACTACCATTCATTGGATATAGTGAAATGGATATATAGATTCTAGGCTTGGTTCACACTGATGTTTTTAGACCTTTTATAGTAGAATCTATAGGTGGATATTATTACTTCATAACTTTTACTAATGACTTGAGTAGATGTGTATATGTCTAATTAATGAGGTATAAGTTTGATTCCTCTGATAAATTAAAATAATTCAATATTGAATTAGATAATAAACTTTGTAAAAATATAAAGAATATTTGAACTGATCGAGGTGGTGAAAATATTAACCAATATTTTATCAACTTTCTATAGGAGTTTTGGATTCTATCTTAACTCACTCCACATTATACACCACAATGTAATGGTGTTATTGAAAGGAGGAATCATACCTTTCTAGACATGGTAAGGTTAATGATGATTCATGTGGGTATTCTATTTTACTTTTAGTGATATGCATTAAAAAATGAGAAATACACACTAAACCAAGTACCAACTAAGTTAGATAATGTAATTACATATGAGTTAATGTATAGAAAGAAATATATGTTTTCTTACACTCATGTATAAGGTTTTGAGGAATTTTTTAAGTCCATATTGGGAAACAAACTATCACTACAAGGAATGAAGTGTATCTTTATAGGGTATCATAAGGAAAAATGGGGATACTATCTATAAAATGCCTCATACAAGAAATTAAATGTCCCAAGACATGTCGTATTTCTTAAAAGAGAGTATATCCATAAGAAGGATAGTGGTAGAAAGATTGAATTTGATGAATTTGATGCACAAGATACACAAGAGTTAGTATAGGAAAAAATTCCATAGGTCCCCATGGAAGAAGTTGTTCTTAAAATACAAGTACTACATAAGAGTACCATAGAGGTTATAGAACCAGAAAGATATGTTTTTCTAGTCACTAAAGATGGTTACTCATTATTGTTTGACAATAATGAACCTCTATCCTACAAAGAGGAAGTATAGAGATTAGAGGCTACAAGATAAAAAGAATTCATGAATTCTGAGATGGATTTCATGTATTAGAACCAATTTTGGGTTCTGTTCAATCTATCAATTGATATAAACACTATTGGGAGAAATTGGTTATTCAAGATAAAACTAGGCATGGAAGGTAAAATAAATACCTATAAAGCATTAAAAGTGGATAAAGGTTCTAAACAACAACATTTAATTGACAATGAAGAAACATTTTATCTAGTTACTATATTAAATCCATAAAAATTATACCTATTATAGCAGCTTACCATGGCTATAAAATTTGGCAGATGTATATAAAAAAATTTCTTAAATTGGAACCTTTAAGAAGATTTCCATATGACACAACTAGGAGGGTTTATAACTCCATATAATGCAATAATATATAAAATTTTCATAGGTCTATTTATATATTGAAGTAAGCATCCAAGTCATGGAACATTCAATTTGATGAAGCAATAAAATAATTTTTTTTCATTAGGAATGAATTTGAGCCATGTATTTACAAGTGGTTTAGTGAGAGTGTGGTCATTATCCTATTAGTATATTTTGATGACAAGTTACTTATTGGAAATGATATACCAGTCTTATAGTCAGTTAAGGACTGGTTAAACAGGTTATTCTCCATGAAGTACTTAGATGAAGATGCCTACATTCTAGGGATAAAGATCATTAGTGATAGATCCAAGATGATTCTTAGACTAAGAAAATGTAAATAAATTGACCAGATACTAAAGTTATTTAGTATAGAAAAAATCCAATAGAGGATTGGTTCTAGTGTCACATAGTATACATCATTCCAAGAAAATGTTTCCTTAAACACAAGAGGATAAAGAGATAATTATTATTATACCATACACTTATATGATTGGGTAAATCATATATTACTTGTTATATACTATGATCAATGTTTCCCATGATTGAGCATGGTAGGTAGATATCAAGCTGATCCAGGTGAACAACATTTGGTTTGATATTAAGGATATCCTTAAGTATATGATAATAAAAAATAATATGTTCCTGATGTATGGAGGATAAAAGGATATAGTCATTAGGGGTTATACTGATGCTAGTTTTCAAAAAATAATAATGATATGAAACCATAATTAGTATATATCTTCAATGTCAATAGAGGATCTATGAGTTGGAAGATTTTAAAGAATCTATTTTTCATAATTTTTACAGTTGATTCTAGGTACATAAGAGCTTCTGATGCATCCAAAGAATCTATTTGGATACATAAAATTTTCAAATATCTTTATGTGGTGCCTAGTAGTAAAGATATGATCACATTATAATCTGATAATACTACTGGGGTGGATCTTGTGAAGGATCCAAGGTCACACCAAGGGAAAAAACACACAATCTGGAAGTATCACCTCTTGAGGGATTTTTCCTAGAGGGGTAAAGTTGTAGTAAGTATAGTTTTCATGGATAAAAACATGGTGGAACCATTGACTAAAGACTTATCTAACTAGAATCATGAGTATCATTTGAGAGCTATCAGATTGAATGTTGTTAGCAGTTATAGTGCAAGTGGGAGTATCTTTGAGTTGGTTCCCTAAAACCAACTTCTATTTACTTTATGATTACATGTATTTATTATTTTTAATATTAATAAACATCTTATAACATCATGATTTTTATTCTACTTGATATATCATTTGATAATGTCCTAAGAGTAACTATTTCACTAAAAGATTATAGCAGTTCTATGTTATGATGAGAACCCATAAGTTCCATGAAATAATTATTAAATACATGTTCTATACACAAATGATATAATTTTATGGGACACATATTATATATGCTATCAAGGGTGGAGACTCATAGGACTTTGAAGAACCTTCTCATGATGTACACCCTTGGTAATTTCTTGTGTAGGATATTATGAGAACTCAAACCGCCAGTAGAAAATCCACATTTATATGTGCCATTGGATGTTCTTATCCACGGATATGTATTTTTATCCTTATAATTTAATATTATTATTAATTAATATTATCAGCCACCTAATTTTATGTATTAATGAAAATCATAATGATATATTTTTGTGGTGAAGTATTATATGTTGGGTGCATCATGAGTAATATTGCGTTAATAAATAATGTGAGAAAGGATTTAACCCTTATGTTCTTTAACAAAAGTTGATATCTTGGGACCTTTGATGGAAATTACATAGCCAAAAATAAATCCATGGCCATGGTGTTTTGTGGGTAGTTTCATTTCCATAAGTCAAAGAAAGAGACATTGATCACATAGGTTGATGAAACTAGCATGCAACCTATTTGATTAAAGATGTTGTGGTAAAGGGATTATATTAAAAAATAAGTGTATGTATTAGGTTATATGTCATTATGAAATTAACTTCTTTCTCTATGGGTATCTTGACATGTTGTTAGATATTAAATTTGGAATTTGGGCGTCTTCACCTAATGCCACTAAGAAAGGGTCCTAGATGGTCACACACTAAGTGTGACCAGGGCCTTAGTTAAATAATAATATTAATTATTATTTAAAATTTTGAATAAATATTTTTCTCATACATAGATTAATAATTATTCATGTTTGCTTGATCACATATATTTAGTCACTAGTTATTTGAGAGAATATTTTGTGAGTAGAATATTGAATAAATATTTATTTATAATTTAGTGAATGTAATATTTATTTATTTATTGGTGAATAATGTAGTGGTATTTATTTATTAAATAAATACTCATTATTCAATCCCCAATAAATATTATTAAGGAATGGTGGATTGAGTCTAAAGGTCCAATGAGAAATAATATTTAATTAATTCACTTGTTTTGGGCATGGAAATAAATAATAATAATAACAACAATAATAATAGTATTATTATTATTATTATAACCATGGGGTTTTGTAGGGATTAAGAAAATAATTAGGGTTCATGTGCAGTTATTATTTTATAACCCTAGCACTATTTAAAACCAATCATATCATTTCTAACCCTAAGGGTGTCTATTTTTTTGTGCATAATGACATCCATAGAATCTTCTCAATCACTAGAGATCCAATCTCCAATAATTACCTTAATAACCAAGAGTGATCCTCTTCCACTAACTCTCTCAATTTTATAGAGATCAAGGATAATTCTTCTTTCAAGAAATTCTTGTGGTGATTAAATATGAATGATGTAAAGACCCTAACCCTAGAAACCCAAATCCAGTGGTTAATTTATTACAATAGTACTAGATACAAAAGATCACATCCCAAAGCAGATAATAGTTTAGTAGGCTTGGTAAACTAGACATGTACTTGAATCTCACATTACATTTGAAAACATAAAATACAAAACATAGTGAAAGTAAATATTTGTAGTATCCTTAAACTCATTAAAAGATTCCTTCTACATATTCTAGGGAAATAAAACAAAATAAGGGTGATCTAAGAAACTCAGTAAGGGTTAAGTATAGAAAAATATATCATGATTAAATAAGGAATAATCAATATATAAAGGTAAATAACTAAAACACATTTCATTTAATCAATAACTTGATCATGAAGAATAATATTGAGGGAGTAAATGAAGATCAAATCAAATCATATAAATAATAAAATGATATTGAAAATTATCCATGGATATAATAACTAATCAAATAATAACATGGACACAAATAACTGATTTTATAATGATTTAATTCATAATTTTAGACATTTAAACTTACCGTATAGGCCTTTTGTCAAGATAGTTTAAATTATGGGTAGGTATACACTAAAAACTCATTGAAAGAAAGCTAGCTAACTTGTTTTTCACATGATACCTACCAACGCATCGAGGGGATATGAAATTTTGGGTCCCACCAGTCACTAAATGTCTAATACATTCCTCATATGTTGAATAATCAATTTAATTCAAAAGCAATATACCTTATCAAAAATTATTTATATTGAGTAAATAATACGAAATATGAATATTTCCCTAGTCAATCAAATAAATTTCAGGGTAAAACACCATATGTAGAAATGATATATAGTTTAGGAAATATTAATATCCATGATAAAGATAATATGGATATTTAAGATAAATGTAATTTTTAATGATCATAATAAAGGAAATATTTTAAGAGAAAGTTAATGACTAAAAAATTAATTAAAAAAAAGTGAATCTCAACACTTTTCTGAATCAAAACGATCATAAACCATCTAAATAAATAATAAGTATGGTATGATTGCAATATATCCCCAATATAGTATAAGTAAAATAAAGGTTTTTTATCATTTATTAATATAAATACCATAAAAATATCATTAAAACTTTCTTGAGGAAAATACACTTTTCACTTTAAAAATCACTTTTAAAAGATAACAAATTCCAGAATATTATGGAAAAAATTATCTAAAAATAAACCTTTAAACTTATAAATTAATCTTTAAAGAAATTATAAATCATGATGGTGGTAAAATTCCATCCATTCCATGCATGTTAGAATAAATATTTTATTCACATTTTTAGTAAAAACTCAAAACGTACCTTATTCGAAAAATGACAAGAAGATTACTTTTAAAAGATTTTTAAAAAATTAAAACATGGATAAAAATTTCTTTAACAAATCATTTTATAATATAAAACATTCTTTAATAATTTTAAAGAAAATATGGATATGGAAGAAAAAGATACCAGACCGAGTAGAAAAATAAGTCGATTTTCCTTAAAAACTTAATTTTGGTATCTTGAGTACTTAAAGAGTGAAAAATGGAAGGAAAAAATATAATTTATATAAATAAACATAAGATAAGAAAATATTTTGGATTTAATATAGAATTATGAAATAATTTCCGCATTAAATAGTTGAACATAAATAATCCTGAATAATCATGGGATTGTAAAATAATCTCTTAACACTTTGATAAATTTTGAATCATAAACCTAAAGAAAGAAATAATTTCAAATGAAACATTAAATTTAATGAATAAAAAAATGATCATGATATAAAATATCAAATGGGAATTTGATACACCTAATAAAAATAAATAGGTTTATAATACCAAATATGTCTAAATGGAGTGGAAATTGAGATGAAATCTATTACAAAGATCATATCGTTGAAGTGAGAATTAATCAATGAATTGATTATGTGTATAAAATTTAAATCCAAATATAATAAGTGTAAATAAAATTTAAAGTAATAAAAATTCATTACACACATAATCTTAGAATATCAAAGACAATGAATAAGTAATATAACCCAATGAAAAGAAATTGAGTCATGAAACCCATTACCACTTGGTAACTTTCAAATAAAATCCACTTGGATGAAGTAAAATGAATTATAACTTAAAATACCATGAATTTTGAAGGATTAATGATATAATATATAAAAGGGTATGTATATACAACATATAAAAGAAATTAGATTCATGACATTAAAATATGCCTCAATGAAGAGAAATTGAGACGAAATCCCTTACCTTGGGTCTGACTCATCACGTATGTAACAACCCAAGTACTTATAAAATAATTTTGTTTCATTATAGACTTAAAAACTTAAATTAATTATAAAATTATAATGAAATAATTCATATTTATAGAAATTAAGGAATTTATACTGATGGAATAGTAACTTGACCTTAGGAATAGTCCAATAAAATAGTAAACTCACATAATAAAGTATAAATAAAATTCATCCATCCTATAAGTGAAAATATGATATATTTATAACATTCAACAAGTAAATACTTTTCTAGAAATTATAAATTAAGTGTTGGTATTTTTTGATTCATAAATATTTTATTATAATTTTATGATTAATTTAATAATTTAAATAAAAATTTATTTTCATAAAATGTAATCATAAATTATTATTTGGTTTTATTATGGTTATAATATAATTTTATTAGACCTTGATTAATTTTTTAAGGTGTTATAAAATCAGTTATAGTTTTAAAATTGTTATTTTTGGAAAAAATTATGATTTTATTTAAAAATTAAATTTATCATATTTATAAAATTATTTTGATAAAATGGAGTTCATTTTTAAATTTTACATGTTGAAAAATGGTTGGGGTTAATTTTTGGTATATTTCTAATATATTTTTTTTGAATAGTGAAATATGATAATTTACGAAATAAGCTAAATACATGAATTATTGATTCATGGATGATGTTATGCTAAGGAAAGAACCCTTTTTCGATATAACATGTACTAATTATTTTATTTTGTCAAAAGAACTAACACTATTTCTTGTCTAGAGAAAAATAATAAAATAATGATTAAAATAATGGAAAACCCCCCTCTCCTCCACTATAAATTCCACCCCTCACCCCCTATTCTCCTCACACATCTAAAAAATTTATCATTTTCCAAATTATACCCAATAATTTTCCCAATCCTATTCCCCAAATCCAAGACCTATTGGTCTCACCAAAATTCCAAAACCAGAGGTCTTAAGAAGGTTCTCAAGGAAGATAATTCAAGAGGTAAAAATCCACTTTCATTTTCTTTTAATTCCTTTTTAATGATTTTTATTTTCTTATACTTTATTCACCTACCCTTATCCAAGAGGAATTAAAAATCTATTAACTTATATATATTTTAATTTTACCATGTTTATGGAAAAATTCATCATCATAATTCTTCTCCACTTCTAAAAATAAAAACATCGTTTGTGATGTGTCAATTTACCACATCATGGACGATGTGTTTTCAATTTCCATTAATTCCTTCATGGATGGTCATAAAACCATTTTAATGGTTGAAAAATATTTTAAATTTTATTATATGACCTCTTTTATTTTCTTGAATTAACATATATACATAATATTAAATTATATAACAAAACTAGTTCTTGATTATCGAAGAACCGACAAAATGATCTAAAAAGATATCATTAATGTTTTATCTAATGATTCGTCATCATATATGAAAAAAATGATTTATGGTATAATATAATATTATTGAAATATATTAAAACCATTTAAATCCACTTCTGTAGTTTCTCTTTCATTTGAAAAGAAAATTCATTACGAACCGACCAAAGAAACCATGTAAAGCACGCACCTGAAACAATGGAAATAACAAAATATTATGTATAAATAGGTGGAATGATGTTATAAAATTATCATATAAGGTGTTATAAACATGATTATGTTTCTATAAAATATTAATAACACTCTTTTAACCATTATATAGTAGGTTTAAACACATTTTAAGTAAGACAAATCCAAGGTAAGGTAATTCTGAACCTAATTTCCATTCTTTGGGTTGACCTTCTACTTTATTGATTATGTGGTGATAAGATTATTTTTGAAATGATATTTTGATTAAATTATGTTTTATTATGTGAATTTATATTTTATATACATATTCCATTCATTTTATTAATTCTCACTTCAAATATATGATATTTGTAAGGGACTTTCCTTTAAAAATCCTCTTTCCATTTCTTTTCTTTTTTTTAAAGGGAATGATTTATATGATGTAAGTATTATTATTTTATGAGTATGTTATAGTTATTGGGAATTGTTTATGATGAAGTTTGGGACCTATATCTCCCTCTAATTCAGTTGGTATGTGTAAGTTGGAGGTCGGATGTATGGTTACTCCAAGTGTAACTGCGATGGTTACACCATAATGCAGTCATGAGGGTCACATTGGAATGTATCTATGAGGGATACAAATCATAAGGTAGTCATGAGGGTTACAGTATTAAGTAATTAATTACCCAATATACCTTTATGGTTTTATTTATTTTTTCTATGTTTTATGTAAATCTCATGTTTTACAAAGTAAGCATATGATACTTTATGGGTGAGAAGTATGCCTTTTTGAAAATGATTTCATATGTTTATATGTACTCATGGAATAATGGTTTATCTCCTTCTTTTTATATCCCTTTCTAAGATTTTTTTTTCACATTACAAGTTTTAAAATGTTTTTTATAGGGTTTAATGATGGGTAAGATAAAATTAGATCTAAAAATGAATGTTGTGAAGACTTTTTATGAAAAGATTTCATTTTTTTATTATAAACTTTTGTATTATGAAAAAATGGATATTTTTTAGTTGTAACCAATTTGTATGTTTTTTGGTTGATATGTATAAATTATATCCTAAATTTATAAAAATATAAACCAAAAATATATTTGTGAATGTAAAATGTGAATTCTAAAGGAATTTACTAGATTATGTAATGTTTAAGGTCAAATACTTATAGTTGGTATCAGAGAACAATTTATATTACTTTAGTGGTTAGGATGATGTTAATAGAATACCATAAAATATTTTTACCATATGTTTATGTTTAAATTGGGTATAATTTAAATATTACCATGTTTCTTCATCTAAGATATGTCTATTTATAAAGGTTTTTCACAGAATAAACAAGGAAACTGAAGTTAGAAGGAACTGAGAGGCTGATATCTTTCCGAATCTACAACCTAAAATGGTAGGGATTGGATCTGAGTAGTTTTTGATAGTAATGGATCAGCTGACATAGAAAATAATTAGTAGTGGCATCCATGCAAGAGAACAACTATAACTACCACAAAGGAACATGATTATAGTAAAACATTTTATAAGGCAACACCCTTCTGCTTTCAGTGGATCTTCTGACCCAATGGTGGATGAAGGATGGATTAAATCCCTTGAAAAGATATTCGATGTCATGGGGTGTTCGGATAATCAAAAGGTTAGTCTTTCCATTTATCAATTTGAAGGTGAATCTAACCAATGGAAATCAATGGTCAAGAATATTAGGGATAGCGAGGAGATTCATGCCTTGGGATGGGATGAACATAGAAATATTTTTCTAAGGTGTTTCGACTTAGGATGGAAAAGAAATTCCTCAAATTAAAGAAAAGGGAGGAGGATTCTATGGCCGTGTATAAAGAAAACTTCACCTGATTGTCCAGTTATGCTCTAAATCATATTCGGGATCTTAATAGAAAAATAAATCATTTTTACTCAGGATTGAAGCCAAGATATCGATGGGAGTTATCTTCCCATGAATTTAAAAGTTATGATAAACATGTCCAATGTGCTGAGAGGGTAGAAATGGAGTTTGAAAATTATCATATGTAATTTGAAAATAATAAAAATAATATTTCTAGATGGAAAGCGATGGGTAAGAATGAATCAAATAAATCTAAAGGTAAGAAATTTCAATTTCCATTTTGTGAAAAGTGTGGTAAAAAGAACCCTAGGGAATGCCTTAGCAAAACTGGGAAGTGTTTTCGATGTGGTAAGTTTTGACATATAGACTAATATTATAATAAAAATGATCTTAAGATTAATCCTAATAAGAAAACTATAAAGTGTTTTAAATTTGGTGATATGGCCCTTTAAGAAAAAACTTAACCAAAGAAAGATCTGAATGATGAAAAGAAAACAGATTATAAGAAGAAAGTTGTAGTGAGATCCTTTGCAACTATGTTATTAGATGTAAGGCCATCCAATGAATTTTTATCAGGTACTTTTTTTCCACCCAGATTTTGTTAATGTCTAGTTTGATACGGGGTCTACACATTCCTTTATTTATGCGAAATTTTCTAGCAAATTGGAAATTTCACCTCAAGAAATGAGACCGGAACTTATGGTTAAAACACTAAGGGGAAATATTATAGAAAAAAGGAATTATAAGAATTTTATTATTGTTATCTATGGAAACAAATTACCTGAAAACCTTATTGTTTTACAATTATTAGATTTTGATGTCATTATGAGTATGTATTGTCTTTTTGTTTAACATGCTAAAATTTATTATAGATCTAAAGAATTTGTTTTTCAGATAGAGTTTCAGTTTTTATACAATAATGAACCCATATAATTGATAACTTATCAGGAAGATGAGAAACTATTAAAAGATTATAATGAAAGTTACCTTTCTCATATTGTTGAAAACAAGGGAACTATTAAGATTAATGATGTGTCGGTGGTAAATGAATACCTGTATGTTTTTCTTGATGAGTTTCCCAATGTTATACCTGATCGGGAAGTTGAATTTATCATTGACTTAGTTCCTAATGCTATGCTAATTTCAAAACCCCCTTATCTAATGGATCAAATGGAACTTCTTGAATTGAAAAATAAATTACAGGAGTTTCTTAATAAAGGATTCATTCATCCTAGAACTTCACCATGGAATTCTCCTATTTTGTTCGTCAAAAATAAATATGGTTTCATGAGACTTTGCATTGATTATAGATATTTTAATAACATTACTATTAAGAATAAGTATCCATTGCCTCATATTGATGACTTCTTTATCAACTCCAGGGAGCATGGTATTTTTCCACGATTGACTTGAGATATGGGTACTATCAACTGAAGTTGAAGGAGGATGAAATTCTGAAAATATATTTTCATACTAGATATGTGCATTATAACTTTTTTTTTATTTCCTTTGGTTTAACAAATTACACTGCTATATTCATGGATCTTATGAATAAAATATCCCATGAATATTTGGATAAGTTTGTTATTGTTTTTATTGATGATATTTTGGTATTTTAAAAAAGTAATGAGGATCAGGAAAAACATTTTAGTATTTTATTTCAAACTCTCAAATAAAAGAAGTTATATGGGAAATTTAGCAAATGTGATTTTTGGTTGAAACAGATTTATTTTCTTGGAAACATTGTAAATAAGGATGGAATAACATTTGATCTTGCCAAAATAAAAATGGTTGATGAATGGATAAAACCTAAAAATGTTACAGAGATTCATAGTTTTTTTTATATCAGTAGGTTATTACTGGCGGTTTGTTAAAAAATATGCATGGTTATCCATCCCGCTAACTATGTTAACATGAAAATTATTTAAATTTATTTGGATAGAAGAATGTGATTTTTGTTTTTAGGAACTGAATAAGAGATTGGTGAATGCTCCAGTCTTGGCCCAGCCTTCCAAAAAACGGTGAGTTTTTCATCTATAGTGATGCTTCATTGAAGGGAATTGGTTGTGTTCTGATGTAGAATGATCAGGTAATTTCTTATGCTTTAAGAGAACTAAATCCTCACAAGTTAAACTATCACACACATCATCTTGAATAAGTAGTTGTGGTTTTTTGATTTAAAATTTTGGAGGCATCAATTATATGGATCCAAAGGTGAAATATATACTGACTATAAAAGTTTTAAGTATATTTTTACTTATAAGGAATTGAATATGATGTAGAGAATATGGGTTGAACTGATAAAGGATTATGATTACATAATCAATTACCATCCTTGGAAAGAAAAGAAAATTGGTGGATGCCTTGATTTGAAAACATCATGCTATATTAACCATGTTATGTTTAGAACATGACCCCTTTATTGATGATTTGATGAATTTTGTCTTGGAAGTTATTGGTGTAGGAAATTACTTTGTTTTGTTTCAGGTTCCAGTGCATTCGTCTCTATCAGAAAAAATTAAGAAAGTGTAAAAGGAAGATGATGAGTTACATAAAATGGTAGAATTGGTGAAAAAGGGTATGTTTCCAGAATTTAATGTTGATAAATATTGTGTTTTTATATTTTGTAATAGATTATATGTTTCTTGTGATTCCTAGTTGAAGAAATTATTATTGTGTGAAGCTCGTAGTTCTCCATTTTCAGTTTATCTTGGAAGTAATGATACGTACATAGTCCTTTGAGAGTATTACTAGTGGGATGGAATGAAAAGAGATATTTCATATTTTACTGTGAAATGTTTGACATGTCAAAAGGTTAAAGTAGAGAAAAAACTACCAAAGAGGATGCTTCAACCTTTTCTAATGCCAGAGTAGAAATGGGAAAATATATCCATGCACTTCATGGTGGGACTACCAAATACTTATCAAGGTAATAATGTGATTTTGGTTATTATTGATTAGATGAGTAAGTCTATATATTATTTTCCTGTTTGAGATACTATGCCTTTGGATCATATTTCTCAAATATAACTCAAATATAATTTCTGGTTACATAGAGTTCCGCATTCCATTGTATCTGATAGTGATCCTAGGTTCACTTCTAACTTTTGGAAAGGCCTTCAGAATTCATTGGGCATAAAATTAAATTTCATCACTACTTTTCATCCTCAATCTAATGGATAGACTGAGCGAACAATTCAGACCTTGGAGGATATGCTTCAAGCTTGTTCAATGGACTATCAGAGAAGTTGGGATCAACATATTTCTTTAGATGATTTTTCTTATAATAATAGTTTTAATTCCAGTATATATATGGAACCTTTTGAGGCATTAAATGGGAAGTGGTGTCAAACTCTAGCATTTTGGGATGAATTTATGGAAAGAAAGTTGATGGGACTAGAATTAGTAGAGGAAGTAGATTAATAAGTGAAGATGATCCAGCAATACATGGGGAAATCTCAAGGTAGGCAGAAAAGTTATGCAGATAACAGGAGGAAAGAATTTTATTTTGATGTAGGTGATCATATTTTTCTTAGAATATCACCATGGAAAAGTGTTATTAATTTTTTAAGAAAGTAAAGTTAAGTCCAAGGTTCATTAGACCTTATAAAATCCTATATAATGTTGGACCAGTTTCCTACTGAGTAGCTTTTCCTCTGAGTTTATCTTAGGTATATAATGTTTTCCATGTTTCAATGTTGAGAAAGTATGTGCTAGATTTATCACATGTTTTGGGCCTAGAAGTAGTTTAGTTGAAAGAGAACCTTTCTTATGAAGATAAACTATTTTAGATTCTTGATTATAAAGAGAAAGTATTATGGAATAAGGAAATCCACCAGGTTAAGATTTTTTGGAGAAACCACATGGTTGAAAAAGCAACATTGGAATCTAAAAATTTCATGAGGAAAATGTACCCTCACTTGTTTAATAAGTAAATAGAAATTGTGAGGATGAAATTTTCAAAATGTAGGGAGAATGTAACAACCCACGTACTTATAAAATAATTTGTCTTCATTTTGGATTTAAATTTTTAAATTCATTATAAATTTATAATGAAATAATTGATATTTATTGAAATTAAGGAATTTATACTGATGGAATAGTAACTTGACCTTAGAAATAGTAACATGACCATTAAGAATAGTATTCTGGCCAATAGAATAGTAACCTCACCAAATAAAGTATAAATAAAATTTATCCATCCTATAAGTGAAAATATGATATATTTATATCATTGAACAGGTAAATAATTTTTCTGAAAATTATAAATTAAGTGTTGGTATTTTTATGAGTTATAAATATTTAATTACAATTTTATGATTAATTTAATAATTTAAATAAAAATTTATTTTCATAAAATTTAATCATAAATTATTTTATGGTTTTCTTATGGCTATAAAATAATTTAATGAGACCTTGATTAATTTTTCAAGGTGTTATAAAATTAGTTATAGTTTTTAAATTATTATTTTTCGGAAAAAAAATATGATTTTATTTTAAAATTAAATTTCTCATATTTAGAAAATTATTTTGATAAAATTTAGTTCATTTTTTAATTCTACAAGTTGAAAAAGAGTTTTGTTAAATTTTTGGGATTTTTCTTAAATACATGAATTTTTTGTGAATAGTGAAATACAATAATTTGTGAAATAAGCTAAATACATGAATTATTGAGTCATAGATGATGTTATGTTGAGGTAATACCCCTTGGATATAACTCAAATACACTAATTAATGTATTTATTCACAAGAACCAATACTATTTATTGTCTTAAGAAAAAAAATAATGATTATAATAATGGAACCCCCCCTCCTCCGCTTTAAATACCACCCCTCACCCCCTCTTCTCCCCACACCTCTCAAGATTTTATAATTGTTAAAAAAAATTCCAATATTCTTCCCAATAATCTTCCCCATGTCTAATACCTATTAGTCTCACCAAAAGTGTAACACCCCGAGCTTCCACGATACGCTTCTCATTCAATAATGCAATAGCTTGCATTGTACGCAACTTCGTGTTCTAAAACACCGCGACTAATCAAAGTAGCCGTTATGAATAGTAATAACAACTTTTTAAAATTATAGAAATTTTATATTTCAAAATGGACTTCATTTTTGGATTCAGAATATCGAAATTAGCCTATGTTGAATTTTTGGTATTTTTCTGAGAACTTCTAATTTTTTTATGAATAGTGAAAATACTTAAAAACAACTTTTTTAATAAAAATAATTTATAGTGATAAATTATAATATTTAATGGTTTTAAGGTATAATTAGAATATATTTTTACCATTTTATCCAATGGTGGTCATTAGAATTAATTTAACATTGAAATTGGACATAAACAATTGCCAATCTTTTGATATAAATTGTTTCTTAAAAACACGCTATTTGTTGTAACAGCGGGAATTAATTATAAAATTAATTAATGAAACTTATATGTTTGGAATTTTGTAAAATAGACATCATTTTTGAATTTGGAATATCAATTATAGCTTAGGGTGAAATTTTGGCATTGTTCTGAAAAACTTCAATTTTTGATGAATAGTGAAACCACTAAGTGGTAGTTAAATAACTGATTTTTCGTTTAAATGAAATATTACCACTTCTGTGATTTTATTTTCAAAAATCCGACATACATGGTTGTCATTAAGAAGTAAAATGAGGTTCAATGAGATTAAAATAATTTTTTGGTGAATAGTAACTTTTAAGTTCTTAATCGCGATTAGAGGTAATTAGTGTAGTTTAAGGTACAAATAATGTTTTAATAATATGAGATGAGCATGAAACTTGTCCTACTCCTATTGGATGAGTCATGGCCGACCAAGAAAACCCATGGGTCAACTTGAGGACCCCATGGAGCCACTTTAGTTGGAAAATGACATTAATATATATTTATTTAATGTTAAAATTAAATTGACACAAACATGAGTTATTTTACTAAAACAGTTTTTAAGTGGGGTTACACAAGTCCAAATTTTGACTATAAATATTCATTAGAAAGATAAAACTATTTCCTACATCATAGTATTTTTTTTATAATTTTTAGACATTAAATAAATTAAATTATTTATGACATCATTATGATGCAGCGATGACCTCATTATTTAACGATTTAAATAAAATGAGAAGATAATGAAAAATCCAAGGCTTACACTTGTCCAAAGCCTATTGGATGAGGATATTTCGAAACCTTATCACCTTAGCCTCAAATTATATAAGTGTGGGACCTTTATAATCCGAAAAGCATTGTGAAATAATGTAACATTTCAATCTTTTCAAAAGTGCCCCTCCTCTCCACTTATAAAAGGCCCCCACCTCTCCCACCTTATTCACACCTTAAAGCCATTTGGCTCGGCCAACCTCTGCCCAAATACTCTCCCAACATCCCCCTTTTACTCCTAGAGGCCTCACTTTGGGCAGAACTCTTCTCAAAGAAGCCTTTGGCTCAAATCAAAAAGAGTTACCCGATTTTGAGGTAATATCTTCTCTAATGTTGTTTTGTTTTATTTTTCTTCTCTAACCCCCTAAAATCTTTTTATTCATTTCTTTTGTAACAACAAAATTATCCTCAATATACTAGGATGTTTTTATAAGAATTATTCTAGCTACACTTACACACACCTACATCTAATGGTTAAAGAACATACGGTTTCTGTGGATGGCGAATTTCTGCCTCACGAAATGATGATTGTTCAACACTCATATAACACCTTAAAAGGTGGCCATTAAGATGTCACTATATTTATATATGATATAAAATATGTTTATGTTTTACTTATGCTTCTGTATTTCTCATTTATGGCATACTTTATGATTTCCATTATGGGTAAAATGCGATAATTTCATTTTAGGAAGTGCGGACTACCGCCCCCTCAAAGTGATTTGAATTGTTAATGCCATATGTGGGATGTATAAAGGATGGATTAAATGGTATTATAGACTATATTATACTGTAATTATATTATAAATTTATATCATTATGATTTCATTCCATTAAATACGAAATAGAAATGAAAGTAGCGTTCATGCGTACGTACGACTTACCGTCTCCATGAACGGTGCATTTCATTTCTTACCTCTAAATGTTACGTGACATTATGAATGAATGTATATACTGTATATATATGATATATATGATATCTACATAATGAATATAATTCTGGATATAATGGATATTTCACCACATGAACAACTTGTAATTATAAGAAGTTTATTTTTGACTCAAGTACCAAAGATCGAAAAAAACGACCGTTATTAACTTAAATAATTAAATAATGTTCATAACATGGTAATAAGTGATATAAATGGAATAATGAACATTAAAAAGGTTCTTAAGTAAATAGAAATTAACTCTAGTTTATTATTCAGGAGTTTAAAGAATGGTCGAGTCAGGACAAGACGCAAGGTAAGGGAATTTCTTAACCCAACTTCCATTCTTTGGATTAATCTCCTACTTTCAAATTATGTCATGATATTATTATGTCCTATTTTGTATTTTTACTTTCTTTATGTGTACCTATAGTTAATATACATAATAGATCTATTTTATTTTAAAAATGATCTTTTTAAGGACTCCGTCTCAATCTCCTTTCATTGAGGCATATTTGGTTTTATACACAACTTTCTTTTATACGGTGTATAAACCTCTTTTACTTTTACGTTTATTCAAAAGGAATCTTTTTTATACGAAGCGTTTTACTAAATGACAAAAAGGGAATGTTTTTCTTTCCGTACATATGCGGCGACAACGACTTCTCTACCGCCGTGACCATTATTTGAGTTTCGGCTTCCTCTACAAGCCATCACTTTTTTTAAAGAAAAATAAATACAAAGTTTTAACTTTCTTTTATTTTGGTATTGAAAATGGTTTTGAAAGCGTTTTTATTATATCAATGTGTTGTATTTATATCTTGTGATTGAAATGTGGAAATGTTATGTTTCATTTATGCGTGTTTTATGTGATACGATTATGTTATGGTTTATGATATGTTTAAAACTATTCATATGAGGAATGCATTGGACTTAATAAGTGACGGGTGGAGCCCGCTATAGCTCCTCGATGCATCGGTAGGTCTCATGAGACAAACTAGTGTCTTGGCACGAGGCCTTGACAAAATCTTATTTGTGGTCTTGGCACGAGGCCTTGGCTACGTGGTTATGATAGTCTGGCATTATGCATTCCATCATTATGAAAGTGGTTATTGATATTGCATGTGATTATTCGACCAGTAGAATATCCATGTGAAGAAGTGAATGGCATTATCTCATTTTAATTTTTCCATATTCTGTTGAAGTTCAAGTTTAAAAGGCTTTTGTTTTAGTTATACATTGCCTTAAATGTTAATGTTTATTTATGAAAGCTTCCGCTATATTGTTAACCTTACTGAGCATCCGAGCTCACCCCTTTCAATGTTTTAATATTTTCCAGGATGTGAAGAAGTATTTTATGAATGACCTACAGGGATAGTCCTAAGAGGATAGAAGTGTGGAGTATGGAGACTATGTTATTATAGTTTTTCACTTTGTGATGTAATGTAACATTTATGAATGTATCTAGTGTTTCCAAGGCTACTAAACTAAACGGTCTTTCGAGACTTGATCTTTTGTGATCATACCAATGTTACGAAGTAATGCACCGACTCTGGGTAGCTGGGGTCGGGGCGTTACAGTTGGTATCAGAGGCAGTTTAGTACTAACCTTGGAAGCTAGATTTAGATAAACTCTGATTAGAGCACGTAGACCTAAGATGAACTTTGAGGATTAGTATAGAAGAACTTCCTAGAATTATGGTATTGTAGAGATTTTGTGAGTTTTCCGAGCAATACATCCCTGTCTGGATACGAGCAGGTAGAGGTGGCTCTGGCACAGATGTACCTAGGGGTAAAACCCGAAAACACCGCTTTGAGCTAGACTCGAACGGGAACTGGTGCACGACAATGGGCCTTGCTGCACTCTTGGTTATGACACTCCCGGGGGATATGCTTAGGATAATTCTCATTTTCTTTACAAACCACTATGAAGGGTTATGAGTATATACTTTCTCAAAGGAAACATTTCTTTTTATGATTATGGATTATATCCATAAATAGTTCAATTTATGTTAAGTGTTTAATAAGTATGGGATTATGTATTTTGATTCATAAACTGATCTAGTTTATGCAATTGTTTAGAAATGGCGCCTAGTGGAAGGAATGGAAACTGTATCAATGCACGCACTCCGTGTAGGGATTGCCCTCCTGCTCAAGATAATTATTGTGGATCTGGAGATACAATTGGTGCTGATCAACTTATTACCATACTGGGAAAACTCACTCAGGTTATGAATAATAACCTTACTCGTATGGAGCACCCTGATCCACAACGTGGAGGATCAATGTTAGACCTCTTCATGAGGCAACAACCACCAACCTTCAATGGGAGTACAAATCCTATAGTAGCTAAGCAATGGATAAGTTCCTTAGAGAAAATATTCCATGCCTTGGGGAGTAGTGAAAGGGAGGAAGTTGTAATGGCAGTTTACCGCCTCACTGGAGATACCGATCAATGGTGGTCACTAATTCAAAACACAAAGGAAGATGATGAATTAAAAAACATGGAATGGCAGGAGTTCAAAGAGCTGTTCTTAGAAAAATACTTTCCTCGAGACCATCGAGCGGATATGGAAAGGCAATTTCTGAGTCTGAGGCAGAAGGAGGATGAGAATGTCGCAAAGTGTGAGGCCAACTTTACAAGGTTAGCGAGGCATGCTTCCGATTATATACGTAACCCAAGGAGTAAGATTGATCGTTTCTTTGATGGGTTAAAACCATTTCTCCGTCGATCTTTAGTATCACAATCCTTCTCATCATACGAAGATATTGTCTCGTGTGCTATCAAGACAGAAAAGGGAATTCTCTAAGTCTTATGACAATAAAGTAAAGCAAGAGAAGAAGAGAATGGTGGAACAAGAGACAGATAAAGGGAAAAAGGGAAAGAAGGATTTTCCATTATGTGATAATTGTGGGAAGAATCACCCTGGTACTTGCCTAAAAGGAATGGGAGTTTGTTATAATTGTGGAGAAAAAGGTCACCAGGTGCGTGATTGCAAGGGAAAGAAAGAGGCTATCAATGTTGAATGCTAAAATTGTAGAGAAATGGGGAATTATGCAAATGAATGTCCTAAGCGTCAGGGAAACTTACCTCATAAAAGGCCAAGGGATCAAGGACAATCTTATGCTGTTACTACAGTTGAAGCAGAATAATTAATGTATTGGTGCTTTTGGACTAATGGATTATATTCTGGTTGTAGAATAATGTGATATATATATATATAAGGATTATACTGCAGTACTTGTTGATTTCAGTAAGGTTTTAATATGATGAAGGTAATCATATTTTTAGTATGTGACAATAAGAGAAACTTTTCTTTGTTTGGGGAATCTGATAAATTGATTTTGGAATTAAGAGACCTTTTAGAGAAAGTCTGGACAAAGGTATTTTGTATAACTATAAAGGTTGGAATGGATTAAGTTGATCTTTGGATAGTATTGTTTAAGGTTAAAAAATTTTATGAAGATTATTTTTGGAATATTATAATACTATAGTTTTAGGAAAAGGACAACCTGCAGGGTGGGGCATAACCCGTCACATCGGACAAAGCTGCTGGAATCGAACCCACAACCATAGTGCGACAAGCCTTTATTTCCTACCACTAGCCTACAGGAAGTCCCTGGTTATTACAAAATAGTTTTACTAATCTAAATGGTATGTGTTAACATTTTGAACCTTATACAATTAGGATAAATAGAATATTTTTGAGTTCCGTTACCATTTGGAGTAAAAGTTGGGTTTGTGGTAAAAATTTATTAACGAATGAAAGTATACATAACAAGTATGTATATTCCCTTACGTTCTTATTAAATCTCCTAAATAAATTCCTCAACATTATAAAAGGTAACTTAAAACAAAAATGTTGTCGGTTAACTTTTCCAACTGGGGATTCAATGACCGTTTAACCAATCACAAGTTTGTGATTTTCTTGTGGTTAAACTTTCTCCAAATCCTATTTTCTATAACTCTCCATCAGACCTTGATGGTTTGTTTCTCCTCCATATCCATATTTTCATATAATCCTAGAATGGGCTATATCGGGTGACCTTTGTACTTATCCTGCTTTCTTTTAATGTTATATATGTTGTACCTCTCGTATCCCCTCGTGGTTTAATTTTCATGATCACAATCTCTTTCATGTTTATCTAACATTGTTTGAAGTGTTTTTGATTGAAAGGCACAAGGTTGCCAAGAAGTTGGCCCAAGAATGGACATCAAATGGACTGAAATTCAGTCCACCGGCCAACCGGTGTGATAGCACCGGCCAGCCGGTGGAACTGGCAGAGGGATTGCCCACTGCCAGGTTCCACCGGTCGACCGGTGGCTCTGTCACCGGTCGACCTGTGGCACCCAGCCCAAATAGTGTTTGCTACTGTCTTGCCACCGGCCGGCCGGTGGATCCTCACCGGTCGACCGGTGGAGCCTGGATCAAGACTCTTCTTCTCTATCAAGGCACCGGCCAGCCGGTGGAGATGTACCGGTCAGCCGGTGGCCCCTGGACAAGAATCCTATGCCTTTTTGCACACACCGGCCAGCCGGTGGGACTGTACCGGCCAGCCGGTGGATCCAGTCAAACTAGCCGTTGGAGCTTTGACCAGGCTGCTCCACTTGCCTCCCAACGGCTCCGAAAGCCTTTCCAACGGCTCCAAAGGCCTCCAACGGCCATATGAGGGTTCCCCCTCTATAAATAAAGGACCTTGAAGCCCCGGAACAATTGCTGGACCATAATTAAGCATTGTGAAGCCAACGAACACAATTCTCCTCATTTGGCAAACCTCCGGCGGATTGCTCCAAGGGAACCACAACTGCTCCAATCCATTTCCAATCCAAGGAGCACCACCATAGAAGCTTGGGAGTGCACGTCTTCAACTCCATTCAACCTTTGGCGCCCAAGGCTTCTCAACAATACGGTTTTTATTGTTTTATCTTTTTTGAGCTTTAAAATTGGGTTTGTGCCTACAAACCCCAAACCCTTTTCTCATCCCCCTTTCTTTTGGGTTTCACACCACCACTAAGGTGTGAAGAGGTTCACAAGCTTTTCCTTTAAAAAGCTTGAGAAAAAGGTGAGCTATCCTTCACCTGTAAGAAGGATAGTGGGTTCTTGCTAAACCATCAAAAGCAAGTGGGTTCTTGCTAAACCACAAAAGCAAGCTGTAATAGGTCCTAGTGCTACCTCAAAGCCTAGTGGGTTTCTTGCTAAAACCATTGAAAAGCAAGCGGTAGTAATCTCTCAACGGTTGAGTTGGGAGCGGAGACGTAGGCCGGGTTTTGGCCGAACTCCGTTATCAATTTCTTGTGTCTTGCCTCTTTACTTTCCGCTGCACTTTACTTTGATTTTTAATTTATTAATCAATTTTTTAAAAGGCAATTCACCCCCCCCCCCTCTTGCCATCTTTCCTCGTTTGTTCCGAACCAACAATTGGTATCAGAGGGATAATTTGAGTAATACCTTAAAAGGTTTCAAATTCAAAGATCCATTGTGATGGCATCCACCTCTTTCACCCCCGAGGGCTACTCTTTGGGTCGGGCTCCATTTTTTGATGGAACCGACTATAATTATTGGAAAACCCGCATGACCACTTTTCTTAGAAGTATAGGATATCCCATATATAAAATTGTCATGCAAGGTTACACCCTCTCCTCTCCCGATGAATCCAAATGGACCCCCACTGATATTAAAAATTTTGAGCTTGATGGCAAAGCCATGAATGCTCTACATTGCGGCCTTGACCGAAATGAGTTCAACCGAGTTTCCACTTGCACCACTTCACATGTGATTTGGAAACTATTGGAAGTGACCCATGAGGGCACTAATAAAGTGAAGGATACTCGGTTAGACATGTATAGACAAGATTTTGAATCTTTTTCCATGCACCCAAATGAATCAATTTCTGAAATGTTTACTCGATTTACTGACGTGTGCAATGGTAGAAAGTCTCTTGGAGATAATATTTCTGCAGAAACGATGGTCAAGAAGATCTTATGGGTCCTTCCGAGCTCATGGGCACCAAAAGTGACGGCGATCCAAGAAGCTAAGGACGTCAAAAATATGCCGGTAGAGGAGCTCATCGGATCTCTCATGACTTATGAGATCACGATGAGGAGGCAAGCTCAAAAGGAGGGCACACCAATCAAAACTCCAAAGAACATTGCCCTCAAGGTACAAAAAGAAGTAAGCTCCTCCTCATCCTCTTCCTCATCTCCTTCCTCATCTTCCTCATCATCAAGCGGCGACTCGGAAATGGAGAATCTCGCCCACCAAATGCACAAGTTTATGAAGAAGCACAAGAAGAAGAAGAAATCTCGCAAGGCGCGAAAGCAAGAACCCACCGCAAGATCCGAGCCCAAGGTAAAATGCTACGGGTGCGGCGAAAAGGGCCATTACAAGCCCGATTGCCCACTCAACAAGAAACGGGCTAAGGAAAAAGGAAAGAAAAAGGTCCTCAAAGCGACATGGAGTGACACCTCTTCATCATCCTCCTCCTCCTCCTCGAGCGACCAAGGTACAAAATGTCTAATGGCATTCCATGAGGTAACTTCTTCCGATTCCTCTTCCTCCTGTTCTTCAAATTCATTGAATCATCTATCTTATGAAGAACTCTCACATGCTAGAGACCAATTAGAAAATGGTTTTCATGAGCTTTCTTCAAAATTTGTTTCTTTAAAAAAGTCTTTCAAAAAACTCTCCTCCGAAAAAGAACAACTTCTCAAAGAGAAGGAGGAGATGTCCCTCAAAATCCAAAATTTTCCAAATGTTGATTCTTTGGAATCAACCATCAAAGACCTAAGGGAGACCCTTGCTAAGTTCACCCAAGGGGAACAAAATTTGAACAATCTCCTAGGTTCCCAACGAATTTCTAGGACCACTCAAGGACTTGGCTATACCAATAAAGCCTCCTCCTCCCATGCACCCACTGTTTTTGTAAGGGGGAGCTCTAGTTTTAAATTTTGCAATTATTGTAAAAAACCCGGGCACCTCATTTATGAGTGTGATTGCAAAAATGCCCGGTACGGCCAACCCAAGTCTTTTTTCTTTTCCGATGAATTCTATAGGAGAAGACCCTCTATGAGACAAGTTTGGATTGAAAAATCCCTTCTTGCGAGTCTCTCCGGGCCAAAAATAGTTTCCTTTCCCCGGTGATTTATTGTTTTTATTTAGGGGGAGTTAGGATTGATTAAGCTTTTCATTTTCAAATTTTATTCAAACTTTCAATTTCAACTCTTGGTTTCAAATTTCAAAATTCAATTGGTTTTTGATTCAAAACTTTCAATTCAAACTGTTATTCAATTTTTGATTCAAATCTTTCAATTTCCAAAATTTCAATTGATTTTCAAATCCCATCTCTTGTTTTTCAAAATTTCCCTCAATCAAGTTTTATGCCCCATTCTATTTTGATAATCACAAAGGGGGAGAAATTCCTTGATTGATTGGGGGAGAGTCTTCTCTATCATGCTTTGATTTATTTTCAAATTATCCTTTAAGAATGTCTTTAATTTCAGTATTTTACTTTGATTGTTTCGGTGATTGTGATCATCAAAATAGGGGGAGATTGTTGTACCTCTCGTATCCCCTCGTGGTTTAATTTTCATGATCACAATCTCTTTCATGTTTATCTAACATTGTTTGAAGTGTTTTTGATTGAAAGGCACAAGGTTGCCAAGAAGTTGGCCCAAGAATGGACATCAAATGGACTGAAATTCAGTCCACCGGCCAACCGGTGTGATAGCACCGGCCAGCCGGTGGAACTGGCAGAGGGATTGCCCACTGCCAGGTTCCACCGGTCGACCGGTGGCTCTGTCACCGGTCGACCTGTGGCACCCAGCCCAAATAGTGTTTGCTACTGTCTTGCCACCGGCCGGCCGGTGGATCCTCACCGGTCGACCGGTGGAGCCTGGATCAAGACTCTTCTTCTCTATCAAGGCACCGGCCAGCCGGTGGAGATGTACCGGTCAGCCGGTGGCCCCTGGACAAGAATCCTATGCCTTTTTGCACACACCGGCCAGCCGGTGGGACTGTACCGGCCAGCCGGTGGATCCAGTCAAACTAGCCGTTGGAGCTTTGACCAGGCTGCTCCACTTGCCTCCCAACGGCTCCGAAAGCCTTTCCAACGGCTCCAAAGGCCTCCAACGGCCATATGAGGGTTCCCCCTCTATAAATAAAGGACCTTGAAGCCCCGGAACAATTGCCGGACCATAATTAAGCATTGTGAAGCCAACGAACACAATTCTCCTCATTTGGCAAACCTCCGGCGGATTGCTCCAAGGGAACCACAACTGCTCCAATCCATTTCCAATCCAAGGAGCACCACCATAGAAGCTTGGGAGTGCACGTCTTCAACTCCATTCAACCTTTGGCACCCAAGGCTTCTCAACAATACGGTTTTTATTGTTTTATCTTTTTTGAGCTTTAAAATTGGGTTTGTGCCTACAAACCCCAAACCCTTTTCTCATCCCCCTTTCTTTTGGGTTTCACACCACCACTAAGGTGTGAAGAGGTTCACAAGCTTTTCCTTTAAAAAGCTTGAGAAAAAGGTGAGCTATCCTTCACCTGTAAGAAGGATAGTGGGTTCTTGCTAAACCATCAAAAGCAAGTGGGTTCTTGCTAAACCACAAAAGCAAGCTGTAATAGGTCCTAGTGCTACCTCAAAGCCTAGTGGGTTTCTTGCTAAAACCATTGAAAAGCAAGCGGTAGTAATCTCTCAACGGTTGAGTTGGGAGCGGAGACGTAGGCCGGGTTTTGGCCGAACTCCGTTATCAATTTCTTGTGTATTGCCTCTTTACTTTCCGCTGCACTTTACTTTGATTTTTAATTTATTAATCAATTTTTTAAAAGGCAATTCACCCCCCCCCTCTTGCCATCTTTCCTCGTTTGTTCCGAACCAACAATATATTTATTAACCTTATTTCCGATGTGGGTTTTCCTCAAAGATATTTTCTCTTTTCAACCTTTTATTTTCAAAGAAAAATTTCAAATTGCGAGGACTCAATTTATTGAAGGAGGGGAGAATGTAACACCCCGAGCTTCCACGATACGCTTCTCATTCAATAATGCAATAGCTTGCATTGTACGCAACTTCGAGTTCTAAAACACCGCGACTAATCAAAGTAGCCGTTATGAATAGTAATAACCACTTTTTAAAATTATAGAAATTTTATATTTCAAAATCGACTTCATTTTTGGATTTGGAATATCGAAATTAGCCTATGTTGAATTTTTGGTATTTTTCTGAGAACTTCTAATTTTTTTTATGAATAGTGAAAATACTTAAAAACAACTTTTTTAATAAAAATAATTTATAGTGATAAATTATACTATTTAGTGGTTTTAAGGTATAATTAGAATATATTTTTACCATTTTATCCAATGGTGGTCATTAGAATTAATTTAACATTGAAATTGGACATAAACAATTGCCAATCATTTGATATAAATTGTTTCTTAAAAACACGTTATTTGTTGTAACAGCGGGAATTAATTATAAAATTAATTAATGCAACTTATATGTTTGGAATTTTTTAAAATAGACATCATTTTTGAATTCGGAATATCAATTATAGCTTAGGGTGAAATTTTGGCATTGTTCTGAAAAACTTCAATTTTTGATGAATAGTGAAACCACTAAGTGGTAGTTAAATAACTGATTTTTCGTTTAAATGAAATATTACCACTTCTGTGATTTGATTTTCAAAAATCCGACATACATGGTTGTCATTAATAAGTAAAATTTGGTTCAATGAGATTAAAATAATTTTTTGGTGAATAGTAACTTTTAAGTTCTTAATCGCGATTAGAGGTAATTAGTGTAGTTTAAGGTACAAATAATGTTTTAATAATATGAGATGAGCATGAAACTTGTCCTACTCCTATTGGATGAGTCATGGCCGACCAAGACAACCCATGGGTCAACTTGGGGACCCCATGGAGCCACTTTAGTTGGAAAATTACATTAATATATATTTATTTAATGTCAAAATTAAATTGACACAAACATGAGTTATTTTACTAAAACAGTTTTTAAGTGGGGTTACACAAGTCCAAATTTTGAATATAAATATTCATTATAAAGCTAAAAAGATTTCCTACATCATAGTATTTTTTTTATAATTTTTATACATTAAATAAATTAAATTATTTATGACATCATTATGATGCAGCGATGACCTCATTATTTAACGATTTAAATAAAATGAGAAGATAATGAAATATCCAAGGCTTAAACTTGTCCAAAGCCTATTGGATGAGGAGATTTCGAAACCTTATCACCTTAGCCTCGAATTATATAAGTGTGGGACCTTTATAATCCGAAAAGCATTGTGAAATAATGTAACATTTCAATCTTTTCAAAAGTTCCCCTCCTCTCCACTTATAAAAGGCCCCCACCTCTCCCACATTATTCACACCTTCAAGCCATTTGGATCGGCCAACCTCTGCCCAAATACTCTCCCAACTTCCCCCTCTTACTCCTAGAAACCTCACTTTGGGCAGAACTCTTCTCAAAGAAGCCTTTGGCTCAAATCAAAAAGAGTTACCCGATTTTGAGGTAATGTCTTCTCTAATGTTGTTTTGTTTTATTTTTCTTCTCTAACCCCCTAAAATCTTTTTATTCATTTCTTTTTTAACAACACAAGTATCCTCAATATACTAGGATGTTGTTATAAGAATTATTCTAGCTACACTTACACACACCTACATCTAATGGTTAAAGAACATACGGTTTCTGTGGATGGCGAATTTCTGCCTCACGAAACGATGATTGTTCAACACTCATATAACACCTTCAAAGGTGGCCATTAAGATGTAACTATATTTATATATGATATAAAATATGTTTATGTTTTACTTATGCTTCTGTATTTCTCATTTATGGCATACTTTATGATTTCCATTATGGGTAAAATGCGATAATTTCATTTTAGGAAGTGCGGACTACCGCCCCCTCAAAGTGATTTGAATCATTAATGCCATATGTGGGATGTATAAAGGATGGATTAAATGGTATTATACACTATATTATACTGTAATTATATTATAAATTTATATCATTATGATTTCATTCCATTAAATATTAAATAGAAATGAAAGTAGTGTTCATGCGTACGTACGGCTTACCGTCTCCATGAACGGTGCATTTCATTTCTTACCTCTAAATGTTACGTGACATTATGAATGAATGTATATACTGTATATATATGATATATATGATATCTACATAATGAATATAATTCTGGATATAATGGATATTTCACCACATGAACAACTTGTAATTATAAGAAGTTTATTTTTGACTCAAGTACCAAAGATCGACAAAACGACCGTTATTAACTTAAATAATTAAATAATGTTAATAACATGGTAATAAGTGATATAAATGGAATAATGAACATGAAAAAGGTTCTTAAGTAAATAGAAATTAACTCTAGTTTATTATTCAGGAGTTTAAAGAACGGTCGAGTCAGGACAAGACGCAAGGTAAGGGAATTTCTTAACCCAACTTCCATTCTTTGGGTTAATCTCCTACTTTCAAATTATGTCATGATATTATTATGTCCTATTTTTTATTTTTACTTTCTTTATGTGTACCTATAGTGAATATACATAATAGATCTATTTTATTTTAAAAATGATCTTTTTAAGGACTTCGTCTCAATCTCCTTTCATTGTGGCATATTTGGTTTTATACACAACTTTCTTTTATACGGTGTATAAACCTCTTTGACTTTACGTTTATTCAAAAGGAATCTTTTTTATACGAATCGTTTTACTAAACGACAAAAAGGGAATGTTTTTCTTTTTGAACATATGCGGCGACAACGACTTCTCTACCGCTGTGACCATTATTTGAGTTTCGGCTTCCTCTACAAGCCATCACTTTTTTTAAAGAAAAATAAATACAAAGTTTTAACTTTCTTTTATTTTGGTATTGAAAATGGTTTTGAAAGCATTTTTATTATATCAATGTGTTGTATTGATATCTTGTGATTGAAATGTGGAAATGTTATGTTTCCTTTATGCATGTTTTATGTGATACGATTATGTTATGGTTTATGATATGTTTAAACCTATTCATATGAGGAATGAATTGGACTTAATAAGTGACGGGTGGAGCCCGCTATAGCTCCTCGATGCATCGGTAGGTATCATGAGACAAACTAGTGTCTTGGCACGAGACCTTGACAAAATCTTATTTGTGGTCTTTGAACGAGGCCTTGGCTACGTGGTTATGATAGTCTGGCATTATGCATTCCATCATTATGAAAGTGGTTATTGATATTGCATGTGATTATTCGACCAGTAGAATATCCATGTGAAGAAGTGAATGGCATTATCTCATTTTAATTTTTCCATATTCTGTTGAAGTTCAAGTTTAAAAGGCTTTTGTTTTAGTTATACATTGCCTTAAATGTTAATGTTTATTTATGAAAGCTTCCGCTATATTGTTAACCTTACTGAGCATCCGAGCTCACCCCTTTCAATGTTTTAATATTTTCCAGGATGTGAAGAAGTATTTTATGAATGACCTACAGGGATAGTCCTAAGAGGATAAAAGTGTGGAGTATGGAGACTATGTTATTATAGTTTTTCACTTTGTGATGTAATGTAACATTTATGAATGTATCTAGTGTTTCCAAGGCTACTAAACTAAACGGTCTTTCAAGACTTGATCTTTTGTGATCATGCCAATGTTACGAAGTAATGCACCGACTCTGGGTAGCTGGGGTCGGTGCGTTACAAAAAGGCCGAAACCAAAGGCCTTAAGGAGGTTCTCAAGGAGGATAATTCAAGAGGTAAAAATCCTCTTTCATTTTCTTTTATTTCCTTTTGAATTATTCTTCTTTTCTTATACTCTATTAACCTCACATTATCCAAGAGGAATTAAAATTATAGTATCTTATATATAATGTAATTTTATCATGTTTATGGAAAAATTAATCATCATACTTCTTCTGGTCTCCTTTTTTTCTAAAAATAAAAACATCGCCCATGATGTATTGATTTACTCACATCGTGGATGACGTGTTTTCAATTTCCATTATCGCCTTTATGGATGGTCATAAAACCATTTTAATGGTTGAAAAATATTTTAAATTATATTATATAACCTATTTTATGTTCTGTAATTAACATATATACATAATATTAAATTATATAATGAAACTAGTTTATGATTATCGAAGAACCGCCTAAAAGATCTAAACAGATATCATTAATGTTTTATCTAATGAATCATCATAATTTATGAAAAAAAAATATTTATGGTATCCTCTAATATTTTTGAAACATATTAACACCATTTCATTCCACTTCTGGAGTTTTGCTTCCATTAAATAAGAAAATCCATTATGAACCGACCATGGAAACCATGTAAAGCATACTCCTGAAATAATGGAAATAACAAAATATTATTAATAAATGGGTGGAATTATTTTATAAAAATATCATATAAGGTGTTATAAACATGATTATGTTTCTATGAAATATTAATTACACTCTTTTAACCATTATATAAGAGGTTTAAACACATTTTAAGTAAGATGAACCTAAGGTAAGGTAATATTAACCCAAATCCCATTCTTTGGGTTAACCTATACTTTATTGATTATGTGGCAATAAGATTATTTGTGAAATTTAATTTTGATTAAATTGTGTTTTATTATGTTTATTTATAGTGTATACACATATTCCATTCATTTTATTAATTCTCACATCAAATATATGATATTGTTAAGGGGATTTCCTTTAAAAAATCCTCTTTCCATTTCTTTTCTTTTTTTAAAGGGAATGATTTATATGATGTAAGTATTATTATTTTATGATTATGTTTTGGTTATTGGGAATTATTTATTATTAAGTTTGGGACCTATATCTCCCTCCAATGCATTGGGTATGTGTAAGTTGGAGGTCAGTCGTATGGTTACTCCATATGTAACTGTGATGGTTACACCATAAGGTAGCCGTGAGGGTTACATTGTAAGGTAATTGTGAGGGTTAAAAAATAGTAAGGTATTCATGAGGGTTACAATATTAATTAATTAATTCCACAAGATACCTTTATGGTTTTATTTATTTAATCTATGTTTTATGGAAATCTCGTGTTTCAAAAAGTATGTATATGATACTTGGTGGGTGAGAAGTATGTCTTTGTGAAAATGATTTCATATGTTTATCAGTATTCATGGACTAATGGTTTTTTCTTATTATTTTTATATCCCTTACTAAGATTTTTGTGCTCATCCTAAGTTTTAAAATTTTTTGATAGGGTTTAAGGATTGGTAATAGAAAAGGAGAATCCAAGATGAATGTTGTGAAGTCTTTTTATAAAATGATTTCATGTTTTTATTATAAAATTTTGTATTATGAAAAAAATAGAAATTATTTTAGTTTTACCCACTTTGTATGCTTGTGGGTTTATATGTATGAATTACTTCCTAAATTTATAAAACTCTAAACATAAAAGGTCTTTGGCAATGTAAAAGGTGAATTATAAAGGAATTTACTAGATTATGTAATGTTTAAGGTCAAGTACTTATAACGTATCTTATTAATATTCATAATTATTTACTTACTTCAGAAACTTTTTAATGTTTATTATTCCTTTTATTTTATTTATTACTATGTTATATTTATTTACTTAATCAATTAAGTTCACGTTGGACTTTTTGAAGATATTTGATTGATATATCCAAATGACTTCAGTGGGTTGAATATGGTAAAAGAGGTCATTGTTACATCATCTGAAGAATAATAATAAGGACATAATTATAATTTTTATATATAAATTATAATTTCAAAACAAACCATGAAATATTTTTATGAAAAATTAACTATGTTACAAACATGGAGATAGTGGACCGTATGTACACATAGGTAACGTTTCCTTTTTTCAACGATTATGATGAAAATAAGTTAAGTGTTATTTTATCTTACCAAACTGATAATTATAAATTAAATATGATTTTATTTATTTAAATTCAGTATTATATAGTAGTCATGATATTTAGTTGTGAAAAATGAATCACATTGCTTCGTAGAGGTGGTAATCCACACGTATGCACGAACGACGTTATCATTTTTAAATAAATGGAAAGGTAAGAAATTATATGATATATTATCTTTAAAGAATGATAAATATTTCATTAATAGCATATATGTATATTAAATCCATCATTAAAACCATCCATGAGTCTTGGTAATGGAAAACAAATTACATTGGTTCGTGACGTAGTTCTCCACCGTACAGACAAACGACGGTTTTGTTTCCCATTTGTTGGAAGAGGAGATGAATATAAGATATTACATTAACATAAAAACTTATAATTATATTGGAGATATTTATTTTATTATATCATCATTGTTTAATAATATTTTAAGGAGGTGGAAGAATAAATAAAACCAAAACACTCAGTTAAGAATGATACCTCTTCTTCAGACAACCTCTTTAGGTTCACACCAAAATCCTTACTATGAAGGTTTTATAATAATAAAAAAGTACTCTAGGGTTTTTTAATTTAATTGATTAATGTATTTGAGTAGTTATTTTACAAAACAAAAGACTTTTCAAGTGTAAATAAAAGAGGATAGGAGATACCCTTTTATAAGTGAGGGGAGGGGCACTTTTGGAATTTCAAAAAATATTAAATTAATATAAATTAATTTAAAATAAAAAATGATATAATTATAATATAGTATGGGTATGGGTATAAATAATATCATCCAATAAATTTTGTACAAGTTTAGATTAGGTCCTTATCTCTTTGTTTTAACCCACATTAACCATTTTTTAAAATTACCATGATAACAATGGTTTTACTCTTTATGGGTCAAGATAGTTATAATAAAAGAAAAATTGTACAATAAATATACAATGGTTTATATTTAAAACAATATCAAAATAAATTGGCCAAATATATGATTTTTTTAAATTTTAAATCATTTAATAAAATATTATTTATTATAAAATACCACTGATGTAATTTTTGGAACTATTCATTTAATTTGACTTTGAAAATAATATAAAATAAATGTAATTTGAATATAATCCTTTAAAACATAACTAAAATTTAATATTTATCTAAAAAATACATGGAACTCAATAATTAATTCAATTTATATTACTGTTGATATTTTTAAAAATATTTATTTTATTTTTCTATTAATTGAATAAATATTGTGTCAATGTTGGATACACATTTGAGGTAATTATATAATTGATAAAAATTATAAATAAATTATCATGATAAAAACAAATAAATTATATTTAAAATTACTATTCAAAATTATAAATTTGTTGTTATCCCTATCACAAAATATTGTAGATGTTAAAAGAAAGTGATATTTTTGTCTTTATCTTTTACTCAATTATTATAAAGGTCAAAATTAAATAAATAAGAACAAAGTGACCATATAATCGATTATTTTATGGAAATAAATGAAATAAACTAATAAAATAGTATAAAGAAAAGTTTTAGGGTCAATATTTAGTCTTTATCATATTATTTTTAATCTTAATTACCTGATTTACCCTTACCATGGTAATAATTGTTTACTATCGTTGTTATTCAAAATGACTAAAAATAAAAGGGGATTATTTAACAAATTTTAAACTATTGATTCAAAATATGTATTCAATTTTTTAATATTAAATTCACATAAGTGGTATAATTTAATTTAAAATTAGACTCACAAAGCTCAATGAAAAGCGATTTTTTAAGAAAATCCTTTTTTCAATGAAAAGATTATTTTACATTAACTTTATGAATAGTAATATTCATATATATACATATGTAATCTATAAATTTCTTTTAAATAATTCCCCATTATGTGTTATTTTAATTAATTAAAATGTAAAACCATTATTCACTTAAAAACAGTTTCTCGAAAAAAGGTGTCTTTAAGCATAAAATTAGATTTATGCCAAAATCATAATTTTTTTTATTAAAATGAAATTAATTATATTTTTTAAAATAAAATGTATTTTATTTCACTTTAATACCAAATAAAATATATTATTAGACTTTTAATTACTTATTTTAATGAAAAGAAATAACAGTTTAAAAAAACAATATTTTTCACTATTCACTAAAAAACCAATCTATTCAGAAAAATATGAAAATTTAACCTTTATATAATTTTGATATGATGGTTAAAAAAACGATATCCTTTTTAAAAATATCATTACAAATTTTTTTAGAAACTAATTATACCCTCCATGTACAAAAAAACAATAAATATCATTTTTGAAGAAAACGTATTTTTGAAGCATAAAATGACTTTACTAAAAATTGAGTACTTAATTATTATAAATTAATAAATAAATCTAGATTATATAAAACCTTTAGAGATATTTTTAATAATATGGTTATTCATGTTAATATCACCAATTTTAATGGTCACGTTTAAATAATAATATTTTAATAGTATATCGCGGTTCTTTTAAAATCAGTGTTTCATGTGACAAAAATTATCAAAGAAATAAAATTTATTTCAAGAGAAAAATATTATAAAATATTAGTTGGCTACATTTTACCCCATTAAATAATTTTTTACTCACAATTTGAACTTGATCTTAGTAATATTGGGTTTGACATTTGTAGATACCTTTGTTAAAAACCCACATTATAAAAAGGGTTAATAAAACTTTCTCTTGAAAGAGGGAAAGTGAAATATAAAGGTTATATAGAATAACTAAAAAAATATATTTCAAAATATGATAAAATTAATAGAAAGTGAAAATATGGACATGGAGGAGAAAATTAACTCCCAAAGACTAATATAGAGTGATGGAAAACATAGCCAAGAGAAATTTAATGACCACAAATCCATAAATATGTGATCGGTGAAAAGACCATTAATTCATAAAAAAAGAAGGTAAATGTATAAAATTGTCATTTCAAGATTATTTTTCTAAATTTGAGTAATTAATTTACCATATAGACTAATAAATTAAGGAAATATACTTACTTGACAAGTATATTTTCATAAATTAATCAATTTCCACCACAATCTCATAATTTATCCAAATGATGAGTATTCAGGATGAATTTTTTTCATGCCTAAAACACTAAAATCATCTTATAATGGATCTCATAATCCACAAAATGATAACAAGATATTTCTATTATCTTTAAATTTTAACTAAAATTGAAATGGTTGCCAAAAGGTAACAAAATATCCAAAATGTATAATCCTTCATATGAAAAAATAATATGTTTTACATCAAAATTTTCACATTAACACCAAAGGTTCAACATAGATTATTACATAAATAAATAACCCTGAATCCCAATTAACCTCACTAACCTCAACATTAAATAATGTTTTAACCTCAATTTTGATCTCATATCTTTTAACTTACATTACCAAAATTTAATTACATTCTTCCTAAAACCCAATAAAAGTTTCAAATCAACTAATAATCACAAAAAATATTTGATCCTATAATATTATTCCCAAAATCAACTTAATTTTTATCATTAAAATTTTTTAAGTAAAAAAATTTCATACTAACCAAGACATCATGTAGGACATTTGTAGTTGTTGCACCCTTATCACACTTTAGTTGTGGGATCAGGCCCCACAACCTTGCTGTATACAATGGGTTGTCGCCTAGACTATGGGTTGTCCTTTTTATAAAATTATATTAATGTAATTCCTATAACATTCCCAAAAATATAATGAAAATACTCAAAACTAACATTAATCATAAAATCAATTTTTAATCACTAATGTTTTCTATAAATCTTTTTTTTCACAAAATAAAACTACCTTAATATTAATTATCATATTAAACCTAAAAGATATCAATAACTTTAAACTTATATCCAAAAAATATAAAATAAGTATTCTTAAAATAACATTATTTTTAAAACAAAAGTTATAAATAAGGGTTAAATATGCCTCAAACATCTATTAAAACTCAATAAATGTCTCCAAGGTACTTCTATAACATAAAACCTTAGAAGGGGTATCTATTCCTTTAAAATTATAACCAGCCTTAGACTTTTTAACTCATTATGGTATCAAAAAATATTAAACTATCATCATTTGAATCATAAAATTAGTGCCTTTGGGAATGTTATCAAAGTCTGTCATTGGGATATATTCCCTAATCTATATTTTTCCTAAATCTATTTCCCAATTTTTCTACTAAACATGCTCTAATACCAAATATATGGATCCCAATCCTAGAAACCCAGATCTTGTGGTTAAATTATTACATTGGTACTAGATACAAGAGATCACATCCCAAAGGGCTTAATAGTTTAGTAGTCTTTATAAACTAGATACATGCTTGAATCTAAAATTACATTTCAAAACATAAAATACAAAACATAGTGAAAGTAAATATTATGCATCCTTAAACTCATTCAAATATTTCTTCTTAATATTCTAGGGAATGGAAACAAAATAAGGGTGATTTATAATTCTCATTAAAGGATACATATAGTGGAATATATCATGGTAAAATAAGGAATTATCAATATGGAAAGGAAAATTAATGATAGACATGCCATTTAATCAATAACTTATTCATGAAGAATAATATGGCAGGAGTAAATGAAGATCAAATGATGTCGTATAAATAATAATGTGAGCTTAAAACTTATCCATGAATAACATAACTAATCAAATAATCACATAGAAATCAATAATTGATTTCATAATTATGGAATTAATAATTTTGTATATCTAAAACTTATCATCGAACCCTTATGCCAAGACAATTTAAACTATGGGTAGGTACACACCAAAAAACCATTTAAATAAGGCTAGCCAACCAGTTTGTCTCATTAGACCTACCGATGTATCGATGGGATTTGTAATTTAGGCCCCCATCCATCATTTAATGTCCAAATCATTCCTCATTTCTTTAATAATCAATTTAATTCATAAATAATATTTCTTATTAACAAATATCTGTATTGAGTAAATAATATGTAATATCAATACTTCCCTAGTCAATCAAATAAATTTCATGATAAAAAATCATATGTAGAAATGATATGTGTTTTAGGAAATATCCATGTCCAAGATACAAATAATATGGATATTTAATATAAATTTAATGTCTCATGATCATAATAAAGTGAATGTTTTAAAAGAAAGTTAAAGACTACAAAATTAATCAAGAAAGTGAATGTTAATACTTTTCCTAGTCAAATTGATCATAAACCATCCATATAAATAATAATTATGGTATAATTTCAACATATCCCTAGTTTAGTAAAATTAAAATAAAGTATTATATTTATTTATTGATATAAATACCATAAAAATTTCATTAAAAGCATTCTTGTAGAAAATACCCTTTTCACTTTGAAATCACTTTTAAAAACTAAAAACTTCCAGAATATTAGGGAAACAATTTCTTTGAAAATAAACTTGTAATATTTTAAAGGAAGCTTCAAAGAAATGAGTGTTCATGATGATGGAAAAATTCTATTCATGTCAAGTATGATAAAACAAATATTCCTTTTACATTTTCGGTAAAAAGTCAAAAAAATACCTTATTTGGAAAATGGAAAGAAGATTCCTTTTAAATTTTTTTTGTAAAAAGTAATATGTTGGTAGAAATTTATTTAATAAATCATTGTAGAATATTAAAAATATTATTTAAATTTTTTTAATGAAAATATGGATACAAAAGAAAAAGATCCCCAGCCGAGTAAAAAAACAAATCAGTTTTCCTTCAAAACATTATTTCGGTATCTTGAGTTCTTAAAGAGTTGAAAATGAAATGAAAACTTATAATTTCTAGAAATGAGAATATGATAATAAATTAATTTGCGTTTAATATATTAAGATCAAATAATTACCCCATCATATACTTAAATATAAATAATCTCAAATAATGATGAGATTGTGAAATAAACTTTTACCACTTTGGTAACTTTTGAATCATAACCCACATGTCGAAGTGAGAATTAATCAATGAATTGATTATGTGTATCAAATTTAAATCCATGAAAAATAATTTTATATATAACATAAAATAATAAAAATTCATCAAACACAAAAAATTATAATATCAAATACAATGAAGAAGTAATATAACCCAATAAAAAGAAAATGAGTTATGAAACCTCTTACCACTTGGTAACATTCAAATCAAATCCCCTTGGGTGAACTAAAATGAAATTAAAATTAAAATACCATGAAGTAAGAAGGATTCATGATATAATATGTAAAATTAGTAGTATATACACCATATAAAATAAATTAGATGTATAAATTTAAAATATACCTCAATAAAGGGAAATTGAGATGAAATTCCTTACCTCAGGTCTGATTCATCACATACACTCTTTATCTTATTGAATAATAAAATTATGTTAATTATTTAATTACTTAATAAAAATTTCATGTTTATTATTCCTTTTATTTTATTTATTACCATGTTATATGTATTTACTTAATCAATTAAGTTAACGTTGGACATTTTCACAATATTTAGTTCATATATCCAAAATGACTTTAGTAGGTTGACTATGGAAAAATAGTTCATTATTCAATCATATCCAAAATTATAATCATGATATAATTATAATTTTTTACATAAATTATAATTTTAAAACCAACCATGAAATATGGTTATGAAAAATTAATTCTGTTACAATCATAGAGATGGTAGGTCGTACGTGCCCATGAGTAACGTTTCCATTTTTAAAAGATCATGATGGAAAGAAGGTAAGCGTTATTTTATATTTAAAAAATTATAATTATAACATAAATATAATATTATTTCTTTAAATACACTTATATATTGTTTTCATGTGATGTGGTTATGAAAAACAAACCACATCGCTTTGTGGCAGTGTTAATCAACGCGTATGCACGAACGATGTTATCATTTTTAAATAAATGAAAAGGTAAGAAACTATATAATATATTATATATAAAAAATGATAAATATGTCCTTAATATCATATATATATATATATATTAAATCCATCATTAAAACCAGCCATGAATGGTGGTGATGGAAAACGAATTATATCGGTTTGTGAGGTGGTAATCTATCGTACGCACGAATGATGGATTCATTTCCTATTTTATGGTAGAGTGTATGGATATTGGGTACTCCATTAACATAAAAAAATATCATTATATGGTAAATACTAGTTTTATTATATCATAATGGTTGAATAATATTTTAATGAGGTGGAAGAATAAATAAAACAAAAACACCCAGTTAAGAACAATACATCTTCCTCAAACAAGATCTTTAGATTTACACCAAAAGCCTTCCTGGGAGGGTTTTATAATCAAAAAAATACCTCTAGGAAGTATTAAGGGAAGTAAGTAAGGTATTTTTGTAGTCATTGGATGAACCAAAGGGATTTTTAAGTGTGAATAAAAGAGGATAGGGGGTACTCTTTTATATGTGAAGGGATGGGCAATTTTAAAATTTCAAAAAATATTAAATTAATATAAATTAATTTTCAATGAAAAAGGATCCAAACTAAAATAATTTTAATTTAGGATGATTTTGGGTCTCAATAATATCATAAAATAAAATGTTTACAAGTTTATATTTGGTTTTCACCCTTATCTCTTTGTTTTAACCCAGGTTAACCCTTTTTGACAATTACCATGATAACAACATTTTTATAATTTAGGGTTAAGATATTTAATATAAAATAAAAATTGGAAAATAAATAGAAAATACTTAATATTTTAAACCATATCCTAATAAATTGGTTGAATATATGACTTTTAGTGATTTTAATTCATTTAATATATTATTATTTATTATAAAATAGCATTAATGTCCTGTTTGGAACTATTCATTTAATTTGACTTTGAAAATAGCTTGACAATAATAGAATTTGAATATAATCCTTTAAAACATCACTAGAATTTATATTTATCTAAAAAATAATGAAATATAGTAATTCATTAAATTTATATTACTTTTAATATTTTCGATGTCATTTATTTTATTTTTCTATTAATTGAATAAATATTGTTATAGTGTTGTATAAGAAGTTAATGTATTTATTTCATTACTAAAAATTATAAATAAATTATCATGATAAAAAAATAATTTATCGTTAAAGTTACTATTTATAACTGAATAAAAGTTTTTTTATCCCTATCACAAAATATTATAGATATTAAAAGTAATAAAGTGGCATTTTTGTCTTTACCATTTACTCAATTATTATAAAGGTCAAAATAAAATAAATATGGCACAAAGTGGCCATATATTCGAGAATAGGATGGAAATGGATAAAATAAACACATAAAATAGGACAAAGGTATGTTTTAGTGTTAATTGTAAGTCTTTATCATATTATTTTTCACCTTAATTACCCGATTTACCCTTACCTTGGTGATAATTATTTACTATAGTTAATATTCATAATAAATAAAAATAAAAGGGACCTATTTATAAAATTTGGAACTCCTGATTACAAAAATATAATACATTTTTAAATATTAAATTCATATAATTATAATATTATAATTTAAAATTAGACTCACAAAGAGCAACAAAAAGTGGTTTTTCAGGAAAATAAGTTTTTCAAGGAAAAAATGATTTTATATTAACTCTATGACTCATAATATTCATTATATGAATTTTAATTTCAATATAAAAATATATAATCTATAAATTTAATTTAAATTATTCCTCATTAGGGTTTATTTGAATTAATTTTAAAGTAAAAACATTATGTACTTAAAAATAGTTTCCAGAAAAAATGTGTTTTAAGCATAAAAATAGATTTATACCAAAATCATGAAAATTACTAATTAAAATGAAATTAATTATATTATTATAAATAAAATTGATCATATTTTAATTTAATACCAAATAAAAAATATAATATGAATTGAAATTACTTTATTTAATGAAAAGAAATATTGTTTTATAGAAATCGATATTTTTCACTATTTACTAAAAACCCAATCTTTTCAGAAAAATATGAAAATTTCACCCTAATCTAATTTTGATATGATGATTTAAAAAATGATATCATTTTTATAAAATAAAATTATTAAACAATTTAAAAAAATAATTATATTATCCACGCACAAAAAGCAATAAAATTTATTTTTGAAGAAAATGTATTTTTGAAGCATAAAATGACTTTACTAAAAATTGAGTACTTAGTTATTATGGATTAATCAATAAATTTAGATTCTATAAACCCTTTAGAGATATTTTTCATAATATGGCTATTCCTATTCATAATTATAATTTTAATGGTCATGTTTAAATAATAATATTTTAATAGTATGTCACTGTTTGTTTAAACTCAGTGTTTTGTGTGATACAAGTTATCCAAGAAATAAAATTTATTTCAAGAGAAATATATTCTAAAATATTTTTCATCTATAAATGATGAAATTATTAGGATCTAATACTATATTAATCGTATATTCCTACAATGATGTTCAGAGGTTCATAGAGCATATGGAGATCACTGTTAGAGGGGATCTACAATTGAATACTATAATGCAATGATGATATGACATAGATACATTGTAAAATTCATCAATTAAGAAATAATTCCTCACAAGGTAATTATTTAAATTCTTAAATTAATTATAAATAATTATGTTATGATCTTGTGTTTGGTTCTATAATTCTCGTTTCAATTAATCTTTGATTCAATTCTATTGGTCACAATATTCTTTGTTGATGTGCATATCAAATTAATCATTGATTATGACAAAAATATGAGTTAGAATAACCTCTTTTTTCTTCTTCTACTCCCATAACCTTCAGTGCATAGAGTACTATTATGTAGGTGATTAGGGTATCGCATGAGATACCAAATTAAAAATAGTTAATTCTATATGGTCCCTATGGAAACACCAGATTGAATGGTTAATGGTGTCTTATCACTGAGTCAGTTTATGAGAAGTTGAGAATGTATGGTTTCTAGTAAATGTTTTGAGTGTGGATCAGGTTTTAAATAATTCTAGTACTCACGAAAGGATCATGATGGTGGAAATGAGGAAATTGAAGTTTTATACAATAGTTGAGTCTCAGATGGGAGATTGGGATATGAGTGAAGGTGTTAAATAATCCAATGTTTATAGACTATAGAAATAAGTGGGATTTTATAGACTAAAGAAATTAATTATAGGTGTTTAATGTCAGCTAACAAGCTTTTCCACGGGATTTTCTAGGATGGTAACATCACTAGTAGAGGAAGTATAGTTTTTATGCCACAATATATGTTTCAAATATATTTTAGAGGGATTTTGTGTGGTGATGTACTAACCAGTTCCTTTTACAGGTTATTGGAAAAAATCAAAGGGAAATTGGTCTTAAGTATATCATTTTAGGAATGATTTGTGTGGGTTTCAAATGTCTTAGCTCTTAAATTATATTCTGATACCCTCATATGTGGTGAAAAGTGATGTGTTACATGTAGAACTATTAGTATGGATAATAGATTTGAGTGGGAAAGTAATTTTTGGGAAATAGTACCATTGTTTTGGGTATAGTGGTAGCACAAGCACATATACAAAGAGTATTAAAGACAATGGTTGGATGTGAGATTTAGTAGATAGGGTTATTCAAATAGGATTCATGAAGACACATATCTAGGATGATAATTGAATTTTAGTGAGTTAATAATTATCCATAGATTATGAGGTAATATTTCAATCAAATTTCAGAATTTCTATGTGATTACATGCATATTTTGACTGAGAAGAAGTTTTTTTTGGGTGTCAGGGTTAAAAAAATGATATAAAATTAACGCCACCCGAACTAGGGGATACAGTAGAGTCTAATTATATGTTTAGTGGTAGTGAAAGTGGAAATAATCCAAGATTCCCCAAATATTCCTGACAAAGGTAGAATACTAAAAACTCAGTAGCCTATTTGATGGTTGATGGGAACCCACTAGGTTTTAAATGGAAAAATTGATGCCCATTCAAATGTGGTCTATTCATGTAATTAGAACCCCTCATTTTTGTTTTTTAATCCTTACTTACTACCCTTATTTGGTATATTGAGTGGTAGAATACCTCCTATAAAGTTTTTGATGGATTCATCTCTTGATTATTCATCTGTTATCAGATAGACATTACATCAGTTACTTTAGTCTTCTTTTAGTAAGGCTAATCCCCTTCTATAATTTAATCTTGACTTTATTTTTCTACACAATGGTCATCCATCTAAAATATCTATTTTGGGGGTTTTTTCTAAGGTCTTGTATTGTGGTTTATTATTATTGAATTGGAAAATTCCCTTTAATTAGTGAGTTCCTAGAGGCAATACGTAGGTAGTTCTCATAATTCTATACTATTTATATATATGTTTATTAACTTTCTTGTGTAAAGAGGTGGATAGGTGAGTTTTTTGAGTCTTATAATTACTTTAGTAAAATTGTATATAGTTATTTAAATTATAAATGGTCTCTAGTGTGGTAATATGTGTGGTGTACCCATTGACTTTATCCAAATGTGATTAGATAGTGGTGTGGGCACCTGGGAAATCCCCTAAAGGTAGTAAAAGACACTATGGAAGGTGTCCAGGTATGGTAATTTTCTATTAGTAATCTAGTATGGTCTTTAAGCTTGAGTTGTGGCTTTTCTCCCATATAAGGGTTGCTCTATTTTAAATATAACATGTTTGTCTTGTGATGTAAGGGTGTAAAGTGGGAATAAACTTTAGGTATTCAGATATTAAGAGTGAAATTATAGTATGGAAATTTCATAGTAGGGTTTTTTATTAGAATTTGAGAATGGATTCCATGTTAGGTTTCTAGGAGTGGGAATGGATTATTATGTAACCATGCTTGATCCATGTTCTTGTATGTGGAAATTGTTACACATGATGAGGGTTTGTGAGTAAGAGTGGTCCTCTTTCTTGAGGTGTGTAAGTGTGTATGTGAGTTAACCTAAAGGTAAGGACTTCTTTAAGAGATGTTAATTGTGTTATGATATATGCAATAAGTGGTTGGTCCCTACATTGATCATTCAAGAAAGTAACACCATGGATATATAAAATTTATTGGTTTTCTTAGTTATGTAATTTTAGGTTAGTGAAGAACAGGAAATGTGTTAGCTTCTATCAGTGTATAAGTTGAGTGTGATAAGGATTGGGAGGCACTTGAGATGCAGCGATGCATAATATGGGGTGAGTTATGTGTGTTGAGATATGTGGACCGATGGGCTAATTGATTATGGAATTTTTAGTGGCTAGAGTGGGATAGGACTTGAATGTTTGATCCTTAGTATTGTGATTTGGGGTGTGGGGTGTGCTATAGGTTCATAACACTAGAAAATATCTAGGATTGTATTGTGTGATAGTTGATATCTAGGGATGGGAAGTGTATGTATTGTACTTATTTTTCATGTTTCATTCTAACCTATTCTTTCCCAAAAGGTTGGAAATTTTATTTCATCATCATGATTCAAATGCAAATCCCATTGAGATGGATTCTAGGATATATGTATGTTTACCATGTCTCCATATTTTGGATTTTTTTCCTGAGATTTGGCTATGGTATACCCTCATGATTTTTATACACTTACCATTGAGAAAAATTCTTTGAGAAAAACACGAGTTTCATGACTCCATGATGTGGTTGTTCTTTCCCAAAATTTTGGAAATGTTACACCTACCTCATGATTCAGATACACTTCTTGTTATTAAAAATTCTAGGAAATAGTAATGAGATTAATCTTTCACATAGTGTGGTCATTTCTTTCTGAAGGTATTAACTATGTTATGTAATTTACAATTATTTGTATGTTGACCCTATTTTTGGGGTATAGGATTGTATGCCTAGTTCTCTATGAAGAAAAATTCCTTGGTATTAATGGGTTCATTGTAATTAAATCCACCAACATTGACTAAATTAGGTAAGGTTGGGGTTTACAACGACTTATTTAGAACATGATTTCTTGAATTGGTTGTTCATGTGATGTTATTTATTTGTTATTTAGTACATGATCTCACATATAGTATAGGATATATGTTAAGGTTTAGTTAGTGGTGTCCTATTGATCTTTGTACTCACACCCTATATGTCTACCTCAGTGGACACATAGACTTTATTTCCTGAGATACAAGTTAGGGGAGACCCCTATTGTTTTCCCAGAATGGAAACTACAAGAAGGGGTGAAATAAAAAAAATAACACAAAACAAAACTATTTGTTTGATAAAAAGGAAGTTTGGATACTCTAGAGATTTTTTAAAATAGATAAAAAGATAAATGAAAATACCTAATACTCTGGTATTTCATAAAATAGTAAAATAATAAAGTTTGATATAGAGACGTAGTTTTTAAAAAATAAAAATAGATAGAGTTTTGAATTAAACAATGAAAAATAAATTCATGAGGTAAAATAACATCGGGAAAAATAAAGGATTGAGGATAAGAAGTCTCTATATCTCTTGTATTTACCATTCAAGGATTCTAAGTTATTGTACCTAAGAATTATCCACTCATGATCTAAATTGTAAGGGGGGTCTTATGATTAGATCTTATAAATCAATACTGAGTACAAGCAGTTCCCACTTTTATAACAAGTCTTTTATAAAGACTTCTTCACTCCAAAGAATGGATGAGAGAGTGATAGAGTGAATAAAAATGGTGAGGAAATTTATTCCATTTTGAATTAAGTGTAATAAATAGATATAAGTCATTAAGGGTAAAGATCAAAATGAGTGGTGATAAAAAATAAATTGATTTTGGTCTTTGAAGAATAATATCTATAAAAAGGAATAATCATTATATGCATAGATAAAACTTTTAAAATAATTTTTAGCATGTATTTGAGAGAATTACATATCAAAAAAAATGAACACTTAAAATTCTATTTCTTAATCCTTTATTTAGCATTTATAATATGGCTATCATGGTGAGTATTAATTTAATAACTTATATTGATGATGAAAATAATTATTTGTTAGTATTATAAAAGTAATATGTGATATAATCATAATTTGTTGTTGAATTTAATTATTCCTAAAATATTAATGATTTGTTGAATTTTATTTAGTAAACATTCAATACCATTGGAAAATAAAATAATTCTTTATGTTATTCAAGGTATATTATTCTATTGGATATCATGGAAGAGATGTTATGGTAGGTTGATCATAACTCTAGTTTTTTATTGGTTAACATATTTGGTACATTTACGTTATCTACCATTCTTTTTGTAGTATTTATATATGTAAACTAATTAGTGGGATAATTTATTTATATATTTTATGAGATGTTGAAGTTTGAATAATGATATTTTTTTAATAAATATAAATTTTAGTAAAAAAATTAAAATCCATTAAAATAAGTTGTCGATGAAATAATAAGCATGTTGTGATTATAAAAACAAAGGAATCAATTGTGTCTGTTTAAGTAATAACCCCACAATATCCCCCATTTTTGTTTACCAAAAATTAAAAACACAAGAGTATTCAAGAGGATTTATATTCAAAATAAATGAGAGGACAAACAGTGCATTAAAAAATAATGGAATCTAATCACTATAAAAATCAACTGAAGATTGGAAATTTGTTGTTGAAGGTGGCTAAGTCACTATTGAAATGATCTAGATCCTTTTATTCAACTTCAAAACATTTATTAAGATATAATAGAGTAACATTGTCCTATAATCACTCACCTAGAAGATTGTAGTGGTCTTATTTAATCTCAAAATTTTATTAGTGAATATATTTAACAACTTCAAGAAGGTTATTAGGTGAAGGGGGTTATGATGGTATAAAATTTAAGGATGAGGGCTAGTTGGTATGGGTAGTGGAGTGAGTATATGAAAGGGTATAAATTTTGGACATGAGTATATTTCATGTTTTAGTATACTTTTAATTCAACTATTTTAGATATTATATGGGTTTAATCATATTTTCTGGGGAATTTGGTTTGGTAGGGTGAAGACAAGGATGGGTGAAGGAGGAGTATTACTAGATAGAGGTTTAGGGTAGGGATATAGTTGGAGGATATTTGTGGATGGTAGGTTTGGTCAAATGATTTATCAAAATATGAAAAAGTACATGGAGTAGTTGAATGATCCTCTGATCATTTAAAGGATGATAAGGTAGAGTTTGGAATGATACGGGTGGAAAGGAATCTAGAATTTGAGGGTCGAGTAGGGTATGGAATAGGGATTAGATTGGATGATACTATAAGAACTATGTATGTGGTTAAGAGGATAGAGGGAAATACATTTGATTTATAAAGAGGTGTGTGAATTGTAGGGATGGTTGGGTGGATAGAGAAGGAAGTGGTCCAACAACTAATTTTATAGAAATAATGGTAATGGTGGTGAAAGGGGGTATATTGGTTAGGTAAATGGAAAAGTATGGAATATCAGTGGTTGGAAGAGGGTCTGAGGATACTAGGGTCAATGGTAATGGGTTTAAAATAGGAGTTTTATAAATATATGTGTAGTAAGGGGAAAGTGGAGGATAAGGTCTATGTGGGATTAGGAGAAGGCTAAGGAGGAGATGTCTTAGGGGAAGGATGGTGTGGTGGATATTGAGATGGAGAAGGCTGGGAAAGGGTTAGTTCTTGAAGGTTTGAAGAGGGATAGAAAACTAAGGGATGTGAAGGTTTACCTTCTTCAGATTTCTATGAAACCTTTCCTTCATTTATTTTATATTACTTCATTATTTCCAAGGCTTAAAAACCACCTCATCTTATTATTCTTATGGATATGAGATGTGGGATCTTCCACTTCTAAAGGAGCACCTATAAATGGCTTCCTCATTAATAATTTCATCTACCATCTTGTCTATATCAACTATAACCATAGGATTCTTCAAAGTATATTTGTTTTTCATCAAAATAGAGGCATAAGGAATAATGTAGGATCCCTTTAGTTATTTTTATCAATGAATCATTTATTCTTAAAATGTAAAATGAGATTCATGTGGTTGATACTAGGTTCACCAATGGGTTGCTATGTGATAGGATAGGTAGGACCCAACCCAATCTATGATTGGGTGTGAAGAAGTGTGAAAACAACTGGAGAAATAATTCACCCATTGGGTGGAATTTTGACTTTGAGTTTATGGGAAGCGATGATAAGAATATAGTAAAATATAAATTAATTTCATTGAAGTGTTTCATCCTAATAAAAAATTAAATTATGTAGATGACTTGTATTTTAATGGTACCAATATCCCCTAGTGGGGAACTAAAATCATCTTCACCCACTTGTAGATGATCCGGAATTTAGTTTCAAGGGTTCTCAACTAGCAAGGTTGATTGGGTGGACCAAAAAAACATTTCATGGTTTCAATCTTGTGAATTGATTCATATTCATCATGGATTTTTTGGGTGACAAACATGCCTTTTAAAATAATTGATATGTTTTTATAGTAAAAAATATCTCAAGAGAAAGATAAAAAACCTTACCTCTAATAATGAAGGTGAACTATGACTTTACCCAGATTCTTATAGACTAGACAGAGGTGAATAAATCTCAGAAACATTCTAGGTGGTAGGCTAAAGTATTAATGATAGTAAAATCAAGATTCTCCTATCTATGATAGTTGGTAACTAAATTTAGTGTAGAATGGTAGGTTCCTTATAAATCGTTTTTAATCATTCGATCATATATGACGTCCCAAAAATTGAATATATCATTGTTATAATGCTCTATATATTTATAAAATTAAAAAATAGAAAAAATAATAAGATGGTGAATCAAGTAAAAGGGGATCACCCAAGAGAGATTAGTAAGGAGATGGGTGTTATTTAAAGAAATTGTGTCTCCCCCTAAACTGTAGATCCAAAAAAATATGAATGCTTTGGATTGAATGTTTTTTTATAATATTTTCTAACAAAATATTTTTTCAATCATTTCAAATTAACTAATATACCATAATCCTGGAGCATCAATTAATAATATGAGGATAAATCTAGTGATATTACATGGATAAGATCAAGGTGACAATTCAAATATCAAAGTGTTTTAAAAAAGAAATCATTAAATATTTAAACAAGGTTTAGAAACCAAGGTTACCAGCAACAGTCAAAAAATAACTTTTAAATTTAAATATAATTACCATTATTTTAGGATTTTATTTACAATCCTTTATATTTAGTAGGTAATCATAGTTCAAGTAAATGGTAGGCATCAGTTTTTTCAGAGGATCCAGACAAAAGAAATGTTCTATAAATAGAAAATTAGCTCCCCTTTATTGGGGGGTTGGTTTATTTTTAGAGTAAATATTAGAATTGAGTATGATCATTTGAATTAAAACATCCCCATTTTTCATTTAATAATTTCAAAACTCTCTAAGTTCAATGATTTAGTACAAATTTAATCTAGATTATCATCTTTGCTGATGAACTCTATAGTGATATATTCTTTTTGTGTTCATTCCCAAAATAATTGATGTTAGATATAATTGTATTTAGATCTAAGGTGATTTGATAAATTTCTCGATATATAGATGGTACTAGTATTATAAAAAATAATCAGTGTGTGTGTGTGTGCAAGAAACTAAAACTGGTAAGTATGTGTTTTATTCAAAAAAAATATGTGCAACAACTTCCATTTTCTATATTTTCAACTTTAGTAAAGGAAATTGAAATAGAGTGTTAATTTATTTCTAGAAAAATAAACAAGATCTTCTTTAATTGAGTGATAAGTATTTGACATTCATGTTCTAATATAAATCTTCTAAAGTTATATTTTGAATATATATTGAGAAATAAATCTCCTTTGAAAAAATATAACAAACCAAGGGTGATATATAGTCGATATGGGTCATTGGGTGTGGAAATATCTCATTATATGATGAAAACTCATCTATTAACTCGCTCTTCTGACCAAGGTGACCACATCCTGGTATGAGGTGTTTTGAATCCATATTGCACCTAATGTTCATCAATGTGGTTCTTGATGAAGAGTAGAATGGTGTTCATTCTATTATAAGGTTGGTTTATGATTCATATTGATGTGTGTTCATCCCCACTGGATTAGGTTACTTTTGTACAACTTATTTTTAAAGGCTTATTCATACTCCTTAAGGTTCATAACCTTGGGAAAAACTATTTTGAATAAATTATTACCTATTAAATAAAACTTCTTGGTGTGGAGGATTAGATTCAATTCTCTTCCCATTTATAGGTTGATCCAAGTAAAATTAATATATATGGTCGATAAACATCATTGTTTCACTGACTCTAAAAGGGATATGGTCTACCATCTCTTATTAGGAGGAGAGTGGGTAAGTTTTATTGGAACTTCCTCAAAATTTTCATGGTCATTAGCATCTCCCTCTACTACTTTGAACTAATTTTAGTGATCTAGTTTAATAACATGGATGTACCCTTGGATAAAGGTAATGATCACAGTACATCCTTCATGTATAGTTTTTTGGTTATTTTTGAGGTGGGTAATGAGTACATGCACATGATCATTCAAATGATCATGAGTCATTTAAAATCCAGAATCCTACGATTGATCTTAGAGTGGGGAATGATTTGTTGAAGGGATAATTTTGATGTATTATTTTCAAGACCTATAGTTTGACAGGCCTCAGAATTGGATGTATGAAGTATGAGTTGTATATGGTTATTGGTTTGTCATGACCCAACCCAACATGCCCCGCTTGGCTAGTGATGATCCAAGTGTGACTACCCCAATCCTGTCTCTAATAGGCTAGGGGCTGGTGATCATCACCAAGTATGCATAACACTCAAATGGGTGGCCTTATGTAAGGTATTTTCACACATACACACATCTCCAATCCCATACAATGGTAAAATGTAAAATAAAATTGATACCAAATGCATGCATACATCTAAATCTAACAATAGGAGTATAATGAATAATACTGAAAATCATAACGGGGTAAATATAATCCCACCAAAAACTATAAATAACTCCAACCTTCTAGAAAAAGGGGACTAAAGTTAAATGTGACTCCTGGTACGAACCATGGTCTGTCTAGTCCAATATAAGATTTTTATGGTCCTATTCCACCAAGAAGTCCATTGAATGGACAGTCATCTACATAAGACATGACATGTGCGGGTAGATCCCATGCAGGGGTGAGTATAAAAATACCCAATAGGACACCCTAAAATTACTGAGCATGAAGAATCAAGAATGGTAGTCATCTCATCACATGGATATGTCAACCATAATATGATGCATATAATAAAACATCTAGATATAATCATGGTAGACACTAAGTCTCAAGGTAAGTTCATAGTCACATTACCATCCTAAGATTTTGCTCGAGAGTTCATAGTAACACTCACCTAGGAGAACTCACTCTATGAGTTTGATATCATAGATGGAATCCATCCGAGATATCAGGCATGTCGAGTCTAACCATAAGAAAGTACATTCTCAAAGTCCAAAGATATCGATACACGGATGGGGGATCACACCCAGGGCCATGGGGTGTACTAACAAACCAATATGGATTAACCCACTAAGTTGGGGACCAATTCTTGGGTAAAGTTGATCATGTCAATTCTAATAACCTTTTCTAGGATAAAAGATGATAGAGGAACCCACCTAGGGCCATGGGGGGACACTAATAAATCTATCTGAGACAAATCCCTTAGATAGGATCACAATCCTTTTTCTAGGATGTAATTAGAAACTATACCCTCATATGGATGGATTGAGGGAATTCACCCTAGGGAAATTGGTCCATGTTGAAGAGAACAAGGGACTCAGACATCTCTAGGAAAATTACATGGTGTGTTCTATTAGGACGCAGTGTGTCTTTCTGGTCCTAGGTCTAGCTGTGTTCTCTAACCCATGCTTGTATACTCCAAGACATTCCCATGTACTTGGATGTGTCCATGTACCAATGGTCTTTTTTGGTGTACATGGTTGTGTCTGGGTATTGGGTCATGCCCGTGTACTCTTCTCTTTCTCGTATACCTAGCCATGTATGTGCCCATGTATCCTCCCGATACATGCCAAGATTCTAGGGAAGGGTCACATGACATGTGAAATATGTCACACGGTGTGTGATATTTAATTTATGTAGAAACTCTATCATCATAGCCAGGACCCACAAATGGCATGTGTTTTTCCTTTACATGCCATGTATTGTGTATTTTTTTAGAATATTGGGATATCCTTCACACATTTTTTCCTGCGCCTCTAGACTTTGATTCATCCATGAATCTCCTAGTGATGATGGATCTAGTTTGGATAAGAATTTCTAATACCGCTTTTAGGAATTCGGCCTTCTGATTCGCATAGAAAATCATCTCTTCATGTAATCCTATAACTGCATCTCAAACCATAAAAAACATCCCTGATCCAGTCTTGTTTAATCATCATCACCTCCATGGATCGATCCCAACATAAAACATGAACCCAATCCATGGTATCAATCTGTTTCACTAAAGAACAGGCACAACAATTATTTATCAGGTATTTGTCAAACCACTTTCCAAAAAAATAATGATGGTGATGAACACATAAAGAATGGTGGAAAAAAACAATAAACAAAAGATATGAATGAAATTTATCTATGTTTAAGTTGGCCTTAATTAATTTCCATTATAATTAAGAATAGAGATCCAAAATAAATAAATAAACAATTTTACCAAAATACCAGAAATAAACCCACACCCATAATACAATCAACCTACAAATCAATATGTTGGTTGATTGGATTTGTGTTCATCATGGAATAAATAAACAAGGAATAAATCCACACAAAAACATGTCCTACCTCAAGTTTGAATAAAAAATTGATGAATAACAATCCTATGTTGTAGTCATTGGTGAGATCCTCGAACTCCGTTGGTGTAGATGATCCTTGAGGTATTGATTTGATCCTCTAATCTTTTGTCATCTGCAAATGTATATTTAATGGATCCTCTCTAAATCTCTAGGGTTATGTATCTAACATGGATATAACCCATAACTAGGTATTTATAGAGGATTAATTAGGTCGATGTGTGATTAAAATAAAATAAATTAATTCATTTATTTATTTATTATTTATGTCAATGATAAATTTTTCAAAAACACTCGATGTCGACAAGGATTATGTTATGCCTAGGGTAAAGCCTATATCTGAAACATAACGGTGATCTTAGATTTCCAATCTGAGAACCCTTTTAATATTTATTCAAATTTTTCAATAAAACAACATGTGTGTGATATTAATATATTTAATATTTTTTAAATATCAATTCCAGCCTCATCAAGCCTCGAAATCTCACCTTTTCTTAGTGACTGGCTTCAAAAATATTACTATATATATTCAAAATCTTTACATGGAAAAGACTGAGACATTAAATTCTTTGCACCTTAGGTATTTTCATCCTGAAAAGTAGAAAAAAATACTCAAAAAAGGTGTGGGTACTGAGATTTCATATGGGTATCCTGCTTCCAGGTGCTCTCCTAAAGATTCACATGTTACTGATCCACAATCTCCACCTGGTACTCCAAAAAGTTATCACTATCCTTGATGTTCATATTTCCCCATTCAATAACATGTGAAGGTTTGTGTAATTACCTCCTTAACGACAACATGTAGAATAAATCATATATCTAATCTAACTATGGTGGTAGAGGCAAAAGGTACTCCACCTCACCAACTTTGTGCAGTACCTAGAAAGTGATAATAAATCTCAATAAAAAAAAATTTCCCCAAAAAAATATCTATAATCCAAGTCTAGGAGAGACCTTTAGAAAAATGTGGTCTCCTTCCTTGAACTCCAAATTCCTTCCTCATCAGTCCACATAATACTTATGATGTCTCTTTGTAGTCTTCATCCACTCCTAGATAATCTAAACCTTCTTTGTCATAGTTCGCACCAACTCTGGTCCCATAAGTGATGACTCTCATGGGTTATCCTAACATAGTGGTGACCTGTAGAGTCACCCATACAAAGCCTTGAATGGTGTCATATCAATGGTACAATGATATTTGTTGTTTTAAGAAAACTCCACCAAGGTTGGATGATCCTCCCAACTACAACCGAAGTCTGACATGTAAGAACACATAATGTATGCTATTACATGAATGGTTTTCTCTATCTAGTCATCATATAGGGGTGAAACACCATGATCAAACACAACTGAGTCCCAAAATCTTCTTACAATACTCTCCATAATCATGATGTAAAGTGATCATCATGGTTTGAAATAATCATCGAGGGAACTCTGTGAATCCTGAATATCTCCTACACATAAAGGAATCCCAAGTTTTCTATTGAACTCTTCTCTTGGATAGCTAGGAAGTGGGCTGACAAAGTGTGTCATTCTATGATCACCTAGATAGAATTGTGTCCTATAGAAATCTATGGAATCCCCATCATTAAGTATATAGATATACCATCCCACTTATACTCTATAAATTCAAGGTATTGAGCTAAAATCATTGGAACTTGGTGCTCATCCTTCACATGTTGACAAGTGAGGCATCAAGAGACAAACTCTATTTTAGACTTCTTTATTCTTAGCCACTAGGACTAACATCAGAGGTCTTAGTACATATTTTACACACCTAGATTTACTAAAAAATGGGATAGTTGAAACTACCTCATCACATTCTCCTGTAAAGTCACTAGTACCAGAGTACATCCTTTGAAAAGGATAACATGATCCCCACCTTTAGAAAATTTATCAAGAGCAAGTCCAGTGGATATCTAAGTTCGCATGGTGTCACAGTTGGTACCACCAAGATGGAATTCCATAAAACTTTATAGAAACAGTGGGGTAACAACCATCGACTGTAGATATGAAGCACCATCCATATCCACTAAGTACAACTACAATGAGGTTAACTTCTCTAAAACCTCATTCAATAAATGCAATCAATATCTCTTACCAAGATCATCTAACACTACATTCCCCTTCATTGGAGTATAGAATATCTTGAATTCATAGTACTATAGGAACTCTATCCAGCGTCTCTATCTCAAGTTAAGATCCTTCTAAGAGAAGATATACTTGAGACTAGTGCGGTCAAATTAGATAATAAACTGCTCACCCGTAAGGTAGTGTTAGCACATCCTCAAAGAGAAAACTATGGCTTCCAACTCAAGATAACATGTTACGTAGTTCTTCTCATGTAAGACCCATAGGTATATCATGCCTCTGCATTAGTACACAACCAAGTTTGGTCCCTAAGTCATCATAGAATACTTCATGCTTGACACCATACTATAGAAATCTAAAGATAGGGGTGCTTGTTAACCTCTACCTCAACACCTAAAAAATCTTGTTGGCACCTTTCTATCCACACAAAAGTTTGCGCTTTCTAGGTCAAAACTATCAAAGGTGTTGATATTCAAGATAAATTAGAAAAAATATATTCTATAGTATTTTTTCAACAAAAGGAATCTATGCACCTCTTTCATTCTCTTGGGTGGGTCCCAAGATAACACTGTCCCAACCTTCATCGAGTCCATTACTACACTATCATCTAAGATGATGTGTCCTAAAAGGTGTACCTCTTAAATCCAAAACTAACACTTCGAGAGATTTCCATAAATTTGGTTCTCTCAAAGTGTGTCTAGAACCATTCTCAAGTGTCTCACATTATCCTCCTTGCACACCAATTACACTAGGATATCATCGATGAATACTACTACAAAATGGTCTAAGAAAGGCTAAAACTTCATTCATCAGTCCCATGAACACTACTGGGGAATTCATCAAACTGAAGGGCATCACCAAGTACTCATAGTGACCATAGTGGCATATGAATTTTATCTTCAATATATCCTCATCTCGTACTCACATATAGTGATAGCTTGATTTGAGGTCAATCTTTAAGAACCATTGTTCCCTTATTAACTAATAGAAGAGGTCATAGATCCTTAGTAGTGGATATTTATTCTTCATGGTCACCTGGTTAAGGCACCGATAATCCATGAAAAACCTCAATCTCAAGTCTACATTCTTGGAGAATAATACCGGGCTGCCTAGGGGGAAACATTAGGTCTAACAAATCCCTTCCTCATAAAGTCCTCTAACTACACCCTTAGCTTGTGAATCTCTATGGGAGCCATCTGATAAGTTGGCACAGATATTGAGGTTGTCTCTAGGTGTAATTCAATGTAGAAGTATATCTCTTGGTGAGGAGGTAATTCTGGAACATCCTCATAAAATATGTCCCCATATTTAGCCACCATAGCGGGAAACTAATAGCCTATAGCATCCAATTCTCCAAGAGCCATGTTAACCAACTAGTGAGTAATCAGATGCACCATACTATGTATGATTTCATCCTTATCTATCTGTTTCTCCTTATTATCTATGAAGTAAAACATCATCCCATAAATGCGGACACACCACATCCTCTTCCTTAAATAGTAAATATGTGTATTAATTGTGTATATCCAGTTCATGCCTAAGATGAAATTGTAAGGGATCATCACTTACAAAAAGATATCCCATGAGAATATCTCTTCTCCAAGCATCAGATCAAAAAGTCATAAAAAAGTGTGTGATCACTAAGACATCTCTGGTAGGATTATCCAAGTATAAGGATCGAGCCAAGGGATCAACCAGAACCTCTAGTTCTCAAACTAGGGATGTAGAAAGAAAAATTGGCTCACACCTGTGTCTATCGAAACTTTAGATAAGGTATAAAAGACAGAGTTCGTACCTTTAATCATCCTCAAATCCTCTAGATCATAGTCCTCTATGGTCTGAAGTTTCCCTCACCCCTATCCACCAACTCTCTAAGCCTGACAGGGACCACTTGGGGTGGTGGTGGCAACAATTCAAACCATCTACAACCTTCAGATGCTCTCCCTGCTCCTGACCACATCCACCACCCTAAAAACCTCCATTTTCTTATTATTTCATCTATCTAGGTGTAATATCCACTGTCTCTTGGTTAGTTGTATATCAGGTTGAATAATCCCACATGAGATGTCTCCGACCATCACAAGAGTAGCATTTCCTCTCCCTATGCTAAATAGAACCATCCTAAGAGCCCTAACCCACATACCCTCTATCCTAAGATCGCCTCCTAAAATGTATTGCATATATGGATCATTACATCTATCATTGTTTACTTGTTGTCGAATTCTCAATCCCTATATTCCCAAAACTGGAACCCACTGTCGGTGTCTGCATAGCCTGAAATCACTTTATCACCAAAGCATGCTCTAGCACCCCAGCATAGGTAGGAATGCATAGAGGCATCACACTGGCCCATATATCTCTTAATTGACCCCTCTTAAAGGTATGTTCCTGAAATAAAAGGATCATAAACCATATCTATCATGTATCGTGAGAGGTTGGTAAACCTCAACTAATACTCAACCATAGTTGTGTTGCCCTGCTATAGTTTTAAAAGCTCCTGGATGTGCACTACTCACATAAAGCTAGAGAGTAATCTTTTATGAAGAGGATATCAAACTATGTCCATGAAATAGTTACCTTATTTTATGAAAGAACCAAAAGGTTCCACCAACACTCTATGGATCCATGAAGAAATCCTGTCACCAAGACCACCATTTGGTCTACAAGTGTCATAACAAGACAAAAGACTCATGTAACTGCCTCGAGCCAGCCCTCAACTACCTGAGGGGTTGGTTCACCCAAAAACCTAAGGAGTGAATGATGTTGAAACTCATGAATCACACTCATCATGAACACCTCATCCACTGGTACTATTGGAACCATTTTATGCTCATCGGGTGAAGGTATAGCTGGAAAACCACTAAGAGTCACTATCTCCAAAATAGGTCCATGTATGGAAGTCTTGTCACTAAGGGGATTTTCCTCACGATCCTATTGATTAATACTATCTATAAATCACCATAGAGGTATCCTAAAATATACAATATATACCATGGTCAATGATTATCTCTACTAAGATAACTCAAGGACATGGAAAAACAACCCACTCCTATATGATACATGTACTAATATTTTCCCTGTAACTAATGTATACATGTACCAAGTTGAAAGGAAGGTTTTCAATGTCTTGGTTAATGGATATGTCAGCCACCGAACCAACACTAGAGTCCATGGACTGAAATCCAAACTCATTACACTTAACAATGTTTCCATAAAACCTAAAACAATCTCACAACTATACAAAACTCAAAAATTTGGTCCTAATATGGACAACCCCTTTGCTGCCAATCTATCACGACCCATCCCAATGGGGAACACCTGGTCGATGATGAGCTGAGTGTGACTACCCAAGACTACCTCCTATAGGATAGGGGTCGATGACCAGCATCAAGTAGGCATAACACTCACATGGGAGGCTTTAGGCTAAGGTACTTGTACACACACACACATCTCCAAGCCCAAAAAATGATAAAATGTAAAATAAAACCAATAAAAAATGCATGCATACATCTAAATCTCACAATCAGAGTATGGTAAATAATATTAGAAAGAATAAAGGGACAAATATAAGCCTACCAAAAAACTATAAAGAAGTATAACCTTCAATAAAGAGGTAACTATAGTCAAATGTGACTCCTGGTATAAACCATGGTCTGTCTAGCCCAATCTAAGTAATGTCTAGTCTTAGTCCACCAAAACCCCATCGAACGGTTGGTCGTATGCATAAGATACAACATGTGTGGACAAATCCCATGCAAATAGGAGTATAACAATACCTAGTAGGACACCTCAAAATCATTAAGCATAAAACATCAAGAGTAGTAGTCAACTCATCACAGGGATATGTCAACCATAATATGATACATATAATAAAACATCCAGATATACCCAAGGTAGACACTAAATATCATGGTAGTTCACAACCACATTATCGGCCTAACATTGTTCTTGAAAGTTTGTAGCAACACTCGCCCGGGAGAACTCACTGTGTGAATCTGATAGCACTGATGGTATCCATCTAATATTTTAGGCTCATCAAGTCTCACTATAAGAAAGTAAACTTTATAAGTCCAAATAAATCGATACATAGATGAGGGATCACACCCAGGTCCATGGGGTATACCAACAACCCAGTCTAGATTAACTGGCTAATTAGGGGAATGGTGCCTGGGTAAAGTTGGTTACGCCGATTATGAGAACCCCACCTAGGATAGAAGATGATAGAGGATCCATCCCAAGGCCTTGGTGGGACACTAAGAACTCTATCCAATATAAATCCCTTATATAGTATCACAATCCTTTATCAATATAGTAATGCCAAACTATACCCTTATATGGATGGATCAAGGGAATGCACCCTAAGAAAATTTGTCCAAGCTAAGGATAATAAGGGCCTAAAAACTCTCTTGGAAAAGTACATTGTGTGTGTACTAGTATTATATGATGTGTGTTTCTAGTCCTGAGTCTACCCATATAGTCCATCTCATACCCTTGTACCTCGGGTCATGCCTGTGTACTTGGTTGTGTTCGTGTATCGCTGGTTGTGCCTGTGTACGTGGCCATGTCTAAGTATCGGGTCATGCCTATGTACCTGGCTATGTCTGTGACTGTGTATCCTCCATGATACATGATGAGCTTCCAGGGAAGAGTCACACAACATGTGACATTGTTACACAGCAAGTTGTATTTAATTTCCATAGAAATCATGGCATCACAGCTAGGGCCCCACACTCGACATGTGTTCTTCTGTTACACATTGTATAGTGTGCATTTTTCTAGAATTAATGGATCTCTTTCATGCATATTTTCCTAAACCTCTAGAATTTGATCTAGCCATGATTCTCATCAGTGATCATCGATCTAGTTCGTTCGATCCTTGTCAACACCGCTTTCCAGAATCTGGACATCTGATTCGTATGAAAAATCATCCCATCACATTATCCCATTGTCTCATGTCAAATCATAAATGAACATCCCTAATCCTTCATCATTGCTACCATATCTCGATTCCAATGTCAAAATTGAACCTGGTCCACAATGTCAATCTATTGTACTAAATAATTGTCATGCAACAATTGATTACCAGGTATTTTTTGAACCACCAACCAACAAAAGAATATCGATAATGAATTCATGAAGAATAGTGGGAGAAAAACAATAAAAAAAGAGACTAATGAACCTAGGTTGTGTTTGTGTTGGAATCAATCCATTGTCATTAGAATAATAAAAGAATATCCAAAATAAAAAAATAAACAATTTATCCCAAATCCTAAAAATAAACCTGCACCCGCAATAAGATCAACTCGCAAATCAATTTGTTGGTTGATTGGATTTACATTCATTGTGGAATAAATAAACGAAGAATAAATTTACATAAAAAAATTTCCTACCATGAGTTTGGATAAATTATTGAAGAATAATGATCTTGAATCATAGTTGTTGGTGAGATCCTTTAACTCTATTGGTGTAGACAATCCTTGCGGTATCGATCTGATCCCCTAATATGTTGTCATCCGCCAAACTCTCTCCAATGGATACAATCTAGATCACCGTGGTTATATGACTAACCCTAAGATTTACCCATAACTAGGTATTTATAGAGGACGAATTAGGTTGCTACATCATTAAAATAAAATAAATTCATTCATTAATTTATTTATTATTTGCGCCCATGAAAACTCTTTCACAAACACTCGACACTAATAATGATTATGTCACACCTAGGGTAAAGCCTACATCCCAAACTCAATGGAGGTCTCAGATTTATGATCTGAGAATTAATTTAAGACTTATTCAACTTTTTCAATAAAATTATGCATGTGTGATATTAATATATTTAATATTTTTCAAATATCATTTCTAGGTTCACCAGACCTCAAAATCTCACTTGATCTTAGTGGATGGCTTCAAAAATATTACTAGATATATTTCAAAGCTTTACATAGAAAAAACTGAGACATTACATGGGATTCTTGGGAGGAATCAATTAAATGTATCAATATCAATATTTATAGTGCATGTTCCAACAACATCATGTGTGGATGAGGTATTATTCATGACTATCAAGGCTCGATGATTTTGTATTTCAGTTCCTTTATGGTGTAGGAAAATCTATCATTATAGAAGTTTGGTCTATGTTGAGTGGAATTATTTTATGCAGACCTTACAACATTGGCCGCTCTACTATCAAATTGGAACTTGACTCTAATTTTATACTTCTTACATGGATCTATTCCTATTTACTAGGCCATTATTTATTGCATTAGAAAATGTAAGATACTTGTTGATCATAATGTTGAAATTTGGCACACATGGATAAAATGAAATATGGTAGTTGATCTCTTAGATTCCAAGGGTAATCCATATGGTTCTCTAAAAAAAATATAGCACTTCCTTGGGATTGTAATGACACTGTATTTGGGGATTCCCTTGGGATCCATCACTTTAGACCCCCTTGATTCCATCTTAAGTATTTTTTCACCTTTCGTTTAATAAAAAAATTAATTGGAATAAAGTACTATAAAAACCTCTTCATGAATTTTATATGAGATTATTTCAGATTTTAATGGAATTTAACATAGATACATAGTAAAAATATAATGATTTTCCTACTTTTCATTAAGTAAATTGGGCTATCAATCATCCCTCTATAAGTTTTTGATCTATCGGTTTTGCAGTTTCATTAAGATCAAATTTATATGAGGTATTCAATATATTACTTATACTAAAAGCATTATCTAAACTAAAACATTTACATAATTCCATTGTATACATGTGTTGTACCAGAATTTTACCTTTGAATGTTTTTTAAATTTTAAAATAAAGGAATAAATTAAGTTTTCTCATCATTCTCATTTAAAATTAACTCTGCATAGGTTTTAAAAATTATTCTACAAGATTTTTTAAAGTTGATATTAAGATGATATCATCCACATAGATCTAATAAATTACGGTTTCATTAAAAAATATTGATAAATATAGTTCAATCTTTAATTCCTTTTGTAAAAACATTTTTTTAAAAAAATTATAAATTCCCATACAACATCCTCAGACCTTTCTTAGTTCTACAAATATCCTTTGTAAGTTTAAACAAAATATCTTAAATATGTATATTTTAAAATCCCAAGGGTTGTTCAATATAAACTTCCTTCAAAACAAAACCATTTGTAAAGGTAATTTTAACAACAATTTTGAAGAGGGTGAAATTTAGATGTATTGAAAAGGATAATAAAATTTTAATAGGTTCAAGTATAACTACTAGAGTGAAGGTTTTATCATAGTTTACACCTTATTCCTAGTTATATTCTTTAGTATCTAGTCTTTCCATGTTCTATAAAATTACACCATTTTCATCACATTTTCTTTGCAAGACCCATTTAGATCATATAGCTGGAGAATCCTTAGGTTACTTAACCAAATTCTACACTTGGTTCTTCTTGAACTTGTTGGGATTATCTTTCAATTCTATCATCTAGTTTTCATCACCAATGGACTCATCATCTATTTTTTATTTTAATTGGGATATAAATATGATATGATTATATTTATTTTCAAGATAATTTCTAGTTCAAACTTGTTGATTGATATCCCCAGTGATAGTGTCAGACTACTAGAAAAATGACCTATAGCCACAGATCTATAGCCACGATTTAATGGGTTTATGGATATAGGTTAAAAAATTGCTATGGATATTTAAAAATAATTTCTTTAGATGAGATATACCCACAAAGATCATCCCCCATGGAAACAATCTTACTTTATTTTTCATCCTCCCACATGGATTTCCTCTCCCGCTCGCCCACTCTCCCTCGAAACCCTTCTCCTCTTCCTTGCGCCTTTCATCCAATCGTCACCTGACCAAATTTTCTCTCGTCCAATCCTCATCAGATTCTCCTTCGTAGTTCCTCCATCCCTCACCGTATTCTCCATTAATGGTTCCTCCATTCGCGATGCGGCTTCTCTATTTGTGGCCTCTCCATTCTTGGTTCCTCTTTCCCTCACTGACTTCTCCATTCACGGTTCCTCCATCCCTCATGAATTTTTCCCTTCCTCCACACCCTTCTTCGGGAATTCCTCCTCTATTCAGTGTGTCAGCCAAAGCGTTTCTACCCTCCTCTATACCCTTATTCGGGTGTTCCTCCTCCATTCGGTACATTGGTAGAACCAATTTACTTCCTTTAATATTTTTAACCTGTTTTGTGGCTCTTAGTTTGTGTTTATTTTCACATAGGAGGAGTTTTTCATATTCATTCTATCAACTGTTATATATTATGACTGTAATATGCTTTTATATGTTATTTACTGAAATTATTATGTTTCTAATTTTCTGTGTTGAGAATTTTTTTCTAATTGGTGTTCAAGAGAAATATTACTCATCTCATATGTAATAGACTTTGTATTTCTGAAATTTATAGAATTTATAAGTTGGATATTTCAGTCATAAATTCCAAAATTTAGAATTTTCACTATGTAAAAAACCTTAATTATCCAATTCTTACATTTTTATATCAACCATATTCATAAAATACCCTTGTATATTAATTTATTAAATCTACATATCAAGTATTGAATCTTACACATTGATGGTTTATTGTTGTGTATAATGTAAGGAGATAAGTTTACCTTTATGTAATAAGAAATTACCTTTACATATTAAAGAAAATTACTTTTACGTATTCGATTTTTTACTCTAATTTACTACATGGATTTTGTATATTACTTTTATATATTAACAATTTCTAAGGAAACTACTCTTATTTCATTATCGGAAGTTATGATTTGAAGATAATAGAAGATGCGAAAACAATGCATGTCGTGATATTCAAATAGTGAAGATTGAAGCTAGGTCATGGAAATAATTTTCTAGGCTATTTGTAAACATAAATCAGTTCATGTTGTGATTATACACACCTTGAAGAGATATGGAAAAGATTTATGTCATTATAAGATCATAAATCCATGGAGAATTTTTTATCAGTGCAAGGAATATTAATCATTATTTATGATTTCTTATCTATCATATGTTATGATTGAATACTATTTTAAAATATTAAAAATTAACATATTGAGTTGTTTTTAAGGCTTTGTTTCACATGATTACATAAATTATTCAAAGTTTTTAAATTTTGATAATTATGGAAGACTTGAATGATGCTCTTGGTGATAATTTTTATAGAGATTTTCATTTGCGGCCAACTAATGATATTTTGGAAATATTTATGAGATTGTTGAGAGATTTATAGATAACCATATGATTATATTATTATATTATTATATTATTATTTTAAAATTTTCTTACAGAAATTGATGCACGCTCCTTTCTTGAAACAAAAGTATTGCTACAGTTTAAAGCCTTTGTTTACTCATTGCTCTTGTAGGAATGACCAAGATAAACCAATCTATATCTACTATGTGAAGGTCCAAATCTAATTAATATACACTAGTAATAATCATCAATAAATTTAATTGGTTTAACTATTCTATATCATTATGAAAAATTTCCTTTTTTCTATAAAGTTTTATCGAGTTATAATAACTCAACTCACACATGGTTGTGCCTCCATTAAAAGGTAGTGTATTGGTTATGCTAACCTAGGGAAGAAAATTAGTTCATAGGTTCTACCTTATCCCTAAAAAAATTTACGTATTTGGTCTATGCCTTCAAGTGTGAAAATGTTAGGTTGGTTTGTTTTGGTTGTTAGGTATGATAAAATAAGATTATAAAGAGTTGTCAATCTCCTTAAAAAGTGAAGTCTATTTAGTGTGTATCATTCTTTAGAGGATTTGAGAGGTGTGAAGTGTAGACATGGGAGAATTTTTATTGGAACTGATATAAAAATACTTGTATACTATTATTAGTTATTGTTTTCATACTCTTGCCACTAAAATTTCATTTATTTTTTATATTTAAATTGTTTATTATTATTATCCTTCAAATTATGCATTTTGTTTTAAAATTTTATTTGAGTCTATTCACCCACCCCCTAGAATCTCGAAAATATCTATATTGGGATCAAAAATTAATATCAAAGTATATCACTTTAAGAGTTTTACTTCATAGATTATTTTCCTAAAATCATTCTTGGTATCATTTACATTGCTACTTTGAGAATTTAATCAGTTAATGTGTTATTTCCATTGATGATATACACAGGACACCAAAATCACTTAATTAATTGGTAGAACTTATTTTATATAAAATGGTATTATAGATCATCCACATAGGATAATAGATAATTGAAAATTTTCGAGGTATTTAGTTAGTTGTGAATAGTATCTAGTATCTAAACTATGAAAAGATTATCCCCCTTTATATAGAACACATAAATAAAATTCATATGCCTTTTAGAATTTATAATGCTTAAAATGTTCCATAATATCCAAACACATTGGATCACACTTCATTGATTAAAAAACTTCAAAACCTTTTTAGATTTTGATTTTATTTAACACATTACAAATTTATGTGTTGAAAATTAAAGAACACAAGATAATTAGATTAGAAAAATTAATCAAATGGTATCAAATTTCATTCCCATTTTAACCATGATTTTGTGTTATGCTCCATGATTAAAAATCAACAACAGAATAGAGTCCTTCAACACACTATGGTATATGATATGGTTTATATATTCAAAATGTCTCTAAATTTCAATAAATCTTTGTAGAATTAATACAAAACATCATAAATCATTGTGAATCCATCCAAACACTTTTTGGAATCGATTATTATTTTCTATTATATTTCATATAAACTCTTTACTATAATCAAGCCTCATTATTAAAACTTATGTGTGGATATTCATAATTTTTTATAATTTAAAACTTTTATCAATTCCATAAAACATAATTTTAAGATGTTTGTTATGATTTTTTATGAACATGATATTGATGATTACTTATTATCTTATGAAATGATACATATCATGTTAATTAATTTTATAGATTATTTATTTAATGTATGTTTATATTCCTTATAATGGATAGATACTGGATTTAAAACATTGATTAGATCACTAATGAGTTTCAGAAGGATTTATGATATTTTTTGGACTTTTCATTCACTAGTGATTAAGATAGCGGATTGATTTGATGCCTGTGTTTTGATTGTGTTGGAATATCATGGTTAACTCATGAGGAAATGAGTTACCATATCACTAAACATGGTTTCCAAAAAAATTATCACATATGGTATCACAATAGAGAAAAAGATCAAGTGGATAATGACATTGATTTAACGGAAAGTATTGGTATGAAAAATATAATTTCTAATCGGTTTCATTTTGTTTCTGAATCCAAATCCTCATGTAGACCAGTGCAAGAGAAAATGAACACTGGAACAAATTTTTCATCTATTAATCAGGATGATGATGTTGATAGTGTTAAAAAGATGACGGAAGATGCGAATACCCCAATATATCAGGCATTTGGAAAAATGAGAAAACATGAGTTTTTAATGTGATTATATCATGGGAAAATGTATAGATTTAGTAATATTGTAGTCGACTATATCATTACATTTATTAAGGATTTACTACCTGGTGATGAATGTATTATAGAAAATGATTACATGTCATCAAATTTGGTTGACAAATTTGGATTTCCATCTATTAAGATTCATTCTTTCCCCAAATATTTTTGTTTGTTCTAGAAGGAAAATATAGATTAAAGTCAGTGAAAATAGCATGGAACATCAAGGTGGAAGACTAATAAAGAAATAACTCAATCTCACATACTATATAAAGTAATGTTGCACTTCCCTTTAATTCCTAGGATTCAAAAACTTTTTATGTCAGAACAAATGGAAAGAAATATGAGATGGCATGAAGATGAAAGAAATAAGGATAATAATGAAATAGTGAATCATGCAGATAGGTTGGCTTAGAATAAATTTGATAGGTTACATCCTAATTTTGTATCTGACCTGTCAAATGTTAGATTAGTATTATCCTATGATGGTTACAACCCATTTCTCCAAATTCATACCGCACATAGTACTTGGCCTATTTTCATTCACATTTATGACTTTCCTTCATGGATGTGTATGAAGAAGCCATTGACTATGATGAGTATATTGATATCTGGACATAGTAATCCTAGAAATTATATTGATATATACTTGAATTTATTAATAGATGAGTTAAAGGAGCTTTGGATTGTTGGTGCATAGGCGTACGATGCATTCGGGAAGGATTACTTTATGTTTTGTGTAGATTTATTGTGGATGATAAATTATTTCTTTTCTTATGAAATGATATTTGGTTGGATTACTAAAGGGAAATTATCCTACCCTATTTTTATGAAAAATACACATTCCCAAAGATTAATGTTTCGAAAAACTTTTAGCTTCATAGGGAATCAATGATTTCAACTGATGGATCATCCATACAGGAAAAATTGGAGACAGTTCAATAATGTTGTCGAGATAGATGAGACACCTCAACGAATGTCAGGGAATAATTTTTTTTAAATAACTTGATGATTTGAATTATGTTCTTGGAAAATTTCGATCAAATATCAAAAAGTGTAAGCATGTTAATTCAAATTCCAATACCAATTGGAGAAATAAAATCATATTCTTTGAGTTTCCATATTGGTCATCGAATTTATTGCGTCATTGTTTGGATGTAATTCATATTGAGAAAAATATTTATGAGATATTACTTGAGACTATTTTAAATTTCAAAGTAAAAAAAATGATTTTAGATCACATCATGATTTTATGGATTGGGGTATAAGATAAAGACTTCATCCTGAGTTAATAGGTCAAAATAAGTGAAAATTACCTTTTTCGTGTTATTGGATGAAAAATGCAGATAAGAAAAAATTTCTTCAGGTATTGGAAAGTTTTAACGTTCTATATGGTTATTTGAATGCGTTGTCGTGACACATAAATTTTATTATGATTTTAAGATTGATTTATAGTCTATATAATCCCCTAGGTATTCTCTCAAGAAACTTTTATAGGTTTTGAGTGTGTATTTTTAATAAGTATTACTAAAAGAGGGGGTGGTTTTGAAAATAGTTTTAAAAATAAAATGACTTAATTAAAGAGTTTAATAGTTGGTAAATAAAAGTGGTGTTTTAGAATTATAAGATAAGGAGATCATTTCAAGTTCACTACACATCTTGTTGAGTTCATTATTCTAAAAAATATACATGGTTTAATGGAATCCTTTGTTTAAGGGTTGTCAAGATCTCAACTTCCCTCTTGCATCTTAAAATGATGCTCAAAGAACCACCCCTTGACACAAAAATAATTTTGTCAAGGTTTGGGTATCAAACATAGAAATTAAAGGCTACCAAAGCATACTGAAATCTTATGTATGTGTGAGATAAATAGGACTCTTTTTTTGTCCAGTTAGAGTAATACAAGATTCCTACTTGAAATCTCAATCTAATCGGTGTTGAGATAAAAAGTGTTCCACTTAATTATAACAAAAGAAATGTACTCAGAGGAGAAGAAAATCAAAGTTAAACATAAGTGAAATATTTATAACACAAATTACAGAAAACTAGTAGAAGTTCAAGTGCCAGAACTCCCTCTCAAGTTTTTCTATCTCCCTTGAAATGATCATCCACCATTTAGCTCACCATTGAGAGGAGGAGGAGGCTCGGGTGGGACTCCTTCTTCATCCTTGATCCCCCTATGGGGATATGGGCCTCTAGAACTTCTATGATGATTAGGATATTCTTCTAGGACTCCAAAATGGCAGATATTGGCTTCTGGTTCTAACTCTCCAAATGATGTACCCATGGTGCTCTTTTATAGTAAAAATGGGAAGTGGTTTTGGGAACAAAGATTGTGTAAAACCACTTGTCCCATTGTTTTCGGCCTCTATACAGTCTTCAGTTGCTTTTGAAAAAACTGGAAAAATATTTCCCCACATCTAGGATATCTCCAAAAAAAGTGTGGCTTCATTTGGACACCTACAGATCAAGATATGGACAACACATAGTACACAACTTTTGACTTCGTGCATATTCAGTGGCCTGGAAAAATCACTTCGGTTGGACCCCTTAATGCTGAATGGGGATCGGTTATATTCATAAGAGTCGTAGACAATTGAATTTTGGACCACCCAAAAAATCGTATCCCATTTGGATGTACGGAGTTTTCATACTATACCCAACAGTGGATAGGTGTTCATGGAACCCATGCAATTTTGGCCCATTTTTCTTCTGGATCATCTCCGAGGCCTTCAAATCACCTCCTCCTTCAATGGAATCATCAAAATAAGTAATATTTCCATTTTTAATTGTGATAAACACAAAATAAATTATTCAAACATGGAATGAAATTTTTTATTATTTTTATAATTTTTAATATAAAACTAGTTTAGCACAGTGGTGTAAGGGTGAAAATGAAACATTGAATCACAGTGTGATAGTTATTCAAGTAATATTTCAAAAAGGGTGAATAGACAATATGTGAAACTAAAATCACTTAAAACTCATGATTACCAGGTCTTTTTACATGATTGTATTCCCATTTCCATTCGACATTTACTTTCACATAACATTGGAGTTACTGTGATTAAGTTATGTAATTTTTATCAAGACCTTTGTGCCAAAAGATTGAGCAGAAGTGTTGTTAAGAAATTGTTGAGAGATGCACTGATTATTCTTTGTAAATTGAATAAAATGTCCCCACCATCATTTATTACATTTATGTTACATCTGATTATGCATCTTATCATAGAAGTTCCTTTTGGTGGCCTTGTCTCGAGTTGATGGATATACCATACAAAAATAATGGTGTCTACATTGAAATATTATGTGAGAAATAAATATCATCCCGAAGGAAGTATTGTTAAATGCTATTTATCACAAGAATGCATGGATTTATATTTTTCGTACTTGGCTAACATCACTATGAGGTCTCATCAACTAATGATAACTAAAGATGAGTAATATGATCCCATTGAGCCTGCATTTCATTCACTACCCCAAACAGGGGGGATATCTAAATCATACTCATTGTGTACTTTAAGTAGAGAAGAGTGGGAAATGGATCATCATACAGTATTATTCAACTATGGTGTGCTTGATGATTATATCAAGTAATAAAACTGATAAATATGTATTTTTTTATTGTGTGATTTCTTTATATATTTTGAAATTTTAAAGCATTCATGTCTATATATAACATTTAGAAATTATAAAAAAGATACATCGTTCTCTATCTATTAAGAGGAAGGAATTGTTACATGGTAAAGAATTTGATTCTTGGTTAAAGTCAAAGGTAATAGATTTCTTTTTTTTCTCATAACATAATCACATTTATCTATTTAATATTTGATTTTAGTATCTTTTAAGTTTGAACTCTACCAATGAATGTAGTATCAGATGAAATAAGAGCATTTTCCTTTTGTCCAAATGACATGATATGTGATTGTAAGGCAATGGTTGTCAATGTATTTAAATTCATTATAAATAGGTGTGTAAAAAAATTCCAACATAGCATGATGGTGTCTCTATTAGAATCACAACATATTGTTATGTGAGTGCATCAGACATACAACCTTGATTAGAAAATATATCATATTATGGTGTTGTTCAAAGAAATATTTTATTAGATTACTATGCACATGGTCATGTTGAAATGATAAAATGAAATTGTTTTGATTCAATGACATGGTAAGGAATGCATATTGATAACTGTGGATTTAGAGTGATTGATATGAACTATCGACTTCATACAGATGAACCTTATATTCTTGAATCACAAGATAGGTAGGTGTTTTATGTAACTGACCTGTTACAACAACAACTTGGTGTTATTGTTAATGTCATTCCTAGACTTATTTTTGATGAATACATGGATGAAAATGATGTTGTGGATGAACCTATCAGTATTTATTCAAATGTTTCATTTGATGACATAGATTATTAAATTGTTAGAACGGATTGTGAACCATAAATTGTCACAGAGCACACATAGTGTTGACACATTTTTAAGTATTTACCTGATATTATCATGATATTGTATGTGTTTTTTTAACTTTCATACATGATATCAAATTAACTAGTATATTTTATACCATTTTCAAATATAAAACTATTAATATCCTGAACAATTTATTTTTAAAAACATCTCTTTTAATTATTGAACATAGAAAAGTCATGATATATTATCAATGTAAATATCACATATGAAAATGTATCTCATTGTTTTATGATAAAATTTTATTATTTACCATTTTTTTTATTTCTATTTATCAAAGAACATTATTTTAAATTTCCAGGTCAAAATGTATGATTATGATGATACTATAAGAAGTAGAAGAATACAGAGAAATAAACAATGTATGTCTCCTCTAGAAACCATTGTAAGTACAATTTATGTTTTAATATTATGGTATTTCATATTATTTATCTTGTTATAATTCTTTTTATTTTATCTTCTATGTTATTTTAGGCTATATCGTTGAGGAGATGGTTGGATTATGCCATTGAGGCTGATAGTATAGTGGGGGGTACTGCTAAGATTGATTCTATAGTGCAGCCAACTAATATGTTGCTTAAATCACTAGGAGGTAGTCCTCCCATTGTACCACATCTATATTATCCATACCCAACTTTTCCATACCCCTTTTTACCCACACCCACATCGGATGGTAGTTCTTATACTCTCATCCCATTTTATTTTCTATTCCCACCATCCACGATTTAGGGCACTGTGCCCCCATATATCCCACCACCATATCCAAAATCCATATCCACCCTCATCTGTATAGGGTTATCCATCAGGTTTTCTCCCTCCATCAGTATGTCTATCATCATATACTATACAGAGTACTACTATAGATATCCCACCTACCATAGAGGCTACTCCCCCTCCTCTAGACGTAGCACTTCAGGGGTTAGCAGATCTCCCATCTACTGGTTTGTGTTTAAACATTACTTTTAGTGATTAATGATAAATTAATATATATTTTTTTCATTTATTTTTTTCATGATTAGATCCAGCCACTACCAGACGAAGAGGTCATACAAAAATGTGAGAGTTCTAAATCGACACACACAAATCATGGTTGAATATAATAAGGACGGTGCTATAATTGAAAAAAATGGTAAGGAATGTAAAATATTTATTGAAACACTTGTTAAAAATAGAAATATCATTCTGATTCAAATAATAAGTTAGATGGAAGTTGGATAAAAAAATAAAGAAGAATGTTTGTGAAAATATTTGGGTAAGTAATTTTAATAACCTTTTATATATATTAATTTATATTATTTTCTTTTGTCCATTATAGCTTCAATGTAATTTTCCTGATGGAAAAAATTTCAAGGCTGCAAGGTTAATGGAATTAGGTGAAATGTGGTGAGCATACAAGTATGAATTATATGTTGGTTGGAAAAAGAGAGTTGGTATGGAGCTGGAAGAAATACCATTATGATTTCTCAATATCACAATATAAAGAGATGATCGGCTATTAGAAGAGTCTAGGGTTTAAGGTATTTGTTAAATTTATATATATATATATATTCATTTATTTATTTGAAAAATATTTTTAAAGTATAAATTACTTGTTTTATTTATGTTAATTAAATTATATAATTATTTTTTTTAGGAGAAATCAGACAAAAATAAAAGAAATTAGAGTGGAATGAAACACGTTTATACTCTTAGACACACTTCACTCTCATATCACGAGCAAAAATAGGTAATTTAACATTTAAAATACTTATCTTGGTTTTAGTGTAATTTTCTTGACTTCCAATTTTTATTTATTTGTTTATTTTTTTCTAGACAAAGGCATTGAATATCGAGGGTTTCATTCCTCACTCTAATTTGTTTTGTACAAGCAGAAAAAAGAAAAATCGATAACTAAAAATTTGATGAAAGTTATGCCTTCCCTTTCTTCTACACTTACAATAGAAGTATCTATAGTAGTTGATGCCTATTTTATGTCGATGAATTCTGGTTATGTAGATTCCTCTATCGGAGCCTGATCCAGAGCCAGAGCCAGTGCTGGTGTCGGTGCTAGTTCCAGTACCGATGTTGATGCTGATGATGATGCTAGTGGTGTGAGAGGTGGTGATAGTGTTTCTGTAGGAGGTGTGGGTGAGGGTTATCATGGTTCTGATGATAATTATATTGAGACTCTCTATTGATTTGAATTGTTTTTTTGGGTTGTTAATATGTGGAATTTTATTATACAGTTATGTTTTATTATTATAATATTGAATTATATTACTGTGTTTCTGTCTATTTCTACATATATTGAATTATTGTATTATTATGTATGATTGTTTCTATAGTAGTTAAGTTTTATTATTATTATATTGAATTGTATCCTCCTCTGATGTGACCAATGTACCTCCTTACTGATGCTACTTCGAGGCAGCCCCTACCTCTAATGACGCACCTCCGGTGGTATGTAGTCCAATTTTCCATTTTTTTCTAATTATTTTATCTTGTTACAATTAATTTATCCCCTTGATTTGTCCATATTCTTAATTTATTAGATAGTTGAACCCATTCCAATGGATGATAGAGAACTTTAACCTCAAGTCATTGATCCAAAACCACAACTCAATGTATGACCCTCCATTTCATACCGTTTTCTTTTCATTATATAATTTCAAGTGGTGTTTGGGGTTACTATTGTTGGAGTTTTTCATGTTATATTTCTATTTTATTTCTACATTTTATGTCATTTCATGAATTTATATTTGGTTATTTATTATTATATATTTTATTGGTGGATTATTTATCATTTATTAGGAATCATGGGATCAGTTCCTCCCATATGTGTGTTTTTTATACCCTCAATTCTAGTTGCCAAGCCATGGCCTATTAGAGGTGGGATCTGAGGGTCTCTCTTATCATTACTACTGACCTAGGAGGGGTGGAAATATGGTTGGTTTTTGACCAAGTGATATCATAGCTTTGGGTTAATGGATGAGATGGATCCTAGGGATAGACACTAGTGAGGATTGCATTGGTTGGTAGAGAAACAATATCAGTTTAACAAGTATATAATGTAAGTAGGAGAGATTGACTAGGACACATATGATTAGGGCCCTCAATGATCTAACACAAAGACCTTAAGTATACTGAATGTACTAGGAAAAGTTTTAATATTTGTATGGTAGAGACCTAGGTAAGGACCATGCATCGTTATTGATTTCTCATGTGACTGAATTGGGTAGATGATGGGAATTTGGATGAATATTAATTAATTAATCTTAAGTATTCCATATTCTGAGTTTCAAAAGTACTTAATATTTTTAATTTTTCAAGTATGGATCTAGGTGAACATCACTATCAAGATCATTCCAATGATGTTCAACAATATATGACAAAAGATAGCTATAAAGTTAAAGTTGTTGAATATGATTCTTGTAGAAGGATGCTTCATGAGTTCTAGTGTTAGGGCATGTAGAAGTACAAGGGATTTTTTATTGAGAGACTGAGAAATGGTTAGAAAAGGTGGATATTGATTTCAAATTGATTTGTTCTAGGAGGGAGCACTATATTATACTGGTTGTTAGTATATTAAAAATATCTAGTCATAAATGGTAGATTTTATTCCTTGGATATTGTGAGGAATCATAATTTTCATGGGATAAGTTCTGTGATTAGTTATAGTCCAAATTCCTTTCTTCAACCATGAAGGAAACTCATCATTGGGAGATTATTTCTCTTTTAAAAGGAAGTTCCATCCCATGGGATTTTGATATTCCATTCAAGAATGTCCAATGTTACACTTAAAAACATTTTATATATGAAATGGATATGGTAAGGCATTTCTAGGAGGTGTTTCATTTGGAGATCCAACACCAGGTCACCCCATTCAGGTTACTGACATTCCTTGAGTTTCTGGAAAATCTAGTGTTTATTGAGAGGTTACTGGCTCAAACCATATTTTCATGAGCATGAATTCATTATGACTCCTTGAGGATCAGATCTATGAGAAGTGGTTCTTACTTTATTTTTCATTAAAATTTTATACATTAGGGATTTGACTTCAGCTACCTTCATCATGTTTCATTAGAGATGGAAGCTCTAGAGCCCCTACTAGGAGATCAGATGTTTTTTTTCTTTTGATATAGAGGTAAAGGACATCAGAATCATGATTATCTTACCTTCATTGGTATTCATCATAGAGATATTATCCTTTTCTAGGTTTAACCATTACATCAGTATCCTATATGGTAGAAAAACATTAGCAGGTCACTCTAGGATTTGATCAGCAAAGAGGAGATGAGGTAAAGAGAAGATGACTCCATGACATCCCTCATTATCATGGACATAAATCAGATAATGACCATGAGGTTATTGGTATTAAGTCTAGAGTTGGTATGAAGAAAAAATCTATTAATGTATGCCTTATAGTTGCCATCATTAGGTAAGTAGGATGTCTTTCATGTTACAATCTATCTATATTCTACTTGGGTGTATTATTTGTTCGATTCAAGATCTATATTCTCCTTCATTTCACCCACCTTAGTCCAAGATATAGAACTTTATTCCACCCCAAATTCAATTTTAAGAATGTATGCTTAATATATACTGGATACCCTATAGTTCGAAGTGTTTGGGGTTGAAAATTTTGGTTTTGGGCACTTTTTCTAGGCTTCACATTTGTCACATAGTTTTATAAACCATTGTTCAAATTTGGATAGCTTTGTGTCCATCTTTGATTTAATAGTTTTTTCACAGTTTTCTAAACCATGTGGATAAACCATGAAACCTAATTGGTAAGGAGTATTTGGTTTTTTTTTTGTGATTTTAATTGGGGAAACCCCATTTACTTCTTTATTTCAAACAGGACATTTGAGGGGGTTCTTAAGTGATCTCCTCCACCTTCTTTATAGTCTTGGGGTGGATTTATCCATGATTATTCAAGGTAAATATTCTTTTCTATTTTATTCTTAAATTCCTCTTCTCCTTCTTTATATTTCTTCTTCTTCATCTTCTTATTCCATGATCTAATATCCATGTTGGTCGAACTTAATGTATAGGGTTCATCTAAAGATGGGGATTTTTATATCTAGGGAATGAAAGCTTATCTTGAGTACTAATTGAGCATTGTTCATCAAAGGTGACTTGATTCCATCAAATTTAGATTTTTTTTATGCAATACAGTTTATTTTTCATTCCGTGGGTGTTTAGGATTTTTAAATTCAAGTTTAAACTAAAAAAAAAATTATAAATTATAGTATTGATGAAGTTATCTTTGTTTTCCTTATGTTATTGTTTTCTAATCATGACATAGAATGGGATTTATAATGGTTCAAAGTATTTATACACGTAAATTGATTTTAATACACACTATTTGTTTGAAAAAATTCATAAGAGATCATTTTTAAAACAAATAGTAATTAAAATGAGGTTTTATACTTTTATATGGCTTCAATATAATTTATCAAGTGCTATTTCATGTGTTTAAGGAATTTTTACTTGGCTTAAGTGGTTATTAGGGTGAAAGTATAATTTTTATTGAGTTTATTTTTTTTCTTCGATATATTACTTAGTTATGTGCATGTTGAATTATGTTCATGTAATTTCTACATAGCCATATGTATATTTAATTGCAATTAAGACATTTTTTCCATGTTAATTTGAATTCCATGCTCTCCTTTGAGTTAATTATGATTTATAAACAATGATTGGTTTAAAATTTATTTTCAAAGGTAGTTTCTATGTTTTAAAAGGTTTCATTAAGACTAAAGGACTATTTGGTACCTTATATTAAAGGATATTTTGAAAAAAACTACACCCATTTCTTGAGCCCCATTTTATTACGTTTTATATGACTTTGTCTATATTTTGAGGTGAAATTTAATATGTTTTTGTGATTATGTAGAGAAACATTTATACTTATTAAAAAATTCCCTCGCATCCATTATAATATCCCCTTCTAATTATGGTTCACCCATGAGGTGTGCATAGAGAGGGAGGGAACGTAAAACAATAGCACATGAGAAATAGTCAAGGGAGGTGGCCACACCTTAATAATTCAATAAAAAACTTGCAGGGAATCACCTATAAAATCTCTATGGAGAAACAAGAACAAATTAGGGAGGTTTTCATAGGGAATCTAGGCCATGGTATGCATAAAAAGAGAGAGGGTAGGGGTAGCACATGAGTAAGGGTAAAAATACTAAAGAATATTTAAGTGTTTTTTTTTAAAAAAATAGGGACACTGTGAATTTTTTCCTACATAGTTTACCAAACCATTCACTAACCATACACCCTTCACTGGGAAAACAAGAAACATAGAACGGTTCCATTTCATGTTTTGGTAAACCATACAACATCAATAAAAAATGAATATTCTAAATTATAGATGTATTCACATGGTTTTTTGTTGTTTCTACTAACCATTAAATCACCATTCTCCTATGATGAGATACAAATTTATATTAAAAATGTAACTAGATCATCCATAAATTCAAGGAAAAGAATAAATATAATAAAATAAACAAAATATTAAGGAAAAATATTTTTGAGGTGTGAAAAACTGCAAAAAAATGAAACTTTCTACCCCCATAAATCAACAACTAGTTCATTTGATCAAAAGTAAGGACAATATTTTACCTCCTTAAACATAACTCAATTCTCCCAAACCATTTAACACCATGAAAAATGATGATACATGACCCATAATGAAATATAAAAAATACCAAACATAAATCTTGAACAAAATTATTTTTACAAGGAACCTATAAACACATGACCCGCTATCAGATGCTCCCTCACCAAGATGAGCATTCGAAGGGGACTCCCGAATAGATCCCTAAAGTTGTAAATATCCAATTATTATGGTGGAATTACAACCCTCTTAGAATTACTCAAATACATGCATCCTCAATTATTTTGAAGGATCAATTACCAAACAAATAAAAAAATCTCCATGTCCATCAATATCTGTAAAACCTGAATCACACTCAAAACCAAATCATGAATACAAAAACCCATAGGGGAAAAAAAGAGAACTATAATTCATACCCAGTATCCACACCATAATGATTTTAGTAGTAGGAAAATCAATAGATATATAAAAAACCCTAAGGGAAACACAAAAAATTAAAAAATGGCTCTTAATTATTGTAGCTCAACTGAAACACTCAATCATGGACACATCAATAATGTACATTGGCTCAATCATCTAAGTCAACAAAACCCATGTTCAAGATTATCCCAAATACAAAATATAGATCATGAATGGATAATCATAAGATTAATGGTAGAGTTAATTTCTTCAAATATAATCACTTAGATTATTTCCTTACCTAAAACATGATACACCCAAAACATAAAGCTTTAGAGAAAACTCAAATGTCCACAATGAAAGTAGAATTTCCAATATTAGAAGATGGTACTCGGGAAACCCAATACCAACACATTTTTTCATGTAATGGATCTATGCCTCTCAGGATAAATCACCTTAACCAAGAACACAAGAGGGAGGGAGGCTGTTGTAGGGGGTTGGGGGGAGGGAGGCTATTGTGGGGGGTGGGGGGATAGTGTAGGGGGCTGGTGTAGGGGGATGGGGGACTGGTGTAGGGTGGGATGGGAAACCATAGCTATAAAGAAGTATTATAGGATAGACAATATAAAAATAGGGAACTTCAATTAATGAGGCTTATGGATCACCCTAATACAGTTTCCCTGAGACATTGTTTCTTTTTAACAATGAGTAGAGATGATCTTTTTCTCAATTTGGTCATGGAATATGTTCCTGAGACAATGTATCATGTCCTGATATATTACACCAGTTCTAATCAGAGGATTTTGCTCATATATATATGAAAATGTTCATTTATCAAGTGTGAAATGTTCTTTGTTTTTTATTCTCATTTCTTTATTTTTTTCAAAATTGAAATGTAGACGATCATTGGCAGATTTTTAGGGTGCTAGCGTATATTCATATTGTCTCGAGAGTTTCCCATAGATATGTAAAGCCTCAAAATATTTTGGTATGTTGTACGAGAGTGGTTTCTCTTAGTCAGTGGGCCTGACCTCCGACTCTAAAAAAGTTTTTAATGTTGTTCATATTGATCCTCTAACCCACCAAGTAAAGCTCTATGATTTTGGAAGTGCAAAAGTTTTGGTATATATTTGTTCCGTTGATTTTATTTTTAGGATTATTTTAATGGTTCTTGGAAGCGTATTATAATTTTAAACTCATAAATTCATCATTAGGGTATCATAACATTATTACCAATCTTGCATACTATTTGGAAATTTACAAAATAATATGAAAATGATATATAGTGCCTATATTTCATGGATGTAATCATGCATTGAAATTTATGTTATTTAGATTATTCTTGAGTGATAGATTGTTTCCTTGATTAATAATTTGATAAGATCTTTAATTAAAAAACCCATATTTTTCTCCCATCAGGTTGAGAGAGAAGCAAACATCTCATACATATGCTCCTATTATTACTGAGCCCCTGATCTTATATTTAGCACAACAGAATATATAGCCTCAATTTATATTTGGTCAGCTGACTTTATTTTTTCATTTTACTTTACATTATCATGTGAAAAATTATTGTTCCTTGTACACAATGTATTTGTTTATCTCAATAGATTCTTCGAATGGAAGTAAATTCTAGCTTCATTTATGGAGTGGAATGATCCAGTAACTGGCCATATTATTTTTACAACCATAAGAGGAAAAAATGGTGAACCAAAATAGGTTTCCCTCTCTATATCACTTATATTAAATTTTATGTCATCAAATGAAGCTTAAATCACTTTTATGTTTTTTAAATGATACTGTAAAAATCATAAATTTCTGGTTCAGACTGTATTTGTATTATAGTGAAAAAAACACCTCAATTTAATGTTGACTCGATTAATGGTCCTAAGATTCATCCATCATTAATCTCACTAATTTAGTTGGGTGGTGTTTGGTTTTGGGGATGATTTTTTATACTTCATTCATACTATTAGTTACATGGTAGAGCGTGTTGTGGGTAAAGGGTCATTTGGAATCGTTTTATAGGTTAGGACACTATTATTATTAATCTTTTTATTAGAAAACATCATAGTTGATTATGGAATCTCATCATTCATGAATTTATGCATCTATGTTTCTCTTTCAGAGGAAAAATTCTTGGAAAATGGGTGGAGTACCGTGTTTCTGGGATTTGTTTTTTTCATTTTATGTAAGCTATAGCAAAACTATGGCTATAGTTGTGGCCATATTTCCATACCAATAGGAGGCACGGTTTAGTGTCCTACATCCACAGTTATAAACCATAGCTATAGATTAAATTTATAGCAGTGTTAGTGGGATGATACCTAGTTATTATATATGTTCTAGGATGAAAGTAACATTATCCCCTTCTCCTCGTGAATCTCCTTCCGGTTTTTCAATTTCTAGTCCTCAAGTTTCAATCATATAATTTTTTAAAATAGCATAGGGTCTTATAAGCTCATCTGGATCATCATCCAAAAATTTAGAAAAAAAAATAAAATGGTTAAACTCATTAAATTCCACATATACCATTTCTCTAGTGGTATGTGTCCTTTTATTGAATACCAATAAGCCTTAATTATGGTGGAGTAACCTAGAAGGGTTACTTCATTAGATTTCAAATTTAACTTTCCAAGAATAAATTTTGAGTCTAGAATAAACACTTTACACATAAAAACTTTGAAGTATCTAATCTAAGGTTTTATACCATTCCATAGTTTGTAAGTAGTTTTCTTTAAAAGAGGATAAAGTAAAACTAGATTTATCAGGTAGCAAGTTGTATTTATATCCTCAACCCAAAAATAATTCAAAATTTTATATTCATAAAGAATCATTTTTTAAACGTCATTAAGAGTTTTATTTATCCATTTGACTAATTCATTTTGTTATGGTGTTATTGGTGTTGAAAAGTTATGTTTTATGTCTTTTTTCTATAAAAAGTTTCAAAATTTAGATTCTCAAATTCACCATTATGGTCAGTATATATAGTATTAAATGGTAAGTATTTTTCATTTTGAAAAATATATGGAAACCTTTTAAAACCTTAAGGATTTTAATTTTTTATAAAGAAATAAAAACCAAGTTCAATGAGAATACCCATCAACTAAAATGTAAACAAAGTGTTTCCCATTGATGCATGATAAAGTTAATATTTTCATTATTTTTATGCATGTTTAAATGATTTAACCACTTCCAATTAATCAATTTGATCTTATTTTCATCATTTTAATTTTTTTCTGAATTTTGGGCTTAATTGTGAAAATTTCTTAATTCTAAAAATTTAACAATTTTATGGATCTTATATATTTTGGGAATATCTTTTACAATTTTGATATAGATTGAGTGATTTCGTTTTTTTAGGATTTCTTTGTTTGTGATATTTTACTTTCTACTTTGGACCCAGATCTAATTCGAAACACAATGACCCATAAAAATAAATGAAGTGGAGAAATTTTGTTAGCTAACAGAAAGCACCCCACATCAATAATTGAAGAATAACTCAGTCTATAGACATCCAAATGAAGTGATATTAGATAAATTAAAGATAGGAATATGATCCTCATGTCTATAATAAATTTAATGAATAAATTCAATCATTAAGGCATCCATTTAATGCGAGAAAGTGTGGGTAGTTGAAGAGACTCCTTAGGTAGAAAATGTCTTCTTTAATAATTTGAGAATAACTTTTTTCCACTTATAAAAATGATCTGAGATTTTATGGGTGTATTCATAGGAGATAGTGAAACAATTTTTATTAAGAAAAATTCTAGATATTATTCTATTTACTATTATAAAAAAACTCAAACCTGTGGAGGAATGAATCTGGAAGGAAATATTTTCACCCCTCAAGCCTATAAATATGAGTGTTAACATATATTCAAAGGTGTTAAATGATAAGGAGGTGTTGTGTTGGAGGATTTTAAGCTTTATGTTCTATGGAATTTCTCTTTTCTCTTTTATTATTTTTATAATTTTCACTTCTTCCTCATTCAACTCTATTACCCTTCACATGGAAGGGTAAATATTTTGATTGATTGGGGAAGGGGGAGTTTTCCTTTTGTAATGTAACAGTCTTGTTTTTTTAAAGGTAGTGTTATGGACAAAGACCAAAACACCAAATACTATTAAAAAAGGATTACACAAGTCTGAAATTTGGGATTTTGTTAACATACCTAACATAAAGCGGGAGTAACTCTGGAGGAAGATCATCCCTCCAATGAAGATCATGGGTAACACCTAAATTGGCAAGCCCATCAGCAATTCTGTTAGCCTCATGGTATGTGTGGGTGGCGATGAAGCTGAGACCAGCCAGGGAGTACAAGCAATCCATCCAAAAATGTATGATTTATTCCAGTTTATATGCTGACCAGAGACTTCCTGGTAGTGAAGGAGGATATTTTTCAGAGCCAGAATGTTTCTTTTACCCCCCTGAGTAAAGAGAATTATGTCATCAGCATAGAGAAGGTGTGAGGGAACATTAAAGTTTCTAGAAGCAGATATAGTCTTTATAGAACCTTTATCAATCACTTGATAGATTATCCTACTTAGGTAGTCTTTAGAGATTGAAAAGAGAATAGTCGAGAGAGGATCACCATGCCTCACTCCTTTTGAACAATTGAAATAGCCTCTAGGTGATCCATTGATCAGAACAAAGATATGGGATGAATTGAATAAATAAGAGATCCTATTAATAAAAATTTCATTAAAACCAATTTTCCTGAGGACTTTATACATGAAGCTCCAATAAATGGTATCAAAGGCCTTAGAAATATCCAGTTTAATGGAAACATTCCCACCTCTATTATTTTTGTTGAGAAGGTTGGTGGCTTCAGAGGCCAGACAGATGCAGTCTTGAATAGATCTGCCTTTTATGAACCCAAATTGGTTCCAAGAAACAATTCGATTACTAATGGAAGCGCTTCGGTTTGAAATTAATTTAGTGATGATTTTGAAAAGAGAGTTAATGAGCGTAATGGGCCTGAAGCTTTGGATGTCATCTGCATTCTCAGTTTTGGGAATGAGAACAAGAAATTGGGAGTTAAGACCATGAGGGAGAATTCCTCTAGATAATAAATCTTTGACCATACTGAAAACATCATTTTGGAGGACATCCCAGTGTTTTTGGTAAAAACCATTATTAAAACCATCCGGCCCGGGAGCACTGTCTGGGTTTAAACTAAAGACAGTGTCTTTGATTTCATGGTCAAGGGGGATGTTGTTTAGCAAGGAGTTATCAACACTAGTAACTAAATGAGGTATGATGTTCTGCATAAGGTCTTTATTAATACTATCACCATTAAAGATATTATTAAAGTGAGAAACAATATGATTAGAAATACTTTCATCAGTGTCAAGAATCTGGTCCCCATTTCCAATATAAGCAAGGGGTCTATTGGTTTTTATGATTCTATGAAGGGAATTATAAAACTTAGTATTCCTATCTCCATCATTAATCCATTTAGCTTTAAAAAATTTCTTTTGAAGATTTTCTTTAAAGTTGAGCAGAGAGATAAGCTTCGAGGATATGTTAATTTCATGTTGAGAGTCTTGAGAAAAATTTGAAGAAGAGTTAGTGTTTTGGAATTGAATAAGCTCATTTTCCAAGAGGTTGATGTCTTTGTCCATTTCACTAACCTTAAATTTTCACTAGCTTTTGAGAGTTAGCTTAAGCATTTTTAACTTCACCGGGAAAGAAAAAGGGTCAGATTGCCCATGCATGTTTATCCAAATATTCTTAATGATGTTTACGCATTCTGGGTCAGAAGACCAAGCAATGTTGTATCTGAAAGGGCCCCTAAGTTTATTAGATTTATGTGATAAGGAAAGGAGGATGGGGTGGTGATCAGAAGCAATCCACGTAAGAGTAATTCTAGAAATGTTGTCCCATTTATCTAGGGCATGGACATTGGTAAAGGATTTATCAAGTTTTCTGGCCATGATTCTATTGTAATGTTTCCTATACCAGGTAAATTTAGCTCCCAAGAGATTGATCTCCGCAAGATTATTCATTTCAATACAAGCACGGAATTCTCTAGAGGAGATAGGGGCATGTGAAGGGCCAAGATTTTCACTTGGGGCTAGAATAGAATTAAAGTCACCAACAATAAACCAAGGCTGGTTAATAGAATTACTAAGGTGGGTGAGTTCATTCCAAATATCCCTCCTATCTTGGTATCTAGTGCAGGCATAAACAAAAGTGGAGTAGATGGGTGCATTCTCAAATATGAATTCACATGTGATTGCTTGATTCGGGCATTTAAAAATACTAACATTAAGCAAAGAGGAATGAGAAAAAAATCCATAAGGAATCAGTAGAAGTCCCATTATTACAAGCCCTAAGAAAGGAATATCTGAAAGGGGATTTGGTGTAATCTAGAGGCAAAGTTGGTTTTAGGTTCATCAATAGCAAAAAAAATTGGGGAATGAGTGCTAATGAATCTTTTTAAAACATTGAAGGTGTCAAGGTTAGCAATTCCTTGACAATTCCAATATAAAATATTCATTTAGACCTCTTTTTAGTGGAGATGTCCCCTTTCTGTTTGGAGGCCAAGGCCTTTGCCCTGGTTTCAACTCTAGGAACCTCCTCTTTTGAGGGATTACAATGCATGTTGTTCAATGAAAATTGAGTTGGAAAAGATGAATGAATAGATTCAGAGGGGAGCTGTTTGGATGCAGGATCTGGCTGCAAAGCATCCGATTTACAGGGGTCCTGCAAGGGAGGAGTCCCACTGAAATCCTACCCCTTATCCTTACTGAGAGGTGAAGACAGAAGGGCAGCCCTATAGTTATGCACAGGCTTGGGGCTATCTACGGTTCCAAGAGAAGGTTGTGTTTTAGAATTTTTTGGATGAGTGATAATGCTTTCAAGATTATCATTATCAATTTACAAAGTATTGCAAGGGTGTTCCTTAACTGCATTGTCAAGAATCGGGGAAATCTTTGAAACCAAAGAAGCAGGGCCTTCTGAAGGGAGGTCTATAAGAACAGAATCTGGGATGGAGTGAGAGAGAATGTCAAGGACATCCTCTTCAATGCCCTTTTTAAAATTATGTACAAGAGTTTCCAATTCTTGGTCTTCAACAAGCTCAGCCCAAGATTTCCCTTTAGCAGAATCTAAAAGCTCGAATGAATTAACTTTAGAAACCCATTTTTCCTATTTTTTCTTTGATGTTTCAGGTTTGTCAACAACATTTTCTTTCTCCCTCATATTCATTTTAATTTCCATCCGTCCTAGATTATTGATTTGTGGAGGCTGCTTTTGAACTCTCCTACATTGATGTATGGAGTGTCCAACCAGCTTCCAATACTCACAATAAGAGGGTAATATTTCATATTCAAGCCTCACTACAGTTTTATAATCTTGAGCAGTGAAAGTGATAGATTGAGGGGGCTTTGATTCTAAATTGAATTCAACAAGTACCCTAGAATATAACCCTAAATCCCCATTCAAAGTTATATGGTCCACCTTAAGTGGTATACCAATGCAAAGAGATAGATCATTGAGGATCTGAGGGTGCCAAAAAAACCAGTTGAGGTTAAAGCATCTGACCCAAACCTGGGTAGTATTATTCCTATGTAAGTTTGGGTTAAAAGAAAAGTCCCACTCAGTGAGCCTAATATATCCTGATTTCGGGTTTAAATTGCCCACATTCCAAGCCCGGTCCAGGTCTGATTGTGAGGAGAATAAGATATGAAAAAAGCCTTTACCTAAAGGAACGAGCTTCTAGTTGGAGAATCCCCAGCAAGCAATAATTCTAACTTTGAGATCTGAAAAGGTCCATGGAGTATTACCTTTGAGGTACGTGACTCTGACCATGAATGAAAATATACAGAGCTGGGATCGTTGTTGAATCGCAACTGGATCAGCTTCAACACATAATCCATCGTCTTCCAGTTTCTTGACTCTTGTTTATTTTTCCGAAGTCAGTTGTTTAGAACCCGTCAGTGCCTCAAGGAAGGAGACACCCTTCACTCTCAAATTTGTGGTTTCAATTTGCGATGGTTACTCCCTTTTAGAATTTTCCATTTCTTTTGAGTGAAGTTCCCCTATGATATCTTCTAACTCCATTGCAGGAAGCAGATGAAAGGATAGGGAAAATCCCTTTGAAGATCAGAGAACTAGGGTTTGATGAAAGAACTTTCGGGTCGAGAGGGATCCGTTGGGAGAAGCATCCCTCATCATATCACCCAATGCAACAGTCTTGTGTTTTAATGTAAAAATATCTTTTTATATTTAATGATTTATATTTTTAGTGGTACCCAATTATCTTAATTCGATCATGTTTTGGGTTTTGGTTCCATTCATTTTTTATAGCTTTGGTTGAAGATCTTTAAACTCCCTCCACCTAGTGTATTTTGTCTCAATCAAGAATATTGTGTTAAGTGGTGAGTGTTTAAAAATATTTGGAACATGTGTGGAACTAGTGAATAATTTATAGATTTATAAGGATCAAAATTTCCAAGTAGTACTTTCCTTAGTTGTTTTGTAATGTTTTATGAATTTTCATGCACACAGGAGTGGTTTCCAGTGCATCCTTTATCCAAGGGTGATTGACAACTCGATCGAAGAGTCATTCATTTATCCTTTAATGGGAAGGGAGAGGGAATGATTGTTATGACCATGATAACATTGAAAAGGGTAATCATACCCTAACATAATCTATATCTTCATACATGTGTGTTAAAACTTTATTTTTATTACTTTCTTTCTTTTTAATATCAATAAATTTAAAAAAAAACAACCCCAACATCTTCTTAAAATTTAATGTGACATCTTGATTATTGTGTGCTCCGCTTTGAAGGAAACCTAAGTTAATCACTTTAATACATTTTAAGTTAAGAAGTATTTGTTTTTTCTTTCACACCCCTTGACAGGAATGTGTAAAAACTTTGTGTCATTGCTGGGGAGTTGGTGCCATCAATTTTTTTTATTTTCCATCTTTCTTTATTTTCTCTTAAAAATTGCATGACTAGAACATAAAAAATTGAACATTTCCCCCTATATCATGAAATTTAAATAACCTTGTTGAATATACTTAGAAACATTAATTTTAAATCTGAATTTGAGAAAATTTCTCTTGCAGACTCGAGTGAAACTTCAAGTTTTCACTCAGAGTCTGTCACTATGGCTGGAAATTAGAACTGAATACTTAGAGACCTATATGCACCACAATTTCTTAATCAAAACAATCAACTTTTCATGTTAGAATTAAAAAATTATTTTGAGATGAAATCTAACATGATCTCATTTCTTCCAAAATTTCATGTATTTGTAGGTGAATACCCAAACAAACATATTAAAGATTTCACATATGTTTGCTCTACTGTCACGCCCCAAGGAGTAGCGGAGGAGCAGGTAAAGTGGAAGGAATTATCATTTTCATTGGAAGGAGCTTCCAAAGAAGGTTTTATGGACTACAAAAAAGTGATTTACATGATTGTAATGACCTTTTGAGATTATACATGCAATTATTCTTCCCCACCTCCAAAAGTACAATCATCAAAAAGGAAATCTATGACATTAGATGGTCATTTGGAGAAACCCTTTATGAGTACAAAGAAAGATTTAAAAAGTTATGTGATAGCTACCCATATAAAAAAATTGTGGATCATCCCTTTTTTGTATTATTTTAACAAGGCTTACTATAAAATGATAGAAATCTTCTGGATGCATCATCTGGAGGCACATTAATTGGAAAGTCACCAGAATAAGCCGAGGGTATAATTGAGAAGATTTCTCAAAACTCACAATAGTTTGGTACAAGAGGTATTCATGAGGTAATAAATTCTCCTCCATCGCCCTTACTAGAAACTAGGATTGAATTGATAACCAGTTTAGTGAGACATATGGTCTTTAAATAAGTGGGTGACCAACAATAACTAGCTAAGGTATGCAGTTATGCTCATCACTTGATCATTTCACTAACCAGTGTGTAGAAATAAAGGTAATGAAAACTTGTGCAACATCCTTTCATCTGAGGAAATTACAACAAAATTAAGGATGTAGAGAGCATAACCAAGTCCAATATAGATTTTGAAATCAACATAATCAATCTAGACCCCCATACCAAAACCAGTTCCAAAACCAACCCCCATTCCAACAGCAATTTCAAAACTCACCACCATTTCAACCAAAGAAATTTTATAACCAGACTTCATACCACCAACCACACAAAATACAAAGAACCTATGATCAATCATCCATTAGAACACAACCTTATATGGAATAGCTATAATACAAGTATGATGGACTAGAGGATAAGGTTGATAAACTAGCAAACACGGTGGGAAGTCTGGTTGAAATCATGTCCAAAAACCCAAGAAAATTGCCTTCCCAAACAATCCCAAAACCAAAAGAGAATATCATCATGATAAAAATAAGAAGTGTAAAATAAATATCACCACCATTAGCCCATGAACCTAAACCAAGACCACCTGAGCTAAGGGATAATGATGTCAGGAATTCTGAAAATTCTTTAAAAATGAACCAAGAAGAAGAAAGGAAAGGGGGGAGGAGAAGGATGGGATGAGGAGAAAGAGACAAGAAACCCCATTGAAAATTAAACAAAGGGAAAAGAAAGACTTAACCCCACCATTTCCATCAAGTGAAATGGAATCAAAGATATTGTAGGAATAATCACTTTGAGAATAAATTCTGAACACTTTCCAGAAAGTGTAAATTAATATCCTCTTTCTTGAAATGCTCAAAAAAATCCAAAGTATGCTAAATGTTTGAAGGATATTTTCACCAAGAATAGAATACTTCAAGGGAATGAGAGTATAAACTTAGGAAGAAGTGTATTAACCCTTATCAAACCACATTTGTTAACCAAATGTCAATATCCAGGGATATTTTCCATTCTATACACCATTGGTTATTTAAATTTATCTAATAAATTTTGTGATTTAGGTGCTTAAATTAATGTATTATCTCACTCAATATACAATTATTTTCATATGGGAGACTTGAAGCCCATAAGAGTGGTGGTACAGCTTTCAAACAAATCCATAGTCTTCCCCGCATGAGTTATGGAGGATTTCCTTCTGAAAGTTAAAGATATCTTATTCTCAGGTGACTTTCATGTGCTGAATATAAAATAATATAGGAGTCAGTAACACTCACTCATCATTTTGGGGAGACCTTTCTTGAATATGGAAAAAATAATCATCAATGTTCATGAAGGGACACTCACCATGGAGTTTAGAGATAGCACTGTCCACTTTGATATTTTTGAATCCATGATCCACCCATTGGATGATCAGTCACTCTTTGCACTCTCCCACAAATTTAGGACCGAGAAAATTGAAGAATCAACTATGTATCAGGAATTCTTAGCATTATGAGATAATTTTTCCATTGAAAATATTACTAAACATGTGAATGCCCAAAATGCTGGATATTCTGATTTCATGTGGGAAAAGGAGGTAAATTTTGATTTCTTTGATTATTTTTTAAACGATGAGAAAGGTTATATGGTTTCTTATGTGAAAGAAGTATAAACTTTGAAAGTGGGACATTTAAGTTTAATTTTATCCCTTGAGCAGTCCCCTAATCTGTAATTAAAACCACTCCCCACTGATTTGAAATATGTGTACCTTAGGGAGGGAGAGAAATTACTAGAGATAATTGATAATAATATATCTGAAACCCAAGAAAAATATTTTTATTGAGCTCTTGAGAGATATTTTCAAAGAAATAGGGTGTATATTAGGTGATATCCTAAGAATAAACCTAAAAATATGCTCACATATAATTCTTCTTACGGGAGATTCCAAACCTGTCACACAACCCCAAAGGAGGTTGAATCCCACCTTGATAGAGGTTATGAAGAAGGATATTGAGAAGCTCTTGGAATATGGGATCATCTATCCCATTTCATATTCACAATGGGTTATCCCCATTCATGTAGTTCCAAAAAAATGGTCTAACCATTATGAGGAATAAAAAGAATGAATTAATCCCTATGAGAATTCAGAATAGCTAGAGAGTGTACATTGATTTTAGGAAGTTGAACCGGGTCACTCAGAAAGATCATTTCCACATCCCCTTCATTGACTAGATGTTAGAGAGATTGGAAGGTAGAACTCATTATTGGTTTTTGGATGGATTTTCAGGGTATTTTTAGGTACTTATTTCTCCTAAGGATCAAGAAAAGACAACCTTTACTTGTCCCTTTAGCACTTTTTCATATAAAAGGATTCCATTTGGATTATGTAATACTCCAGGTAAATTTCATAGGTGCATGGTAAATATTTTTTATGATCACATTGAATATTTCTTGGAGGTTTTCATAGATTATTTCATAGTTTTTGTAAATTCCTTTGACTCTTCTTTGAAAAATATGGAAAAGGTTTTGAAAAACTGCATTGAAAAGAATCATATTTTAAATTTTGAAAAGTTTCATTTCATGGTTGAGAGAGGAATTTTACTTGGGCATGTCATTTTGAAAAAATTCATTGACATGGGTAAAACAAAAATTTAAGTGATAAATTCATTACCTTACCCAAATTGTGTGAAATGTTTTAGATAGTTTTTAAGACATGTAGGATTCTACAGGATGTTTATCAAAGATTTTATTAATATTTCTCTCCCTCTCTATAGATTTCTTTTAAAATATGATTATTTTGATTTCAATGTTGTGTGTAGGGAATCCTTTGATGAGTTGAATATGAGATTTATTACACCACTAGTGATGCATCAACCAAATTTGGAAGAACCATTCAAGATACTTTGTGATGCTTCTGACCAAGCAGTTGGTGTAGTCCTTTATTAGTGAATTGAGGGGAGGCCACAAGTCATTGTCTATACATCTAGAACCTTGTATTAGGCTCAATTTAATTACACAACCATAGAAAAATATTTTTATCAGTTTTTTTTCTTTATAAAGATTTAGATCATATCTTCTTGGAACTAAAGTCACTATGTTTTCTAATCATGCAGATCTTATGTACTTGATAAAGAAGGATGAATCTAAATAGAGGCTAGTGAGATGGATGATAATTATATAGGAGTTCAACATAGAAATTAAGGACAAGAAGAGATCTAAGAACCAAGTGGTTGATCACTTAAGTAGATTTCCCAACACAGGTGAAGCTGAAATTCCTGACAAATAAGCATTGAATGATCATCTTCTAAGAGGTCAGTTGTACTTTATTGAAGGAGAAGTGCCTTGGTATGATGACATGGTCAATTAATTGATTTAGAATGACCAAGTGATAAGAATATGTTTTCTTGAGAGTGAAATTGGTTCTATCTTTAAGTTTTTTCACACTTTAGCTTGTGTAGGCCACTTTGGACCTCAAGGGATAGTAATAAAGGTTTTATAATATAGACTTTATTGGCCTACCATTTTTAAAGATGCTCATGAATTTTGAAAAATGTGTGAAAATTTTCAATTTTATAGAAATATTTCAAAGAGATAAGAAATTCCCCAAAATCCACTTATTTTTTTGATATTTTTAAAATTTGGTGGATAAATTTCATGGGTCCTTTCCTAATCTAATTTAGAAATTATTATATCTTTCTTGTATTTTATTATGTTTCTAAATGGGTGGAAACAAAAGTCACCAGGACTAATGATGTTAAATTTTCTTTTTATTTTGTCATGGCTAACATATTTTGTAAGTTTGGAGTCACCATATCCATCATCAATGATAAAGGAACTCACTTTTTCAACAGGAGAGTGGAGAATTTTCTAAATAAGTATGGGGTGCATCATAAAACATCAACTCCCTATCATCCACAGACTAATGGGAAATCTGAAGTGTCCAATAGGGAAATCAAATGAATTTTGGAAAATAATGTTAATCTAAATAGGAAGGATTGGAGCCAAATGATAGAAGACAAATTATTGGCTTATAGGTTAGCTTACAAAACCCCAATTAGAATGAGTCCATATTGGTTAATTTATGGGAAAAGATGTCATCTACTGGTGGAATTAGAGCATAAGGCATATTAGGCTATGAGGAAGATGAATTTGGATCTTGAAATCCTGGGAAAGATAGAATATTGTAGTTGTAGGAGATGGAGGAAATTAGAAGGGAATATTTTGAAAATTCCAGGATTTACAAAGAGACAACAAGAGTAGCTCATAATAAGATGATTCAACCAAAATACTTCCACCCAAGAGACAAATTATTGTTATTCAAATCAAGACTCAAGCTGATACCTAGTAAATTTTGTTCCATATGGGAAGGTCCATTTATAGTTACTCATGTATATCCTTTAAATGTTGTAAAAATTGTGAAGGATGGAAAGAAGGATCCATTCACTATTAATGGACACGGTCTGAAGAAATTCCCTGAGATAATTCCCTTATATCCAGTAGAGGATATCACACTCCTCCAACCTATATATAAATAAAAGTCATTAGGTCATATCTCTCCTTTACACTTTCTTTATTTATTTGATTCATTTTAAAATATGATTTCATGTTAAATCCATTTGAATGCATTAACAACACTTCATCATTTAATTTTGTGGGAGGGAACCTTTATAGTTTAGGATTTTCATTTGTTTTTTTTTGTTTTTAAAAAAAATTGTGTTTTTCAAATTTTTGTGTGATTATTTTTCATTTTTTTGTATTTTTAAAACTTTTGAGCTGAATTGATTATCATTTCCCTTTTTTAAACCCATTTCAATGAGTGAAACAATTTATTCCATGAAAATGGTCTTAAATGAATTCTAGAAATGACTTTGTTTCATGTTTAATTCTTTGGGAATTTTATGAAGATTACTCTAATTTTTGAATCCCATGCCACATATCACTGTATTTATCTTTGAAATCAATTTTCCATGAGGATTTTGAACCATTTTTTTCATATTCTTTTCATTCACCTCACTTCTTGAGAGAACCAAACCATGCTTTCTTTAACCATAATTTGATTTATTCGTGTTAAAACTTGAGGGTTTGAGGTACTTGTGTTTTAAATGATTGAGGCATTTCTTTGGTTTTAAATCCCCTTTTTTTATAAGAATCCTTTTTATTCTATCCTTAGGAATTTAATCCTTTTAGAACTTATAATCCAAGAAAAACCTATTATTTTATCCACATTACAAGCCAATTTTTCTTATCCAATCGGCTCTTAAAGTGAAATTTCATAATCTAGCTGAACTTAAGTGTGAGGGAAGTTGTCTTGTATTGTTCTGTCGCATTTAAAGATACTTTGGGTGGAAAATAAAATTTTTAAGAAATTATTTTACTGCTAAAAAATCATTCTATTGAAATTTGTGCCTTTTCTGGAGCTTTTATGATAAGAGAAGTTGTATCGTTCTAGATATTCCAATGGAGAAAGAAATTTGTGCCTATATAGAGCTTTCAAGAAAAATTATGTTTGAGATGATTGATTTTTTTTGCTGAAATGTTGAATAGGTCACACTTTCCTTGACTTTTCATAATAATGGATCTGATTTTCTACTAAGGGGAGTGATGAGGAGATCATACTTGAGTGAAAATTTGAATCTTTCAATTTTTCTTTAAAAAGATCCAATTCCTCCTTATTCTATCTCCTAATTTTTTGACATATAAATCCTTCCAACCGAAAGCCAAAGAACAACCCTACAGATTCCTCATGATAAATACATTTCCTTAACTTACATTGAGTGGAGATGTAGGAATTTTTGAAGCCTATGATGACCCTTACATGAGTTTGGAGGACAAAATCCTTATTGAAAATTGACACTTGTGAAATGATAGAAAATTCATGTGAGGTAGGTGTTTTGTGTGCATGGGAGGAGAAATGAAGTAGAAATATACTGAATGATCTGAATGGAGGACATAAAATAATGGTTTTTTATGATGCATGATATCTTTTGTTTTATGATGTGGAATGTATGGATCTCATGGGTATATGTTTTGAATTTAATTTGATTTGATTTTGATGTTAACTTGTCTAGGAGTCTAAGTGCTAAGTGTGTGGGAATTGATAGTGTTAATATTTTCATTATTTTTATATGTGTTTCAATGATTTAATATCTACCAATTAATAAATTTGAGCTGATTTTCATCATTTAAATATTTTTGGTGAATTTTGGGCTTGATTGTGAAAATTGCTTAATTCTGAAAATTTAATAGTTTTATGGATCTTCTGTATTTTGGGAACATCTTTTACAATTTTGATCCAAATTGAGTGATTCTATTTTTTTTTTTGTCCTTCCTTGTTCGTGGGCTTAGAATTTTTATTCTGGATCCAGATCCAATTTGAAACACAATTAACCATAAAAAATCAATCAAGCAGAGAACTTTTGCTGACCGACAAAATAGAACCCACATCAGTAATTGAGGAATATATCAGTCTAGAGAAATCAAAATGAAATTATTCAAGATAGATTAAATATAGGACTCTAATACTCATGTACAAAATAAATTTCATTAAGAAATTCTATCATTAAGTTATCCATTTAATGTGAGAAAGTAGAGGGATTTGAGGAGTCTCCTCAGGAAAAAAGTCTACTTAAGTAATTTGATAATAAATTTTTTATGCTTTTCCAAATGATATTATATTTTATGGGTTCATTAAAAAGAGATATGGGAAAAACTTTTATGAAGACAACTTCTTGAGATTCTATAATTTACTATTATAAATAAACTCAAACTTTTTGAAAAATTAATCTGGATGGAAAATTGTTCACCCCTCGTGCTTGTAAATATGAGTGTTCGCTTCTATTAAAAGGTGTTGAAGGAGGAGAAGAAGGGGATATTCTATAGGATTTTAATCTTTAAGTGTTCTAGATGTTACCTTTTTTCTTATATTAGTTTTATAATTCTCACTTCTTCCCCATTCAACTCTACTACCCTTCACATGGAGGGGTAAATATTTTGAGTGATCAGAGAAGGAGGGTTTTCCTTTTGTGATGTCAAAGTCTTGTGTTTTTATGTAAAACTCTCTTTTTATATTAAATGATTTCTATTTTAAATGGTTCCCAATTCTCTTAATGTGATCGTGTTTTGGGTTTTGGTGTCATTCATTGTTTATAAATTTGGTTGAAGATCTTTAAACTCCCCCCGCCTAGTATAGTTTGTCTCGATCGAGAAGATTGTTTTAGGTGGTGAGTGTCTAGAGATAGTTGGAACATGCATGAAAGTAGTGAATCATTTCTATAATTATAAGGATCATAAATTCCTGATTGGTACTTTCCTTAGTTTTTTTGGAATGTTTTATGAATTTTCATGCACACAGGAGTGGTTTCCATTACATTCTTCAACCAAGGGTGATTGAAAACTCGATCGAAGATTCTTTCATTTATCATTCAATAAGATGAGAGCGAGAATGCTTTCTATAACCATGATGATATTGAAAAAGGTAATCATACCCTGACCTCATCACTCTCATCATCCATTTGTGTTCATAATTTATTTTTATTTCTTTCTTTCTTTTTAACATCAAACAATTTCAAAAAACCAACCTCCACTTCTTCCTCAAATTTAAGGTGACAACTTGATTGTTGTGTGCTCCTCTTTGGAGAGAACCTAGGTTTACCAATTTACTAAATTTTAACTTATAAAATATTTGTTTTTGTCACACCCCATGATAGGAATGTTTCAATGCATGAAGTTTTTGTTTCCCCAAAAAGGTCCATGTACACAATCTGGATTAAAAATTGAAATGTCGTTTGTTAGTTTTAGGCTAGATTTATATTGTTTCCCAAATTAAAAAGGATCACAGAATTTTGAGAAATAAAATCTTAGATATGGTAGGTCCTTGACTATATTAATTATAAAGATCTTGGTCAAGGTCTAAAGGTAACAATGTATGATTGTTCCATAACCATGAATCATCTTCCACATCCCCAAGTCAAGGGATGTTCTATTTTGATAGGCCACTCAATTTCAAAGTATAAACATTTTCATGGTGATATGTGGATAGTGATATCCTTGAGTATTAATTATAGAACATGATTTGTTTATGAACTTTACATAATATCCTTTATCACATAGTTGACTTATTCTTACGAGGTTATGTTTTTGTACTATAACATAAAGAATATTGGAAATTAAAGATTTAAATTGTATAGTGACATATCCTTGTCCCATAATTTTTCTTTAAGAATTGTCTTCGAATGTGAAAAAATTATCCACCTATATTTTTTAAGTGTCATAAGTCTGATTTTTTGTTTATCATGTATTGGGATAAAACTCTATCCATGTACTAGATACTTCTCTTTATTTCATTGGTACTCAAAGAACTATCCAAAAAATCATGATGCAAAATATTCTGGTATCCAAATTTTATTAGGTCTGAAAAGATTAGTAAATAAAGCCTTTGGAACCCATATTTTTTTGACCTTATGATTTTTATAGGTTATAAGGTTCTTTCAAACATAATATTTTATCTAACAGAAGGATTGGGGTTTCTTTAAAGATTATCTATTCTTAAAACTCCTTCCAATCTAATAGTAAGTTCATAATGGTCCATCTTCCAGTAAAAATTTATTATTTATAAAATTATTTTCTAGCAGATGGGAAGTAGCCAAAACTATTTTTAGACCTAGAATATTTTTTGGTAAGTAAACACTTTTTCTATATATTTTTGTACCCCATGTGAATGTTGCTAAATCCTTCTTAGGATTTCATTCTTGAAGGTTAGCGGAGGGTTGAGAAATGGTAATTTTGGAAGATAGTTTGGAATTTCACTACAAGAAAAACAATATTTAAAGGTTTTTTAGCCTTTACTATCAGTTAAAACCACCACTAAATGATTCACAACTCTTTCTAAAAGGCTTCATAGATTTCAATTTCAGGAATTATTTTGCACTGGTATTTAAAACCATTGTGAATCATTTAGTAGTGAATTATTTATATGTATTAATATATCAATACATGTTATTTAACATGCTTGTTTCAATATTTTTTATATATTCACAACTACTTCTTGGGTGTTCATCATCCTTACACTACTCTCACTCAATATTTCTTAACATTCTAAGTACTAACCACTTCACTCAATGAATTTACATGTAATATTATGTCAATAAATGTTATTGAACCTATTTGAAAAATTAAATTCATTATATAAATAACTAATGAATAAAATTACAAATTCAAAATAAATTATTTATTATTATTATTATTTAATTAAAAAATAAATTTTTTAATATTAAATTCATTAATAAATAGTAATTATACCTTAAAAATCATTAATAATAATTAATAACTAATAACTAACAAGTAATTAAAATTGTAAATAACATATAATTAATAATTATAAAGAATAATTATTAATAATTAATAATTAATAATAGATAATTAGCAATTAAAAGTTAACAATTAACTATTAACAATTACTAATTAATAATTACTAAAAAATATTAAATAATTAATAATTTGTAGATAATTGATAATTAATCATTATAAATAATTTTTAATTAATAATAATTCATAATTAATAATTATTATACTATCATACCCACAGTTCCATTTTTAGGTATGTGATTTGTTGTTTATTTATCTTTGTCTTTACTTTTCATTTCCAAGTTGAATTCCTTTGAAATTTGGAGAAAATGGTAAGTAATGATTGTCACATGGTTAGTGTTAATAGCTTGACCCAACCATGCATGGGGTGAAACACTTTCCAAAGTAATCCATGTGGTTGGGGAATGGTTTACCAAACCATACGAATAAATTGTGTTTCCTGTCCAGTTTTATTAAAAATATGAAAAACCTTCCTACCCATACCTAATTTAACTCATTTTCCACCCTATCTCCCCCCATTTTGAACTATCCTAGGAATAGATGTTGTATCTCCCATTTCTCCTCCCTTTCTAATCGATTTTAAGTGGATTTTCATCAAGAAATATTCTAAAATAACCAAGTAAGTAACCTCATTCCTTCTCCTTAGTGTTTATCTATATTTCTCCATGGTTTTCTTCTCCAACTATGGCCATGGTGGCCTAGGGTTCATGTTAGTCAAACCTCATGGTAGGGGTTATTGATATTCGGGTCTTTTATTACTTCCTAAGGATCTTTCCTTCCCTCTCTTGGTGGATCATCATTAGATAATAGTTTCATCATTTAAGGTAGGTGGTTTCATGCTCACCCTTTGTTTAAGGAACCATATGTGCTTTATTTATTCTCACTAGATGGTTTAAATTGATTCAAAACATGTTACACCATATTTGAGGACTGTTATATTTGATATAATGGATTTTAGTCTTCCACTTTTGATTTAGGTAACTTAAATGGTTTCATATTCATAATTACACGTGGAAATTCTTATTGTCTACTATATGTTTGATGAAATGATTGTTTCATTGAATTGAATCTATAGAAGGATTTTGGAAATTAAATTTCAATACTTTAAAATGATGTGCCTTATGGGAACCTTGAGTGCTTTGGTATGGATCCTAGAACAAGTACCTAGTAGGCATTAAAATGCTCTCCCTAGTTATGGATCACATCACTATACTTACTATGCATTGATATACTCTCTATGGCATTGGATTACATCATTATACTAGTTGAGAATTGATGTTCCCAATTTTTGTATATATTTTCATTCATTCTATTGAGTATCAAAACATGTTTTCACCAAATATATATTATTTTTGAAATAAAATTCTTTGATTCAGTGATCATGATGATTTTCAGGTATTTTCCAGCCTAAGACACAAATCAGGGAAAGATCAGAACAAAAATTCATATATACATGGCATGTACTTCTTACACAAGTTGTGTACCATTGCCTCGACACATAGATCGACCAGACCAAGTACACACCCATGTTATCGACAAAGATTCACCCATCATGTAATACACTTTAAACATTGTATCCTTCATTCTAGAATTGGTTGGTGGCTTAATTTGATTCTACACACCATGTGGGGCAGCGCTACATGCCATGTACTTCCACCAACCGACCATTGATGCCTCTAAAGTCAAATTTGACATGGATGATCACCTACCAGTGACGGAAGAGGATCTAAGTCAAGTTGACCTGACTACACACTGTGTACTTTATGGTACATGTTGTTTAGTTTTAAAAACTATAAATAGAAGGGCGGAATTTCCAAATTCATGGGAAAAAATGAGAGGAGGATTAAAGACACTGGATGGAAGAAGAAAGGAAAGAGAAGGAGAGAAAGAAAGAGAAAGAGGGAATATAAGAGAGGAGTTGTTCCTTCTCTGTGATCTTCAATCCAAATCTGTTGCGATGTTTTATTCAGGTATTAAGAGTCTGTTAGTCATTAGATACTCCATGTGTAGATAATTTCCCTATGTGTTGGGAGTGTGGATGATTATGGTTTATTATTAGTCATTTGTCTTATTTTGTTTGTATTATTTATATCTCTCTCATAATCCCTTAGAATTTCTTGATAAATATCACTAGAAACCCTATATCAGACCAAGAATGGGATTTCTAGGGATATTAGAGAAATTACGGTTAAGAACATTAATGATCATTGGGTGTATTTATCATCTCAAAAGGGCTTATAATTAATAAAATCAACAGGAATCAAATTCCATACCAAGTAATTGGTCTCTATTGATTCAAATGAAACTTACCAGATTAAGGGGTTTCCATTATATCTGAAACCTAGAGATGTGAGTTATTATAAGCAACACAACATGATAAGAAAATAGATTTATTAATAACCTTAAAAATCCACATCCCAAACATGTTCTTCCCATTTATCATCAGAATTAATTTTACGTTTTTCTTTATCTTAAAAGTAACCCGCCAAGAAATAGAAAAATCAGTTACTTTATATTTGAAACATCAAAAATCGACTCTAAATTTAGTTAATATTCACCTAATTAAATACAAACTAAAGAAATATAACTCAGTTACTCTCTCTCCCAGTGGATCGACCCCATTCTTTCGCTATACTAGTAATAAGTTTTGGTATTTCAATTTAAGTTTCCAAACATAACACTTTGGATAAAACAACACCAAATTATGGCATCATTTTTAGGGAGTAAAAGTTGTTAAAGTGTTTTGTAAAATCAAGTTTTAATTAATTAAAGTTAAAATAAAAACCAAAAATTCAAAAAAAAATATGTTCTTAATCTCATTTCTATTTTTCAGTCTTCCTCTTGTATGCTTGGTGTGTTGTTTTATTTTGTGCAGAATCACAAGTGCATGAGGGGTCGAATCACTCGTTCTAAGAGCATTGAGTCATCGAAAATCCTTCCACTTGATCCAGATATCTAATGAATGATCTTGAGGTGACGTTGAACACTTATGGACGACCACAACCAAAACGCCCCCATGGAAAACATAGAAGAAGGTGACTCGGTTGTTTTCCAAGGAATTGGATAGCAGTTCATGCCTGGTGACAACTCGAACCAACAACTAGCTGCTAAGAATGAGAATATCCAAATTCCACGAGCAAACATCATGTAGTTCATGTCGCGGAACTAGCAAAGTCAATCGGCTCCATTTGTTCCGGGTTATAGCCTGCAACAACCCCAGTAGTACCCACCAAAGCATTTTCCATACATGCAACCTAACCAAGGGCCTTATTTTTCTCATTAGTAGAAATTTGTGCCCCTAACTCCTCAAGAACAACTGCCCCCACGTCATACCCTTATAGAGTAAGTTCTTCCTTCTATCCAAAGGGTAGATAGAGGTATTGTCAGACCACCAGTGCAAGCTCAACATTTTGAGGTCAAGTCAGCCATCATGCAGCTCATCCAAAACATGGTACAGTTTGGAGGGTTATCAAGTGAAGACTCCAATGCTCATGTCTCCAATTTTTTGGAGATATGTGACACCTTCCGCTACCATGAGGTATCTAAGGACACTATTCACCTTTGCTTATTCCCCTTCTCATTAAGGGATAAAGCAAAGGACTGGATTAAAGGACTGCCTCAAAGTTTTATCCTCACCTGGGAGGAATTGGCCCAAGAATTTATGTCAAAGTACATTCCACTCTCCAATATGGTGATATTGCAAAACAAAATTCACAACTTTCAACAGCATGATTCGGAATCATTGTAAAAATCAAGGGAGTGCTTTAAAGAAATGTTGAGGAAATTCCCTCATCATGGCCTTCCATTATGGATGGAAGTATAAACTTTATATGGTGGTATTGTGACCAATACCAAATCCATGTTGGATGTAGCTACTGGAGGAACGGTTATGAGGTCGAATTTCTCCAAGACATGTCATCAAACAACTTCTAATGGCACTTTGAATGAGGTACTCAAAAGTGGGGCATGAATAACATTGATTCCACTATGATGCTTGCTGATCAACTTGATGTTGTGTCTAAGAAAATTGATGCGTTGAATCTGAAAAAATGCATCTCAAGATCAAGCGGTATATCACCCAACATGTAGTTAATGTGGTGACAATAATGTCATGGGTGAATACACAGGGACAAGTGTCGGTGCCTCAGCAAGTGAGGTAAGCTATGTTTCTCAGAATAGAGGGTCAAATATTTACCCTCAAAATCAAAACCCAGCTTGGAAAGATAACACGAACACAGGCTGGGGCAGCACCAACAAAATTCTCAACCCCGCCCCCAAAGGCTAGCTGGTTATGGTGAATAGCAATACCAAAATCCATATCCCAGACAGCAGCAGTAGCAAGGATCCTTCCAACAATAAGGGTATCAAAATCCCTGTCTGTCGCAACAACCAATGCATCCAGAACCTCAATCAGCTACACAATAACCTCATCAAGAACACCCATCAAAGATAGAAAAAATGATGTCAAAATTCATAACAACTTTTGAGATACGATTTTAGAATCAAGAGGCATCTATTATAATCCTTGAGAATCAAATTGGGCAGATTTCTTATAAATTCTCTTCAAGGAAACCTGATGCACTACCAGGTAACAATGAGAAGAACCCATGGGAGGAGGCCAATGCTATCACTTTATGAATTGGGAAGGATCTACCCTAGAAAATAACTACAAATCAAGGTAAAAATCCAACTCCACCTACACTCACTTTGGATAATAAAGCTGAGATCCAGGAGTCCCCTTTAACACAAGTCCTATCAAAATAAAAGTATTTCATACATGGTAAGAGAAAAGAAGTGGTAAAACCTTATGAAACCCATTACTATTTCCCACATGAATGAAGATAAGGAAGTTTGATCAGTAGTTTTCCAAATTTATGGAGGTATTTCAAAAACTTTATATTAATATTCCATTTGCAAAGGCATTAAATCAAATGACAACATGTACAAAGTTAATGAAGGAAATCCTCTCAAAAAAAGGAATATAGAGGATTTAGGAACCATTCCTCTCACTAAGGAATGTTCAGTGGTGGTTTAACACTCTCTTCCTCCAAAACTAAGAGATCCAAGAAGTTTTACAATCCATTGCACCATCGGATCTTGTGAGTTTGGGAAATACCTTTGTGACATAGGGGACAGTGTAAATCTTATTCCCTATGGAGTCTTTAAGAATCTAGGGCCGAACGATTTACAACCTACTCGAGTGGCACTACAGCTAGTAGATTATTCCATTAAATATCCTAAAGGGATACTTGAGGATGTGCTAGTGAAAGTTGGAAGGATGATTCTTCCTACTGATTTTATCATACTTGAAATGGAGGAAGATAAAGAGAGATCTCTTATTCTAGGAAGACCCTTCTTGGATACTCAGAAATTTTTGATCAATATTCACCAAGGTGAATTGATCTTCAGAGTAGAAGATGAAAAGGTATCCTACAACTTTCTCAAAGCTATTAAGCAAGTGTCACTTATGGAAAATGAGGATTGTTATGCATTGACTATAGTGGAAAATCACTTTGGACACATAGAAAATGACATGGGATGTTGTTTTATACCTGATGAACTAGTAATTGAGGACTTACATACTGATTATGAACCAGAGGAGTTGCAATTCATCGTAGGCTATAACGGTCATTATTGGCAGTGTCCATTTATTCCGGATATTCTAGAGAAGGACAGGGTAGAAGCGATTGTTCCTTTGGTTCTTAAATCCCCATAACTTGAACTGAAACCTATCCCATCTTCTCTAAAATATGGGTATTTGGGTGATAAACACATGATTCTAGTTATACTCAATGATTCACTCTCTCAAGAGTAGGAACATGAAATTCTATAGGTTTCAAAGAAAAGAAAATGGGCTATTAGGTGGACAGTCGATGATCATAAAGGGATTATTCCAACCATTTGCACCCATAAGGTGCTACTTGAGGAGGGAGACAAGCCCTATCGGCAACCAAAACAATACATAAATCCTACAATGAATGAGGTTAGGAATAAAGAATTGATCAAGCTCTTGGATGCAAGAATATGTTAGAGTTGGTGTCTTGATAACCAACTGTTTATAATTTGATTGCGTGAATGTACACTTATTATATATTTTTCATTATTCCGCATGACTATAATATAATAATGACTTGGAATATTTGTTTCATTAATAAGGTCATGGAATATCCCTGCTATGATGAGAACCTTGAAATGCTATAACAATATTCTTAAATAAAGTTATATGTTTGGATGACATACTATGATAGGACACATAGTATACAGACCGTCATGTGTGAGTACTCGTAAGAAGACGAGACTCTCTCTCATGGAGTTCACACTTGGTAATATCCAAGATGGGAGATTATGAGAATAGATCCACCAGTAGTAATTATACATGTCTTGGTGTCATCAGACATTTCTATCTACAAACGTGTTTAATGGTTCTTAGACTAGAAGATTATCATTAACTCATGTCATGACTCGCACACATAGATTTGCTGATGAAAACTATCACGAAGACAGTTGGTGGGAAGTAGGGTACGTTGGGTACGTCATGAATGACATGTTGTTAATGGATAAGTTGAGGAAGGATTTTTTTTCTTACATATTTATGGAAGTAGATATATCGGGCCCTTTGATTAAAATAGAATTGTCGCCCAAATTCCATGGACATGGTGTCACAATTAGTTTATTTCTGGAAGTCAAAGAATGACGGATCAAGCATATAGGTTTATGACACTGCCATGAAACCTTCTTGATGAGATATTGAGACAAAGGGATTAAATTACATGGTAAGAATTCGTATGAGGTGACATGTCAATGTGGTGTCAACTTCTTTCTCTTGGGTGCCTTGACCCGTTTCTAGATAGTAATCTTGAACTTCAGGCAAGCCCACCCGATTCCAATGAGAAAGAGGCCTAGAGGTTCACACACTAAGTGTATCCAAGTATCTCAAGTAGAATAAAAATTATTCCCGTATGTGGTTTAATAATTATTCAAGGAAGCCTAAATCATTTTAATGTTGGAGAAAGAATAAAATGAAAACAAGATATACACGCCGTGTACATTGAATGTACACACCATGTAGTTTTCATTTTGGAAAGGAAATGAAAAACGAGTATACGTCATGTATTAATGGTTACACACCGTGTAGTTTTTCCAGTCAGGATTTTGAGAAAATAATATCGTTTTATTAAATGATATTTATTATAATCATTGTGGGCGCATGTCAAGGAATTAATGATTCGACACGGGGGTTTTCAATAATAGTTAAAGAAATAAATAAAATGTGTAACGCGTTTACTTATTGTCATAACTCTATAACCTCAAACCGGATTATAAATATCCTCACAACCCCAACAATTTTCCCTAATCATTGTACACAACAATTCAAGAGAATTCTATAAAGGCCAAAAGAACTCCTTCCTCCAAGAACACTCTCAAGACCGAGAGAGATCCTCCTCCATCAGATCAAGGTGATCTAAGGCGAAAAACATAAGAAAAGTCTTATCCACGCTAGCACCCATATATTCCTTTAGCGACATCCAGAGATACGTGGTGCACATGTGGATCGCCACTAGATGAAGTCTACACTTGGATTCTGCGATGCAATGATGAATCACATCAGAATGTGATCAGAAATATAAATGAAGAAAGAATGTCATAAAAGGTACTTCTTATCAATTAATTAAATTAATTATAATCAACCTTTGATGATCCTCCTTTGTGGTTCCGAGAATATTCTTCTTCTTTGTCTATTTCTGTGACTAGATCTGTGGAGTCTGTCCTTTATCGTCGTATTGATTACGGATTGATCATTGCTAATGGAAAAAATCCAAGTGGGCACATCCACCCATGAGCTTCCGCTACGCCTAGGACCTTCCAGTGGTATCAGAGCGGTCACAACTTTGATTATAGTTATTTAATTTATGTTGATAATTTATGTATTTATATTTGATTCAATTCAACATAAACTGTTCTATAAAACTGAATGAACAAGATCTGTTATTCCTCCTTCATTTCTCAATTCACATCACAGAAACGACCTTTTAGTTTTAATTTTGATTAAAATAAAAACGAGGAACTCATCTGGAGGAGCCGATCATTCTGTCTGTACAACACAGGAATACACAGTGCGTAGTGAAATCTATACGCCGTGTACTTAGGTTCAATGAACCAGTACTGGTCCACCAAACTACACAGTGTGAATTGAGCATACCTAAGTTTTTTTAATACACCTTGTTGACCATAACTAAACAGCGCATGGAAACCATAATACATAGCGTGTATGTTGAATCGACATACCATCTAGTCTGATCCATCCCAGGTGAAACTGTGTACAAGGAGAAGCTTTATAACTATGTAGATAGGATTTCTAGGCTGGTAACCACGTAATAAGGAAGTACATGCTGTGGTAAATTAATCTACATGTCGTGTACTCGAAAATTTCCAAAGTACAAAAAACACGTCAAATCCCCCAGTGTGTACTTTGGATAAAGGGTGAAAACAAATACACGCTGTGTAATATATCCTACACACCGTGTACTTTCTAGAAATGGAATTTCACCAGGTTTCCTCCAAAGTAAAAATACCCGTACAAGGAATATGGATGAGAAGAATCTCAAGGAAATTCATAAATTAATTTAATATAAAGAATTGATTAATTATAAGATCATAATTAATTGAATTCAAATGCGACTTATCTTGAATAAAAGAACAATTAAAAGAATTTGAATACTAAATATGTGTAAATGTCGTTGCATTCTATGGATGGTCATGAGCTAGAACAAAGACCCTTTGTGTGTGTATAGTTTCATTTAAATTCATTTAATTTAAATTCATTGGCCTACAAGCCTTCTTTCAATAAAATGTAGGGCCTGCATGCCCATGGTTTCTTTAATGTAAACCCCATGTAATGGAGGATGTCCCAAGACAGAGGAGATGGTTCAAAATCCGAAGCTGAGGTGAAACCAACCCAAGAAGATACAAAGGTGGATAGGTGGGAGCTACAAAACATGAACCATCAGGTTCAAGGTGTTTTTCCCTAGGTCAGGGTTAGCTTATCAAAACCACTAGATAAGCTAACCAATAGAAGCACATGATCATGCCATATTATTTTATTTCTGTCTGATTGCATGGTTTATTTATTATGTATGTGTTGTTGTGATCACATAGTTAATGAAATAAATAATCATGAAAAGATGGAACAAAATAAAAATCATACTATGCGTAAACATTATCAGAACATGGTTAATCACTTAAGAAAGCATCACTTAATATTAACAAGCATGTGATAATGTGAAACTACGCATAAAGGATTTAAATCCCTCAAATACCATATTAAGTCAGACCAAGACTTCCATTACTGGATTAAGGGAAGGAATCAAAAAAACTATGTGTTTGACCAACCCTTGTTCGGACACTTACTTTTATAAAGGAATCTCTTATGAAAGTTTTGGGTTGACTTAAACATTTTACATCAAGAGGAGTAGCCCTTGATATACTTGTTGTAAAATGGAGGCAAGTGTTGAGGAAATCCAATTTAGGATTTTAGGATTGGGGAGTCCACTCAACAGATCAAGGAACTGTAAGCTTACAGTTGGCAAAGACTTGCCTGCATAAATACCTTTAAATAGCTTGACCAACCCTTTTGGGGGTTATGTGAAGGGGAATATGGATCCTTTCCACTAGAATTTCATGGAAACTAGGAATTTCATGTCCAATGGTGGGGGCCATTGGGACATGATAAAATAGTGGGAGAATTAATAAATTCATTTATTATTTTTCATAAAATGTAATAATAAGGCACTGATAAATATGCTCTTTTAATTTTTAGAATCAATATGACAAACTCGTCAACCATGTTTTCTCTGCGATCAATTCTGGATAAAGACAATATCCTCACCAGTAGTAACTTTCATGAATGGTTTAGGAGCCTTCGGTTTATCCTACACCATGAACGAATGTTTTACGTGCTGGAATCCTCACTTCCTGATTTGCTTGCCTAAGCGGTGAGTGGTGAAGATTTCCTGGTCTATGATCAACATTTGAACGATGCACTCGACATTCAATGTTTGATGTTGTCATCCATGTCTAGTGAGATCATGAAGTCTCATGAAGACATGGATGCCTATAGAATGCTCAATCACCTCCGTGGTCTATACTAGGAGAGAGTAAGACAGGAAAGGTTTGAGATCTCCAAGGTGCTATTTCAGAGCAAGCTTGGAGAGGGTGCCCCAACTGGGTCTCATTTAGTCAAGCTCATTAGCTACATTGAGCGCTTAGAGGTTTTAGGGTCTAAACTCTCCAAAGAACTGGGTACTGATCTCATTCTTGCATCACTCCCCCAGATCTTCTCTAACTTTTTTGTAAATTTCAACATGAACAACATTGAGAAGTTTCTATCTAATCTTCTTATTCTCATTCTCCAAGTGGACAATGATATGAAGCGTCAAAAGCCTTCTGCCATTATGGTGAATAATAGGAAAGGGAAGGCAAAGAGATTTAAGCCTAAAGCTTCTTTAAGTCCTTACAAGAAAAGGAAGATCAAAGGGGAGGCAAGAGAACGGGAGGTTGTTTGTTTCGCATGTGGCAAGAAGGGCCACTGGAAGAAAAACTGCACCCAGCCAAGGAAGCAAGGGGAAGCTTCAGGTGCATTTGTTATTGAATGAAATCTATATATTTCTACCAATTGGGTATTAGATACTGCTTGTGGTGCCCACATTTGTATCCAAATACAGGAACAAAGTAGATTCGGAAAGATTGACCGAGGTGAGGTGGATCTACGAGCAGCCAACGGAGCCAGACTCGCTATTGTAGTTGTCAAAGACTGCCACCTCACATTGCCTATTGGGATGGTCTTGGTATTAAAAGGATGTTATTATGTACCCTCTGTAACCAAAAACATTATTTCAGTATCCAAATTAGATACTGATGGATTCATCTTTAAGTTTGGAAATGAATGTTGCTACTTTTATAAAGATAGCATTTGTTTTGGTAGGGCACATTTATATAACGACCTTTATGTGTTAGACTACACAAACCAAGCAATGGAAATTGATGAAAAAGTTAATTCACATGACTCATACCACACCCAACTTTGGTATCACCGGTTGGGTCATGTCAATGAGAAACTTTTGACAAAATTATATCAAGATGGGTATTTAGATTCTTTCGAACTAAAACCACTTGGTGTATGTCATGCGTGTCTACAAGAAAAAATGACCAAATCCCCATTTAGTGGGAAAGGTGAAAGGGATAAATAGATTCTAAAATTAGATCACATAGATGTGTGTGGACCATTTCTAGTTGAATCAAGGGGTAGGTTCTTGTACTTAATAAATTTTACTGGCGATTTTAGTAGATATGGATATATTTACTTAATGAGGTATAAGTCGGATTATTTTGATCGGTTCAAAGAATACAAGAATGAACTTCAGAACCATCTTGGTAAGAAGATTAAGAAACTCCACTTAGATAGAGGAGGAGAATATCTTAATCAGGACTTCATTGATTTCTTATGGGAGTTTGGGATTTTATCTCAACTCACTCCTCCTTACACACCTCAGTGGAATGGTGTAAGTGAAAGGAGGAACCACACCCTATTGGACATGGTGAGATCAATGATGAGTCATGCGAGTCTTCCATTGTACTTTTGGGGATATGCATTACAAATAGTAGCACACATAATAAACCAAGTACCAACTAAATCGATAAATGTTATTCCATACGAGTTATGGAGTGGAAGAAAAGTCATGTTATCAAATTTACATTTGTGGGGTAGCGAAGCATTTGTTAAGGCCTCTTCAGGTAACAAACTTGCACCCCAAGGCACAAAGTGTACCTTTATAGGATATACCAAGGAAACAAGGGGATATTACCTATAAAACCCCTCATATAAAAAGGTTACAATGGTAAGAAATGCCATATTCCTTGAGAGGGAGCACATCTCCAAAAGAGATAGTGGGAGCGAGATAGACTTCAATGAAGTCGAGGATCAAGATACACAGAAGTTGGTACAAGAACAGATTCCACAAAGCCCCGTGGAAGAACAATCTGTTCCAGAGACACAAGAACTGTGTAGGAGCACGAGAGAGGTGAGAGAACCAGAATGATATGTTTTTATTATCACCGAGGATGGTGACTCATTTTTGGTTGACAATGATGATCCTCTTACCTACAAGGAAGCAGTTGAAGGCACAGACGTTACCAAGTGTAAAGAAGCCATGAAATCTGAAATGGATTCCATATACCAAAACCAAATCTAGATTTTGGTAGATCCTCTAGTTTATGTAAATTATTTTGGTAATAAATGAGTATTCAAGAAGAAATTGGACATGGAGGGACAAGTCAGCACCTATAAGGCATGACTAGTTGCAAAGGTTTTTAGACAGCATCAAGGAATTGACTATGATGAAACCTTTTCACTGGTTGTGATACTGAAATCCATCAGAATCCTATTGGCCATTGCCGCTTACCATGACTATGAAATTTGGAAAATGGATGTCAAAACAGTATTCCTTAATGGGAACCTCAATGAAGATGTCTACATAAAACAACCTGAAGGGTTTGTGACTCCAAAGGATGCCAACATGGTATGCAATTTGCAGAAATACATTTATGGATTAAAGAAAGAATCAAGGTCATGGAACATTCGTTTTTATGAAGTCGTAATGGAATTTGTCTTTGTTAAGAACGAATGAGAGCCTTGTATCTGCAAAAGGATTAGAGGAAGTGCAGTCATTTTCCTAATAGTATATGTTGATGACATATTACTAATCGGAAAATAAGTACCTATCTTATAGTTAGTTAAGGCATGGTTTGATAAATTATTCTCTATAAAATACTTGAGCGATGCAGCATATATTCTTGGGATCAAGATCCATCGTGATAAATCCAAGAGAATTTTGGGCCTGAGTCAAAGTACATACATTGACAAGATACTGAAGAGATTTAGTATGGAGCAGTCCAATAGGGGATTGTTTCCAGTGTCACATGGCATTCATCTTTCCAAGAAAATGTGTCCTCAAACACATAAGGAAAGAAATAAAATGGAAAGGATCCCTTACGCATCCGCAATTGGGTCAGTCATGTATGTTATGCTATGTACAAGGCTAGATGTTTCTTACGCATTAAGTGCGGTAGGCAAATATCAAGATGATCCAGGAGACCGCCATTGGATGGCAGTCAAGACTATCCTTAAGTATCTGAGGCGTACTAAGGATATGTTCTAGTTTTATAGAGGATATGAGGAACTAGTCATCGGAGGCCATGTAGATGCTAGTTTCCAAACTGATCAAGATGACATGAAGTCATAGACTGGATACATCTTCAGTTTGAATGGAGATGCAGTGAGCTAGAAGAGCTCAAAGCAAGGTGTGGTCACAGATTCTATAGTAGAGTCCAAGTATATCACAGCTTATGATGTATCTAAAGAAGTAGTATGGATGTGAAGCTTCATCCAAGAGCTAGATGTAGTACCAAGCAGTAAATATCCTACCACACTTTATTGTGATAATACTGCAATGGTGGCACTTGCAAAAGAGCCAAGGTCACATCAGCGGAAAAAGCACATACTTCAGAAGTATCATCTCTTGAGGGATTTTTCTCAGAGAGGTGAAGTTGCAGTGAGCAGTATTTCCATGGAAGACAATGTGGTAGACCCCTTGACTAAAGTTTTGACTCAGTAGAAACATGATCATCATGTGAGGTCTAGTAGACTAAAAGTCATAGGCAGTTGGCTCTAGTAAAAGTGGGAGTTTGTTTGAGTTGGTGTCCTGAGAACCAAATGTTTATACTTTGATTACATGAATGTACACTTATTATATATTGTTCATTATTCTACATGACTATAATATAATAATGTCCTGGAATATTTGTTGCATTAATAAGGTCATGGCAGATCCCCACTATGATGAGAACTTTTAAATGCTATAATAATATTCTTAAATAAAGTTCTAAGGTTGGATAATATACTATGATAGGATAAATAGTATACAAATTTTCATGTGTGAGTACTCATAAGAAGACGAGACTCTATCTCATGGAGTTCACACTTGGTAATCTTCAAGATGGGAGATTATGAGAACAGACCCGCCAATAGTAATTCTTCATGTCTTGGTGTCATCAGACATTACTATATATGAGTGTGCGTAATGGTCCTTAGACTGGAATATTATCATTAACTCATGTCATGACTCATGCACTTAGATTTTCTGACAAAAACTGTCATGAAGACAGTTGGTGGGAAGTAGGGTATGTTGGGTGCATCACAAATGACATGTTGTTAATGGATAAGTCGAGGAAGGATTTGTCCCTTACATATTTATGGAAGAAGATATCTCAGGTCCTTTGATTGAAATATATCTTTCTCCCAAATTCCATGGCCATGGTGTCACGAAGATTTTATTTCAGGAAGTCAAAGAATGACAGATCAAGCATTTAGGTTTATGACACTACCATGAAACCTACTTGATGAGATATTGAGACAAAGGGATTAAATTACATGGTAAGCATTCGAATGAGGTGACACGTCAATGGGGCATCAACTTCTTTCTCTTAGGTTCCTTGACCTGTTTCTAGATAGTAATCTTGGACTTTAGGCAAACTCGTCTAATGCCAACGAGAAAGAGGCCTAGAGGATCACGCACTAAGTGTATCCAAGTATCTCAAGTAGAATAAAGATTATTTTCGTATGTGGTTTAATAATTATTCAAGGAAGCCTAAATTATTTTAATGTTGGAGGAAGAATAAAATAAAAATAGGATATACATGCCGTGTACATTGAATGTACACACCGTGTAGTTTTCATTTTGGAAAGGAAATGAAAAACGAGTACACGCCGTGTATTAATTATTACATGCCATGTAGTTTTTCCAGTCTGGATTTTGAGAAAATAATATCATTTTATTAAATGATATTTATTATAATTAGTGTGGGCGCATGTCAAGGAGTTAATGATTCGACATGGGGGTTTTCAATAATAGTTAATGAAATAAATAAAACATGTAACACTTTTATTTATTTTCATAACTCTATAACCTCAAACCTGATTATAAATATCCTCACAACCCCAACACTTTTCCCTAATCGTTGTGCACAATAATTCTATAGAATTCTCTCAAGGCCAAAAGAACTCCTTCCAACAAGAATGCTATCAAGACCGAGATAGATTATCCTCCATCGGATCAAGGCGATCTTAGTTGGACAACGGAAGCAAAGGCATCTCCATGCTAGCACCCGCAGATTCCTTTGGCGACGTCTAGAGATACGTGGTGCACATGTGGATCACCACTAGAGGAATTCTACACTTGGCTTCTGTGACTCAATGAAGAATCACATCGAAACGTGATTAGAAATATCAATAAAGAAAGAACGCCATAAAAGGTACTTCCTATCAATTAATTATATTAATTATAATCAACCTGTGATGATCCTCCTTTGTGGTTCCGAGACTATTATTATTCTTTGTCTATTTCTGTGATTCGATCCGTGGCGTCTGGCATTTATCGTTGTATTGATCCCAAGTTGATCATTGCTAATGGAAAAAGGAAAAGTGGGAACATCCACCCATGAGCTTCTGCTACACTTGGGACCTTTAGAATCATCTATCTCATCTCTGATAGCCTGTGGGTGAGTCCTTTACAAGTGGTTCCCAAAAAGGGGGTTATCACTGTGATCACTAATGATAAAAATGAACTCATCCCTATAAGAATGATTTCAGGATGGAGAGTGTGTATGGATTACTGAAAACTTAATGATGCCACACAAAAAAAGATAACTTCTCACTCCCTTTCATGGATCAGATTTTGGAGAGATTGGAATGGCACAAATTCTATTACTTTCTAGATGGTTATTCTAGATATAACCAAATCTCTATTTCTATTGAAGACCAATATAAGAGAACTTTCACATGACCATATAGAACTTTTACTATTGAAGGATTTCTTTTGGCATGTGCAATACTCCATCCACCTTCCAACGGTGCATGTTATCAATATTCCATGATATCGTAGAGTAAATTCTTTAAGTCTTTATGGAAGATTTTTCAGTCTATGGAAAATCATTCAACACCTTCTTGAGAAATCTAGAATTGGTCCTAGAATAGTGTGAACACACCAATCTGGTTCTAAACTAGGAGAAATTTCACTTTATGGTGCCAAATGGTATCATCTTAGGCCACTAGATTTCCATGAAAGGAATTAAATTTGACCCTACGGAGATTAAAGTCTTGTCACAATTACCCATTATAACTTTTTTCCGACCAATTTGAAGTTTTCTTGGGAATTTAGGTTTTTATAGATGATTCATTCATGACTTTTCAAAGATATATCAACCACTAACCAACCTCCTTTCAAAAGATGTTATCCTCAAACTTAATGAAACATGCACCGCGGCCTTTCATCTTTTGAATCAATGATTATTTTATGTTCCTATCATGATTGGACCAAACTGGGAAGAACAATTTGAAATTATGTGTGACACAAGTGATTATGTTGTGGGATAAGTGCTTGGATAGTAGCTTAAACGTATATTCAGACCTATTAACTATGAAAAAAGAGACCTGAATGAAGCAAAAATTAACTACACTACCATGGAGAAGGAAATGATAGTAGTATTTTTCTCATTCAATAGGTTCCACTCTTATTTGGTTCTATCAAAAGTTATTGTTTATACTAACCATTAAGCACTCAAATATTTTTTGAACAAGAAGGATGTGAAACCACGTCTCATATTTTGGATGATTCTTCTCCAAGAGTTTGACTTGGAAATCCATGATAAGAAAAGAAGCGATAACTTCATTGTCGATAATCTCTTCATATTGGAATTGCCTCATTTGGAAAGAGAATATGATAGATAAATCAAGGAGGATTTCCTAGATGAGAATCTTTTCTTAGTTGACGCTACACCTCACCCATGGTATGCCGACATATCCAATTACTTGGATACAAGAGTCGTTCACCCTGATATTTCATTCCAACAAAAGAAATGATTTATGTCTAAAGTGAAAATATATTTATGGGAAGACCCACTGCTCATTCTCTCATGTGAAGATGGGGTGATCCGCCGTTGCATCCCAGAAGTAGAGATTCAAGGAATTCTAGAGTTGTGTCATTCCTCCCCAGTTGGGGGACATCACAGGCTAGACTGAATGATAGAAAAAATTCTCTAATATAGATTTTTCTAGCCTATCATGCACTAGGATGCTTGGTATTTTTTGACACACTGTGATAGGTTCTAGAAGACAGGTAACATGGGGCGTCGAGCTAAAATGCCTCAACCCTCTATCCTTGAGGTAGAGGTCTTCGATGTATGGTGTATTGATTTTATGGGGCCCTTTCCTCCATCATTTGGAAACTCTTACATACTAGTTTTTGTGGATTATGTATCAAAATGGGTGGAATCCATAGCCACGACACACAACACAGCAAAGGACATCATGAACTTCTTGAAGAAAAATATTTTTAGCAGGTTTGGTGTTCCATAGGCTTTGATAAGTGATAGAGGGATTCATTTTGACAATTCATTATTGTGTAATGTGATTCTGAAGTATGGTGTGATGTATAACATAGGGACACCTTATCATCCCCAATCTAGTGGAAAAGTGGAAATATCAAACATAGAATTAAAGAAGATCCTGGAGAAGATGGTTGGAGCCTCAAGGAAGGACTGGTCCAAGAAACTTAATGATGCCTTGTGAGCATACATGACCACCTTTAAAACACCTCTGGGTATTTTCCCATTCTGTTTGATTTATGGAAATCCATTTAATTTACCATTGGAACTTGATCATAAAGCCTATTGGTCTATAAAGTCCTTGAACTATGATATAAAATCTGTAGAAGAGAAGTGAAAGTTTTAACTAAAGAAACTCGATGAGATTCGATGGGAGGAATATGAGAATGCTAGGCTATATAAAGAGAAGACAAAGACGGTCCATGACCTCATGATCTCTCAAAAGTCATTCTAGCTCGGTGATGAGGTGCTATTATTTAACTCTCATTTGATATTGTTTCCAGGTAAATTAAAGTCCCAATGGTTGGGACCTTTCCAAGTGATCAAGGTTGTCCACTATGGTGTGGTGGAAGTTTATGGAGTTGACAGTCAAACATTTAAGGTGAATGGGTAGTGTCTCAAACCCTATCTTCACATGGAGGACATGGTGGGTACAATCTCCACCATACAATTTGGGTAGCAAGAGGCTCAGATAAGTTCGAGCCAAAGACCTAAAACATAGGCGCTTCCTGGGTGGCAACCCAGGGACTACACGTCGTGTATCACCTTTTTAAATGGAATGTACTTTTATTTTTAATATATATTATAATATAAATAGTATTATAAATATATATTAATTATGTTAATAAATAGGTATGATTCCTGTGTCGATGGTAAGGTCAGTGGAATGTATCTGAGCTGTCGTCGGTTTGAATCACTCCATCCGTGCCTTCGGTACATGATTCGTCCTTTTTAAACTCGTGTTTAATTAAAAATCATGTGAGGTATTTTCAAAACAAAATATAAGTTTTCCCAATAAAATAAAACACATGATGGGGATGGACCAGCTGGTCAGGGTCATAAAATGGATCCAAAAAATCTGGGTTTCAATCCTGACAACTAACCTAGTTCCATCATTTTTCATATTAATAAAACCACATGGCATTCATTTCGATATACGTCGTGTGTACCATGTTTTCATTAATAATTTAAATGGTTTTCAAAATAAGAAAATACATGTAGTTGAAGTTGGAAAATTGGTAGAGTCTCAATCCTGGATTCAAAAGACTCAGGTTCGAACTCAGCTAATCTCCCTTCTTCATCTCTTTTATTCAAATTAAAACCACACATCATGTGTTTTCTTCATCCCATGTAGAATTGCACTTATAATTTAATTATTAAAAGTAACTAAAAACATGAAATACTACAACCTTTTCTCTAGTGGTTGAGAGATTGTGTTCATAACGGTCGGTCACTGGTTCGAATCGCGCCCCAAGCACCGGACCAAAGGTTATAGTTTTCTTTTTCAAATTTTAGAACACACGGTGTGTCATCTTTTGATACACTACGTGTATAGGTTTATTTTTGAATAAATTATTTTCTTTTATAAATAATTATGTTGTAAATAAATATATAATTGTCTTATATTTCATAAAAAAAATATCATACATGGTGTGTACTCTCTATGACACATCATTTACTTTGGGTATAAAGATCGGGACCCTACCCGACCTAAGCCCATGTCACGTGACCCCCCTCCTCCCCGTTTTCTTCCTCCAGAATCTATTCCACCACCCTCACATCAATCCACCAATTTTGTGTGTTTTTTGTCCTGATTTCTTCTGCATTTTGACCCTCGCTCCTGGTACGCTTTTCTCAACCCTTTATTTCCAATTTTCATAAGTATTTAGGGTGATTTTGAATCGAGAGACCGTTTGGGTCTCCCGCACAGTACACGGGGTTCACGAAGAACACATGTCATGTACATCTTGTACACATCCCCACAAACACATTTTCATTTTTCAAATATGCATGGCATGTATATTTGATACATGTTGTGTCCTCTGTCCCTTCGGTGGAATATGTGTGGAAGGAGTACATGCCTGGTAAGCCATGTATATCCACACGGCGTGCACACCTTTCACACGGCGTGTATTTTGTCATTTCCCCTGCCTAGGTTGAGCCGTGTATGGATACTTACATGGGCACCATTACATGCTTTAACACACAGTGTGTACACTTTGTTACACATAGTGTACTAGTTTGTACCCGACCACATACCCTCTCAGTGTGTCTATCTAGAGTACACGATCTCTTACACAGATCATACTACACGTCGTGTACCCGGGATCTACACACTGTGTTTTAAATTATTATCTATTTTCTCACATTTTATTTTCTTTTCTTTTCTTTTATTTTTTTCAGCTATGGAAGGTGATGATCCAACAACTGAGAAGCGGCCTACTTATGCTACTGAGGGCGATCGGCCCCCTCACTGTCATTTTTTTCTTCAGAATTCTGAGCGGCCTGCATTGGATTTCCCAATTTTCTAGCCCCAAAAATTGTCCTCGTTGCATCCTCTTCTACCGGTAACTCTATCCATGAAATCCATCGGTCCAGTAGCTTTTGTGATGCCCACCCTACCCCTGCTGCTTCCACTATGGCTGCTACCACACTGTCCATAGTGGTTGAGAGATCAGGTGTCGTAGTTCCCTCTTTTAGATCCACCCCTTCAGAGCCACCGTCTATGACAGTGATGGACCAGGCTTCACCAGTACCTCCATCCTTTACTGAACCGTCCTCAGAGGTAGCTTAGGTATCAGTTGCTACACCTATTACTAGCACAGGTGGACTTTATGCTCTAACTTCAGCTGATCCACCTCTGGCGACCACTCTTGGTCTCACCATGCCAGCAGCTACTGCCCCACCTCAGCCTGCTCTGACTGCTTCCCGACCTTAGTCGCATCCCTGTCTGATTTTTGCTGAGGGTATCCCTACTGCAGGCCGATTGCAGAATTTTTCCCAGTGGATGATCCAGATGAGCAATCTATTTCTTGACGTCAGTATTCCACAACATCTAGGAATTTGGGAGGAGATTGAGGAGATCCTTGTCCATACACATCTCTTTGAGACACTCTATATTAGCACTCCTACTTAGAGAGATTTTTTTTTGAGTTCATGGAGACCTTTGGGTTCGATGGGCCTACCTACCAACAGACGCCCACTGATACAACTACCCCAGTTTGATTTTGGCTAGGCGGACACCACTTTTCCTTGATTATGGTTGAGTTTGTCTGAGGGTGCAGCTTATACCCTCATCCTACCACCTCGCCTCCTATCTCCACCCTTACCCGCCGCCCTGAGCACTCTGACCTCATCGCTATGTGGCAGGAACTTGCTGAGCCAGACCATAGGTACACCCCCACATCCCAGAAGAGCACATTCATCATTTACCCTCCCCTTTCTTTCCTCCATTGGTACTTTAGAGCCTTTATTTTTCCTCTCCATTAAGATATGGGTGTCGTGTCTAGGCAAGACATGGAGCTTCTCACCTGTGTTGTTCGAGGATATTACCTTGACCTCCCTTGTCTCGCTGCCACCTATTTCAATTCCATGATTCATGCCCATCAGGGCAACCTGAACAGCGGCTTCTATTCCGCATGCATGGCACACCACCTGGGTGTTTTTGAGGCCTCTCTCCCTCACGACCCCTTAGGCTCTCCTCAGCATCTCAACTTCCTCATGCTCATCTGCATGCAGATGGTCAAGTGTAGGGGCGATGGCTATGTGCTCGTGCAGGATGCCCCAGCTCCAGCCGGGGTGAGAGATGACCCAACTACTCTCGATGGTGTTGCTGAGTAGGTACCACCCCATCCACTAGTGGATACTCCTTCCCCACCCCACCCCACTTCTTACTCCCTTCCATCTTCTTCCACCATTTCTTCTTTTATTGCACCCTCCACATCCACACCTCCACTCTCACCCTCGTCCGATCTCCCCATCACTCTATGTCTGGCCATGATGGACCGTCATCTAGACATCCTTGATAACCATAAGACTTCCATCCTCCAGTCTTAGATGCGACTTGAGTAGATGTTGGGCCTCCTCCTCCAATACTTGGGCCTTTCACTACTATCAGCACTTTCTCCTTCATCTGCTCCTCCGCATTCTGCAGCACCGCCTCCACTGACAGCCCTGGCCACAGATTTAGTTCTCTTATCCACTGTCAGTCCAGTTGTTGTTACTACTACTGCCCATAGAGATGTATCATTCGAGCCTTCCATTCAGGGTGCTGATGTTGTGTCTCCAACTCTTGTTCCTCCTCTTGTTGTGACAACTGTTCCTGTTGTTCCTTCCACTCAGCGCACAGTTCCAGTGCCTCCAGTTTCCGCTACGGCTGTTCCTCCTTTGTCGGATTCCCCTGTTACTAATGATTCCTCTTCTAAGGCCACCCCATGACTGATTTTTGGCACATTTTTTTACTTTATATATATCTCTTTTATTCTATGTTTGTGATATGATAATGTATGTCTCGGCATATTGTTTTGTTCTTTTTCCTCACCAGTCTCAGGTACCATAGAGTGATGCATGGAAAATTTCTTTCGACTACTTCCCATATTTATCGACTCACCACAAGGGGGTATTATTTCAGAGTTTATTTTTCATTTTTAATTTGGCTTTACTTATTTCACTTCTTTCCCTCATCTTGACTGTCCATGCATCCAAAAATCCTCTCCTTTTCCTTCATGTTTCACTTGGGGGACCATGTGCCATATTAAGTGTGGGGGGTCTCTAACTACACTAGTATTTGACCTTGAACTGATCTATGAGAAATCACTAATAGTTGAAATATTTTTAAAATATAGAAATTATATTTGATTAATTATAATTATAAATAATAAAGACATAAAATGGAATTTTAAAAGTTACATGCTTATTTTAAAATTCAAAGTATTTTTAAATGATTGATGATATAGTTTGATTCTAGATTTAAAGTCTTAGACATTTACATCTATTAGACTAATAATTTTTACTCATGTCATGAATTTATTTACATTTTATTTTTCTTCATTCCAGAAAGGTATTCTAATCCTTTTGACATATTATTTCTTATACCCTCTTTCTTGGCAGTTTCTTGAGATATGCGTAACTACCAAAAATTTCTAGTCTTTCTCTTCAAAACATGAAGATTTTGAATCACATTAAAATGATTGAGGAATTTGATTGTTTCTCAGACCCTTTAACTTTGAGACCTACCCTACATCTAATCTTCATAAAACCCATAGAAATTATGAACTGCATTGATATGAAGCCACATTACAGGCCTGTTTACCCTTCCTACCCTAATTCTCATATAATTTTGCATGATTATTAATTTAAGCTTTAGAGATGAAGTTTTTTCCATCCATGGTATATATTGGTGAGAAACCATAAATTTAAGTGTGGGGGAGAGTTCCACTTTTTCATTTGGGAAGAAGGGTTCCAAAATCACTATTCATTGTATTCCTGGTGGTCCCTATACTCTAAAAAAACAAAAAAAAAATTGAAAAAAATGAAAAAGAGGGACCAGATTCAAATGTTACACATTATTGATCGTTTATGAACCCATGTTGGTAAGGGAATATCATGTTAATGATACCCTTTGAAAGATCTTGATTGGAGATGCATTTTCAGTAAGCTTTATTTTGAATATTAAGCATTATTGTTTAAGAATTCAGCCTCCTTTTCCAAGCCTCTGAGATTATTTTTCATCATTACCTACCAACCCTTAGCCTCAGAAACATTTGAACCTTATTGAAAGCCCTCATGATTTTTTTATTTTACTTCTGAAGTGTATAATGAGAACACTTGCAAGCCTATGGATGGAATTTATATACTTAAGATTGAGCATAACTCTAATTAAATGATCTTGAGTGATGAGTGTGGTGCTTTTTGGTGAGGTAAATCATCAAGTGGCATGTTTATTTATGAAAAGTTAAACAATATGGTTGAAAGGGAATGAAAATATTTAATTGGATTATACGAGAGGCATGATTAAAATATCTTTGGAATTGAAATAAGTTTTGTGCCTTTTAAAATCCTCTGTTATGGCTATAGTATTTATAATTATAATTTGTTGAATGATTCCCTTTTTAGAGTATAGATTCTATTGATTTGATGCTGAGATTTTTCTTCAGGACAAGAAAATAGCTAAGTGTGGGGAAGTTTGATGTGACCAATTTGTGTATATATTTTCATACATTCTATTGTGTATCAAAACATGTTTTCACTGAATATATGTTGTTTTTGAGATAAAATTCTTTGATTTAGTGATCATGATTATTTTCAGGTATTTTCCAGCCTAAGACACAAATCAAGGAAAGATCAGAACAAAAATTCATATATACACAGTGTGTACTTCCTACACACACCGTGTACCATTACCTCGACACACGTATCGATCGGACCAAGTACACGCCCATGTTGCTGGTCAAGATTCACATGTCATGTACTTCACTTTACACACAATGTATTTCCTTCTATAAGAGTTTGGTGGCTGAAGTTGATTATACATGCCATGTGGGGCGGCACTAACTGATGTTTACTTCCACCAACCGACTGTCTAAAGTCATAGTTGGCATGACAGATCACCTACCAATGGCGGAAGAGGATCCAAGTCAAGTTGACCGGACTATACACTGTGTATTTTATGGTACACATCATGTAGTTTCAAAAACTATAAATAGGAGCGAAGGATTTCCAAATTCGGAGGACAAAAGTATAGGAGGATTAGAGACACTAAACAGAAGAAGAAAGGAGAGAAAATGAGAGAAAGAAAGATAAAGAGGGAAGAGAATAGAGGAGGTGTTTTCGTTCTTCCTTCTCGAAAATATTCAATACAAAGCTGATATGATGTTTTATTCAGGTATTAAGAGTCTGTTAGTCATTATATACTCCATGTGTAGCTAATTTCCCTATGTGTTGTGGTTGTGGATGATTATGGTTTGTTATTAGTCAATTGTCTTATTGTGATTATATTATTTATATCTCTCTCGTAATCCCTCATAATTTCTTTATAAATATAACTGGAAACCCCGTATCAGACCAAGAACGGGATTTCTAGGGATCTTTAGAGGAATTAAGTCTAAGAACATCCATAATAATTAGGTGTACTTATCATCTCAAAAGGGCCTACAATTAATAAAATCAAGAGGAATCAAATTCCAGACCCAGGAATTGGTCTCTATTGATTCAAAAAAAACTTACCAGATCAAGGAGATTCTATTATATTTGAAACCCATAGATGTGAGTTATTATGAAAAACACAAAATGATAAGAAAATTAAATTATTAATAACCTTAAAAATCCATATCCCTAATGTGTTTTTCCCACTTATCATTAGAATTAATTTTACATTTTTCTTTATCTTTAAAGCAATCCACCTAGAAATTGAAGAATCAGTTACTTTGTCTTTGAAACATCAAAAATCAACTCTAAATTCAGTTAATCTTCACCTAATTAAATACACACTAAAGAAACATAATGTAGTTACTCTCTCTCCCTATGTATTGACCCCATACTTGAACTATACTAGTAATAAGTTTGGGTATTTCAATTTGGGTTTCCAAACATAAAAATTTGGCTAAAATGAAACCAATCATTGATACTCTCCCCTTATTATTTGGTTATGATTGGATTAAACATAAGATATTATGAGGATTTTAGTTTACCTTGACCTTAACAACCTTAGGGTATATCCTTTGATGCTTGTTTTGAAATTCCTATCAAATTGGATTTTACTTTCATAGTAAAATTTTTTATAAAGTATGTTACATGTTACATGTCTTTAAAATGTTCAAATCATACTTTCATATGGTCTATTTTCAAACTATAATTCTTGTATTATCTAACAAAGGTTTCTTATGGAATAGTTAGTGGGATACTAAAAGGTTTGTTATGTTCACACCCTACACATATCCAGTGGGTGTATATAGATCTTGTTTTGACTGATATAGGTAAGGGAAAGGAAATTCTTTGAGAAGTTAGGCCTTCTTGAAAGATGATCTTGGGTTTATGGTGTTTGTGGCATAGTGGGAGTGATCTCTTGTGACACATAGAGCTGGATAGTGATGTTTTTGGTTGATTTTGGTTTTATTTTTAAACTTATACTCTTGTATCTCCATTTAGGCTTCCCATCTCATTTTCCAGTATAACATTATTTTTTGATTTTTTTTTTGTATAAACTCTCACTCATATAAAAATTAAATATTTTATTAAGGTGAAATCTCACCACCCTAAAATTCAGGGTGGTCTAAAATGGTGGAGCCCCAAAGAATCCTCTCTAACAATGTTCGTACATTCAGGGGGTAAAGACCATGTCTATAAGTAAATAATAAGAGAATCTCCATATCTCCCTTGGGATATCATACTATCAACTACCCTATTTCCCTCTTACCATGTGTAAGGGATCTTTATTTATTGATTTAAGAGGTTAGTGCATGCTCTAAATCAGTATGATATGGACCGGTGAATTAAGGTATGACCCAATAAGAAATTGTACACCAAAGCGGAATCTGTTCCCACCTCATCCGGTCTAATGTTGTTATGATTACATAAGGAGATTCCACTAAGCATTGTTCTATATCTGGCTGTAATACAGTTTCCTAGCCCATAGTTCACACTATAATCCATCACCACTGATCCCCACTTTTCCTAAATTAATCCACCGCCTCTCATGGCACCCTTCTCACAAGAGACATCGGCGTTTAGCTTCAAAACATTATTGGGAGCTCTCCAACAAACCCAGTGGACCTGACTATTGGTGTTTCCACTCTTTATCCCCTACAAAGCATGAAATATGAGCGTTATGAGGGTGGATAACACCCCCTTTAATAGATCTAGGTTTTGATCTCTTAAATTGGAGACCACACTCTAACCTTTAGGTAAAAAGAATAACACCAACATATGTTGTTTCTAGCCCCATTATGGGCCTCCCGGATGACCCAACACCTTGATTCAAGGACCATGTTATGACCATTGGACTCCAAAACTAAAAAAAGTTCCCATGAAACCAGTTGTTAATGAAAAGATGCATGGGATCACTTCTCGTGCACTGCCCATGCATAATACACATGTATGTCACCCATTCTCCTTTAAAGAATAAGTGGGAAACAACTTACACTTATTTAAATTCACAAGAGCTGCATTTGGAGGAAAGTTGAATCCCTTTTTGTTGCACCTATGTATCGATAGGGATGTCATGGTTGTGAAAGCGCCAAATTAAGAGGTTATATTTCATAGGGATGTCCTTCAACCAAAGATTTCCCACCCATTTATCTTCTTCCTATTGAGCATGCAGAATATCACAAAAATATGACACCTTGAAAGATCTTAATGCAGATATAATAAATACATTGTGGTCCACTTCTTTAAGATCTTAATATCATCAAAGAAAGTCTATTGATCATTATTGAGAACCATCTGAATGATCCTCATGTGGTGACTTGCTTCCTAAAAAGTTTAGTTTGGGACTTGGTACCCCAGGAAGAAGACACTCTTGGACCAGTTTTCCCTCCAAAAATTAATCTCTCTATAACCAACTATCTAGCGAGACTGGTTATTCAGGAGGTAGAGGTACCCTTGCATGAAATTCCACATGGAAGATGTTCTATCGTTCACCTAAATCAAAGTGGAATCCATGTACCCATATTTATGTTGCATGAACCTAACCCAAAGAGTAAGTCCTTCAATAATTTCCCAAGCTAACTTTTCCTAAAAATAGTATATATTCTCTTCTATATTTCTCATATTAACGTCTCCCTCTCCAATGGTATTTTCCATCCAATTCCATCTATCCCAATGAAAGCTCCCCTCCTGATGAGAATCCCATATGAAACCATTCATGGCTATTTTGATGTTTCACATTACCACTTTAGGAACATGAAGCATAGATAATATATGCATGGGAATAGAGGTGAGGACATAATTTACAAGCATTATCCAACTTCCAAAAGATAGAAACCATCATTTTCCATTTTTGATCCTTATAGTGGTACGGTTAACCAGCCCCTCATGGTGATGAGTTCATATTCTTCCCAAGGAAAAGGATTCCCCCAAGTAATCCATAGAAAATTTTCTATTCTGTATGTCCGGACTAGTTATAATCCTTTTAATTCTTCTTTCAGTGTTAGCCTTGTAAATATAAACATTTCTCTTTCCTTGATAGATGTGTTGGATGCTCCACTTTTTTTATTCTTTTTAGATCTTGTTGAACCCTTTAATGGACCTTTCATTTCCATTTGTGAAGAATATCATATCGTCTGCAAAGAATAAATTTGACACACCAGTGAATCTGATCTTACCTCTATAAGGAGAGACCAAACCCATTTCAATCTTGACTTTGGTGTTTCTACTAAGAGATTATTGTGCCATAATGAATAATATAAGTGAAGATGAATTCTCTATCGAAGTCCATGTGCATACTTGAAAAACCTAAACTTATTCCCCCTAAGAGAGATTGAAAACCAAGGTGACGAGTAACATCTGAAGAGAATGTCACAAACCAATTTTGAGAAGCTCAGTCATTTAATGATCTTCAAGATATAATTCCACTCTAAAATTTCATAATCTTTTTCCATGTTTACTTTTACCATGATATCAAAGTTGAAAGTTTTCTATTGAGATCATCAATCATTTCTTGCACCAGCCAAATGGTCCCTTATATGATCCTACCCTTGAAAAAAACAAGTTCTTAAAATATCAACTTGGGGATAAAATAAAAGATAAAAATATTAATAATGTTGTCCAAGACCATATAGGGGAAGCTACACAGGCATATTGGTCAATATTGAATAAATGAGTTATTGGAGTTAGTTCCCTGGAACCAACTTCTGTGTACTTTATGATAACTTGTATTCATAGTTTTGAATATTAATAAACTCCTTATCACATCATGATTGTTCTTCTGCATAACATAATATGTGATAATTTCCTAAGAGTAGTCATTGCACATAAATGTCATAGTAGTTCCCCGCTATGATGAGAACCTAGAAGTGCTATGACACTATTCTTGAATATATATTCTATAACCAGATGATATCATTTGAAAGACACAAATGATACAATATATCATGGGTGAATACTCATAGGACTTTGAGGTGCCTTCTCATAGTGTACTCTCTTGGTGATATCCTATAGGATATTATGAGAACAAGACCTACTGGTAGGAAATCCACATTTATATGTGTCATTGGATGTTCCTATTTGGGGACATGTGTATTGATCCTTATAATTTAAGATTATTATTAATGAGTATTATGAGTCGTGTACTTTTATGTATTGACAAAAATTTTGACAACATATAATTGTTGTGAGGTATGATACATTGGGTACGTCACAAGTAATATTGTATTAATTAATAATGCGAGAATGGATTTTCCCTTCTATTATTTAACAGAAGTTGATATCTCAAGCCCTTTGATGGAAATGATATATCCTAAATAAATCAATGGTCATGGTGTACTATAGGCAAGTTCAATTTCTAAAAAGTCAAAGAAAGAGACATCGCTAACATAGGTTGATGGCACCGACATGAAACCTGCTTGATTAAAGATATTGTGATCAAGGGATTATATTACAGAGTAAGCATTCATATGAGGTATTATGTCGTTATGGTGTAAACTTATTTCTATAAAGGTGTCTTAGCATGTTGCTAGCCACTAATCTTGGTCTTTACGTTGTTTCGCCTAATGCCACTGAGAAAGAGGCCAAGTGGGTCACACACTAAGTGTATCTAGAATCTCAGTTAAATAATAATATTATTATTTATTTAACAAGATAAATAAATATTATTCCCACATGTGGTTTAATAAGTATTCATGTTTACTTGATCACATATATTTTTTCACCAGTTATTTGAGAGAATATAAGGTTAGCAGAATATTTAATAAATATTTATTTTCTATTTATAGAATATAATATTTATTTATTTATTAGTGAATAATGCAATGATATTTATTTAATAAATAAATATTCATTATTTAAGGTCTGATAAATATTGTGGAGGAATGGAAATCTGAGTTTGATGGTCCGATGAGAAATAATAAAATTAAATATTATTTGATTAAATAATATTTAATTTAATTTGCAAGTTAAGCGCATGTCGAGAAATATTATTATTATTATTAATTGACATGGGGTTCCACAGGGATTAAATAAATAATAAAAGGAACTTGTTCAATTATTTATTTTTAACCCTAGTAATATATAAACTCAATTAAATTATTTTCTCATAGAGCCAATTCATTTTTTTTGTGTACAATAGAATTGGAGAATCCTCTCAAGACTTAGAGAGCTCCCTTCTCCAAGAACGCTCCCAATAATGGAGAGGGGTCTTCCTCCACCTCTCCCTCTCAAGTCAAGAAAGATCAAGGAGAATGATTTATAAGCGATTCTTATGGAGATCAAAGATGAAAAACACAACTTATAAGATCTGTCATGATATCATTCAGAGATTCCTATGGTGACGTTTGGAGATTTATAGAACACGTGTGGATCATCACTAGAATAAATATTATTTTATTCCTACAATTCAATGAACATACAATGTATATTTATTGTTAGATTAATCAATGAAGAAATAATTCTCATAAGGTATCTCTTTAGTTGATTAAATTAATTACAAATAATATGTGATGATCCTCTCTCTGGTTTTGGAATTCTATCCCTTTTCGGTTTTCTTTGATTCAATTCCATAGATCCCCAAGTTTATCATTGTGTAAATATCGGATTGATCATAGATCATGAAAAAAATGTTAGACACGACCCATTGGATGTTTCCGTTTCACCCAAAACCTTCAAGTGGTATTATAGAAGTCACATAATTATTTCTAATTATATAAATATTGCTGATTGATTTACACATTTTTTATTTAGTTTTCAATTCAAGTTTAATCGTTCTTTTAATCCTAATTGCAAGTTCTGATTCTCCCTCCTTCATTTATCATAGATCTAATCAAAATGATTAATTTTATGAATGAAATAAAATTGATGAACTCATATGGAGGTGTCGATGATTCTTTTCAGATAACACGGAAGTACACACTATATAACTAGAGTTACACGTCATGTACTTATGTTCAATTAATCAAGAATTAATTTGGAAATTAATTCAAACTGTGTACATTAGTGACATGTGGTGTATTTATTTATTACATCGTGTGTTGACTGGGCCAAACTGGTGTGTGATCAACTGGAGTACATGCCATATAGCCCACGTACACAGTGTATAGTCCCTTTGAGTCACAAATAGACTATGTATTACCATACACGGCCTACCTTATGGGTGAATATTTAACTCGGAGACCACACACTGTGTACTCTATTTTTCTAATGCACGGTTTACACGTTGAGTCCCTAATCATGTGCCTCGCATAGATATTTAAGAGATGTGCACATCATGTAGCTCAATTGTACACGCCATGTACTTATACCAAATTTACACAGATTTAAAATTTATTTATTATACTTGGTAAAACTTATTGACATGTGTTTGTGTGTGGTCATTAAGTTGATAGGACATGTCATGTGATGGGTTTTGATATTTATATATAAATGTTTAATTAATATCTACTTAATGTTAATATCTTCATATCATGTATGAGTCATATTATAGTTGTTAATCTATATGCATTGAATAATAACATGTAACCAAAAAATCATGTAATTCGTGTAATTAAGTGTAACGCCCCGACCCCAGCTACCCAGAGTCGGTGCATTATTACATAACATTGGCATGATCACAAGAAAGATCAAATCTCGAAAGACCGATTGGTTTAGTAGCCTTGGAAACACTAGATATATTCATAAGTTTTACATTACATCATAAAATGAAAAACTACTACAACAACATAATGTCTCCATAATCCACACTCATATCCCCACAAAATATCCCTGCAGGTCATTCATAATTTACTTCTTCACTTCCTGGGAAAAATAAAACATAGAAAAGGGGTGAGCTCAAATTCCCAGTAAGGATAACAATATAGCGGAAACTTTCATAAATAAGAATAAACATTTAAGGCAATGTATAACTAAAACAAAAGCCTTTTAAACTTGAATTTCAACATGGTATGGCATAAATAAAATGAAATAATGCCATTTACTTATTCACATGGATATTCTACTAATCGAATAATCACATGCAAAAATCAATAACCACTTTCATAATGTTGGAATGCATAATTCCAGACTATCATAACCACATAGCCAAGGCCTCGTGCCAAGACTACAAATAAGATTTTGTCAAGGCCTTGTGCCAAGACACTAGTTTGTCTCATGAGACCTACCGATGTAATATTTTTAGAAGATACTTATGTTTAAAATTGCTAAAAAGTACTCCAGTGTTTTTATGAAATCATTATGCAAGCTTCTGAAAACAAAATAACTAATTCTGAGACTGCTCGACTAATTATAGGCCATGATGGGTCCACTCCCAATCCCTTCTTATCTACCATACTCGAGAGTCGGGTTTTCTGAAAACATTTTGAAGCTTGCGTTAAATACGTATACATTTGCACTGGATTTTCATATTTTTGAGAGAAATATCTCTTTTTTTGAAATCATGTAAAAGTCACATAATTATAAAAGAAAACATTTACTTTGAAAATATCTTTATAAGCTTGTAAGGGAAGCTTCTAAGAGTTTATAATGGTGTAAAATAACCGCACCCGTCGTATAAGTTAAAAAAAACATTCTTACCTTAATTTTTTCGAAAAGGTTAAAAAACACCTTGTTTTGAAAACGACGGAAAGATTACTTTATAAACCTCATATAAAAAGTAAAACAAGGGTATAAATGACTTTAACCCATATTCTTCTGAATAATAAATATGTTTTGAAATACATTTCGAACAAACATGGATGTGGATGATAATGAAATCCCAGTAGATTATTACGTATAAACAACCTCGGATAATGAAGAGATTGTGAAATAACCCTTACCAGTTTGGTAACTTATGAAACATACAACCCATGAAAGAGGTATCATACAATGAATATGTAAGTACACATAAATTAGAGTGTATTACACAAGGAATATAATTATGGGCAGTACATACACCACACAAAAAGGTAATGGTGGCAATATGGCATGAATCTCACGAGAATAAGGAGTGAGATGAAAACCCCTTACCACGTTAATCAACTGAGTCGTATGGCCAAAAGTTAATAACCACAAAATTATTTACAGAATAACATGAATATGATAATATATATCAAATGCCAGTACATAATACACCACTTTCAATAATTTAGTGGCGAATAATGGAAATCTCACGGAATTGAATGTGAGATAAGAAAATCCCTTACCTTGAACTTTTCCTTGGTTGGGGTAGGTTAAACTCCTGTATAATGGTGAAATAATTGTTATTAAATTGTACAAGAATCATATACATTAATATTATATCATATATGATCTTTTAACATTGCTTTATTAATAATATCTTAGTATTATCGTCGTTTCGGGTGATAATCGATTCGTTCTTCTTAAATGTTTGGTTACGTAAGACATGTTTGTAATGGATAGATTATATCTTATTCATAATCAGAATGATATTAACATTATTTTTAACCCTAAAATGAGAATAATACTTGAATGGATATGATGGAGAACAAATCTTATCGCGTTCGTGGAGACGGTAGTCCGTACGTACGCACGAACGCTACTTCCATTTAATTTTTATTTTAAAAGAATCAACTCCAAATGATACATAGGTATATTACTATTCCAGTATAATATAATATTTTATATATGTTACTTAAGTTCATTAACACCATCCTTTATACGTTCCATGTGTGGTATGAACGATTCATATCATTTTAAGGGGGCGGTAGTCCGCACTTCCTCAAATGAAATTATCGTATGTATATACAACATGAAACGAATAATGGAATGAAATAAAATGGAATTACAGAAGCTTATATATAAAATATATATCATTAATATCATATTTAATTACAGTTCCATCATAATGGCCACCATGAGAGGTGGTAAGATGTATTTGAACAATCATCGTTTCGTGAGGCGTTAGTTTGCCATCCACAGAAACATTATGTTCATCATCCATTAGATGGAGTTGTGTGTATGTGTAGTTTGAATCCTTCTTATAACAACATCCTAGTATATTGAGGATACTGGTGTTGTTACAAAAGAAAGGAAATAAAAAGCGTTTGGGGGTTGGAGAAGCAAAATAAATGAAAATAATTTAAGAGAAATCGTTACCTTTAATTTAGGTAACTCACTTTGGTTGGAACCAAAGGACTTCTTGAAATGCTTTCTGCCTAAGGGGAAGCTTCAAGGAGGAGGAGAGGGATGTGGGGAGCTTATTTGGGCAGAGTTTGGACGAGCCAAGTGGCTTGAGAGGTGTGAGGAAAAGAGAAGGAGGAGTGCCCTTTTATAAGAGGGGTGAGGGGCACCTTTGGAAAAGCTAGAAATATTAATTTATAATAAATTCATATTCGGTTTCCAAAGGATCCAAAGTTGACTATTCAAAGGATTAGGTAGGGATAGGTCTAAAACAACTCATCCAATAGAATTTAGACAGGTTTGGGTACTTATATTAACCTTATCTTTAAGTATTAACTCTAAGTTAATTAGTTTCACTTTTACAATGTCTCTTTGTATTTTTATATAATATGGTTAATAAACTTACTATATACATCCAAGCGACCCCCAAGTGGTCCATTAATGATTAACCTATCATAATATAAGTCTCTTGGCCGAACCTTAGATTTTTAGGAATTTAATATCAATTAATAATATAATATTTGTTTTAAGAACTCTTTTATGTCAATTTTGACACTATTCAATAGTTGATTTTTGTGAAACTCATAACAGATTGATTACTTCGAACAAAGTCAATTAAATCAATACTAATATATCATATTATCCTAGAAAATTAGTTTAATTCATTAAAAGTTTCATATTATATTTATTTGGGTATTTATAATATCAATTATTTTAATTTTTCACTATTATAGTAATTACTGCATCATCATTGTGTCATAAATAAAATAACTTATTTAATGTCTAAAAATTATAAATAAAATATAATTATGTAGGAAATATTTTTATCTTTCTAATGAATATTTATAATCGAAAATCCAACATGTATAACCCTATGTAAAAATTGTTCTTCTAAAAGATGTAAGTTTATGCCATTTTTATTTTTATTTAAGCTTTATTAATATAATGTGTCATTATCACTTACAAGTGGATCCATGGGGTCCCAAAATCAACCCAAAGATGCCCATGGTCGACCATGTATCAACCAATAGGGTTAAGACACGTTTTAGGGTAATTTAGTATTATTATAATATTATTTTTTTAACCCTTATTTACCGGATTTACCCTTAACCATGGTAAATAAAATATTTACCGCAGTAATTATTCAAAATGTCTAAAAATAAAAGTTACCCATTTACACAATTTGAACATCCTGATTCCAAATATGGAATCCATTTTCCTAAATTCAAAACACAGAAGTGGCAGAAATTAATTTAAAATTAATTCCCGCTGTCAAAACAAAAAGCGTGTTTTTAAGAGATAATAACTATCAAAAGATTGACACTTGTTTATGTTCGGTTTAATTGTAAAATTATGTACAATGACCAAAATTATATTAAATGGTAAAAATATATTCTAAATATACTTTAAAACCACTCAAATTCATAATTTATCACTATTAATTATTTTGATTAAAAAAGTTGTTTTTAATTAAAATTTAGTAATTTTCACTATTCATCAAAATATGAAAGTTATCCGAAATGTACCAAAATTTCACCTTAGGCTAAATTCGATATTCCGAATCCAAAAATGAAGTCCATTTTCAAATATAAAATATATATAATTTCAAAAAGTAGGTATTACTATTCATAACGGCTAGTTTGATTAGTTATGGTGTGTTAGAACTCGGTGTTGCGTACAACACACGCTATCACATTATTCAAAGAGAAGCGTACCGTAGAAGCTTGGGGTGTTACATTCTCCCCTCATTCAAATAATTGCGTCCTCGCAATTTCTAGGGTATTACTGCATAAAAAGACTCGGGTGGTTCTTCATCATAAGTTCCTCGGGTTCCCACGTTGCCTCTTCCATCTTATGGTTTCTCCACAAAACTTTTACCAGACGCGTCGTCTGGTTTCTCAGCACTTGTTCTCTCGTATCAAGAATCTTGACGGACTCTTCACAATAAGACAGATCGGGTTCCAGTTCTAATTCCTCATAGGTGAGTACATGCGTCGGATCAGGCATGTATTTCCTCAATAGAGATACGTGGAACACATCGTGAACTTTGGAGAGACTTGGCGGCATTGCCAATCGGTAAGCTACAACCCCAATTCGTTCTAGAATTTCGAAAGGTCCGATGTATCTGGGACTCAATTTACCTTTCTTACCAAAACGTATGACTCCCTTCCACGGAGATACCTTCAGGAAAACATGATCACCGACTTGAAATTCCAAATCCTTCCTTCGATTATCGGTATAGCTCTTCTGCCTACTTTGAGCTGCTTTGATGTGATTTTGGATTACTTTCACCTTTTCCACCGTTTCCTCCACCAGTTCTGGGCCTACAAGTTTTCTTTCACCAACGTCATCCCAACAGGTTGGTGTACGACATCTCTTTCCGTATAACGCTTCATATGGTGCCATCTGGATACTCGAATGGAAGCTATTGTTATAAGAAAATTCTACCAGTGGTAAATATTGATCCCACATACCCTGAAAATCAAGTGAGCAAGATCTCAACATGTCTTCTAAGGTCTGAATAGTCCGTTCTGATTGTCCGTCTGTCTGAGGGTGGTAAGCAGTGCTCAAATGAAGTTCAGTATCCAGGGATTTCTGAAGACTTTTCCAAAATCTTGAAGTAAAACGGGGATCACGATCAGAAACAATTGATAAGGGTACTCCATGAAGTCTCACAACTTCATTAATATATAGTCTTGCTAGACGTTCCAGGGGTAGATCTTCTCTTATAGCAAGAAAATGTGCTGACTTGGTAAGACGATCGACAATAACCCATATTGCATCGTTCCTTCTAGGAGTCTTTGGTAGCCCCATGACAAAGTCCATCGTAATATTGTCCCATTTCCACTCCGGTATGGGAAGCGGTTGCATGACTCCTCCAGGCTGTTGCCTTCCAGCTTTCACTTATTGACAAACCATACATCTTGACACAAAATCAGCAATCTCCCTCTTCATGTTGTCCCACCAAAAATGTTCCTTCAAATCTCTATACATTTTGGTGCTCCCAGGGTGTATAGAGAAATTGGAACTATGAGCATCATCCAGCAATTCCCTTTTTAGATCAGGTATATTGGGAACACAAAGTCTCTTCCCGAATTTCAAAATTCCATCTTCATACACAAAGTCTCTCAATCTCCCATCATTCACAGCTTTAATCTTCTTTTGGAATTCTTCATCATTGGTCTGAGAACTCTTAATCCTTTCTAGTAAAGATGGTTTGGCAACCATTTGAAAAAGCATCGATGTTTCACCTTCCCTGGTTATTCCCATGTCCATCTTCACTAGATCCATGAAAATTGGATCCCTTTCAATTCTCATATTGTTCAAAACTCCATGGTCTTTTCTACTCAAAGCATATGCCACCTTGTTTGCCTTCCCCGGGTGGTAGTGTATCGTACAATCATAATCCTTGAGTAATTCAAGCCATCTCCTTTGCCTCATGTTGAGTTCTTTTTGTGAGAAAATATACTTCAAACTCTTGTGATCAGTATAAATCTCACATTTTTCACCATAGAGGTAGTGCCTCCATATCTTCAAAGCAAAGATCACTGCTGCTAACTCGAGATCATGAGTAGGATAGTTTTGTTCATGAATTTTCAACTGTCGTGATGCATAGGCAATAACTCTATCATTCTGCATAAGGACACAGCCAAGTCCTTTCTTCGATGCATCACTATAAATAACGAACCCATCATTCCCCGATGGTAGAGTCAATATAGGAGCATTGACTAATCTTCTCTTCAGTTCTTCGAAACATTCTTCACACTCTTTTGTCCAAACAAATTTAACCCCTTTACGTGTGAGCTTCGTTAATGGGTTAGCCAATCGGGCAAAATTCTGGACGAAACGTCGATAATAACCTGCCAAACCAATAAAACTACGTACCTCAGTTATACTCGTAGGTGCTGGCCATTCTTGGATTGCCTTGGTCTTAGAAGGATCAACAGAGATTCCATCTTTAGAGACAATATGGCCAAGAAAAGAAATCTCCTGAAGCCAGAATTCACACTTGCTAAACTTCCCATATAATTCATGCCTCCTCAGAGTCTTCAAGATAATGCGCAAGTGATTTTCATGATCTTCGTAGGTTTTGGAGTATACCAGAATATCATCAATAAATACCACCACAAATTCATCGAGATACTCCTTGAAAACTCTATTCATCAGATCCATGAATACAGAGGGTGCATTAGTCAATCCAAACGGCATTACAGTAAACTCGTAATGCCCGTACCTAGTTCGAAATGCTGTTTTCGGAATGTCTTCCTTCTTCACACACAACTGATGGTATCCAGATCGAAGGTCAATCTTTGAAAAGTATTGAGCTCCATGCAGTTGGTCAAATAAATCATCAATACGAGGTATGGGGTACTTGTTCTTTATCGTTATAGCATTGATCTCCCTGTAGTCGATACATAACCTCATAGATCCATCTTTCTTTTTAACAAAAAGAACAGGGGCTCCCCATGGAGAAACACTAGGGCGAATAAATCCCTTATTACTCAATTACTCTAGTTGTTTCTTTAGTTCGACTAATTCTACAGTGGCCATTCTATAAGGGGTCTTCGATATAGGCCTTGATCCAGGAATCAAATCAATGGAAAACTCAACTTCTCGTTCTGGAGGATGCCCAGGTAAATCTTCCGGAAATACATCTACAAATTCTTTCACAACAGGTACATCCTCTATTTGAACATTCCTTTCCTCACCGACAGTTATTTCATTCTCTTCCTCCCCAATAATTGAATTAAGTTGAGCTACTGGGGGTGGATCTAAATAAGAATTAGGTGGTGACGATTCTGCTCTAAAAATAAGGTGTTCCTTATCATTATCATCAAGAATCGTAACCTCTTTCTTCTTACAATAAATCTTCGCATCATAGTCCGAAAGCCAGTCCATACCGAGGATTATATCAAACTCAATCATAGGTATGACGATGAGATCAGCAGATAAAGAAAATTTATGTGCTCTAATGGGGACTGATTCACAAAACTTTGTTGCAATGATACTTCCCTTAGGAGTTTTAACTGACAACTCCCTTATTAAATCAAATTGGAAATATCTAATTTTCTTAGCAAACTGGGAAGATATGAAACAATGCAATGATCCAGAATCAAATAATGCATTTTCTAAACTTGAGGAAACCATTAAATTACCTGCCACCACGTCTTTCGGAGCTTCTACCTCAGCAGTAGTGATAGCATAAGCCTGGCCTTGATCCCTTGGCCTTTTCTGAGGTAAGTTCTCCTGACGCTTAGGACATGCATTTGCATAATGCCCCATCTCCCTGCAATTATAGCACTGAACGTTGGTAGCTTCCTTCTTCCCCTTGCAATCATGAGCTTGGTGGCCTTTTTCACCACACTTGTAACAGACTCCCATTCCCTTCAAGCAAGTACCAGGATGTTTCTTCCCACATTTACCACAAGATGGATATTCAACCTTTCCCTTCTTCCCCTTATTTCCATTCCCAGATTGATCAGAAGGTCTCTTCTTCTCTTGCTTTGCTTTAAAGTCATAAGACTTAGAGAATTCCTTTTCGGTCTTGATAGCACATGAGACAATGTCTTCGTACGATGAAAAGGATTGTGAGACTAACGCTCGACGGAGAAATGGTTTTAACCCATCAAAGAAACGATCAAACTTACTTCTTGGGTTGCGAATATAATCTCCAGCATACCTCGCTAACCTTGTAAAGTTAGCCTCATACTTTGTGACATTCTCATCCTCCTTTTGTCTCAGACTCAGAAATTGTCTTTCCATATCTGCTCGATGGTCGCGAGGAAAGTATTTTTCTAAAAACAGATCTTTGAACTCCCTCCACTCCATATTTGATACTTCATCATCTTCCTTCATGTTTTGAATCAATGACCACCATTGATCAGCATCTCCAGTGAGGCGGTAAACTGCCATGATAACTTTTTCCCTTTCACTGCTCCCCAAAACCTGAAATATTTTCTCTAGGGAAAATATCCATTGCTCAGCTACTAAGAGATTTGTATTCCCATTGAACGTTGGTGGTTGTTGCCTCATGAATCGATCTAACATTGATCCTCCACGCTGCGGATCAGGGTGCTCCATACGGGTAAGGTTATTATTCATAACCTGAGTAAGTTGTCCCAGTATGGTGATTAGCTGATCGGCACCAGTTGCATCACCAGCTCCACTATAATTATCTTGAGCAGGAGGGCAATCCCTACATGGAGTTCGTGCATTGATACAGTTTCCATTTCTTCCACTAGGCGCCATTTCTAAACAATGGCATAAACTAGATTAGTTTATGAATCAAAATACATAATCCCATACTTATAAAACACTTAACATAAATTGAACTATCTATGGATATAATCCATAATCATAAATATGTTTTCTTTGAGGAAGTATATACTCATAAACCCTTCATAATGATTTGTAAAGATAGTGAGAGTTATTCTAAGCATATCCCCCGGGAGTGTCGTAACCAAGAGTGCAGCAAAGCCCGTTGTCGTGCACCAGTTCCCGTTCGAGTCTAGCTCAAAGTGGTGTTTTCGGGTTTTACCCCTAGGTACATTTGTGCCAGATCCGCCTCTACCTGCTCGTATCCAGACAGGGATGTATTGCTCGGAAAACTCACAAAATCTCTACAATACCAAAATTCTAGGAAGTTCTTCTATACTAATCCTCAAAGTTCATCTTAGGTCTACGTGCTCTAATTAGAGTTTATCTAAATCTAGTTTCCAAGGTTTGTACTAAACTTCCTCTGATACCAACTGTAACGCCCCGACCCCAGCTACCCAGAGTCGGTGCATTATTACATAACATTGGCATGATCACAAGAAAGATCAAATCTCGAAAGACCGATTGGTTTAGTAGCCTTGGAAACACTAGATATATTCATAAGTTTTACATTACATCATAAAATGAAAAACTACTACAACAACATAATGTCTCCATAATCCACACTCATATCCCCACAAAATATCCCTGCAGGTCATTCATAATTTACTTCTTCACTTCCTGGGAAAAATAAAACATAGAAAAGGGGTGAGCTCAAATGCCCAGTAAGGATAACAATATAGCGGAAACTTTCATAAATAAGAATAAACATTTAAGGCAATGTATAACTAAAACAAAAGCCTTTTAAACTTGAATTTCAACATGGTATGGCATAAATAAAATGAAATAATGCCATTTACTTATTCACATGGATATTCTACTAATCGAATAATCACATGCAAAAATCAATAACCACTTTCATAATGTTGGAATGCATAATGCCAGACTATCATAACCACATAGCCAAGGCCTCGTGCCAAGACTACAAATAAGATTTTGTCAAGGCCTTGTGCCAAGACACTAGTTTGTCTCATGAGACCTACCGATGTAATATTTTTAGAAGATACTTATGTTTAAAATTGCTAAAAAGTACTCCAGTGTTTTTATGAAATCATTATGCAAGCTTCTGAAAACAAAATAACTAATTCTGAGACTGCTCGACTAATTATAGGCCATGATGGGTCCACTCCCAATCCCTTCCTATCTATCATACTCGAGAGTCGGGTTTTCTGAAAACATTTTGAAGCTTGCGTTAAATACGTATACATTTGCACTGGATTTTCATATTTTTGAGAGAAATATCTCTTTTTTTGAAATCATTTAAAAGTCACATAATTATAAAAGAAAACATTTACTTTGAAAATATCTTTATAATCTTGTAAGGGAAGCTTCTAAGAGTTTATAATGGTGTAAAATAACCGCACCCGTCGTATAAGTTAAAAAAAACATTCTTACCTTAATTTTTTAGAAAAGGTTAAAAAACACCTTGTTTTGAAAACGACGGAAAGATTACTTTATAAAACTCATATAAAAAGTCAAACAAGGGTATAAATGACTTTAACCCATATTCTTCTAAATAATAAATATGTTTTGAAATACATTTCGAACAAACATGGATGTGGATGATAATGAAATCCCAGTAGATTATTACGTATAAACAACCTCGGATAATGAAGAGATTGTGAAATAACCCTTACCAGTTTGGTAACTTATGAAACATACAACCCATGAAAGAGGTATCATACAATGAATATGTAAGTACACATAAATTAGAGTGTATTACACAAGGAATATAATTATGGGCAGTACATACACCACACAAAAAGGTAATGGTGGCAATATGGCATGAATCTCACGAGAATAAGGAGTGAGATGAAAACCCCTTACCACGTTAATCAACTGAGTCGTATGACCAAAAGTTAATAACCACCAAATTATTTACAGAATAACATGAATATGATAATATATATCAAATTCCAGTACACAATACACCACTTTCAATAATTTAGTGGCGAATAATGGAAATCTCACGGAATTGAATGTGAGATAAGAAAATCCCTTACCTTGAACTTTTCCTTGGTTGGGGTAGGTTAACCTCCTTTATAATGGTTAAATAATTGTTATTAAATTGTACAAGAATCATATACATTAATATGATATCATATATGATCTTTTAACATTGCTTTATTAATAATATCTTAGTATTATCGTCGTTTCGGGTGATAATCGATTCGTTCTTCTTAAATGTTTGGTTACGTAAGACATATTTGTAATGGATAGATTATATCTTATTCATAATCAGAATGATATTAACATTATTTTTAACCCTAAAATGAGAATAATACTTGAATGTATATGATGGAGAACGAATCTTATCGCGTTCTTGGAGACGGTAGTCCGTACGTACACACGAACGCTACTTCCATTTAATTTTTATTTTAAAAGAATCAAATCCAAATGATACATAGGTATATTACTATTCCAGTATAATATAATATTTTATATATGTTACTTAAGTTCATTAACACCATCCTTTATACGTTCCATGTGTGGTATGAACGAGTCATATCATTTTAAGGGGGCGGTAGTCCGCACTTCCTCAAATGAAATTATCGTATGTATATACAACATGAAACGAATAATGGAATGAAATAAAATGGAATTACAGAAGCTTATATATAAAATATATATCATTAATATCATATTTAATTACAGTGCCATCATAATGGCCACCATGAGAGGTGGTAAGATGTATTTGAACAATCATCGTTTCGTGAGGCGTTAGTTTTCCATCCACAGAAACATTATGTTCATCATCCATTAGATGGAGTTGTGTGTATGTGTAGTTTGTATCCTTCTTATAACAACATCCTAGTATATTGAGGATACTGGTGTTGTTACAAAAGAAAGGAAATAAAAAGCGTTTGGGGGTTGGAGAAGCAAAATAAATGAAAATAATTTAAGAGAAATCGTTACCTTTAATTTAGGTAACTCACTTTGGTTGGAACCAAAGGACTTCTTTAAATGCTTTATGCCTAAGGGGAAGCTTCAAGGAGGAGGAGAGGGATGTGGGGAGCTTAGTTGGGCAGAGTTTGGACGAGCCAAGTGGCTTGAGAGGTGTGAGGAAAAGAGAAGGAGGAGTGCCCTTTTATAAGAGGGGTGAGGGGCACCTTTGGAAAAGCTAGAAATATTAATTTATAATAAATTCATATTCGGTTTCCAAAGGCTCCAAAGTTTACTATTCAAAGGATGAGGTAGGGATAGGTCGAAAACAACTCATCCAATAGAATTTAGACAGGTTTGGGTACTTATATTAACCTTATCTTTAATTATTAACTCTAAGTTAATTAGTTTCACTTTTACAATGTCTCTTTGTATTTTTATATAATATGGTTAATAAACTTACTATATACATCCAAGCGACCCCCAAGTGGTCCATTAATGATTAACCTATTATAATATAAGTCTCTTGGCCGAACCTTAGATTTTTAGGAATTTAATATCAATTAATAATATAATATTTGTTTTAAGAACTCTTTTATGTCAATTTTGACACTATTCAATAGTTGATTTTTGTGAAACTCATAACAGATTGATTACTTCGAAAAAAGTCAATTAAATCAATCCTAATATATCATATAATCCTAGAAAATTAGTTTAATTCATTAAAAGTTTCATATTATATTTATTTGGGTATTTATAATATCAATTATTTTAATTTTTCACTATTATAGTAATTATTGCATCATCATTGTGTCATAAATAAAATAACTTATTTAATGTCTAAAAATTATAAATAAAATATCATTATGTAGGAAATCTTTTTATCTTTCTAATGAATATTTATAATCGAAAATCCAACATGTATAACCCTATGTAAAAATTGTTCTTCTAAAAGATGTAAGCTTATGCCATTTTTATTTTTATTTAAGCTTTATTAATATAATGTGTCATTATCACTTACAAGTGGATCCATGGGGTCCCAAAATCGACCCAAAGATGCCCATGGTCTACCATGTATCAACCAATAGGGTTAAGACACGTTTTAGGGTAATTTAGTATTATTATAATATTATTTGTTTAACCCTTATTTACCGGATTTACCCTTAACCATGGTAAATAAAATATTTACCGCAGTAATTATTCAAAATGTATAAAAATAAAAGTTACCCATTTACACAATTTGAACATCCTGATTCCAAATATGGAATCCATTTTCCTAAATTCAAAACACAGAAGTGGCAGAAATTAATTTAAAATTAATTCCCGCTGTCAAAACAAAAAGCGTGTTTTTAAGAGATAATAACTATCAAAAGATTGACACTTGTTTATGTTCGGTTTAATTGTAAAATTATGTCCAATGACCAACATTATATTAAATGGTAAAAATATATTCTAAATATACTTTAAAACCACTCAAATTCGTAATTTATCACTATTAATTATTTTGATTAAAAAAGTTGTTTTTAATTAAAATTTAGTAATTTTCACTATTCATCAAAATATGAAAGTTATCCGAAATGTACCAAAATTTCACCTTAGGCTAAATTCGATATTCCGAATCCAAAAATGAAGTCCATTTTCAAATATAAAATATATATAATTTCAAAAAGTAGGTATTACTATTCATAACGGCTAGTTTGATTAGTTATGGTGTGTTAGAACTCGGTGTTGCGTACAACACACGCTATCACATTATTCAAAGAGAAGCGTACCGTAGAAGCTTGGGGTGTTACATTAAGTTGATAGAACACATCATGAAAGTACGTGATAAGTCGTGTATGTCATATGTCACAAGAGTAAACTATATACGAGTATAACACATGTTGGGTAGATTCAGACCAGTATTCACCATGTTTCCTCTAAGGTAAATTTATGTACATGGTTAATTTTAAATAAATTTATTTAATTTTTAAAAAATTATGATGGATGAGAATCTCAAGGAAATTAGGATGAGAATTAAGATAAAATAATTGATTAATTAAATAATATAATTAATTGATTCAAGGGTGATTTATCTTAAATAATAATGATTAAGAATTGAATGTTAGTTTTATTAAATGCATTATTCGTTGCATGCATGTGGATGATCATGAGAATAGACCAGACCTTTGTATGTAATTGGTTTCATTTAATTTATTATTAAATTAAATTATTGGTTTTTGTCCCTTCTATCCTCTTATTATGTAAGGGTCAAAATTCCCATAGTTTCTTTTATGTAAACCCTTTTCTCTTCACCTGTGTGTGTGTAAAAGCATATTTAATGGACGGAGTACTCAAGCTAGTGTAGGTGGTTCAAGTTTAGAACTAAGGCGAAACCAATCCAAGAAAGATACATAAGTGGATAGGTGGTAAGCTGTAACACGGACCTTAATTGGTTCAAGATGTTTTTCCCCTAGGTCAAATATTAGTTTATCAACCACTAGATAAACTAACCATTAATAAAATCTCATGATCGTGCCACTTAATTATTTTATTTTTATCAAATTTCATGGTTAATTCATTATGGATGTTTTTTCATGATCACGTGAATTAATGAAATTAACGAGGAAAGGGTTGAGTAAATCCAATTTAAGAATTTCATGATTGGGGATTCCACTCAACAGATCAAGGAACTGTGAGTTAATACAGGTGGCATTTGGAATGCCTACCTAAAACCATTCAAGTTTCTTGACCAACCAAATTTGGGGTAACAAGAAGGGGAATATGAATCATTTCTGCTAGAATGTCTAAGTAATGGGATATTCTAAAGCCAATGGTGGGGGATATTGGGTTACAATAAAATAGTGGGAGAATAATAAATATAATATTTATTTATTTGTCTAAATTTTATTAGATAAAGTACTAAAATTATGCTCATATTATTTGTAGAAACAACATTAAAATGACTTCAAACATAGCATTGTGGTCCATACTTGAGAAGGAAAACTTTCTCACCGGCATAAATTTCCAAGAGTGGCAAAGGTGCTTACGTGTTATCATTCACCATGAAAGGAAATTATATGTGTTGGAAGAACCTATTCCTAAAGCACCTAGTAAAGAGGCTAGTGAGGAAGAATTATCTCTCTATGAGAAACATTAGGATGATGCCACATATGTTCAGTGTTTTATGATATCATTCATGAACAATGTCCTTTTGAAGCAACATGATGGCATGGATGCATATAGCATGATGTATCACCTTTGGGATCTCTATCAAGAGAAGGTGAGACAAGAGAGGTATGAAATCTCCACTTCTTTGTTTACAACTAAGCTAGGAGAGTCTGTGTCAGCTGGGCCTCATGTAGTCAAGTTTATTGGATACATTGAATGCTTATACATCTTAATAATTAAATTCATGGATGAGTTTTGTATAGATATCATACTTTCATCACTGTACAAAACCTTCTCCGGTTTTATTATTAATTACAAAATGAGTAATAATAAGAAGATTATTTTTTAATTTCTTACTTTGATTCACCAAGTGGATAAGGACATGGGACGTGGTAAACTCATGGTCCTTATGGTAAACAAGAAAATGAAGAACAAGACAAATGGGGCCAAGACTCGTAATAAGTCTAAAACTCCTGAGCACCGTCCTTCCAAGAAGAAGAAGATCCAAAGAAAGGGCAAGGAAAAGGAGTCAGTGTGTTTTTCATGTGGAAAGTTAGGCCACTAGAAGAGGAACTACACCTAGAAGAAAGGGGAAGCTAAAGTTTTGTTTGTTATCAAGTGTAATCTTTCAATATCTACACATTGGGTATTAGATATAGCTTTTGGTGCTCGCATCTATATCCAAATGCAGGAACCAAGTAGATTTCAAAATATTGTTAGAGGAGAGGTGGATTTGAGAGCTGCTAATAGTGTGAGACTAGATGCCCTAACCATTGGTGACTACCTCATTTCATTGCCAACGGGAATGATTTTGGTTTTAAAATATTGTTATTATGTACCAATGGTTACCAAGAACATAACTTATGTATCATTCCTAGATATAGATGGTTTTATTTTAAAATTTGGAAATAAAAGTTGTTTCTTTTATAAGGAAAACATATGTTATGGTATGACACATTTAAATAACGGTCTTTATATATTAAATTACCAAAACTAAGTATTGGAAATTGATAAAGAATCATGTTCACATGACTCATATAACACTCAGCTATGGACTCACCATCTTGGCCATGTAAACAAGAAGCATTTGATAAATCTATATCGAGCTGGTTATTTAGACTAGTCTAAGCTAAAACCACTTGAAATATGTCATGCTTGTTTACAAGGAAAAATGACTAAATCGTCATTAAGTGGATAGGGTGAAAGGGCCATAGAGCTTCTTGGATTGATACACACTGATGTGTGTGGACCATTTCTAGTAGAAGCTAGAGGTTGATATTCTTACTTCATAACTTTTACTGATGAATTGAGTAGATATGGATATATCTACTTGATGAGTTTTAAGTATGATTCCTTTGAGAAATTAAAAGAATTTAAGAATGAAGTAGAGAAGCATCTTGGAAAGAAGATAAAGAATCTTTGATCAGATCGAGGTGGTGAATATCTTAACCAAGAGTTTATCGACTTTCTATGGGAGTTTGGGATTCAATATCAACTCAATACACCTTACACACAACAGTGGAATGGTGTTAGTGAAAGTAGGAACTGTACCTTGTTATACATGGTAAGGTCAATGATGAGTCATATAGATCTTTCATTATCCTTTTGGGGATACGCATTACAAACTGTGGCATACAGATTAAACAGAGTACCAACTAAAGGAGAAAATGGAATTACCTTTAAGTTATAGAGTGTAAAGAAATCCATTTTGTCACATACACATGTATGGGGTTGTGAGAAATTTGTTAAGGTCTTCTCAGGCAACAAACTAGAACATTGAGGCACAAAGTGTTTCTTTATAGGGTATACTAAGGAAACAAAGGGATACTACCTATACAACCCCTCAAGAAAAAAAGTGGTTTTCACCAGACAATCCATATTTCTTGAGAGGGAGCACACCCTCAAAAAAAATAGTGGGTGAAATATTGACTTCAATGAAGTTGATGATCAAGATACAAAAGAGTTGGTATAGGAACATATTACATAGGACCATGTGGAAGAAGTAGTTCCTGAAACACAAGTATTGTGTAGGAGCACAAGAGAGGTAAGAGAACCATAGAGATATGGTTTTCTAGTCACCGAAGATGGTGACTCATTATTGGTTGACAATGATGAACCTATCTCCTACAAAGAGACAATATATATCTCAGAAGCTGCAAGATGAAAAGAAGCTATGAATTCTCAAATGGATTCAATGTATGAGAACCAAGTTCAAATTCTGCTCAATGCACCAATTGATGTAAATCTCATTGGGTGCAAATGGGTATTCAAGAGAAAACTAGACATGTAAGGTAAAGTAAATACATATAAATCAAGGCTAGTGGATAAAGGGTTTAAATAGAGTCAAGGAATTGACTGAGATGAACCCTTTTCACTAGTTTTCTTGTTTAAATTCATCAAAATTATACTTCCTGTAACAGCTTACCTTGACTATGAAATTTGGCAGATTGATGTCAAAACTATATTACTTAATGGAAACCTTCACAAAGATGTCTATATGACACAACCGGAAGGTTTTGTGACTCTATGTGATATCAAAAGGATTTTCAAGTTGCAGATATCCGTTTATGGATTTAAGCAAGCATCTGGGTCATGAAATATTTGATTCGATGAATCCCTAAAATAATTTGATTTAATTAAGAATGAATGTGAGTCATGTATTTACAAGAGGTTTAGTGGGAATGTGGTCATTATCCAGGTAGTATATTTTGATGAAATATTACTTATTGGAAATGACATACCAATCTTACAGTATGTTAAGGACTGGTTAAACAAATGTTTCCCCATAAAGGACTTAGGTAAAGCAACCTATATTCGAGGGATCAAGATCATTTTTGATAGATCCAAGAGGCTGCTTAGACTAATTCAAAATACATATATTGACTAGATACTAAAGAGATTCAGTATGGAACAATTCAATAGGGGATTGGTTCTAGTGTCATGTGGTTTACATCTTTCTAAGAAAATGTGTCCTTAGACATGATAGGATAAATATTGAATGAGTAAGATCTCATATGCTTCTGTGATAGGATCAATCATGTATGTCATGTTATGTACTAGATTTGATGTTACATATACATTGAGCATGGTAGGAAGATATCAAGAATATCCAAGAGAACAAAATAGATCTATTGTTAAGTTTATCCTTAAGTATCTGAGAACTAAGGATATGTTCCTGGTGTATTGAGGAGACGAGGAGTTGGTCATAAAGGGTTATACTGATGATAGTTTTCAGACTGATTGGAATAATCTAAAGTCACAGTTGGAATATGTTTTCTGTCACAACGGAGGATCTGAGAGCTATAAGAGTTCAAAAAATCTAGTTTTCACTAATTTTATAGCAGAGTCTGAGTATATAGTGGATTCTAATGTAGCCAAGGAAGCATTTTGGATACAGAACTTTGTCCAGGAGCTTGATGTGATACTTAGTAATAAAGACTCTATCACATTTTATTGTGATAATACTACAATGGTGACTCTAGAAAAAGAGTCAAGGTCACTCTAACAAACAAATAATATACTCTATAAGTATCACATTTTGATGGATTTTTATCAAAGTGATGAAGTTACAATAAGCAGAGTACTCACAAAATAGAACACGACAGACCCCTTGACTAAAGGAATGTCTTAGTAGAATCATGAGTATCATGTGAGAACTAGCGTATAGAAGGTTGTTAGAAGTTGTCTCTCGTTCAGTTGGGAGTATATTGGATTTGGATCCCTAGTACCAACTTGTCACACCCGGATTATTAGTTTTCAATTCATTCTGGTTCTTGGTTGTTTTCCTCGCATGTCGGGTGTGACATGTTTGAAATATCAGGGCATCATTTCCTCTTTTCCACAGCCTATCTTTTCATTCCTAGCCTTTCCCTTAATCCCCCTAAGTTACCCTTGAATTCCCCCTTGGTTCCCCCTTGAATTTGGAGCAAAATGGCATGTTTTTTGGTGGACAGAACAGGTCGCACGGTTTGGCCGCACGGTTTACTAAACCATGCATCCAAACCATATAGGGTGTCCAGATCATTAAAAATCTTTGTGTAATTACAATTTTTCCCTTCTAGAAATAAACCTAATCCTCCCCATTCTTCCCCCATTCAACCCTAATAGCCATGTCAGGACTCCAAGCTCCCTCAATCTCCCATGGAACCAATTTTTTATGGGTTTTTTTGGGAAAAATTTAAGGTCCTTCAAGGTAAGTGATTCCTTCGTTGTTTTCTTCCTTTTCCTTGGAGTTTATTCCCTCTTTCTTGAAGTTCTAAAATTTCCAGCAGCTAGGGTTCATACCTAGGGTTTGACTTTGTGTCTTTTTGGTGTAATCTTGTGGATTAGGGTTCTTTTTCTTTCCCTTATGGTGTGGCGATGGTGCAGTTAAAGTTTCACACAACAATTTGGGGTTTTTGACATCTATGGTAGGTGATTCCATGTCTAAGCATTATTTGATGAGTTATCTTGCTTAATTTACTTATTTATCATGTTCCTCATTTTTTTGTGGTGAAAAATCCATTTTTGATGGAATTGGTTAAGCGTTTAATTTTAAAGTTTCATTTTTTCTTGAGATGGTGTGTTTTTATTGTGTAACTCTTGTGGTATCATTTGGGGTCATTTAATAACATATGAAAATGGTTTATTAAATGTGGATTGGGCTGAAAATATGGGTTGGTAGTTTTTTGGTGTTCTTTTGTCCTTAAAAGAGGGTTTTTGAATGGGTTTTATGTGAAAAACCTTCTTATACTCTTTGAAGTTGTTTTATAAAAATATCAAATGGTTTATTGAGTTACATAAAGTGTGAAAAGGATGTTGAGGTACTGTTTTGGTGGCTGTATATTCTTAAAATGGGTTTTTGAAAGAGTAAGTGGTGATTTTTGATTTCAAATATTTTGAGAACATTTTATAAATTATTGAAATAGTTTATTAAATTTTTAGAAAGGTGTGTGTCATGTTTGTGGGTTGTATTGTGATTATTATGTTAAAATGAATTTGAATGTGAATGGAGTATTTTGTGACATGTTTATGGGATTCTTGGTTTGTTTATGATTTTGAAATGAATTTTCATGTGAAAATTGTATTTGATAACATGTGGAACTTGATTGATCACAGAGGGAAACCTGGGTATCTAGGTGGGCGGATGTGTACTAGTATGCTAATGATCTGGAGTGGTTTCGTCCTTGTTTCACATAGCAAGCTTGACGATGAAAACACTAAGTAAACTATGATGATGATTTTGGGGACCAATAGGTTACAAGAATGTTCCCTACTAGTGGTTCATGCATGAGAAGGATATTTGTTATGGTTACTTTTCACCGAGATACGAGATACCTGGGGTCCACAGCTAGCTAATACCTAGGGGTGTTCCTATGAATAGTTCTCATTGACTATATGATACTCACCATCAGCACACGATGTGTTTGGATGGAAAATTCAGTAGCTTGTTCATTTTAATTAAAAGTGTCCATTCTTTAAAATAGCCCCTTTAAAATGATTTTCATTTAATGTTTCATCTTTTAGGTTCACACCCTACTTACACCTTTGGGTGTAAGTAGACTTGGTAAGTTTTGTCATAGGTTTGGGTAAAGCTTTTAGATCCAGTGGTTCAGGTTCTAGTTGTCCTTCTTGGTGCGGTGTTGTGGAGATGGCTTGAGGGTGATGCCCTCTTGCCTTAAGGTGGTTTTTGGGCTGTTCTTTTTTTATTTCTTTCCTTGTGGTAGTCCTTGGGATTTTGTTTAAATTATGTAACTCAATTCTATATTTTTGTAATGAATGGTTTGGTTTCAAAAATTTAGATTCATTTTATCAGCCTTGTTGGTTGTTTTATGTTTCTAAAATTGGGTAAATCATTCCCAAACCTTTTCTTATCATACTCGGGCAATTGTTCTATCCCATGGGGATAAGAAACGCTCTTCAGACCTTTCTACAGACTAGGTTGGGAATCGGTTTTGATGGTGACCAGATCTGGTTCATGACACAACTTCTATGTACTTTATGAAAACATGTATTCATAGTTTTGAATATTAATAAACTCATTATCACATCATGATTGTTCTCCTGTGTAACATAGTATATGATAATGTCCTAAGAGTAATTGTCGTACTGAAAGGTCATAACAGTTCCCCACTATGATGAGAACCAAGAAGTGCTACAACATTATTCTTGAATATATGTTCTATAGTTGAATGATATCATTTGAGGGACAAAAATGATATAATCTATCAGAGATAGATAATCATAGGACTTTAAGGCTCATTCTCATGGTGTACGCCCTTGGTGATATCCAATAGGATATTATGAGAACGAGACCTGCTAGTAGGAAATCCACATTTATATGTGTCATTGGATGTTCATATCTGTGGACGTGTGCATTGATTCTTAAACATTAAGAAGATTATTATTAATGTGTATTATGAGTCATGTATTTTGATGTATTGATGAAAACTGTGACAACATATATTTGCGGTGAGGTAGGATGTGTTGGGTGAATCACGAGTAATATTTCATTAATGAATAATGTGAGAAAGGATTTGTCCCTTCTATTATTTAAAAAAAATTGATATCTCAGGTCCTTTTATGGAAATGATATATCCTAAATAAATCAATGGTCATGGTGTTCTATAGGCATGTTCAATTTCTAGTAATTCAAAGAAAGAGACATCAAGAAGATAGTTTGATGGCAATGTCATACAACCTATTTGATTAGAGATATCATGATAAATGGATTATATTACACAGTAATCATCTGTATTAGGTATTATGTCGTTGTGACGTTAACTTCTTTCTCTATTGATGTTTTGGTGTGTTTCTAGATGATAACCATAGACTTTAGGCTGTTTCACCTAATGCCATTGAGAAAGAGTCCTAGAGGGTCACATACTAAGTGTATCTATAATCTTAGTAGAATAATAATATTATTATTTACTATTTAACAAGTTGAATAAATATTATTCTCACACATGGTTTAATAATTATTCATGTTTGTTTGATCACATATATTTTGTCACCATTTATTGGAGAGAATATAATGTGATCTGAATATTTAATAAATATTTATTTATTATTTAGTGAATATAATATTTATTTATTTATTAGAAAATAATGTAGTGGTATTTATTTAATAAATAAAGATCCATTATTTAAGGGTTGATAAATATTGTGGAGGAATAGTGAATCAAGTTTAATGGTCTGATGATAAATAATAAATATTGAATATTATTTGATTAAATAATATTTAATTTAATTCACAAGTTAAACACATGTCAAAAAATAATAATAATACTATTATTATTTTACATAGGGTTCAATATGGATTAAATAAATAATAAAGGGCACTTGTACACTTATTTATTTCTAACCCTAGTAATATATAAACTCAATTATATTATTTTCTCATAGAGCCAATTCATTTGTTTTGGTTGTGCACAATAGATTTGAAGAATCCTCTCAAGCCATAGAGAGCTCCCTTATCCAATAATGCTCCCAACAACAGAGATAAATTTTCCTCCACCTCCCACTCTCAAGTCAAGAGAGATCAAAGATAACATTTTTGTAAGTGATTCTCATGGTGATCAAATGCGAATGACACAAGCGATATGATTTGTTGTGCTAACACCAATATATTCATACAGAAATGTTTGGAAATTTGTGGAACACATGTGGATCACCTCTAGAGGGAATTTTCTTTGATTCCTATAATTCAATGATCATACAATGCAGATCTATTGTCAGACCCATCAATGAAGAAATAATTCATGCAGGGTGATTCTATAATTGATTAAATTAATTATAAATAACATGTGATGATCCTCTCTTTGGTTCGGGTGTTCTGTCAATTTTCTTTTTTCTTTGAATTTATTCCAAAGATCACCACATTTATTGTTGTGTAAATCTCATATTGATCATCGATCATGACAAAAAGTAAAGTTGGACCCAACCCATCGCACGCTTCTGTTGCACCCGGAACCTTTATGAGTTTGGGTACTTCACCTTATAAATGAGAATAATTGTTGAAGCATAGGCCACCCTTGGTAGAACACCCACTCTAAAGAATTCTTGTGTAGATTCAATTCAAGTTTCTTTAATGATCGCCCATGTAGCGTTGTAGAAGGAACCAAGCAACCAGGGAAGTCATCGGGTCTGACTATGCTATCAGGATTGAGGTTGTGTACTGCTTCCTTAATCTCTTCCTCTTCTGGAATCATTTTCATGTTCTTGTTGTTTATGATGTCCATTGACCTGGAGATATTTCTGAAGAAAGGTTCCACACCTTCCTCCCTAGGATATACATCTTTCCTATCTTTCCTCAAGTCAACTTACAATCCCTTAAAATGCATGACAGTCAGAGTTCTCACTTCCACTATATCACTAGTATGTGATCCATCTTATAACAACAGATTCAAATTCCTAGTATATTTTTTCTCCTTAATGAACACATGTAAATACACCATGTTTTTGTCCCCCTCCTTCAACCATAGCGCTCTGGATCTCTCATTTGCATTCATTGCAACCTCGAATATCTTTTTTGTTGGTATGTTTGTTTCCTCATGAGGAGAGAAAAGGACTCATCCTTCCATCTATCCTATAATTTTGTATTGAGATAATTAATTTCATACTTGAGATCCACTAAGCTCACTTGCACATTAGGACAACTAATTTTCTATTCCATTAGCTATATTTTAAGTCATATTATCTTGCTATGAATTAGCACCCATGCATACCCCTGTATGAATAAGTTCCAAGAAGCACATATTGCTTGCAAGAAATTGTCCTATGTACAAATATTAGAGAAATAATCACCCTTTTTTAGTAGCTTCCTTAAATTTAATGAAGAGAGGAGAGTGATCTGATAGCACCCATGTCATGTAAGTCACACTATCCTGCTAGAAGGTTTAGATCCCTTGTAAGTTAGAAAAGCATTAATCCAAGAAAATCTAACTGTGATGGTTTCTCCTGTAAAACCCATATACAATATATTATTGTATGCTGCAAAAGATTTAAAATCATACATTTCTTTCCTCAAGTATACCCCCAACTTCTCATAGGATTCCTTGATAGTGTTTAAATCACCCCTATAAACCAAGATAAGCCTCCTGGGTTAAAGTAGGAGAGTGATTCCCATAAGGAATCCCTTTTTTATCACATCACATTCAGTAAAAATGATCAAGATATACATTGAAAAGAAATTTTAACTAACCTTCATCCTGGTATGTTGAGAAAAAAATTCTATTTTCTCCATTAATAATGATTATTTCTAGAATACCCATATATGATTATTGGTAGGGTTGTCCTACATTCACTCTCCAGTTACTAGACTTTTCATGAACTTTTGAATATGATGTGCCTGTTGTTTTGGCTTAATGATTGCAATTAAGGAAGAATGATTGTTATGAAGTTCATTATTAAGAAATTCACATTTGATCTGAGGTCTTAGAGCCCTGGAATTCTATATAATAAAGGAGATCATTAGAGGGTAGATTGTTTGGCCTTCAGGCCCGAATCCTCCAAGTTCCTTAGTGAACCAAGTTTAATGTTGATAGTTGGTCTCGATTTGGATATGGTAATAATAGTACAGGGTGGGGTTTTATGCAAGCGGAGTGTCATGGAGATGAAAATGAACACAAAAAAGGAATAAAATGGATAACACGCAAAATTAACATGGTTCGAAAATTGTTGCCTATATCCACAAGAGAAGAGGGGGGTCGTTCTATTTCTATTTGGATAAGTTCATTGAAGGATCACCAATGGTTACATATTACAAAAACATGGGATTGATTCCTATTTTAAAGAAGAAGGAAATGATGCAGTCCATGGTTGATTTGGGGTGGTTCATCAGCCCTTGAAATCTTCCACGCTGCCTGCTGGAGTCTTTGGTGTTGGCCGGGTTGGCTTCCAACCTATGGAGAAAACTATTGCACTTAGGTTGTTGTTGTCCAAGTAAGTTGCATAAAACTTCTTCATTTCCATTGATTTCTCCCACAAATGGGAGTTCCCCCACAAATCTCCCCCTCACAACCAATTTGGGGTAGAATCTAGACCTGCATTCTTCTTGTAGGCATCCAAATTCTCTTTCAGTAGAACCTTCATCGTCATGTCTTCCCCATTATCATTGGGGTGGATTTTCTAAACTTTCAACAATCTCTATTCCAACACATTTCGGATCCAGTGATATCTCACGTCGATGTGTTTAGACTTGTAATGAAATGTAGGGTTCTTGCTGAGATGAATAACACTCTGACTGTCACAATAGAGAATATAATTCACTTAACTCTATCCCATATCCTATAAAAACTTCTTCATCCACATCATCTCCTTGCAGCCTTCAGTGACAGAAATATATTCTGCTTCTATGGTGGATAAGGCAATAAACTTTTGAAGTCATGATTTCCATGAGACTGATCCCCCTGCAAATGATATTAGGTACCCAGATATAGATTTCCTTGTGTTTACATCTCCATCCATATCTGCATCTATGTATCCTTCTAAAATAGTTTTATCACTTCCAAAACATAAACAATGACTAGATGTACCTTAGAGATACCTCAATATCCATTTGATCGTTGTCCAGTGCTCATTTCTTAGATCTGATAAGAACCTGCTCACAACACCAAGAGTGTGAGAAATATCTGGTCTGGTACACACCATGGAATACATAAGACTTCCAACTGCTGACTGATAAGGAACTTTTTCCATATCTGCTTTCTCCTCTTCAGTAGATGGACTCTGACTTTTCATGAGCCTAAAATGACTCGAAAGTGGATTGCTAACTAGTTTTGACTTGCCCATATTGAATCTTTCAAGAACCTTCTCAATGTACCATTCTTGAGATATCCAAATCTGTTGATTCATCTTATCACGAGTAATCGTCACACCAAGAATCTAAGTAGAATCTCCCAAGTCCTTCATTTCAAAAGACTTGTTCAACTCTTTATTCAGCCTGTCAATCTTGGTAATATATTTGCCAATAATCAGCATATAATCAACATAAAGCAACAAGATAATGAAATCACCCTCAGAAAACTGTTTGATAAAAACACAGTGATCAGCATTCATCCTCCTGTACTCATTTTTCTCCATGAATGAGTCAAATTTCATGTACCACTACCTCGATTCTTATTTCATACCATATAAACTTTTATTAAGCTTTCATACCAGGTTTTCTTTCCCTTTCACCTAAAATCCTTTTGGATGCTCCAAGTATATCTCCTCCTCAAGATCACCGTGTATGAATTTTTTCTTTACATCCATTTGTTGAACCTATGGGTTCAAACTAGTCACCAATCCAAGTACAACTATGATGGAAGACATTTTAACCACAGGAGAAAAAATTTCATCAAATTCAATACCTTTCTTTTGACTGAATCCCTTCACAACCATTTTGGCTTAATAGCGCAGTTGTGAGCTTCCATCTACTCTAATTTTGTACACCCACTTGTTCTTTAGTTCCTTCTTTTTGTGTGGTAATTATACCAAATCAAATGTACGGTTCTTGTGAAAGGATATCATATCCTCTTGCATGGCCTTCTTCCATTCCATCTTCTGATGACTCCTGATCACATCATCATAACTTTCTGGCTCTCCCTCATCAGTGAGCATCACATACTCATTTGGTGAGTATCTATGACTCAGTTCTTGTTCTCTGGTGGATCTCCTCAACTATGCTTCAGGGGGAATCAGTTCTAGAATATCATATGATGAAGGCATATCAGTAGATGGAGACATATTACCTGGTAGTGATGTATCATCAGTGTCGTGTATCTCTCTTATGCTATCTGATACTGATGGTGGTGAGAATGGTTCCATACTGATTGGAATTTCCTCAGGTTGTGACTTCTCTGCACTTTTTGGCTTCTCAAAATCTTCAATTGTCTGATCCTCAAGAAACACCACATATCTACTTCTGAATATCCTTTTGCTGATAGGATCCCAAAGTCAGTATCCAAACTCTTCATGACCATATCCTAAAATGGTACATTTCTTTCATTTTCCGTCCATATTTTCCCGCTCATCTTTTAGGATGTGAATAAATTCCCTATAGCTAAATACTCTAAAGTGTTTATATGAAACATATTTACCTGTCCAAAAACTTTCTGGAACATCATAGTTCAATGGAAATGATGGAGAAATGTTTTTAAGATCAATTATGATCATCATTTCCTCCCCCCAAAAGTTTTTTGGTAACTTTTCATTTGAGAGCATATATCTGATTCTCTCGCAAATTGTTTTGTTCATTCTCTTAGCAAGACCGTTATGTTGAGGCATATTCGGTACTGATTTTTCCAGACTGATGTCAAAACTCCTAAAGTACTCCTCAAATGGACCATATCACTCTCCTCAATTATCTTCTCTCACACACTTTAATCACCTTCCTGTTTCTCTTTCCACCTTCCCATGAAACCTCTTGAAAACATCCTGCACTTGATCTTTAGTTTTCAAAGCAAAGGCCCAGACTTTTTTGGAATGATCGTATATGAAGGAAACAAAATAAATAGCATCTCCCATCATCTTAGTTCTCATCATGAATACATCAGTGTGAATTAAATCTAAAACATTTTATTTTCTGGATGGTATATAACTATGACACGATACTCTATGTTGGTTTCCCATGATGCAATCAACACAAGTATCCAATTGTGTACCTTTTATTATTGGAAATAGATCTTTCCTAGAGAGCATTCTAATTCCTCTCTCACTCATGTGACCTAGATGCTTATGCCAAACTTCTGCAGGAACAAATTTTTTGGCTACATTTACTTCTCCTCCACACGGTCTTGCATCTGTGAGATAAAGAGAAGTATCTTTCTTTCCTTTAGCAATTACGTGGTTACCTTTGGTAAGCTTCCATTTCCCATCACCGAAGGAACTGATATATCCCTCATCGTCAAGCATTCCAGTGGATATCAGATTGAGGATAATATCAAGAACATTCCTCACATACTTCAATAATAACCTGTATCCAACATTAGTTTCTAGAAAAATATTACCAATACTAGCAATTTTGGATGCGCCATCATTTACCATATTCACATGTACGAAACTCCTTGAAAAGTAATATGTGAAGAAATATATTATGGCAGTGACATGGTAGGAGGTGTCGGAATCGATCACCCATGTAGAGTCTTGGCTTTCAAGACTAACCTGATTTTCTTCCTGAACAACAATGATCTCTTCATTGACAACTGAATCATCATTATTTTGGGTCTTACCTTCTTGATTCTTATTCTTTGCCTTCAACATTATATACTCCCAAATGAAGTTTATGGTCTTGCCATAGTGGTGGCACTTCATTTCATATCTTGATTGAGATTTCAATCACTTTCCCCCTTGAATACTTTGGTCACGGGGTTATCTTCCTCTGCTTCTTCCCTACCATTTTTGTTTCCCTTGTATTTCAGTGACAAGAGCTTATGTTTCAGGTGTATGTACCTCATCTTTTTTTCTGGACTCTTCATTAATCATTTTGTCTTTCACCATCTCCATAGTGAGACTTCCATATGGAGTTTAATTAATGACTGACACAACTAGTGTGTCCCACATCTTTGGTAAAGATCTCAACATTAATAGTGCATGTAACTCATCATCAATCATCATTTTCATGGAATTTAACTGATCAACAGTACCTTAAAACTCACTCATGTGCTCTGATACGTTGGTCCCATATTTTTATTTCAAGTTGAGAAGACGATGTATCAAGTTTTCTTTATTTTTCACAGTTATCCTCGCATACATCTTTTCCAATTTTCTTTAAAGAATGAAGGCATTGTTTTCATTGGAAAAATTTTGGAAGATTCTCTTGTCGATCAACTGTTTGATTTGGGCAGCACACTTCCTGTTGAATGCAACTCACTCCGCATCAACTGGCAGGGTACTGGCTGACGTATTCTCATTGGGTTTACAGTTTGTTGATGTTTCCTCCTCGTGCTCTATAATGGGCTTAGCAGTTTCCACTATAGGCTTCCATAAATCATTAATATAGAAAAGGTCCCCTATTTTTGGTTTCCAGATGGCATAATTAAACGCAGTGAGTTTAATCATATTATCAGTATTTTTAGTCTATTTAAGGAGTGATAATTTCAAAAAATTAAGCATACGAATATGTCTAGAACGGTCAAAATACCTAGAATCGACTCCTGGATTTCTGAAAACGGACTCTGATTGGCCGAGTTATGACCAAAACAGTTTCAACGGTCTAGATTAACCACTAATGTGGTGCTGATATAGCGCTGACATGGTGTGCCAGAGTAGTTATCGGAAAGTCACTTGAAAATCATTGGCAGCATGAAGAGTGTCGTCTTCTCTGACATGGGGTACTGTAGCACCCACAGTTTGACCAAACATTGACTGAGCATATCTTCTTTGTTTCATATCTATTTTTGATGCCGCTTGCACTGTTGGAATCGTCTCACCATGCTCCTCACAGATCTGGGCTCAAAAAAAATTCCAAGCAACGTCAATTTTCTGGTCACTGGAAAATTTCACTGTTGTGTCATCATTTCGCTTCCTAACCCTATGATACCTCTTTGTTATGGAATCGAAGCATCATGGCGTTGAAAATGATCACAAACAATGAAGAAAAGAGGGGAAAACACAAAATTAATAAGGTTCGGAAATTGTTGCCTACATCCATGGGAGAAGAGGGGGCCATTCTATTTCTCTTCGAATAAGTTCGTCAGAGTATCACCACTAGTTATAGGTTACAAAAACATGGTATTGTTTCCCATTTTAAAGAAGAAGAAAATGATGTAGTCCATGGTTGGTTTGGGGTGGTTCATCAACCCTTGAAATCTTCCACATTGTCTGTTGTAAGTCTTTGGTGTCGGCTGGGTTGCCTGCCAAACCATAGAGAAAACTGCTGCAATTGGGTTAGTGTTGTCCAAGGAAGTTTCGCACAACTTCTTCATTTCCGTTGATTTCTCCCACAAATGGGAGTGGACCCCACACCGGGAAACTGAAATTGTTCTCTAATGGGACCGCTCTATAGATGTTGAATCCACTAAGAGCTCATTATCTTCTTCATATAAAACTGAGAGAGAGTTATGAAATTGAACCAGACCTAAAATGCAGATATCTAAAATGCAGAGATCAATGCAAACATAGGAAGTGACCTAGAGCATCTCCAATTACATTAAACATAGAGGGTTCAAGGAAAAGAGATGGAATTACTAGTAATCTAACCCACACAGTAGCTGATTTGGGGTTTTTACTAGAGTAGAAGGCCATCATCCATCTGAAAAGGATAAAATGCCACCTCCTGCAAAACCAAGATTCTCTCTCCCAAGCTTCCACAAAATCCTCCTGAGAGAAAAAATGAATGCAGAAAACCTTACCATTGAGAACTGATAGGCAGTCGCCGACTCAATCTCCTCTATTGAGATATTGAAAGAAGTCATACCTTCTACAATTTATGGAACTATAGGAATAATCAGAACCACCGAGATCATCAAAAGTGACTTCGACAACTACTGAGGTTTTGAATTGGCTAGAGCCTCTTTGAAAGACAAGCTAGCAGAACTATACTACGGCTTATCAGCGAGTGACTGGCCATCTAGAATCCCCACCACCAAGGGATGTAACCCTACTAGTGGTGAAGGAGTTGCTGGAGGAGCACCACCAACACTTTAAGGTAGTGGATCCACCACCACGAGAATGAACCCCTTCACGCTTATCCCCTCATTAGGAAGTGTGAACCCCCTTTCTAGGAAGCGTGAATGTGGTTTCCGTTTCCTGTGTAAGTTTTATGAAGGAAGAGTGAATGTCGTTCACTCTTTCTCCAAAATATTTTTAATTATTAATATTATTATATGTATATATATCTAATTAAATAAATATAAATATATATATCCAACCTCCTAGATATAGTTCCTAACCTTAAGAATCTTCTCACCAAATGGTTCATGCACCTCGCCACCAATGACCTTGACTTCCCACTGCACAATTTCATGGATCATTTGGGTGAGGAGAAACGACATTCTCTTTAACCAGGTCTCCAAGTCATGCACCCTTTGGGTTGAGAACACATCACGCTGATTATTAGCATGGAACCATAATGAGCATTTTTTTGACAACCCTCTTTTCAAGCATGATCTCTATACCTGGACACCCCTCATTGGTGGAACCCTAAAAATTAATGTGGGTGCATGGTAGAGGCATCACAGGTTTTGGTGCCATAGCCTGGGACTCCCATGGATTAATCGTTGCAGCTCTTCACTCTTCCTACTTGGCCTCGCTCTTACCCACAGTCGTTGAAACTCAAGCAATTGTTCTTGGAATGGAAATTTCTTTAGAGCAAGGGTAGAAATCCATCACTTTGGAATCAAATTGACTCATTGTCATCCATATTATCTCCACTCCAGAGGATGGCCTTCATCCTTTTGGCCTCCTAATCTTGAAAATCCAGTCACTTCAACTCTGCTTTTTTACTTGCTCCTTCTCCTTTAACAAAAGGGAGACTAATATGACAGCTCATCATTTAGCTACTCGATGCCTCTCAAATAACCCACATGTCTGGTTGGACATGTTCCCTAGTTGGCTGTCTTCGCTTGATTCACCTGATCTTTGATCTCTTTATATATGAGTTACTCCTTTTTTCAAAAAATAAAAAATATATATATTAATAAAATTAATTAAATATAAATAAATATTAATTAAAAACTAATCAATATTTATAAATATCAATAAATATTAATTAAATATTAAAAAATACTAAAAAATATTAATAAACATTAAATAAATATTCATAAATATTGATAATGCAAATAAATATCAATAAATATTGATTACATATTTCTAAATATTAATAAATATTGATGAATATAAACAAATGAAAATAAATATTTATAAATATAAATAAATAGTAAAAAGATAGTAATAAAATATTAATAAATATTAATTTTTTTAAGGTGAGGGGTCAAGTACCCTTTTTTATTGAATCAAAAAGCATAGAGAAACAAAGATAGTAGCGGATGAAAATAACAGATTATCAAAGCCCTCATCGCGAGGACCCAAACTTTTTCCTAATATTCTCGACAATATTTATTTCTTTTTCCTACAAGGCTCCCCAATCCATTTCACATACATGACCTCATCCATGTCTCCTGCTGTGTAGAGCTTCCAAATCCTACGCTTGTTGTATGAGAGTTTCAATGTCTGTATCATCCGAGTTTGATACCTCAGACAGTGCCGCCTTCCTTGCTGCTGGTTTATCCCTTCCATGTCCCCTTGATCGACTTTTAGCATGCCTACCATGCTTCCAAGATCTATATTTCTACCAAGAGTCATCATTTTCTCAAGCAGGATGGTGTGCCACCTCCAATGGAGTGGTCTACTTTGTCTAAAAACCACAAGTCGGCTTCAGTGAAGAGAAGATCTGGTTGGCCTTTTCCTCTTTGGACATCTCCTTCCCTTCCAGAGAAACAACAAGGTTCTTCTATACATGACTAAAGATGTCAATATAAGGTGCATTACAAAAAGTGGAGGGTTTAGAAGCCGAAGCAACCCCCTCGTTTTCATTATCCACTACTTTGGCAGGGGCCTTCTTTCTCTGCCTGGATAGGAGGAGGAGTCTTACCTGTGTGAGTTTCCCAAAAAGTAGGGGCAATGGTGTTACCAGCCTCTGATGTTTCAGAAGAAACAAGTGTACAAGCATAGGAAACATTCTCCTTAAAAGAATATTCAATTTCCATATGAGTATTCCCCTCAACGTCACTAGACATTGATCCCTTCATCTTATCGCGCAGCGGAGGGAGATCAATCGGACCCCTTTCAACTATGTCAACCGAGGAAATCCTGGTACCATCAAGATTAGGGGGAAAAGCTTCAATCATGTTAAGTCCATGGTCAGCAGGGCCACATTCAACAAAGTAGGGTCTGTTGTCCTTCTCAGAATCAGGGGGGTAGCATCCATCATAATTTGTTCGGGTAATGCAGAAATTTCCCGAGTCTGGGTATCCAGTGGTTTCAAACCAGTTTTAGATTTCTGTCTTTTAAAATATGAATTATGATCATGTCTATGTAATGCACAATAATCACTAGAAATGGACCTTCTATAATTTGATTTTTCATGTCCAATGATCTTAAAATCTTGATAGAACCGGGGGAGATTCTCAAATTCAATCTTCAATTCGAGTTCATCCTCATTAGTAGAAAGGTAAACCTTATCAATCAGAATGGAGCATAAATCAACTTCAACTAAGAATATAGCATAATGGATGTATCTAGAAACTTTTTTCTCCTTATCCATTTTAATCTGAACCCTTATTGCCAGTGCAATGTCATATAAAATACTAGGATGCCAAAGTATCCAGTTTAACCCAAATACTTTTACTAATAAATATTAATTAATTATTCAAAAATATTAATTAAATATTTATATATATTGATAAATATTCATAAATACTTAAAAAATATTAATAAATACCAATAAATATTAACAAATCTTAATAAATAATAAATACATATTCATAAATATTGATTAAATATTAATCATATATTCACAGAAATGTAAAAAACAAATTAATGAAACATTCATAAATACTAATAAATATTAATTAAATATCAATAAATTATAATAAATATCAATAAATATAAATAATTATTAATGCATTTTAATTAAATATTCTTAAATATAAATAAAATACCATCAAATATTAGTAAATATTAATTAAATATTAATGTATATAAATTAATATTAATAAATATTAACTAAATACTAATACATATTAACTAAATATTAATAAATATTAACTAAATATCAATAAATTTAAATAAAAATTAATAATTTAAAGATAAGTATTAAATAAATATTAAATAAATATTAAAAAATATTAAGTAAATAGAATTAAATATAACTAGATTTCAATTAAAAATTCATAAATATCCATTAATATTAATAAATATTAGTAAATATTCATAAATATTCATAAATATTAATATTTATTTATATTTAATATTATTTATTATTATTTATTTAATGGATATCTATTATTTATTAATAATTATTAACATTTATTAATATTTAATTATATTTATTAATGTTTAATTAATATTTATATTCTTAATAAAATAGAGTTTGACCCTCAACCTATTAAAAAAATTATTCAAATTTATGAATATTTATTTAATATTTATTAATATTTAATTGATATTTATTAATATTCATGAATATTTATTAATATTTACATAATGTTTATTAATGTTTATTAATTTTTAATTAATATTTATAAATATTTATAAATGTTGAAAAATATTTTGTTGATATTTATTAATATTTGTTATTATTTTATTTATATTTTTGATTATTTAATTAAAATGTATTAATATTTTTTGATATTTATTAATATTTATTGGTTTTTATGATTATTTATGAATATTTAAAAAAATATTACTTTTCATGAATATTTATTTAATATTTATTAAGATTTGTTAATATTTACTAGTTTTTATTAATATTTTTTAGTTTTTATGAATATTTATTAATATTTAATTATTATTTGTAAATAATTAATTAATATTTATTAATATTTTATTACTATTTCTTTTTTATTTGTATTTATTAATATTTAACTATATTTATTTACATTCATTAATATTTAGGAATATTTATTTAATATTTAATCAATATTTATTAATATTTATTTGTATTATCAATATTTATAAATATTTATTTAATTTTTGTTAATATTTGTTAATATTTATAAATATTTAATTAAACTCAGATGGATGTTGTTATGCATATTATCATAGTTTATCATGATTTTTCATTTATGTTATGCCATGATGACTCTACTTATTTGGGCGCATGACCCGCTAATGTATGGTAAGGTCATCTCGGGTTCTCGGTTAGGACCTCGTACTATGGATTGATGCTTTGTGAAAATTCATCCCCTAAAGGTGTGTCCTTGATTCCTAAACACAAGTCATCACCCCATGGGGATCAGGAACATCCTTCGGATCTTATTGCAGACCGACTTGAGTACTGGGTCCAGGGTTTTCTTGATTGGTTCATGACATATATAATAATTAATAATTAATTTAGTTTTTAAATAATTAATAACTAATAATAAAAAAATAAAAAAATATCAATTATTAATTAATTAAAATTTTAAATAATCAATAATAAATAATTATTATTAAATAAAAAATAATTAATAAATATTTATTATTTATTAATAAGTGATTATAATTATTATTAATTATTATTAATTTCACAATTTTTATAAAAAACATTGCTAAAATTAATTAAAAAAATAGAATTTCATATTAAACGACGGTTTTGACCACTACTAAATTGAAACAGTTTTTAATAAACCAATATAAATTAGTGATGGTTTTCTAAAATTGATGCTAAAAAATAAATACAAAGCATTTAGCGACAATTTTCAAAATCACTGTTAAAAGCTCTTTTCCCTCTAGTGGGTTGAGTAGAAACTTTTATATTAATCGCTGCTAGTTCAACTTTTTCTAGTTAATACTTCTTCTTAATGATCTTAAGTATACTTTCAAGATATTTGATTTACTCGTAGATTTATTTTATAAACAGGGAGTCTTCTCTATAATCCTTGTGAGGTTCAAAATATAAAGATTCGGTTATAAGAGAGTCAATGTCTTTTTCTATAAGGAAATTTTTTTCAGAGGTGTAGAATCTAGAAATATTCCAGTAATAATCATTATTTTAGTCACTCCTAAATGATGAGTCTTCACTGGCACACCAAGTTTTTACCTTTAATGCCTTATTTCCTTTTCTTTTCATTAACTTCCTTGGTTCCTTTTATTTATTCTAGGGGTAGTTCATCTTAATCTATTTAGGATTCATGAATTCATAAAAATTTACTTCTGCTCGCTCTTTTATTTTTTCCTCATCACTAGATTTTTCATGTCCATCTCTTCTATCTTATTGAGTATTTATTGAATCCTTTCTTTAGAACATCCTTCCCATTTTTCTAGAAAGATAAGAAAATTCATCCTCTCTCAATTGTGGCTAACTCTCATCAATTTTATTCATTGTAGTAGTTGACTTGAAGGTTATTCTATTATTCTTATGCTTGAACTTCTCATTATCTCTTTTAAAGTGCAACACATATTGCATAAGAGTTCCAATGAGTTCATTTACTTAAATATTTTTTATACTCTCTATGTCTTTAATGGTAGTTCTCTTTGACTCCCACTCACATGGTAGTATGTAGATGACCTTTTCAAAAATCTTTTCATCTTCAAGATCCTTATCGCCTAGTAAGTGGAGTTTGTTGACAATGGTCGAAGACACCAGTACATGCTTGACACTAATTCTACAAGATAAAATTTGAATCATTCATATTGAGAGTGAAGCATTTCACTTGTTATGAGAATAATCTTTTCAATTCTGAAATGAGTAATTTAAATATTTATCCATATTTTGTGGGTTCTCTTACAAGAAGATAGTTGACTATATATGTTATGTGAAATAGAACATAAGAGAGGATATATTTCCATGTTGTTAAGTGGAAAATCCTCTTTTTTAGTGTCAGTGAATGTTTTGGGCTACTTCATAAGGATTGTGTCATCTTTCCCAAGTATGAACCAATACTGTAACCCTGATTTAACAATAAAGTTTTTCATTTTATCTCTATAGTATTTATAGTTTGTTCCATTGAAAAAAATTTCTTGTTTGATGTTATGTGAGTTGAGACTTCCTAATGAATTTGCATGCCCATTGAAAATATTTTCTCTATGTAAGGTTGGTGTTGGAAAACAATGATATAGATAAATGGATCTAGTACCAGTTATACTCCCATAATAAAAACTTCAAGAGGGGGTGAACTGAAAAAATTAGTGAACAACTATTTTTTTTACAAAAATAAGATCCTATATACTTTGAATCTTATCAAAATATAGAAATATAGAATTAAAAATACCGGATACTCTGATATTTGATAAAATAATATAAGATAAAAGTTTGATAAAGAGACATGGTTTTAAAATAGGACAAACATAAAGTTATTTGAATGGGACAATGGAAAGAAAATGTGTAAAGATAATAACATAAAAATGATAAAGGAGTTTGGGATAAGTAGTTCCTATGTTTCTTGTCCTTACTAGAAAAGTATCCCAAGTTATCATACCTAGAACTTCTTCATTTATTACCCAAAGTTGAAGTGGGATCTTATTCCAAGATTCGATAGATCCACATTGAGTACAAGCTAGCCCATTTTTATAATGAGTCTTCAGCAAAGACTTATTTATCTTAGATAATGACATAAATAAAGATAATGTGAATAAAAATAGTGATGAGATTTATTCCTTTTTTAAGTAAGTACAATGAACAGATATATGGTGCTGAGAGTAAAGATCAAAATGAGTGGTGATAAAAAATAGTCTGATTTTGATTTTTAAAAACTGAGGGCTCTAAAAAGGCAGAAGTTTTCTATGAAAAGATATAACTTCTTAGAATAATTTTTTTTAAAGTATTTTGGGATAATTCTAGATCGATAATGTCACAACACAACCCATCGGGGGTCGCCTGGCTGGTGGTAAGCTGAGTGAGACACCCCAAGACCACCTCCAATAGGCTAGGGGTTGGAAACAAGTGCCAAGTAGGCAATATTGAATATGAGAGGCCTTATCCAAAGTAATAGTACACACACATACAACCATCTCCATAAAACAAAGCAAATATAAAGTAAATAATGATCATCTAGAGTGAAAAAAAATGAATGCAACAACCTCTCGGAAAACATCAAAGTACAGCAGTGTTATGCCAAGTATAAAGGGAAAATACATGCCCAACCAGAAAAGAGGTCTGAACTTGAAAAAAAAACTGGGGAAAGGGAAGGTCTTAAGAGAGATCATCTCACAATCCCCATGACCAACAACCAAATAGGATCTGCACCAAGATTCACTAAGCTCCACCAAAATAAGGTCCATCGATATTACCTCTGATTTTTCTATTGTATTCATATGACACAACACATGTGGGAAAATATCATGCAAGGGTGAGTATATACATACTCAGTGGGTGCCCTAAAAACTAAAAAGGGAGAAATAGAAATCCATAATAGTCAGATCAACCCATAACAAGAGGGTAAAGAGAAACCCAATATATATGCTCATAAAGAAAATCAAATGAGAGAGAAAGGGGACCTCCATCTCCACAACCTAGCTAAGAATAATGAGTCATCCTACTTCTCCAAGGGTCCCATCACTGATGTTGAACAACTTTTCCATATAAGATATTGAGTGGAGAGTCTGCTCCTCACCACTGTGTGACACAAAAAAAGGAGCACTATCTCCTAGCCATGCATCTAACATAATCTCTCAAGAATCCATGTGGAAGGCACACACCTTTCAACTATGCTCCACAGTTGAGGGGGAACAATATCCAGTGGAAAACCCACTCCCCCCAGAGCTCAAATATAGGAGGTGTCACTCTGTAGATAGAGGACATGATCCATATATAGTAGGGAAGGCTTCCAAACCAACCTGTATAAAGAGTATGGGGGATCACACCTAGGTGTGATAGGGGGTTTCCAACTCCAGTAGCACTCCAATGATCACACCTGATCACTGTCACTGGCTAAGCATCACTAAAAGAAGCATCATGGTTTTATTGCCTCACTATATATTTCTAATTCCAAAACATAGCCACCATCGTGTTCTACATAGAAAACTACTCAGGATAAGCTACTCACGATCCCAAATATGAGTCCAGGATAAGAAGATACTCAAGGTAGAATTATCTAAGGGGAGTATATGACATGTCCTCTTAGGGTACATGACATGTCTCATGAGGCCGAACCCTGACCATGTCCCCTCATGGTACTCACCATGTAAAAGCAAAATACATAGTATGTATGTATGGTCACATGGCATGTGACCTCACTTGGACACATGGGCATGTCTTCGCCTGCACACGGCTTGGATGACCATGTGAATATACATGGCATGTATATGTAGTATATGGCGTGTCTTAGAAACCATGGGGTATGACCATGTCCTCTTGGCTCGCACCCGTGTACTTCGGCCCATACCCATGTACCTAGAAATTTTCGGTTGTCCTAGTTGTGTCTAAGTACATAGTCATTCCCATGTACTCCTAGGGTATGGCCATGTACTACTACATGACCACGTACCCTTTACATGGGGTGTATTCCCATGATCTTGGCCACATGACAATGTCTCACTACATGACGTGTACTCTGAGTACAAGGCGTATAGTCCCCAAAACTCTTTATTCCCCCAATGAGAAGAACATGTGGTGTGTACTCCTAAACTACACATCATGTGATCGGGATTCCTGAATGGAAAATCCCTATAAACCTCCTGAAACCGTCTTTTTCCTATATTAAGAAAAGATCACCCCTCAAGTGGTCCTCAACAACCATAAAAGGGCTTTAAAACTCTTAAACAACACATCTACGAGTATTGGGACATAAAACTCAAAATATGTCTACCTCATGGTGAAAACACCAAAGATTCGGGTCTATATCCATGCCCATAAGTTGTTTCACCATGATTCAGTCTTGATCACTGTTAAGGATGAAGTCTGATGGCACCTACCCATTTCCTCTTGGTTTGGACATCATGTAAGGTAGAAACCCTCTCTCTTATTCCTACCATGTGTAGTAAGCCAAATGGGAGGGGGTATTTTACTCCTTTTAACTTATTGAATAAACTCAAATATTTAATTACCTTTCACATCATCCAACAGTTTCCTTCCACTGAAATCTTGACACTAACCAATAGTATGTTGCTCTTAGGGTAAACACCATGTTCCAAAAAACAACCATGGTCTCAGATTCCCCATCTAAGGTCCCAAACAATGGGAAAATCATTTAGTCTGACAAGATGTTCATGTGTGTTTTATTATATATTAATATTTTTAATATATTAATTTTGGGGTCATGCGACACCCAAACACAACACCAACTCCGAGGAAAAAATCATAGATATATAAAGGAATATTCAAAGGACCAAACCAAATAGATTCATTACATTCTCCCCTACTTCAAGTATTTTTATCCTGAAAAGAACTAGCTATATAAAAAAGTGGGGGTACTGAGCCCGTATCTGACACTCACGCTCCTAGGATCTCTCCTGCATGCTCTCATACTTCCAAATTACTCAAACCAAAGGTATGGTTCATCTACGTAGGATCCTCTCATGCTGATTCTTGATCTCCACTGGGTACTCTGCAAAGGTGGATCTATCCTCGATGTCCAGCTCTCCCCCATCAATAATGTGTGATGGGTCATGCACATATCTCCTCAGCTACAATACATGGAAGATGTCATGCACTCAGTCAATCTGTAGAGGCAATTCCAAGTGGTAAGCAACCTCATCAACCCTATATAAGATCTCAAATATCCTAATAAACCTTAGGGATAACTTGTTTCCCTAACCAAACCTTTGTAATCCTCATCATAGGAAGACTCTTAAGAAAACTTGGTCTCTCTTATCGAACTTTAATGACACATGACATCAATCCATGTAGGATTTATATCAAATTGAGGCTTTCCTCATACACTCATATATCACATGAACCTTCTCAATCGTCTCCTACACCACCTCTTTCCCAACAAGAGATGTCTCACAAATCTCTGTCCAATATAAGGGTGACCTATAGGGTCTCCCGTATAGGGCCTCAAAAGGTTTCATATTTATAGTTGAGTGATAACTATTATTATAAGTGAAATATAAAAATATAAAGTGATCCTATCATATTTAGATGAATTCTAACACACAGAATTCTTCTTGATAAAGATTTTCCAAGAAATAGGGTAAAGCTTAGGTGATATCCTAGGAATAAACCCAAAAATATACTCACATAGAATTCTTTTTGAGAGAGATTCCAAACCTATCACACAGCCCCAAAGGAGGCTGAATCCCACCTTGATGGAGGTTGTAAATAAGGATATTGAGAATCTCTTGGAAGATGGTATCATCTATCCCATTTCATATTCACAATGGGTTATCCCCATTCATGTAGCTCTAAAAAATGGTCTAACCATTGTGAGGAATGAAAAGAATGAATTAATCCCTATGAAAATTTATAATATATAGAGAGTGTGAATTGATTTTATGAAGTTTAATTAGGTCACTTAGAAATATAATTTTCCATCCCCTTCATTGAACAGATGTTAGAGAGATTGGAAGGGAGAACTTGTTTTTGACTTTTGGATGGATTTTCAGGGTACTTTCAGGTATTTATTGATCCCAAGGATCAAGAGAAGATAAACTTTACTTGTCCCTTTGGAACATTTTCATATAAAATGATGACATTTGGATTATTTAATGCTCTAGGTAAATTTCATAGGTTCATGGTAAATATTTTTTCTGATCACATTGAAGATTTCTTGGAGGTTTTCATAGATTATTTCATAGTTTTTGGAAATTCCTTTGACTATTGTTTGAAAAATATGGAAAAAGTTTTGAATACCTGCATTAAAAAGAAACTTACTTTAAATTTTTAAAAGTTTCATTTCATGGTTAAGAGTGGAATTTTCATTGGGAATGTCATTTCAAAAAAAATCATTAAAGTGGCTAAATAAAAAATTGAAGTGATAAATTCATTGCCTTACCCAAATTGTGTGAAACATGTTAGATAGTTTTTAGGACATGTAGGATTCTAAATGAGGTTTATCAAAGATTTTAGTAAGATTTATCTCCCTCTATATATATTTCTTTTTAAAGATGATGATTTTTATTTCAATGTTGCGTGTAGGGAATCCTTTGATGAGTTGAAGATGAGATTGATTACACCACCAATGATGCATCCACCAAATTGGGAAGAACCATTTGAGATACTTTGTGATGCTTTCAACCAAGAAGTTGGTATAGTCCTTTCTCAGGGAATTGAGGGAAGGCCACAAGTCATTTCCTATACCTCATGAACCTTTGATGAGGCTCAATTCAATTACACAACCACAAAAAAAAATTAACATTTTTTTTGCTTTAGAAAGATTTATATCATATCTTATTGGAACTAAAGTCATTGTGTTTTATGATCATGCAACTCTTAGGTACTTTATAGATACGTATGAAGCTAAACCGAGGCTAGTGAGATATATTCTACTACTATAGAAGTTCAAAATAGAAATTAAGGACAAGAAGGGATCTAAGAACCAAGTGGTTGATAATTTAAGTAGATTTCCCAACACATCTGAAGCTGAAATTCCTAATAAAGAACCATTGAATGATCATCTTTTAGGAGATTAGTTGTACTTTATTGAAGTAGAAGTTTCTTGTCATGATGACATGGTCAATTATCTGATTTTCAATGACCAAGTTATAAGAAGATGCTTTCTTGAGAGTGAAATTGGTTCTATATTTGAGTTTTTTCACGCTTTAGCTTGTAGAGGCCACTTTGGACCTCAAATGATAGTAAGAAAGGTTTTAGAATCTAGACTTTATTGGCCTACCATTTTTAAATATGCTCATGAATTTTGAAAAATGTGTGAAAAATGTCAATTTTCTGTAAATATTTCAAAGAGATAAGAAATGCCCCAAAATCCACTTAATTTTTGTGAAAATTTCAAAGTATGGGTGATAAATTTCATGAGTCCTTTCCTAATATTATTTGTAAATTATTATAAATTTCTTGTAGTTGATTATGATCCTAAATTGGTGGAAGAAAAAGCCACCAGGACTGATGATGTTAAAGTTGTTTTTGATTTTTTCATGGCTAACATATTTTGTAAGTTTGGAGTCTCTAGATCCATCATCAGTGATCAGGGGATTCACTTTTGCAATAGGAGAGTGGAGGTTTTTCTGAAGAAGTATGGGGTGTGTCATAAAACATAAACTCTCTATCATCCATAGACTAATGGTAAAGCTAAAGTGTTCAATAGGGAAATCAAATAAATTTTGGAAAAGACTATTAATCCAAATAGGAAGGATTAGAGCCAAAGGTTAGAAGACACATTATGGGTTTACAGGTTATCCTATAAAACCTCGATTGGAATGAGTCCATATAGGTTAATTTATGGGAAAAGTTATCATCTACCAGTAGAATTAGAGCATAAGGCATATTGGGCTATGAGGAATATGGATTTGGATCTTGAAAGCACTGGGAAAGAGGGAAGATTGCAGTTGTAGGAGTTTGAGAAAATTAGAAGGGAGGATTTTGAAAATTCTAGGATTTTCAAAGAGAGAACAAGAGTAGCTCATAACAAGATGATCCAACCAAAAGACTTCCACCCTGGAGATAAATTATTGTTATTCAAATCAAGACTCAAGTTGATGTTTGGTATAAAAAAATACAGATGGGAAGGTCCATTTATAGTTACTCGTGTATATCCTTTTAGTGTTGTGAAAATTATGAAGGATGGTGAGAAAGATCTATTCACTATTAATGGACATAGGCTGAAGAAATTCCATGAGAGCATTCCATTAGATCCAATGGAGGAGATCACACTCCTCTAACCTGTCTATCAATAAAATCCATTAGGTCATATCTCTCCTTTACACTTTCTTTCAATATGTGATTCATTTTCAAATCTTCTTACATGTTAAATCTATTTTAATTCATTGAAGACGCTGCATCATTTAAGTGTGGGGAGAGGGTAACCTTTATATTTTAGGATTTTCATTTTTTGTTTGTCTTTTTGTTTTTTAAAAAAATTGTGTTTTTCAAATTTGTATGTGATTATTTTTCAGTTTTTTTGTGTTTTTGTGTATTTTTGAGAATTTTGAGTTGAAATGATTATCATTACCATTTTTGAAACCCATTTCAAAGAGTGAAACAATTTATTCCATGAAACCGAGCATAAATAAAAGCTAAAAATGACTTTGTTTCATATTCAATTATTTGGGAATTTCATGAAAATTACTCTAATTTTTGAATCTCATGACACATATCACTATATTTATCTTTTAAATCATTTTTCCATGAGGCTTTTGAATCATTTTTTTAATATTTATTTAATTCACCTCACTTCTTGAGAGAACCAAATCGTGCTTACTTTAACTAGAATTTGATTTATTCCTGTTAAAACTTGAGGGTTTGAGGTACTCGTGTTTTAAATGATTGAGGCATTTCTTTGGTTTTAAATCCCCCTTTTTCATAAGTATACTTTTTATTCTATCCTTAATTTTTCATTTAATCCTTGTAGCCATTAGAATCCAGAAACAACCTATTAGTTTATCCAAATTACAAGCCGATTTTCTTTATCCAACTATCTCTTAAAGTGAAATTGCATGATCTAGTTGAAATTAAGTGTGAGGGAAGTTGTCTTGTATTGTGCTACTGCATTTGGAGATACTTTGGGTAGAAAATAAAATTCTTAAGAGATGTGTTTTCTGCTAAAAAATCATTCTATTGAAATTTGTGCCTTTTCTGAAGCTTTCATGATAAGAGAAGTTGTGCATTTCTAGAGCTTCCAATGAAGAAAGAAAGTTGTGCCTATCTGAAGCTTTCAAGAAAAATTATGTTTGAGATTATTGAAATTTTTGCTACTGAAATGCTGAATAGTGTACACTTTGCTTGATTTTTCATGATAATGGAGCTGATTTTCTACCAAGGGGAGTGAGGATGAGATCATACTTGAGTGAAAATTTGAATCTTGCAGTTTTTTAAAAAAAAAGAGCCAAGTCCTCCTTATTCTATCTCAGAATTTATTGACATATAAATCCTTCCAACCGAAAGCCAGAGAACAGCCCTACAGAGTCCTCATGATAAACACATGTTCTTAACTTATATTAGGTGGATATGTAAGAATTTATCATGCCTATGGTTACCCTTATATGATTTTGGATTAGAAAAGTCTTGTTGAAAATTGACACTAGTGAAATGATAGAAAATTCATGTGAGGTAAGTGTTTTGTGTGCATGAGAGGAGAAATGAAGTGGAAATATACTGAATGATCTAAATGGAGGACTTGAAATAATTATTTTTTATGAGGTATGAAATATATTTTTTTCATGGTGCAGAATTGATGGATCTCATGGGTATATGTTTTGAATTTTCTTTGATTTGATTTTGATGGTGATTTTTCTAGGAGTCCAAGTGCTAAGTGTAGGAGAATTGGTAGAGTTAATATTTTCATTATTTTCATGTGTGTTTCAATGATTTAATCTCTCCCAATCAATCAATTTTATTTTATTTGCATCATTTAAATATTTTTGGGTCATTTTGAGCTTGATTGTGAAAATTGCTTAATTCTGAAAACTTAATAATTTTATGTATCTTATGTATTTTGGACACATCTTTTACAATTTTGATCAAAATTGAGTGATTATTTTTTTTTTGGCCTTCCTTGTTTGTGGGATTAGACTTTTTCTTCTAGATCCAGATCCAATTTAAAACACAATGAACCATAAAAATCAATCAAGTGGATAAATTTTGTTGGCCGATAGAATGGATCCTACATTAGTAATTGAAGAATATATCAGTCTAGAGGCATCCAAATGAAATTATTCAAGATATATTAAAGATAGGACTCTGACCCTCATGTCCAAAATAAATTTCATAAATAAATTCGTTCATTAAGATATCCATTTAATGTGATAAATTGATGGATTTGAGGAGTGTCCTCGGGTAGAAAAAGTATTTTTTAGTAATTCGAGTATAACATTTTTTCCGCTTGTCTAAATGATCTAATATTTTATTGGTGCATGGAAAAGAGATCGGGGAAAAACTTTTATAAATAAAACTTCCTGATATTTGTTCATTGACTATTATAAATAAACTCAAACTTTTGGATAAATGAATCTGGATGGAAAAAATTTCACCCCTCAAGCCTATAAATTTGAGTGTTTACTTCTATTCAAATGTGTTGAATAAGGAGAAGGAGGGGTTGTGCTAGAGGATTTTAAGCTTTAATTGTTCTGGATGTTACCTTTTCTCTTTTCCTAGTTTTATAATTATCACTTCTTCCCCATTAAACTCTATTACCATTCACATGGAGGGGTAAAGATTTTGAGTGATCGGGGAAGGGGGGTTTTCCTTTTATAATGTCAGAGTCTTGTGTTTTAATGTAAAACTCGCTTTTTATATAGAATGATTTATATTTTAAAGGGTGAAAAATTCTCTTAATGTTATCATTTTTTGGGTTTTTATGTCATTCATTGTTTATAACTTTGGTTGAATATCTTTAAACTCCCTCCACCTAGTACAGTTTGTCTCGATCGAGAAGATTGTTTTAGGTGGTGAGTGTCTAGAGATTATTGGCACATGTGTGGGATTATTGAATCATTTCTAGATTTATAAGGATCAAAAATTCCCAATCGGTACTTTCCTTAATTGTTTTGGAGTGTTTTATGAATTTTCATGCACACAGGAGTGGTTTCCATTGCATTCTTCAACCAAGGGTGATTGAAAACTCAATCAAATAGTATATCATTAATAATTAAATAGGATGAGAGCAGGAATGATTTTTATGACCATGCTGACATTTCAAAAGCTAATCATACCCTGACCTTATCACTCTCTTCATCCATTTGTGTTCATACTTTTTTTTAATTTCTTTCTTACTTTTTAACATCAAGAAATTTCAAAAAAAAACAACTTCCACTTCTTCCTCAAATTTAAGGTAAAATCTTGATTGTTGTGCACTCCTCTTTGGATAGAACCTAGGTTGACCACTTTAATATATTTTAACTTAGAAAATATTTGTTTTTTTCACACCCTGTGATAGGAACATGTCAATGTTGGAAGTTTGTGTTGGCCCAAAAAGGTTCATGCACACAATCTGGATTAAAAGTTGAAATGGTGCTTGTTTGTTTTAGAATTGATTTATGTTTTTTCCCAAATTAAAAAGGATCATAGACTTTTGATAAATAAAATATTTTCTATAGTAGGTCCTTGACTAGATTATTTCTAAAGATCTTGGTCAAGGTCTAAAGGTTACAATGTATAAGATGATTGTTCCATAACCATGAATCATTTTCCACAACCCCAAGGCAAGGTGACGCATGCCTGTCATAGGGCGTGGAAAAAAAAAATTTATATTCACTAAGTGTAGTCTAGTGATTAACCCTAAGAAGTCTTCCAAATAGGAGTTCACACAAAACAATTTTTCACTTTTAAATGAGGGTAAAGATGGTGTATTTTTAGAATAAATCGATAAGAAAATGATTGAAAGGAAATTTGAAATTCAAAGGATTAAAAAGATATCATATTAAAAAGGTGATTAGGTTGGGGTTGGTTTCCCAATTTTAATGTTATCCTTGTTCAATTTAATTTGAACCTCTTCTTCTTAGTTGATTAAAGTGAGTTTCCACAATCGTTTCCTCTCAATTCCTTGGTGAAATTATTATGGTGAGAGAAAACCTTACCAAGATCTCAATTTGGTCAACTCTCCTTCCATGTAAAAAATAGTTGTATTGATTATCCTCAATTGACATGGGAAATACCCGATTAGGTCTTTTTTATCCCAAACAATCAAGAACATTCTCTACCCCTTTTAAACGTACTGACAATCGTTGAGTACTTCACCACTAATCCCTAGTCTATTCCATCGTATATAAACCGGATATTAGTGGATGGAGATAATGACTATTTTACCAAGTAAAAAATCAATAACGGAATTAAAATTAAAGAACTATCACACTTGATAATAAAATACTCTATATGAAATTGAAAATAACTTTGAAGAAGAAATAAATTTCATTCAATGACATCTAAGAACTCAAGCATTACATAATAGAAAACCAACTCTTCCCTAATCACTCAAAATGTTTACCCCATCATGGTAAGGGTAATTGCGATGAATGGGGAATAAAATGCATTAAAAATCTATGGAAAAGAAAATAAATAAAAGATATAAAGCTGAAAAATTCTCCTCTTTGGTGTTCTCGATGGAATGGGATGGAATGAGATGCTTTGAGAGGTGGGAGCTCCTCTCTTTTTATAGGAAGATTTTGTCCTCTGAAAGTTGACGCGTTATTTGCCCCATTAATGGATGATTCAGGCATTCCATACTTCATAAAAAAATTTCAAAAATATCTTGTTCGTTTACCCTCAATATTTCATCTTTATTGGATGCGAAAATAGGGATTTATGGATTTTTTTTTGACAATGACTTTTTCTGTCTGAAATTTTCAAGAAGCTTCCTCCAAATGTATAACATCCAATGTCACCCTTAATGTCATCCAAAATCTATCAAATTAATTTTTGAGGCTCCAATATGTTTCTTAGTTCCGTTACAGGTAGAATCATTGCAACATATGATTTTTAGGCCGAGATAGACTTCCATTATAGTGGTGTGGTCCACATTGTCCGCTCGGAAAAATCTTCACCTTCATTGATTTTTTTATGCCTCTAGATGATTGAATCATCCCCTGGTCCAAAAGACAAAGTTAAAGAAAATAAAATAAGGATTCTAAAAAAATATTTACTCAATTTGGATTTATATTTTTCATGAAATGACAAAAATACCCTTGATGTAAAAATTTGTCCAAAATCCAGAATTAGACATTTTTCACTATATTTCTCAAAACACATCATAAATCAAAAATTGATTCATATAAGCTCAAATTGATAATTTGGGATGATTAAAAAATTTAAATTCATAAAAAAATGTAGAAAATATTATCTCTATCAATTCCCCCACACTTAACACTTGCACTCTTGAAAAAATAAACATTAAAATTAAATCAAATCAAATCCAAAACACATACCAATGAGATCTACCAAATCCACACTAAGAAACAAAAATATATCATGCATCATCCAAAAAATTATTTCAAGATCTCCATTTTATATTATTTAATATATTTCCACTTCATTTCTTATCCCATACACACAAAACAGTTACCTCACATGAATTTTCTCTCATCTCACAAATGTAAATGTTCAAAAAGGCTTTTCTCATCCAAACTCACACAAGAGTCACCAAAGGCTAGATGAATTCCTACTTCTCCACCCGATGTGAGTCAAGGACATGTGTTTCTCATGAGGACTTCTCAGGGTTGTTCTATGGCTTTCAGTTGGTAGGATTTAGATGTTAAAAATTCTGAGGTTGAAAAAGGAGTGCTTGGCTCTTTTTGAAGCAAAATTGCAAGATTCAAATTTTCACTCAAACATGGTCTCCTTATCTTCCCCTTCATAGAAAATAGGCTCTATAAACATGAAAACTCAAGGAAAGTTCATGCCATTTATCATTTCACCAGAAAATATTTCTTCTCAAACATTTTTTTTGAAACCTCCAAATAGGCACAGATTTTTTCTACTTTGGAAGCTCCAAAAAGGCGTAACTTCTTTTATCATGAAAGCTATAGAAAGGCACAAATTTTTAAAAAATGAACTCTTAAATAGAAACATCAACTCTTAAACATTTTATTTTCCACCTAAAGTATCACCAAATGAGGTAGTACACCACAAGAAATCTTCCCCCACACTTAAGTTCAACTAGATCATGAAATTTTACTTCAAGAGAAGGTTGGATAGGGAAAATTGGATTGTAATGTGGCTAACCTAACAGGTTGTTCATGGATCCTAAGGGATACAAGGATTAATGTATAAGGTAGGCCATAATAAAAAAGATTATTCTGAAAAGGGGTATTAAAACCAAATAAATTCCTCAATAATTTAAAACACAAGTACCTAAAACCATCAAGTTTTGATAGGAATAAATCAAATTTTAGTTAAAATAATCATGGTCTGGTTCTCTTGATAAATGAGGTGAATGTACAGAATATGAAAAAAATGGTAATGAAGCCTCACAGGAAAGTGATTTTAAAAATAAATGTAACGCCCCGACCCCAGTTACCCAGAGTCGGTGCATTATTACATAACATTGGCATGATCACAAGAAGGATCAAATCTCGAAAGACCGATTGGTTTAGTAGCCTTGGAAACACTAGATATATTCATAAGTATTACATTACATCATAAAAATGAAAACTATAACAATTTATTTTCTTCATATTCCACACTCATATCCCCACATATTATCCCTGCAGGTCATTCATAATTTACTTCTTCATACCCTGGGAAAAATAAAACATAGAAAAGGGGTGATCTCAAATGCCCAGTAAGGATAACAATATAGCGGAAACTTTCATAAATAAGAATAAACATTTAAGGCAATGTATAACTAAAAAAAAGCCTTTTAAACTTGAACTTCAACATATTATGGAAAAAATAAAATGAAATAATTTCATTTACTTATTCACATGGATATTCTACTAATCGAATAATCACATGCAATATCAATAACCACTTTCATAATGATGGAATGCATAATGCCAGACTATCATAACCACATAGCCAAGGCCTCGTGCCAAGACTACAAATAAGATTTTTCCAAGGCCTTGTGCCAAGACACTAGTTTGCCTCATGAGACCTACCGATGCATCGAGGAGCTATAGTGGGCTCCACCCGTCACATATTAAGTCCAATGCATTCCCATATGAAAAGGTTTAAACATAACATAAACATTCGTATTAAAACTAGCATACGAAATGTCAATACTTTCACCATAAACTATGAATGGTATAAAAATAGCACATCCACAGTCAAACATATCACAAAACATTCAATACAATATAGAAGTTTTGTATCATAATAAATCAACTTCAAATAAGCGTAAAATTCATCAAAGGATGTTGACATAGATGAAATCAAAACTCTTTTTAGAGAAATATCTCTTTCTATTTTGAAATCATTTAAAAGTCATATATTTATAAAATAAGAAATTTTCTTTGAAAATATTCTTATAATATTGTAAGGGAAGCTTCGAAGATTTTATAATGGCGGAAAATAACCGCACCTTCCGTATAAGTTAAAAAAACATTCTTACCTTAATTTTGTCGAAAAGGTTAAAAAGAACCTTGTTTGGAAAATGACGGAAAGATTCCTTTATAAACCTCTTATAAAAAGTTATACAAGGGTATAAATAACTTTAACCCATATTCTTGTAAATAGTAAAAAAAAATTTGAAATACATTTTTAATAAACATGAATGTGGATGATAAAGAGATCCCAGTAGATTATTACGTATAAACAACCTCGGATAATGAAGAGATTGTGAAATAACACTTACCTTGTACTTTTCCTTGGTTGGGGTAGGTTAACCTCCTATATAATGGTGAAATAATTGTTATTAAATTATACAAGAATCATATACATTAATATGATATCATATATGATCTTTTAACATTGATTTGTTAATAATATCTTAGTATTATCGTTGTTTCGGGTGTTAACTTACTCGTTTTCTTTTATATGTTTTGTTACGTAAGCCATGTTTGTAATGGATAGGTTGTATATTATTCATATCCAGAATTATATCAAGTCCTTAAACATCATTTTTAAATCATAAAATGATAATTATACTTGAATGGATACGATGGAGAATGAATCTCATCGCGTTCGTGGAGACGGTAGTCCGTACGTACGCACGAGCGACAATATCATTCTTTTGATATTAAAATAATATATAAATGGATGGTATATAATATATAAAGAATAATTAACATGTTATATTTATTATTTACATGAGTTACACATCATTATTATACCCATCCAAATAATAATATATTGAATAACAATTACACCACGACGTGGAGACGGTAAGTCGTACGTACGCACGTATGGTGACATGTTATTCAAAGGGTGGATAGAATACTGAATATGGTTGTACCATATTTATAATAAAATCACAGTATATATAAGATACAGTAGTTATTATTTTAGAATGTTAATAACAATGAATTAAGAAGTGGAAGAAGAAAGGAACTTGAAAAGGTGTGGTGAAAACATTACCTCTTCTTCGGGTTCTTCCTTTTGATTTGATCAAAAGGGATCCTTAGGTTGGCTTTATGATCAAACTAAGGTCTCTAGGTTGTATTGAGGAAAGTTGGGAGAGTATTTGGGCAGAGTTTGGCCGAACCAAAAGGCTTTTAAGGTGTGAAGAAATGAGAAGGAGGAGTGCCCTTTTATAAGAGGGGTGAGGGGCACCTTTGGAAAAGCTAGAAATATTAATTTATAATAAATTCATATTTGGTTTCTAATGGCTCCAAAGTGGATTATTTAAATTTTAAGGTTGGGATGGGTCGAAAACCACTCAACCAATAGAATTTAGACAGTTTTGGGTACTTATATTAACCTTATTTTTAAGTATTAACTCTAAGTTAATTAGTTTCACTTTTACAATGTCTCTTTGTATTTTTATATTATATGGTTAATAAACTTACTATATACATCCAAGAGACCCCCAAGTGGTCCATTAATGATATAAATATCATGATATAAGTCTCTTGGCTAAACCTTAGATTTTTAGGAATTTAATATCAATTAATAATATAATATTTGTTTTAAAAAACTCTTTTATGTCAATTTTGACACTATTCAATAGTTGATTTTTTTGAAACTCATAACAGAATTATTACTTCGAAAAAAGTCAATTAAATCAACCCTAATATGTCATATTATCCTAGAAAATTAGTTTAGTTCATTAAAAGTCTCAAATTATGTTTATTTGGGTATTTATAATATCAATTATTTTAATTTGTCACTATTATGGTAATTACTGCATCATAATTGTGTCATAAATAAATTAAATTATTTAAAGTCTAAAAATTATAAATAAAATATCATTATATAGGAAATCGTTTTAGGTTTCTAATGAATATTTATAGATGAAAATACAACATATATAAACCTATGTAAAAATTTGTTTTCTAAAAGATATATGCTTATGTCATTTTTGTACTTATTTTAACTTAATTAAAATTAAGTGTCCCTATCACCTACAAGTGGCTCAATGGGGTCCCAAAATCGACCCAAAGATGCCTATGGTCGAACATATATCAACCAATAAGGCTAGGACACATTTTAGGGTAATTTAGTATTATTATAATATTATTTTTTAACTCTTATTTACCGGATTTACCCTTAACCATGGTAAATAAAATATTTACCGAAGTAATTATTCAAAATGTCTAAAAATAAAAGTTACCTATTTACATAATTTGAACATCCTGATTCCAAATATGGAATCCATTTTTCCAAATTCAAAACATATAAGTGGCAGAAATTAATTTAAAATTAATTCTCGTTGTTAAAACAAAAAGCGTGTTTTTAAGAGATAATAACTATCAAAAGATTGACACTTGTTTATGTTCGGTTTAATTGTAAAATTATTTCCAATGACCAAAATTGTATTAAATGGTAAAAATATATTCTAAATATACTTTAAAACCACTCAAATTCATAATTTATCACTATTAATTATTTTTATTAAAAAAGTTGTTTTTAATTAAAATTTAGTAATTTTCACTATTAATCAAAATATTAAAGTTATCCGAAAAGTACCAAAATTTCACCTTAGGCTAAATTCGATATTCCGAATCCAAAAATGAAGTCCATTTTGAAATATAAAATATATATAATTTTAAAAAGTAGTTATTATTATTCATAACGGCTAGTTTGATTGGTTATGGTGTGTTAGAACTCGGTGTTGCGTACAACACACGCTATCACATTATTCAAAGAGAAGCGTACCGTAGAAGCTTGGGGTGTTACATTATCCCCTACTTCAAATAATTTTGTCCTCGAAATTTCTAGAATACTTATCACATGAAAAGAATCTGGTGGTTCTTTATCATAAGTTCCTCGGGTTCCCACGTTGCCTCTTCCATCTTATGGTTTCTCCACAAAACTTTTACCAGACACGTCGTCCAGTTTCTTAGTACTTGTTCTCTCGTATCAAGAATCCTGACGGCCTCTTCAGAATAAGACATATCGGGTTCCAGTTCTAATTCTTCATAGGTGAGTACATGCGTTGGGTCAGGTATGTGTTTCCTCAACAGAGATACGTGGAACACATCGTGAACTTTGGAGAGACTTGGCGGCATTGCCAATCGGTAAGCTACAGCCCCAATTCGTTCTAGAATTTCGAAAGGTCCGATGTACCTGGGACTCAATATACCTTTCTTACCAAAACTTATGACTCCCTTACATGGAGATACCTTCAGGAAAACATAATCACTGACTTGAAATTCCAAATCCTTCCTTCGATTATCGGCATAACTCGTCTGCCTACTTTGAGCTGCTTTGATGTAATTTTGGATTACCTTCACCTTTTCCATCGTTTGCTCCACCAGTTCTAGACCTACAAGTTTTCTTTCACCAATGTCATCCCAACAGGTTGGTGTGCGACATCTCTTTTCGTATAATGCTTCATATGGTGCCATCTGAATACTCGAATGGAAGCTGTTGTTATAGGAAAATTCTACCAGAGGTAAATACTGACCCCACATACCCTGAAAGTCAAGTGAGAAGGATCTCAACATGTCTTCTAAGGTTTGAATAGTCCGTTCTGATTGTCCGTCTGTCTGAGGGTGGTAGGCAGTGCTCAAATGAAGTTCAGTATCCAGGGATTTCTGAAGACTCTTCCAGAATCTTGAAGTAAAATGGGGATCACGATCAGAAGAAATCGATAGGGGTACTCCATGAAGTCTCACAACTTCATTAATATATAGTCTTGCTAGACGTTCTAGTGGTAGATCTTCTCTTATAGCAAGAAAATGTGCTGACTTGGTAAGATGATCAAAAATAACCCATATTGCATCATTCCTTATAGGAGTCTTTGGTAGCCCCATGAAAAAGTCCATCATAATATTGTCCCATTTACACTTCAGCATGGGAAGAGGTTGCATGACTCCTCCATGGTGTTTCCTTCCATATTTCACTTGTTGACAAACCATACATCTTGACACAAAATCAAAAATCTCCCTCTTCATATTGTCCCACCAAAAATGTTCCTTCAAATCTCTATACATTTTGGTGCTCCCAGGGTGTATAGAGAAATTGGAACTATGAGCATCATCCAGCAATTCCCTTTTTAGATCAGGTATATCGGGAACACAAAGTCTCTTCCCGAATTTCAAAATTCCATCTTCATACACAAAGTCTCTCAGTCTCCCATCATTCACAACTTTAATCTTCTTTTGAAATTCTTCATCATTGGTCTGAGAACTCTTAATCCTTTCTAGTAAAGATGGTTTGGCAACCATTTGAAAAAGTATTGATGTTTCTCCTTCCCTGGTTATTCCCATGTCCATCTTCACTAGATCCATGAAAATTGGTTCCCTTTCAATTCTCATATTGTTCAAAACTCCATGATCTTTTCTACTCAAAGCATCTTCCACATTGTTTGCCTTACCCAGGTGGTAGTGTATTGTGCAATCATAATCCTTGAGTAATTCAAGCCATCTCCTTTGCCTCATGTTGATTTATTTTTGTGAGAAAATATACTTCAAACTCTTGTGATCAGTATAAATCTCACATTTTTTCACCATAGAGTTAGTGCCTCCATATCTTCAAAGCAAAGATCACAGCTGCTAACTCGAGATCATGAGTAGGATAGTTTTGTTCATGAATTTTCAACTGTCGTGATGCATAGGCAATAACTCTATCATTCTTCATAAGGACACAACCAAGTCCTTTCTTCGATGCATCACTATAAATAACGAACTCGTCATTCCCCAATGGTAGAGTCAATATAGGAGCATTGACTAATCTTCTATTCAGTTCTTTGAAACATTCTTCACACTCTTTTGTCCAAACAAATTTAACCCCTTTACGTGTGAGCTTCGTTAATGGGTTATCCAATCGGGCAAAATTCTGGACGAAACGTCGATAATAACCTGCCAAACCAATAAAACTACGTACCTCAGTTATACTCGTAGGTGCTGGCCATTCTTGGATTGCCTTGGTCTTAGAAGGATCAATAGAAATTCCATCTTTAGAGACAATATGGCCAAGAAAAGAAATCTCTTGAATCCAGAATTCACACTTTCTAAACTTCCCATATAATTCGTGCCTTCTCAGAGTCTTCAAGATAATGCGCAAGTGATTTTCATGATCTTCGTAGGTTTTGGAGTATACCAAGATATCATCAATAAATACCACCACAAATTCATCGAGATACTCCTTGAAAACTCTATTCATCAGATCCATGAATACAGAGGGTGAATTAGTCAATCCAAAAGGCATTACAGTAAACTCGTAATGCCCGTACCTGGTTCGAAATGTTGTCTTCAGAATGTCTTCCTTCTTCACACACAACTGATGGTATCTAGATCGAAGGTCAATCTTTGAAAATTATTGAGCTCCATGCAGTTGGTCAAATAAATCATCAATGCGAGGTAGGGGATACTTGTTCTTTATCGTTATAGCATTGATCTCCCTGTAGTCAATACATAACCTCATAGATCCATCTTTCTTTTTAACAAAAAGAACAGGGGCTCCCCATGGAGAAACACTAGGGCGAATAAATCCTTTATTACTCAATTCCTCTAGTTGTTTCTTTAGTTCGACTAATTCTACAGTGTCCATTCTATAAGGGGTCTTCGATATAGGGCTTGATCCAGGAATTAAATCAATGGAAAACTCAACTTCTCGTTCTGGAGGATGTCCAGGTAAATCTTCCGAAAATATATCTACAAATTCTTTCACAACAGGTACATCCTCTATTTGAACATTACTTTCCTCACCCACAGTTATTTCATTCTCTTCCTCCCGAATAATTGAATTTAGTTGAGCTACTGGGGGTGGATCTAAATAAGAATTAGGTGGTGACGATTCTGCTCTAAAGATAAGGTGTTCCTTATCATTATCATCAAGAATCGTAACCTCTTTCTTCTTAAAATAAATCTTCGCATCATAGTCAGAAATCCAGTCCATACCGAGGATTATATCAAACTCAATCATAGGTATGATGACGAGATCAGCAGATAAATAACATTTATGTGCTCTAATGGGGACTGATTCACAAAACTTTGTTGCAATGATACTTCCCTTAGGATTTTTAACTGACAACTCCCTTGTTAAATCAAATTGGAAATATCTAATTTTCTTAGAAAACTGGGAAGATATGAAACAATGCGATGATCCAGAATCAAATAATGCATTTGCTAAACTTGAGGAAACCATTAAATTACCTGCCACCACGTCTTTTGGAGCTTCTACCTCAACAGTAGTGATAGCATAAGCTTGGCCTTGATCCCTTGGCCTTTTCTGAGGGAAGTTCTCCTGACTCTTAGGACATTCATTTTCATAATGCCCCATCTCCCTGAAATTTTAGCACTAAACATTGGTAGCTTCCTTCTTCCCCTTGCAATCACGAGCTTAGTGGCCTTTTTCACCACACTTGTAACAGACTCCTGTTCCCTTCAAGCAAGTATCGGGGTGTTTCTTACCACATTTACCACAGGATGGATATTCAACCTTTCCCTTCTTCCCCTTATTTCCATTACCAGATTGATCAGCAGGTCTCTTCTTCTGTTACTTTTCTTTAAAGTCGTAGGACTTAGATAATTCCTTTTCGGTCTTGATAGCACATGAGACAATGTCTTCGTATGATGAAAAGGATTGTGAGACTAATGCTCGACGGAGAAATGGTTTTAACCCATCAAAGAAATGATCAATCTTACTTATTGGGTTACATATATAATATCTAGCATACCTTGCTAACCTTGTAAAGTTAGCCTCATACTTTGCGACATTCTCATCCTCCTTTTGTCTCAGACTCAGAAACTGCCTTTCCATATCTGCTCGGTGATCGCGAGGAAAGTATTTTTCTAAAAACATATCTTTGAACTCCCTCCATTCCATATTTGATACTTCATCATCTTCCTTCGTATTTTGAATCAATGACCACCATTGATCAGCATCTCCAGTGAGGCGGTAAACTTCCATGATAACTTTTTCCCTTTCACTACTCCCCAAAGCCTGAAATATTTTCTCTAGGGAAAATATCCATTGCTCAGCTACTAAGGGATTTGTACTCCCATTGAACTTTGGTGGTTGTTGCCTCATGAATCGATCTAACATTGATCCTCCACGCTGCGGATCAGGGTGCTCCATATGGGTAAGGTTATTATTCATAACCTAAGTGAGTTGTCCTAGTATGGTGATTAGCTGATCGGAACCGGTTGCATCACCAGATCCACTATAATTATCTTGAGCAGGAGGGAAATCCCTACATGGAGTGTGTGCATTGATACGGTTTCCATTTCTTCCACTAGGCGCCATTTCTAAACAATGGCATAAACTAGATCAGTTTATGAATCAAAATACATAATCTCATACTTATAAAACACTTAACATAAATTGAACTATTTATGGATATAATCCATAATCATAAAAATGTTTTCTTTGAGAAAGTATATACTCATAAACCCTTCATAATGATTTGTAAAGAAAATGAGAGTTATCCTAAGCATATCCCCCAGGAGTGTCGTAACCAAGAGTGCAGCAAGGCCCATTGTCGTGCACCAATTCCCGTTCAAGTCTAGATCAAAGCGGTGTTTTCAGGTTTTACCCCTAGGTACATTTGTGCCAGAGCCGCCTCTACCTGCTCGTATCCATACAGGGATGTATTTCTCAAAAAACTCACAAAATCTCTACAATACGAAAATTCTAGGAAGTTCTTCTATACTAATCCTCAAAGTCCATCTTAAATATATGTGCTCTAATCAGATTTTATCTAAATCTAGCTTCGAAGGTTTGTATTAAACCTGCCTCTGATACCAACTGTAACACCCTGACCCCAGTTACCCAGAGTCGGTGCATTATTACATAACATTGGCATGATCACAAGAAGAATCAAATCTTGAAAGACCGATTGGTTTAGTAGTCTTGGAAACACTAGAAATATTCATAAGTCTTACATTACATCATAAAAATGAAAACTACAATAACATATTTTCTTTATATTCCACACTCATATCCCCACATACTATCCCTGTAGGTCATTCATGATTTACTTCTTCATACCCTGGGAAAAATAAAACATAGAAAAGGGGTGAGCTCAAATGCCCAGTAAGGATAACAATATAGCGGAAACTTTCATAAATAAGAATAAACATTTAAGGCAATGTATAACTAAAACAAAAGCCTTTTAAACTTTAACTTCAACATAGTATGGAAAAAATAAAATGAAATAATTCCATTTACTTATTCACATGGATATTCTACTAATCGAATAATCACATGCAATATCAATAACCACTTTCATAATGATGGAATGCATAATGCCAGACTATCATAACAACATAGTCAAGGCCTCGTGCCAAGACTACAAATAAGATTTTTCCAAGGCCTTGTGCCAAGACACTAGTTTGCCTCATGAGACCTACCGATGCATCGAGGAGCTATAGCGGCCTCCACCCGTCACATATTAAGTCCAATGTATTCCCATATGAAAAGGTTTAAACATTACATAAACATTCGTATTAAAACTAGCATACGAAATGTCAATACTTTCACTATAAACTATGAATGGTATAAAAATAGCACATCCACAGTCAAACATATCACAAAACCTTCAATACAATATAGAAGTTTTGTATCATAATAAATCAACTTCAAATAAGCGTAAAATTCATCAAAGGATGTTGACATAGATGAAATCAAAACTCTTTTTAGAGAAATATCTATTTCTATTTTGAAATCATTTAAGAGACATATATTTATAAAATAAGACATTTTCTTTGAAAATATTCTTATAATCTTGTAAGGGAATCTTCGACGATTTTATAACGGCGTAAAATAACCGCACCCTCCGTATAAGTTAAAAAAAACATTCTTACCTTAATTTTGTCGAAAAGGTTAAAAAGCAACTTGTTTGGAAAATGACAGAATGATTCCTTTATAAACCTCTTATAAAAAGTCAAAAAAGGGTATAAATGACTTTAACCCATATTCTTGTAAATAGTAAAAAAAAAATTTAAATACATTTTTAATAAACATGGATGTGGATGATAAAGAGATCCCAGTAGATTATTACGTATAAACAACCTCGGATAATGAAGAGATTGTGAAATGACCCTTACCTTGTACTTTTCCTTGGTTGGGGTAGGTTAACCTCCTATATAATGGTGAAATAATTGTTATTAAATTATACAAGAATCATATACATTAATATGATATCATATATGATCTTTTAACATTGATTTGTAAATAATATCTTAGTATTATCGTTGTTTCGGGTGTTAACTTACTCGTTTTATTTTATATGTTTTGTTATGTAAGCCATGTTTGTAATGGATAGGTTGTATAATATTCATATCCAGAATGATATCAAGTCCTTAAACATCATTTTTAAATCATCAAATTATAATTATACTTGAATGGATACGATGGATAATGAATCTCATCGCGTTCGTGGAGACGGTAGTCCGTACGTACGCACGAGCGACAATATCATTCTTTTGATATTAAAATAATATATAAATGGATGTTATATCATATATAAAGAATCATTAACATGTTATATTTATTATTTACATGAGTTACACATCATTATTATACTCATCCAAATAATAATATATTGAATAACAATTACACCACGACGTGGAGACGGTAAGCCGTACGTACGCACGTATGGTGACATGTTATTCAAAGGGTGGATAGAATACTGAATATGGTTGTACCATATTTATAATAAAATCATATTATATATAAGATACTAGAGTTATTATTTTAGAATGGTAATAACAATGAATGAATAAGTGGAAGAAGAAAGGAACTTGAAAACGGGTGGTGAAAACATTACCTCTTCTTCGGGTTCTTCCTTTTGATTTGATCAAAAGGGCTCCTTAGGTTGGCTTTCTGATCAAAATAAGTCCTCTAGGTTGTATTTATGGAAGTTGGGAGAGTATTTGGACAGATTTTTGCCGAACCAAAAGGTTTTTAAGGTGTGAAGAAATGAGAAGGAGGAGTGCCCTTTTATAAGAGGGGTGAGGGGCACCTTTGGAAAAGCTAGAAATATTAATTTATAATAAATTCATATTCGGTTTCTAATGGATCCAAAGTGGATTATTTAAATGTTAAGGTGGGTATTGGTCGAAAACCACTCAACCAATAGAATTTATACAGGTTTGGGTACTTATATTAACCTTATCTTTAAGTATTAACTCTAAGTTAATTAGTTTCACTTTTACAATGTCTCTTTGTATTTTTATATTATATGGTTAATAAACTTACTATATACATCCAAGAGACCCCAAAGTGGTCCATTAATGATATAACTATCATGATATAAGTCTCTTGGCCAAACCTTAGATTTTTAGGAATTTAATATCAATTAATAATATAATATTTGTTTTAAAAAACTCTTTTATGTCAATTTTGACACTATTCAATAGTTGATTTTTGTGAAACTCATAACAGAATTATTACTTCACAAAAAGTCAATTAAATAAATCCTAATATGTCATATTATCCTATAAAATTATTTTAATTCATTAAAAGTCTCAAATTATATTTATTTGGGTATTTATAATATCAATTATTTTAATTTGTCACTATTATGGTAATTACTGCATCATAATTGTGTCATAAATAAATTAAATTATTTAAAGTCTAAAAATTATAAATAAAATATCATTATGTAGGAAATCTTTTTATATTTATAATGAATATTTATAGATGAAAATCCTACATATATAACCCTATGTAAAAATTGTTTTTCTAAAAGATATATGCTTATGTCATTTTTGTACTTATTTTAACTTAATTAAAATTAAGTGTCCCTATCACCTACAAGTGGCTCCATGGGGTCCCAAAATCAACCCAAAGATGCCTATGGTCGACCATGTATCAACCAATAAGTCCAGGACATGTTTTAGGGTAATTTAGTATTATTATAATATTATTTTTTAACCCTTATTTACCGGATTTACCCTTAATCATGGTAAATAAAATATTTACCGAAGTAATTATTCAAAATGTCTAAAAATAAAAGTTACCTATTTACACAATTTGAACATCCTGATTCCAAATATGGAATCCATTTTTTCAAATTCAAAACACAGAAGTGGAAGAAATTAATTTAAAATTAATTTCCGTTGTTAAAACAAAAAGCGTGTTTTTAAGAGATAATAACTATCAAAAGATTGACACTTGTTTATGTCCGGTTTAATTGTAAAATTATGTCCAATGAACAAAATTGTATTAAATGGTAAAAATATATTCTAAATATACTTTAAAACCACTCAAATTAATAATTTATCACTATTAATTATTTTGATTAAAAAAGTTGTTTTTAATTAAAATTTAGTAATTTTCACTATTCATCAAAATATTAAAGTTATCCGAAAAGTACCAAAATTTCACCTTAGGATAAATTCAATATTCCGAATCCAAAAATGAAGTCCATTTTGAAATATAAAATATATATAATTTCAAAAAGTAGGTATTACTATTCACAACGGCTAGTTTGATTGGTTATGGTGTGTTAGAACTCGGTGTTGCGTACAACACACGCTATCACATTATTCAAAGAGAAGCATACCGTATAAGCTTGGGGTGTTACAATAAAGATAGTGAGATGTAGTATGGAATTTAAAAATCAGAGTACTTTTCATGAAATTCCAAAAGATTTGAACTTGAAATAAAGTCATTTTAGCATTCATTTAAGCTCAGTTTCATAAAATAGATTGGTTTACTCATTTCATGGGTTTCAAAAATTGAAATGATAATCATTTCAGTTCAAAAATTTTGACAACACACTAAATTTTAAAAATAAACACAAAAATATCTGAGAAACAAAAAAAATATTTATGAAAATAGTAAACCAAACATAAATTGAAAATACTAAAAAACAAAGGTTCCCTCACACGCACTTAAATGATGTAGTGTACTCAATGAATTAAAACAGATTTAACATGTAAGAATATTTTAAAATGAATCACATCAAGCAAGAAAGTTTAAAGGAGAGGTACGACCTGGATTATTGGCAATGGAATGTTGAGTTAGGCTCCTAAGTGTTGCGCTTTGAAAACCTAAAAAAATGTAAAAATATAACATAAGAAATTTATTAAAATAAATGAAAATAGAATTTGAATAAGAAAAGAAGGATAAATCATGGTTTAATCCCCCAAGTGGGCCCTAGGTTTTGACTTCCTCCAAAGGGACAGTTCTAATTGGTTATCCCCAATCTGATGGTGGGTGAGGTTTCTTGCTCATGAACCAACAAAAAATCTTCTTTATAGCATGCACTTGTTCCTTTTTATTGAGGACTCCATGGATATAACATACCAAGTACACCCCCACTATAATGAGATACAACATGCATGGTGGGGTTAGGACAGTGAATGAGTCCTCCTCTTTCTTGGTTTCCGATTTTACAATATCTTCTTTATTCTCAAATGGTTGCTGAAGGTATGATATATCATTGAAAAAATCAAAGGGAAGGTCATATTATAACTCTATTTGAACAAAATTAAAGAATGAAGTGTCAATATCAAATTCTTCCCTTTCAATTTCTATAACATTTGTCTCATTTTCTTCAAGAAAATCCACTTTGATCTCCTCTTGAACACCCTCTAATAAATGTTCAACAATTTCGGGGAGCTCTGTATGTTACTCTTCATATGAATCTTCTTTTTCATCATCTTCCTCCAAGGAAATACATGTATTGGCTGAATATGAAAAATTAAAACAATTAGAGGTAATACTCAATTCAGTTTCAACAAAATCAAAAGATAATGAGTTCATGAAAAGATTATCTCCCTGAGTTTTTTTATCTTCAATATCTTCTTCACTAGACAACACCTCTTGGAGTTGAGTAGTAGCAGGTAGAGGCAGGTAGTCAGTCTCCACTATATCTTGGATCTCCATAGAAAAATCAGGGATGACTAAGGGGGGTCTTCTTGGACCTTGTAAACTTCATAAAATTTTGGAAAGTAATGGGAGAACTCAGTTAGATTTTATGCCATCACTTAAAAAACATCATTGTCCATGCCCTCCCTTAGTCCATCTATTAATTCTTTGAATGTTTTTCCATCATTATTTGTTTTCCAAAATAACCTCACCTATCAAACAATAAATGAAACACCATCCTCCATGAAAAAGGTTGAGTCAATAATTGGTTCATTTATAGGTGGGTAATTTTTCCATGAATTAAAGAAATAATCATTTGAAAACAACATGGAAAAAATGTTTTTTTTTGTTTTTTTTAATTTGAAAATAGTCAAATATTTATAATTAGGTTGTGGCACTGCCTCCCCAGCAATGACACCAAGTTTGATGCATGCCTGTCGTAGGGCGTGTAAAAACAATTTTTATATTCCCTAAGTGTATTCTAGCTATTAACCCTAGGAATTCTCCCAAAGAGGAGTGAACACAAAACAATTTGTCACTTTTAAATGAGGGTAAAAATGGTGTGTTTTTAGAATAAATCAATAAGAAAATGATTGAAAGAAAATTTAAAATTCAAAGGATTAAAAAGATATGATATTAAAAGGGTGATTAGGTCAGGGTTGGTTTCCCAATTGTAATGATATCCTTGTTCAATTTAATTCAAATGACTTCTTCTAAGTTAATTAAAGTGAGTTTCCATAATTGTTCCCTCTCACTTCCTTGGTGAAATTATTATGGTGAGAGAAAACCTTACCAAGATCTCAGTTTGGTCAACTCTCCTTCCATGTGCAAAATAGTTTTATTGAATATCTTAAATTGACATGGGAAATACCCGATCAGGTCTTGTTTATCCCAAACAATCAAGAACATTCGCTACCCCTTTTACACATACTGACGATCATTGAGTACTTCACCACTAATCCTTAGTCTATTCCATCGTATATAAACCAAAAATTAGTGGAGGGAGATAATGATTATTTTAACAAGGAAAAAATTAATAACAGAATTAAAATTCAAGAACGATCGCACTTGATAATAAAATCTGCTATATGAAATTTAAAACAATTTTGAAGAAGAAGAAAAAATCATTCAATTACATCCAATAACTCAAGCATTACAAAATAGAAAATCAACCCATCCTCAATCACTCAAAATGTTTACCCCACCATGGTAAGGGTAGTCAAGATGAATGGGGAAGAAGAAGGAATTAAAAATCTATGGAAAAGAAAATAAATAAAAGATAGAAAACTGAAAATTTCTCCTCATTGGTGTCCTTGATGGAATGGGATGGAATGAGATGCTTTGAGAGGTGGGAGCTCCTCTCCTTTTATAGGAAGATTCTATCCTCCGAAAGTTGATACGTTTTTTACCCCATTAATGGATTATTTAGGCGTTCCATCCTTCATAAAAGTTGTTCAAAACTATCTTTTTTGTTCACCCTCCAAATTTAAGCTTTATTGGATGCGCAAATAGGGAGTTATGGATTTTTTATTGACAATAACTTTTTCTATCTGAAATTTCCAGGAAGCTTTCCCCAAATGTATAACATCCAATGTCACCCTTAATGAAATCCAAACTCCATAAAAGTAATTATGGAGACTCCCCTATGTGTCTTAGTTCCCTTACAGGTAGAATCATCCTAATATATAATGTGTAGGCCAAGATAGACTTCTGTTACGGTGGTGGGGTCCACGTTGTCTGCTCGAAAAAATCTTCACCTTCATTGATTTTTATGCCTCTAGATGGTTGAATCATCCCCTAGTCCAGAATACAAAGTTGAATAAAATAAAATAAGGATTCTAAAAAATATTTACTCAATTTGGATTTATATTTTTCATTAAATGAAAAAAAATACCCTTGATAAAAAAATCTGTCCAAAATCCAGAATTAGACACTTTTCACCATTTTGCTCAAAACACATCATAAATCCAAAATTAATTCATATAATATCAAATTGATAATTTGGGATGATTAAAACAATTTAAATTCATACAAAAAATGTAGAAAATATTATCTCTATCACAAGGGATGTTCTATTTTTATAGGTCACTCAATTTCAAAGTATATACATTGTCATGGTGATATGTGGATAGTATGTGATATCCTTGAGTATTAATTATAGAACATGATTTCATTCTGAACTTGACATAATATCATTTATCAAATAGTTTACTTATTCTTATGAGGTTATGTTTTAGTCCTATAACATAAAGAATATTGGAAATTAAAGATTTAAATTGTACGATGACATATCCTTTTCCCATAATATTTCCTTAAACATTGTCTTCGAATGTGACAAATTCTCTGTATATATTCTTCAAGTTTTAGAAGTCTGATTTTTTGTTTATCATGTGTTGGGAGAAACCTCTATCCATGTACTGGATACTTCTTTTTATTTCATTGGTACTCAAAGCATTATCTATAAAATCATGCTACAAAATATTCTAGTGTCCAAATTTTCTTGGGTTTTAAAAGATTAGTAAATATATCCTTTGGAACCCATATTTTTTTGACCTTATGATTTGTATAGATCATAAGGTTATTTAAAACATAATATTTTGTCTAATAGAAGGATTGGGGTTTCCTTAAAGATTATTTATTCATACAGCTCCCTCCAACATAATAGTAAGTTCATAATGGTCCATCTTTCGGTAAAAAATTATTATTTATAAAATTATTTTCCAGAAGATGGAAAGTATCCAAATATATTTTTAGACCTAGAATATTTTTTGGGAAGTAAACACTTTTTATATATATTTTTTACCCCGTGTGAACGTTGCTAAAGCCTTCTTAGGATTTCATTCTTGGAGGTTAGTGGAGGGTTGAGAAACGGTAATTTTAGAAGATATTTTGGAATTTCACTACAAGAAAAATAGTATTTGGCATGTTTTTTAGCATTTATTAGTGGTTAAAACCACCACTAAATGATTCTCAATGCTTTCTAAAAGGTTTCATATATTTCTATTTCAGGAATCATTTCGTACTGGTTTTTAAAACCATTATGAATCATTTAGTGTTGAATTATTTATATGTATTAATATATCAATACATGTTATTTAACATTCTTGTTTCAATATTCTTTTTATATTCACAACAACTTCCCATGTGGTCATCATCCTTACACTACTCTCACTCAATCTTTCTTAACATTATAAGTACTAACCACTTCACCCATTGAATTTACATGTAATATTATGTCAATAAATGTTATTGAACCTATTTGAAAAATTAAATTCACTATATAAATAACTAATGAATAAAATTAAAAATTAAAAATGAATTAATAATTATTAAAAAATATTCATTATTATTATTTACTAATTAAAAAATATATTTTTTAATATTAAATTCATTAATAAATAGTAATTATACATTAAAAATCATTAATAATAATTAATAATTAACAAGTAATTAAAATTTTAAATAACATATAATTAATAATAATAAATACTGATGGTTAATAATTAATAATTAATAATAAATAATTAACAATTAAAATTTAACAATTAACAATTAATAATTAATAATTACTAAATAATATTTAATAATTAATAATTTTTAAATAATTGGTAATTAATTATTATAAATAATTTATAATTAATCATAATTCATAATTAATAATTATTATACTATCACACCCACAGTGCCATTTTTAGGTACGTGATTCGTTGTTTATTTATCCTTATCTTTACTTTTCATTTCCAAGTTGAATTCCTTTGGAATTTGAAGAAAATGGTAGGTAGTGATTGTCGCATGGTTAATGTTAATAGCTTGACCCAACCATGCAAGGGGTGAAACACATTTCAAAGGCATATACATAGTTGGGGAATGGTTTACCAAACCATACAAATAAATTGTGTTGCATGTCCAGATTCATTAAAAATATGAAAAGACCTTCCTACCCCTAAACTAATTTAACTCATTTTTTCACCCTATCTCCCCCCATTTCAAACTCTCCTAGGACTAGACATTATATCACCCATTTATCCTCCCTTTATAATCGATTTTAAGTAGATTTTCATCAAAAATCATCACAAAATCACCAAGTAAGTAACCTCATTACTTCTCCATAGTGTTTTTCTATATTTCTCCATGATTTTCTTCTCCAACTATGGCCATTGTGGCCTAGGGTTCATGTTAGTCAAACCTCATGGTAGGGGTTCTTGATATTAGGGTATTTTATTACTTCCTAAGGATCTTTCCTTCCCTCTCTTTGTGGATCATCATTGGATAACAGTTTCCTCATTTAAGTTAGGTGGTTTCATACTCACCCTTTGTTTAAGGAACCATATGTGCTTTCTTTATTCTCACAGGATAGTTTAAATTTATTTAAAACATGTTACACCATCTTTGAGGACTATTATATATGATATAATTGATTTTAGTCTTCCACTTCTTATTTAGGTAACTTAAATAGTTTCAGATGCATAATTACATGTGAAAATGCTTGTTGTCTACTATATGTTTGATGAAATGCTTGTTTCATTGAATTGAATCTATGGAAGGTTTTTTGAAATTAAATTGCAATCCTTTAAAATGATATGCCTTATGGGAACCTTGAGTACTTGGGTAGGGAATCTAGAACAAATACCAAGTATGCATTAAAACACTCTCCCTAGTTTTGGATCACATCACTATACTTACTACGCATTGATATGATCTCTATGGCATTGGATTACATCATTATACCAGTTAAGAATTGATATTCCCTCCTAGTAGTTGGTTATGATTGGATTAAACATAAGATAGCATAAGGATTTTAGTGTACCTTGTCCTTAGCTGCCTTAGGTTATATCCTGTGATGCTTGTTTTGAAATGCCTATCAACTTGGCTTTTACTTTCATAGTAAAATTTTTTATAAAGCATGTTACATGTTACCTGTCTTTAAAATTTTCAAAGCATACTTTCATATGGTATATTTTCAAACTAGCATGCTTGTATTATCTAACAAAGGTTTCTTATGGAATAGTTATTGGGATACTAGAAGTTTTGTTATTCTCACACCCTACACATAGCTAGTGGGTGTATATAGATCTTTTTTTTTGACTGATATAGGTAAGGGAAAGGAACCACTTTGAAGAGGTAGGCATTCTTGAAAGTTGATCTTGGGTTTATGGTGTTTGTGGCATGGTGGGAGTGATCCCTTGTGACACATAGATATGGATAGTGATGTTTTTGGTTGATTTTGGGTTTATTTGTAAACTTATACTCTTGTATCTACATTTTGGCTTCCCATCTTGTTTTCCCGTTATTACTTTATTTTTTGATTTTTTTTGTATATACTATCACTCAAATAAAAATTAAATATTTTATTAAGGTGAAATCTCACCACCCTAAAATTCATGGTGGTCTGAAATGGTGGATCCCCAAGGAATCCTCTCTAAAAATGTTCGTACATTCAGGGGATAAATACCCTTTCCATAAATAAATAATAAGAGAATCATCATATCTGCCTAGGGTGTTATACTATCAACTACCCTATTTCCCTCCTGCTATGTGTAAGGGATCTCTATTTATTGATTTAGGAGGTTCTTACATGCTCTAAATCAGTATGATATGGACCGGTGAATTGAGGTATGGCCTAATAGGAAATTGTACACCAAAGCGGAATATGTTTCCACCTCATCTAGTCTAATGTTGTTAATATTACACAAGGAGAGTCCACTAAGAATTGTTCTAGATTTGGTTTTAAGACAGTTTCCTAGCATGTAGTGCACACTATAATCTATCACCATCGATCCCCACTTGTCCTAAATTAATCTTCTGCCTCTCATGACACCCTGATCACAAGAGACATCTGTTTTTAGCTTCGAATCATTATTGGGAGCTCTCCAACTAACCCAGTGGCCCTGACTATTGGTTTTGTCACTCTTTATCCTCTGTGAATCAAGCAATATTATAGTTATGAGTGTGTATGAAATCCCCCTTTGATAGAGCTAGGTTTTGAGCTCTGAAAATGGATACCACACTCTAACCTTTAGGTAAAGAGAATAACACCAACATATGTTGTTTCTAGCCCCATTATGGGCCTCCCGGATGACCCAACACCCTACTTCTAGGACCATTCTATGACCATTGGCCTCAACAACTAAAACGAGTTCCCATGAAACCTGTTGTTAATGAAAAGATGCATGGGACCACTTCACGTGCACCACCCAAGCATAGTCCAAATGTATGTCGCCCATTATCCTTTAAAGAATAAGAGGGAAACAACTTACACTTTTTTAAATTCACAAGAACTGCATTTGGAGGAAAGTTGAATCCATTTTTTGTTGCACCTATGTATCAATAGGGATGGCATGGCTGTGCAAGCACCAAATTAAGAAGTTGTATTTCACAGGGACGTCCTTCCACAAAATCTTTCCCACCCATTTATCTTCTTCCTACTGAGCATGAAAAATATCACAAAAATATGATACCTTGAAAGATCTTATTGAAGATATAATAAACACATTTTGGTTCACTTCTTTAAGATTTGAATACCATCGAAGAAAGTCATATTGATAACCATCTTAATGAGACTTATGTGGTGACTTGCTTCCCAAAAAGTATAGTTTGGGACTTGGTACCTAGGAAATAAGAGGACACTCTTGGACTAGTTTTCCCACCATAAATTAATCTCATCATGCCCAACTATCTAAAGAGACTAGTTATTCAAGAGATAGAGGTACCCTTTCATGAAATTCCACCTGGAAGATGTTCTATCATTCACCTGAAACAAAGTGTAATCCATGTACCCATATTTACATGTCATGAACCTAACCCAAAGAGTATGTCCTTAAATAATTTCCCAAGATAATTTTTCCTAAAAACAATATATATTCTATTCTATATTTCTCGTATTAATGTCTCCCTATCCAATGAGATTTTCCAGCCAATTTTATCTAGCCCAATGGAACCTCCCCTCCTAATGAGAATCCCATATGAAACCATTCATTGATATTTTCATGTTTCAAATTGCCACTTTAGGAACATGAATCATATATAATATATGCATGGGAATAGATGTGAGAAAATCATTTACAAGCATTATCCAACTTCCAAAATATAGAAACCATATTTTACCATTGTTGATCCTTATAGTGGTACAGTTAACCAGCCCCTCATGGTGATGAATTCAGATTATTCCCAAGGACAAGGGTTCCCCCCAAGTAATCTATAGGAAATTTTCTATTCTTCATACCCGAACTAGTTTTAATACTTTTATTTATTCTTGTAGTGCTATCCTTGTAAATATAAACATTTCTCTTTCCTTGATAGATGTGTTGGCTGATACACTTGTTGTATTCTTTTAAGATCTTGTTGAACCCCTGAATGGAATTTTCATTTCCATAAGTGAAGAATATCATATCATCCGTAAAGAATAATGTGACACACCAGTGAATCTAAGCTTACCTCTATAAGGAGAGACCAAACCTGTTTCAATCCTGACTTTGGTGTTTCTACTAAGATATTTTTGCACCATGATGAATAAGATAGGTGAATAGTATCTCTCTATCAAAGTCCATGTGCAGACTTGAAAAACCTAAACCTCTTACCTCTGAGAGAGATTGAAAACCAAGGTGACGAGTAACATCTAAAGAGAATGTCACAAACCAATTTTGAGAAGCTCTATCATTTAATGATCTTCATGATATAATTCCACTCTAACCTTTCATAATTATTTCCATGTCTACTTTTACCATGATATCGTAGTTGAATGTTTTCTATTAAGATCATCAATCATTTCTTGCGCCAACCAAATAGACCCTTACATGCTCCTACCCTTGAAAAAATCATGTTCTTCAAATATCAACTTGGGGATAAAATAAAAGATCTAAATATTAATAATGTTGGCCAAGATCTTATAGGGGAATTTACACATTCATATTCATCAATATTGACTAAATGAGTTGTTGGAGTTGGTGCCCTAGAACCAACTTCGGTGTACTTTGTGATAAATTGTATTCATAGTTTTGAATATAAATAAATTTCTTATCACATTATGATTGTTCTTCTACATAACATAGTATGTGATAATGTCCTAAGAGTAGTTGTTTCACTGAAATTTCATAACAATTCCCTGCTATGATGAGAACCAAGAAGTGCTACGACACTATTCTTGAATATTTGTTCTATAACCAGATGATTTCATTTGAGGGACACAAATGATACAAGCTATCATGGGTGAAGAATCATAGGAATTTGAGGCACCATATCATGGGGTATTCCCTTGGTGATATCCAGTATGATATTATGAGAACAAGACCCATCGGTAGGAAATCCACTTTTATATGTGTCATTGGATGTTTCTATCTATGAATGTGTGTATTGATCCTTAGAATTTAATATTATTATTAATGAGTATTATAAGTCGTGTACTTTGATGTATTGAAAAAAACAAGACAACAGATATCTGTGGTGAGGTAGGATACTTTGGGTATATCACGAGTAATATTGTATTAGTGAATAATGTGAGAAAGGATTTGTCCCTTCTATTCTTTAACAAAAGTTGATATCTCAATACCTTTGATGGAAATGATATAACCTAAATAAATTCATGGCCATGGTATTCTATAGGAAATGTCAATTTCTGAGAAGTCAAAGAAAGAGACATCGATCACAAATGTTGATGGAACCTACATGAAACCTACTTGATTAGAGATATCGTGATAAAGAGATTATATTACAGAGTAAGCGTTCATATGAGGTATTATATTGTTGTGGAGTTAACTTCTTTCTTTATAGGTGTCTTGTCATGTTTCTAGATGCTAATCTTGATCTTTAGGCTACTGCGTCTAATGCCACTGAGAAAGAGTCTTAGAGGGTCACACACTAAGTGTATCCAGAATATCAGTTAAATAATAATATTATTATTTATTTAACAAGATGAATAAATATTATTCTCACATGTGGTTTAATAATTATTCATGTTTCCTTGATCATATATATTTTATCACCAGTTATTTGAGAGAATATAATGTGAGCGGAATATTTAATAAATATTTATTTGTTATTTAGTGAATATAATATTTATTTATTTATTAGAGAATAATGCAATGATATTTATTTAATAAATAAGTAATCATTATTCAAGGTCCGATAAATATTTTGGAGGAATGAAGAACTGAGTTTAATGGTCTGGTGAGAAATAATAAATATTGAATATTATTTGATTAAATAATATTTATTTTAATTTTCAAGTTAAGCGCATGTCGAGAATTATTATTATTATTATTATTATTATTTGACATGGGGTTACACATAGATTAAATAAATAATAAAGGGCACTTGTTCAATTATTTATTTCTAACCCTAGCAATATATAAACTCAATTATATTATTTTTCTCATAAAGGCAATTCATTTGTTTTGGTTATGCATAACGGATTTGGATAATCCTCTCAAGCCCTAGAGAGCTCTCTTCTCCAAGAACACTCCTAAGAACGTAGAGTGGTCTTCCTCCACCTCTCACTCTCAAGTAAAGAGAGATCAAGGAGAATGCTTTGGAATCGATTCTCATGGTGATCAAAGATGAATGACACAAGCGATATGATCTATCATTCTAGCACCTGGAGATTCCTACAGCGACGTTAGAAGATTTGTGGAACACGTGTGGATCATTGTTAGAAGAAATCTTCTTTGATTCCTACAACACAATGACAGTACAATGAAAATATGTTGTTAGATTCATCAATGAAGAAAGAATTCACAAAAGGTATTTCTTTAGTTGATTACATTAATTACAAATAATATGTGATGATCCCCTCTCTGGTTATGGAATTCTATCCCTTGTCTGTTTTCTTTGATTCAATTCCATAGATCCCCAAGTTTATCGTTGTGTAAATCTCATATTGACCATCGATCATGAAAAAAAAGTTGGACACAACCCATTCCATTTTTCCGTTGTGCCAGAAACCTTCAAATGGTATCAGAGTGATCACATAATTATTTATAATTATTTAAAGATCTTTGATTGATTTACACATTTTTTTATTTAGTTTTCAATTCAAGTTTAATCATTCTTTTAATCTGAATTGTGAGGTCTGCTTCTTCCTCCTTTGATTCTCGTAGATCTAATCAAAACGATTAATTTTATGAATGAAATAAAATCAAGGAACTCATATGGAGGTGCCGATGATTATTTTTAGATAACACATGAGTACACACCATGAAATTGGAGTTACGCATCATGTACTTATATTCAATTCATCAAGAATTAATTCAGAAATTAATTCAAATTGTGTGCATTAATGACACATGGTGTATTTATTTCTTACATCATGTGTTGACCAGACCAACCCGGTGCACACTCAACTGGAGTGCACACCGTGTAGCCCACATACACGGTGTGTAGTCCCTTTGAGTCATAGATGGACTACGTATTACCATACACGACCTACCTAATTGGTGACCATGTAACTCAGAGACCACACACCGTGTAGTTGCTTATACACATCGTGTACTCCATTTTTCTAAGGCATGGTTTACACGACGAGTCCCTAGGCATGTGCCTCCGATAGACGGTGAGAGACGTACACGTTGTGTAGCTCTCTTGTACACGTCGTGTACTTATACCAAAGTTACACAAATTTAAAATTTATTTATTATATTGTGTAAACCTTATCGACATGTGTTTGTGTGTGGTCATTAAGTTGATGGGACCCGTCATGTGATGAGTTGTAATATTCATATATAAATTTTTAATTAATATCTGTGTAATGTTCAGATCTGCATATCATGTATGAGTCGTATTACAATTGTTACTCTACGTGCATTGAAGCATAACACATAACCAAAAAATCATGTAATTCGTGTAATCATTAAGTTGATAGAACACGTCATGAAAGTATATGATAAGTCATGTATGTCATATGTCACAAGAGTAAACTGTATACCTCCGAGGTACATTTATATCACTACTATAAATTGGACCATTAGAGACCGCCAATGGCGATCGCATTAGGCCCGTCGGTGTAGGGCTACAGCAACCGCCAATGTTAGTTGTTGTAGGGGTCCTAATGCTCGGCCGAATAGCAGTCGCTATTGGGTTAAGTTATAGCGACGGCCAATGGCGGTCGCTATAGGAAACGGCCAGTGGTGGTCGCTATAGGTGACGGCCAATGGCGGTCACTATAGGCGACCTAAAAAACGGCCTACAGCGACTGCCAGTGGAGGTCGTTGTAGGCTGGAAAAAAATTCAACCATTAGTTACCGCCATTAATGACCACCATTAGAGACCTCCATTAGTGACCGCCATAGGCGGCCTCTAAGTTTGGAATTTTTTTTAAGAAAAAATTATAGTGATGCTTCTCAAACAGCAGAAACAAAGCTAAAATCAGAGAAAAAAATCAATTCAAAACAGTAGAAACACAAGGCTCCTCAAAAAAAATAAATGACAGACATACTTCTTAACATATCTAGTGATCCAAACAGCTCCAACCTATTCCAATATTCTGCTTTAATAAACCTACAATAAGATACAAAAGAAATAACTAAACAAATAAAATGAAAATTGGACGTATTTATTTAGTTAGTATATATATATATATATAATCAAATTGATCCATTAGAGTGTTAGTTCATAAGGGTGTAAGAGAATTAAGGCGTTAGGGCGTTAGGGAATTTGGCCATTTGGGCGTTTGGCCATTTGGCCATTAGGGAATTTGGCCAATTGGACAAGTCTCCAATTAGCCAATTGGACAATAGGCTAATATGCTATTAGTACATTTGGTCATTAGGCCAATAGGCTAATATGCCATTAGGCCAATAGGACAATAGGTAATTAAGATGGTAGTCCATTTGTTCAATTGTGAATTAGACCCTTGGGTTGTTAGTCTATTAGGGAGTTAAGCCATTAGGGAATTTGGCCATTTAGGAATTTAAGAATTTGGCCAATTGGCCAAGTATCCATTTATCCAATTGTACATTAGCCCAATTTTGACATTATACATTACACTCACTACTCTACTCTAGTAGGGACCGACTATTTTCTTGTACGTGGTGAGGTGTTTTGAAAAGAGGTTTGGACAAGCATTCGGATGTGTTCGATTGACATTGAACTATATAGAGTAAAGTTTAGTACTGAATAGCCCCCCTCCCAAACTCCTACATCCCCCACACTCCCCCCCCAAAAAAAATCCCCCTAGATAGCCCCCCACCCCTAAACAGACCCCACTCCCACCCCCCACCCCCACCCTTGGACAGCCCCACTCCCAACCCCCCCCCCCAAAAAAAACTCCCTCGGACAGTCCCCCCGGATACCCCCCCCCCCAAAACACTCCCCCCAGACAGTCCCCCCTCCCCAAAAATTCCCCCTAGACATCCCCCCACCCTTGGACAGCCCCCCAACCCCCCCCCCCCCCAACCCCCAGATAGCCCCCTCCAAAAAACTCCCCCCAGACAGCCCCCACACACGCACACTCAACCCAGACAACCCCCCACCCCCAGACAACCCCCCCCCAAAAAAACTCCCTCCGGATAGCCCCCCCCCCCACCTCCACACTCACCCCAGACAGCCCCCCCACCCCCAGACAGCCCCCTCCCCCCGAACTCCCCCCAGACAGCCCCCCCCCCCACCCCCAGACATCCCCCCCCAAAAAAACTCCCCTCGAACATCCCCCTCCCCTCCCCAAAAATCCCCCCCGGACAACCCCCCCCCCCCCCCCCCGAAGATCCCCACCCCCACACTCACCCCAGACAGCCCCCCCCCCCCCCTGGACACCCCCACTCCCCAAAAATTTCTCGTAGATAGCACCCCACCCCCATACATCCCCCTCCCAAAAAAACTCCCCCCGGACAGCCCCCCACCCCAGGACAGTCCCCCCCCCCCCCCCCGGACATCCCCCCACCCCCACACTCACCCCAGACAGCCCCCCCACCCCCAGACACCCCCCCCCCCAAAACTCCCCCCCCCCCCACGAACTCCGCCCAGACAGCCCCCCACCCCCAGATAGCCCCCCCCCCCCACCCTTAGACATCCCCCCACCCCGGGACAGCCCCCCCCCCCCCACCCATGAATATCCCCTCCCCCCAAAAAAAAAACTCCCTCAAGCCTCTCTTGCGAGCAGAAGAAGCGTTCGAGTCTAATCCTATTGAAAACAATTTTATACATAATTTTATAGATGTTAATGTGTGTGTGTGTGTGTGTGTTTGTGTGTTTAGTAATTACATAAAAAAATAAACATTGTTACATTCAAACATACCTTGACCCTGAGATGTAGATGGCTCATATGGATGATGTGGATCTACTGCATGTTCCTCTAACATGCCTGTAGTCGTAAAAAATATTAGTAAAGGGACCATCCAAAGTGTCAAAAATATAAATTGGATTGTTTTTAATAAAATAAAACTTGTATGGTTGTTAATAAAACAAAAATATGCTCAGTTAGAGGCAAAATCCAAGAGGGTAAGAGGGCTGGATATTTCTTTACAAGAGACAAATAAAGTGCATGAAGATTAAATAAAAAATTTGAATTTGTTTTAACTATTAATGCACAATTAAAGTAAAAAATTCTACAAATTTGGAAGGATAAAATTTCCCATAAATTCACCACATCATCAAGGGTGAATGTTTTCATGTTTAAGAAGAGAAAATCCCCAAATGGAACAAAAAAGATTGAGATTTCCACCCAAAAACAGCAAGCAAGTAAATCTGGTCAGACTACTTCTAAAGAGAAGACAAATAGATTTTTCGGCCACTGTTGGTGTTGCTGGAGGTTCAGAAATAATGATATGGAGTGCTGACATAACATGTTATCATGTGCAACTCAAATGACTAAATAAAGGGGGAGAAAACTGAAACAAAGAGAAAACCCATTGGATAACTGTAAACAACACAAAAAATGCAGAATTTGTCTTGAAAAAAAAGATTTGATTATTTTGGAAACTTCTATGATTACTACAAAAAATTTGGTCACTTCTATAAAGAGTGTTAGTATGTACCAATCCAACACAACTCTTATTTTATTGAAAGGATAATGACACAACAAGGGGGGTTGGGAGTGGGGGATGCCTGGGGGTGGGGGTGTCTAGGTGGAGGGGGAGGGGGTTGTACAGGTGGGGGTGGGAGTGGGGGGTTGTCCAGGTAGAGGGGAGTTTTTTTGTGTGGGGGGGGGCTGTCCGGAGGTGGTCCGGGGTGAGTGTGTGTGGGGGGGGGGCTATCCACGGGGGGGGGGGGGGGGGTGAGAGTGGGGTTGGGTGGATGTATGGGGGGAGGGGTTGTCCAGGTGGAGGGGGTTGTCTAGGTAGAGGGGGGTTGTCCAGGTGGAGGGGGAGGGGTTGTGCAGGTGGGGGGATGTCCGGGGGGAGTTTTTTTTTGGGGGGGGGGGGTGGGGGGCTGTCCGGGGGTGGTCTGGGGTGAGTGTGGGGGGGCTATCCACAGGGGGGAGTGGGGGCTGGGGGGGAGGTGTTATCTGGGGGTGGGTGGGGGTGGGGGCTATCCGGGGGGAGGGGGAGGGGTTGTCCAGGTGGAGGGGGAGGGGTTGTCCAAGTGGATGGGGTGGGGGTTGTCCAGATGGAGGGGTTGGGGGGATGTCCAAGGGGGGGTGGGAGTGGGGTATGTCTGGGCCTGGGGTGGGGGGGGTTGTCCAGGTGGAGGGGGAGGGGATGGGGGGGCAATCCAAGTGGAAGGAGTTTTTTTTTGGGGGGGGGGGGGGGGGGCTGTCCGGAGGTGGTCCGAGGTGAGTGAGTGTGGGGGGGCTGTCCACGGGGGGGTTGGGAGTGGGGGATAGGGGTGTTGTCTAGGGGTGGGTGGGGGGAGGGGGGGTTGTCCGGGTGGAGGGGAAGGGGATGTCTAGGTGGAGGGGGTGGGGGTGTCCTGGTGGAGGGGGAGGGGTTGTGTAGGTGAGGGTGGGGGTGGGGGGATTTTCGGGGGGAGTTTTTTTTTGGGGGGGGGGGGGCTATCTGAGGGTGGTCTGGGGTGAGTGTGTGTGTATGGGGGGCTATCCACAGGGGGGTTGGGAGTGGGGGCTGGGGGGAGGTGCTGTTCAGGGGTGGGGGCTGTCCGGGGGGAGGGGGAGGGGTGGTCCAGGTGAGGGGGGCTGTCTGGTGGGAGTTTTTTTTTTGGGGGGGGGGGGGTTGTCCAAGGGGGGGTTGGGAGTGGGGGTTGTCCAGTTCTGGGGGGTGGGGAGGGCTGTCTAGGTGGAGGGGGGGGGCTATGCAGGTGGGGTGGGGGTGGGGGTTTTTGGGGGGTGGGAGTGGGGGTTGTCCAAGGGGGGTTAGAAGTGGGGGTTGTCTGGGGATTAGGGTGGGGGGCTATCCAGGTGGAGGGGGAGGGGATAGGGGTGGGGGGGTTGTCCAGGGGTTGGGGGTGGGGGGTTGTCCAAGTTTTGGGGGTTGATTCTGACTACTAATAAATAAAAATTCTTATATACTAAATTAGCTTTGGGTTGTTTTAAATAATTTTACAAAAAAGGCTTTAAATTGAAGAGCGGGAAAACAATTATACCTTTCATTAAACATGAAAATCGACCGTTTCTCCTTCAACAACCACTCTAACCGAATAAATATCTTATTCATGTTGAACTACGGTATGTTGATCAAGTTGTTGGGCAACAAAGGGAACATTCTTGGGTTCATCTTGTTCAAATAAAAACACTTCTCACTAAGACATTTTCACAACAACTTGCCAACTAGGATTTGAAGGCAAAGTAAATAAGAATACTTGTTCTGCTTATGATGTCAAAATGAAAGGTTCATTATCAACTCGTTCATTTATATATAACATATAGTTAAAATTCACCAATGTAAACTGATATTGATCGACTTTACTTCCACACGCTAGATCAACCCAATTACACTTTAACAATATGTACTTCAACTTGTGTGCGTATACAACTTCAATGATGTCTGTCAATTGACCATAGTAATGACCAGAATCGACAAATGGACAACTGATGTTACTGTTTTTTTTTTTTTTGCTCATTTTTCATCAACATATTTAATGTGAAATCGAAATCCATTAGCATCTGTAGCATTATAATGATGAGCTGATATAGATGGACCCTCGTCTAGTTGGATAAATTCTTCAATTAGCGTGGGGTTAACTAACTCCCTCAGGTTATGATCCTACATAATTCACAAAATTCAATAATGATTTTTACAAAAAGAAATTAGTATAATACTGAAAGGTTATTGGCGTGGGTTCTTTCAAATAATGTTTGGTGTTGGGTTACTTAGGTGCAGCAGAGTGACTGACCAAGGTCATCTCTCAGAAGAGGCAGTAAATTAAAACAACTTCTTAAAGGTATTCTAAAAATAAAATAAAAGAGAATAAAAACACTACTTGAAAGTATGGGTTTTTTATTGTTTATAAAACTTGAAGAAGTTTGCTGGAAGAAGATTTCATTTTTTTATTTTTAAATTTTGAAATGAAATTCGACACAACAAGAAGATGTTTTTTTAGAAAATATTTTAAAAGGAATAATCGATATAACTCTACTTATTCATTTAATTATTAATCATTATCATTTAAATTAATAACCACTTAATTATTATCCCTTAATTTTTTAACCCCTGAACCCTATAAGAATTAACTTTACCAAAAATATGAAGAGAATTAAACCCTAGGCTATCTTCGGAACATGCAATCGCAGCACCCTACTTTGATTGATGTTCTAAGGATAGCTTATGGTCAGTGGTAAATTAAGGCACATGTTCATTCTGGAAAATGAGGATGAATTGAGCTTAGAGATAATATTTTAAATCTACAAATTTATTCTGTGTGGTCTTGTTTTATTGATTAAGATCGCACTCTCACGATTGACACAAACCTCGACCTCGCGTGTTTTTGTGTTAATTGTTCAATTGCTTGCTTAGTTTCTTATAATTTAAAAACTAAATTCATGGAACATATTAGGTGAATTAAATTATCTGAATGATTCAAAATAATTAAATTAATAGGGTAGAAGATACATTGATCACTAAAAAACCTACTCTTTCATTGGCAATGTGGTCATCGTGGATACGTTTTGCATGAGCAAAGGATTGAAAGGGAAGAACTCAATCTCGACTCCACTCTTGATTCCAACCCAAATAAGATGATTAAAGAAGAATATTATTGAAAAAAACAAAAGAAAATATAAGAAATAAAATAAGAACAATGAATTTTATTACACAAATGAAAACATTACAACGTGAAGAAGAGAGAAGGCTTCGATGAGGGGATCCTTGCTTCAAGAGCTACCCCTCTTACAATGGTTGGATAATTCGGAGTGAAATCAATTATCCTCTGCCTTTAATCTCTTAATGCATGTCCCAACCTCACCAAATTATAAAAACACAAATTTATAGAGTGGTGGGGAGGCTAGGTTCAAAGTGGTTTCAAGTGTGAATGAGGAATCTCGGCCAAATATTTTATGCCACCTTGTACCGCCCATTTGAACACCAAAACGCGTGAATAAGATCTCATTACAAAAGGATGATTTGTGAGAAAATGAATCCCAGAGATCCTCTAAAAATTTGGGCCTAATATAAGCACTAGTGAATAAGTTATGACCCAAATACAGAACTCATGTCCATTCTAACGAGTCCAGACCACGATTGATTTAATATCCCATTTAATCCATCCAAATTCACTCTTTAGCTCTAGTATCCTGAATAAAAGTTGTATAAAATTAAGTTAGGAACACGTTTACAAATTTTTAAGTTCAAATAATTTATAGTAAAATATTTATGTGCGAAATACTACAATTCATTTTAAAAGGGTAAAACTTGAATTTTCATCAAATTTTCAAATGAATGATCTAATCCCAAATATTTCATAAATGGACATATTTAGCACAATGTGAGGAAATTATATCATTTATTATCAATAAAATAGTGTTTTATCAACTCCCCCATACTTACCCTTTTGCACTCCTTGGAAAAACCTCATATCAAGTAAACATCAATATCAAATCAAAACAAATTTTAAAACACATATCCTTAAGATCCAACAATTCCAAACCAAGAAACAAAAGATATCATGCCTCATAAAAAACCATTATTTCAAGTTCTCTATTTATATCATTCAATATATTTCCACTTCATTTATCCTCTCATGCACAAAACACTTACCTCACTTGAATTTTCTTTTATCACACAAATGTCAATTTTTTAGCAATTTCTTTTTCATCCAAACTCATACAAGGGTCACCATAGGCTTGATAAATTCCTACATCACCACCCGATGTGAGTCAAGAACATATATTTATCATGAGCACTTTCTAGGGTTTTTTTATGGCTTTCGTTTGGTAGGATTTAGATGTGAAAAATTCAGAGGCTGTAAAAGAAGGGCTTGACTCTTTTTGAAGAAAAATTGCATTAATCTAATTTTCACTTAAATATGGTCTCCTCCTCAATCCCCTTATCATCAATTCAGCTCCATCGTCACGAAAAGTCATGGAAATTTTACACCATTCATCATTTCAGTAGTAAAAATTTCAATCTTTTCAAACATGATTTTCTTGAAAGCTCCAGATAGGCACAACTTTCTCTCTCTATTAGAAGCTCCAGAAAGGCACAACTTCACTTATCATGAAACCTCTAGAAAATACACAGCTTTCAATATAATGATATTATTCAGCAACAAACACATCTCTTGGAATTTTATTTTCCACCCAATGTATCACAAAATGTGGTAGCACAACACAAAACAGCTTCCCCCACACTTAAGTTCAACTAGATTATGCAATTTCACTTCAAGAGTTGGTTGGATAGGAAAAATTGGCATGTAATGTGGCTTACCTAACAAGTTGTTCATGGATTCTAAGAGATACAAGGATTAAATGTTCAAGGTAGGCCATTATAAACAAGTATTCTTTGAAATAGGGGCTTTAATACCAAACAAGTGCCTCAATCATTTAAACATAAGTACCTCAAACCCTCAAGTTTTGACAGGAATAAATCAAATTCTAGTTAAATCAAGCATGGTTTGGTTCTCTCAAGAAGTGAGATAAATGTGAAGAATGTGAAAATAATGGTTCAGAATCCTCACAAGAAAGTGATTTCAAATATAAAAATAGTGAGATGTGTCATGGGATTCAAAATTCAGAGTAATTTTCATGAAATTACTAAAGATTTGAACTTGAAACAAAGTCATTTTCAGCATTCATTTAAGCTCAGTTTCAAAGGATAAATTGTTTCACTGATTGATATGGATTTCAAAATGGTGATGAGAATCATTTCAACTCAAAAATTTTAAAAACACACAAAAATATGAAAAATAAACACACAAAATTTAAAGAACGCACAATTTTTTTTTAAAAATCATTGAAAAAATAGGAAAAATTTTGAAATTACTAAACTAAAAGGTTCCCTCCCCCACACTTAAAATATTGCATTGTCCTCAATGTGAACCCATGAGATGATATGTGCACTTGAAAAGAAGAATTTTAAATAGAACAAATAATATAAAATTGAAAGGGTTGTGTGATCTAAATTGCACCATAAGGAAAAACATTAGTCACAACATAAGGACCTAACCACCTGGAACGCAACTTACTAGGCATCAGCTTCAGTCGTGAACTATAGATTAAGACTTTCTCTCCAACTTTAAATTCTCTTTTTTGTATCATTTTGTCATGAGATGCTTTTGATCTTTCTTTATAGAGCCTTGATTTCTCATATAAAGACAATTTAATCTCCTCAAGCTCTTGAATTTTCAGCTTCCTTTGGATTCCAGCTTAGTCCAAATCCATGTTACATTTCTTTATATCCCAATAAGCCCAATGATCAACTTCCACGGAGAAATGACGCGCTTTCCCAAAAACAATCTGAAATGGGGACATACCAATATGTTTCTTGTATGCTATCCTATATTCCCAAAGTGCATCATCCAAGCGCTTGCTCCAATATTTCCTATTCGGCTACACGGTTTTCTCCAAAATTTGTTTCAACTCCTTGTTTGAAACCTCAGCCTGACCATTTGTTTAAGGGTGGTATGGTGTTGATGTTTTGTGTGTCACCCCATACTTCCGAAGAAGGGAAGAAAGATTATGATTGCAGAAGTGTGTCCCTTGTTCACTGATGATGGCCTTCGGTACTCCAAACCTGCAAAATATATGTGCTTTGACAATGTCCACAACAACATGAGAATCATCAATCCCGGTGGCCTTAGCCTCCACCTAGTTGCTCACATAATCAAAAGAAACCAAAATATATAGGAAACCAAATGAACTAGGAAAATGACCCATAAAATCGATGCCCCGTACATCAAGAATTTCACAGAATAGTATGGGTTGTTGGAGCATCTCATGTCTCCTAGAAATGTTCCCAGTATGTTGGCAATGAGAGAAAGACTTACAAAACAGATGAGCATCATGGAATAAGATAGTCCAATATAATCCAGAGTCTAAAACTTTCCTAGTTGTCCGTTGAGGTCCAAAGTGTCCGCCACAAGCAAGTGTATGACAGAATTGCAGAACAGACTCAAACTCATGATCAGGAACACACCTCCTAATAACTTGATCACTACACATGTGCCAGAGGTAGGGATCACCCCACACATAATACCGAGACTCACTTTTTAATTTTTTGACTTGATGTTTCTTTAAATTTGCAGGGATTTCAGAGGCAATAAGGTAGTTAACTAAATTTGCATACCAAGTGTAATGACCCGAAATTTTGAATGAATTTTTGTTTCCTTTTTTTAGTGTGTTATTTTATTTTATACTCAAAAAAAACTATTTCATTTAATGAAATGAGTATAATTAAAATGAGACTGTTGGGTTTCGACGGTTATATGATCGTTGGTCAATATGACCGTTGGAAACTAAACGTTGCGACTGTTGTCTCTAAATACAGGTGATCTTGGTTAATTAATACAGAAAGGAGATATGATGGCCTCCTCTAGTAGTCTTGGGCCAATCAAAGTCCATCTAATGGAACTTGGGAAGTAGGTATCACCATTGGGCTTTGATTTGGACCAAACCCAAGTTGAACTTCATCGTGTGAAGCTGGAACAAAATCATGTTTGGGAGAAATTTAAGCTTATAGAAATCACTACTCGGGCAATGTTGGCAGAGCCACCCTCAAATTCTCTCACCTTAGCACATCTTACACTTAGGTACTATGCTGGGGTTATAAGGGGCTATGTAATGAGACTGTAGCTACTTTGTGTAATCATTTGAGATAAATAAAGTTGTGATTTCTTCCTATGGTGAAGTTGGTATTTTTTTTCAGATGTTCGAATAAAATATAGGACGTATACTGATGAATTTTTGAAAAAGGGGATATTTTAAAATATTTATGTAAACCTTAAATAATTAATGATGTGTAATGATTTTCAAAAAATGGTCTTCTGGAAATGTGTTCAGCAAGAAATTTAGAATCTAATAAGATCAACTTAATTTTTTGTGAATAGTAAATTATGAATAGTGATTTTATGCTTAGGATTAGTAATCTGACCAAATGGATTAGTAATCTCACTTAAAGAAAGTATTAATATAATTTAGGCACCTTGATTAAGTAATGTGATTCAATAAAATAGGTAAATAACTGTTTCATAAATTATTATACAAGTATTAGTTTTTTCGAGTGAATAGTGTTTTTTAATTAAAAAATAAATTAAAAATATTTAGAAAATTATTTTTATAAAATGGGGTTCATTTTTGAATTCAGAGCATCAATATTAGATTAAGGTTATTTTTGGGGATTTTTCTGAAAAAAATGAATTTTCGGTGAATAGTGAAAATACAGTTTTTAGTTTCGGGTGTTTAATGACATCATTAAGGATGTAATAGTTATGTAATCATTCTGGTCTAATTATGAATAATAAGATAAGGTATGAGGTGTCCCAAGTGGTCAATACCATGGGCAAATACCGTGGGCAAGCCCATGGTTTTTCCAATACCACCGATGATGTGTCCCTTGGCAATTAATGTTTTTTCCCCTCACTTCTCCTATAAATACCAAGCCTTTACCTCATTCATTTCATTTCCAAATCCTCCCAAACGAATTTATGGTCTCCTTACCTCTCAAGGAGTCCTCCTAAGGTTCCCTCAAGCCTCTCAAGGTCCCGACTTTCAAGCTTTCGAAGTTACTCTTCAAGGTAAGGGATCCTTTCACCCTCCTTTTAAGTCATGACTTCTTTTATATTGTGTCTTATAGTTTCCATATCTTTTTGTTGAGGGTATGTTCTTATATGTTCTCCTTACTATTCATTTCATGTCTAATTGTTGATAGACCCTTTCTTCTCTCATCAATTTGTTTTCTGAAATTTTAAGTGACGCCATTAGGCTGCCGAATTTCTCGTAAAAGAAATCGCATCTTCTCTTTTCTTTCATGTTTCCTTTTCATGTGGTATGTCATTAAAATATCCATACCATGATCTTATTCATTATACATACTGTATTATGAATTATTTATAAGTGGTTGACCCTTTTCCCCTCTCTTTTCAATGTTTTCTAAAACCATGTTATATAGTCGTTATGCTGCAGAAATTTCGTCTCAAAATTTCTATCTCTTCCTCTCAAGAAATTCCATTGTTTATTTATGTGAATACCCAGAACTATTTCATTTCTATGGGTGTTCATAAATATATAAAGATTATATATTTTATTTTGTAATTGACATACATGTAACCCTCACTCCCTTTCCATGGGTTATAAATGATATAATGATTATATTTTTAAGAGCTTTTAAAATGTCACGATTTTGAAATGAAACCCATTTCTTTTATTCTATATGGGTTATTTATGAAATGTTTGATTAAGATATATGTGGATCACATGTAAGTAAATACATATTAAGGGTGTGCCCTGATATCACTCTAATGCATTGGTTAAATATTTAATCTCTAGAGATGACAAGTTTCACGATACCTTGGTGAATAACCTTGGTAATTTTTATGACACCTTGGGGATGAACCTTGGTGATATGTTCATAAATGTCTAAATTAAATGTTGTAGCCACATATTCAAGTTATTATTCAAGTTATTTTCATTATGATATTCCTATTCTTTCATTGCTCATTTATTTTTGTTTTTATTCAAGTTCTTATTGATATCACAGGTACATTGATTCCCTTGTTTACCCTTATTGGGCCTTCTGCTCACCCTTTCCTTTGATGTCTATCTCTAGGATATGAGATGTAGTAAATATACATAGGATGAACCTTTGATTAATCCTTACAAGTGGTTTAGAAGAATTTTTAATGTTGTATTCAAGTTTTTTTGTTCCTGATTTCCAAGACGCTAAATTTTAAAGATCCTCTGTTTGTAAAATGTAATGAAAAGTTATGTGTTAAAAAGGCGGGATACCACAGTTGGTATCAAAGGATGGTTTAGTTGTTTATGTAAATTAGGCTATGAAAACTTTAAGAGGAACCCTATAGAAAAGTTTAAATATAGGGAAAACTTCTTGTTATTTTGGTGAGTATTGAGTAAGTGGTTTATCAAACAAATACATCTCTATCTGGATACGAGCAGGTAGAGGCGTCTCTGACACAGATGTACATAGGGGTAAACCCCGAAAACACCGCTTTGAGCTATACTCGAATGGGAACTGGTGCACGACAATGGGACTTTCTGCACTCTTGGTTACGACACTCCCAAGGGATATGTTTGGTTAATCGCAAGATTTTTATGAATCATTATGAAGGAATTATAGAGAAATATAACTGTTTAAGCAAGAAGTTTTAAGATGTATAATCCTTTATATTTAAAAGATTCGTAAATGAAACAAGTTGCTCACTAATATTTTATTCTTTTAGAAAATGGTGGGCAATAGGAGGAATCTTGCAAATGGTGACCGCAATGGACCATGCCCTGACGGCCCTCTGATGGAAGCCGGAATGGAAACATTCATGCGAATGATGAACCAACTGACTCAAGTTATGAGTAATAACTTGAATCAAGCTGAGAGGCTGATCTCACCACGAAGGGAACAACATTATTCTAAGACCTTTATGCGGCAACGACCACCAACCTTCAGTGGATCTACTGACCCATTGATTGCTGAGCAATGGATCAGCTCTATAGAGAATATCTTTTCTGTACTACATTGTTCAGAGCAAGAGAAGGTCACCCTGGTTGTCTATCGCTTAGAGGGAGAAGCTTATCAGTGGTGGGAACTGATCAAAAACATGAGGCAAAGAGTGGAATTTGAAGCTATGGAGTGGGAATAGTTCGTAGGGATCTTTTTCAGTAAGTATTTCCCTCATTCCATGAGAAAAAGAATGGATAAGGATTTTCTCGAGTTGAAGCAGAAGGAGAATGAATCTGTGGGAAGATACGAGATGAATTTCACAAGGCTTTGATAAGGATTTTCTCGAGTTGAAGCAGAAGGAGAATGAATCTGTGGGAAGATACGAGATGAATTTCACAAGGCTTTCACGATATACCTCTAGCTTTTTCATGGATCCAAATGGTAAGGTTGATAGATTATTCGGTGAACTGAGACCTCATCTGCAGAATAATCTAACCAACCGAGATTATGATTGCTACGAGGAGATTGTGCGGAGTGAGATGAAAGTCGAGCTAGAGTTTGGTGAGACACTGTGGTGTCATAAATCCAACAACAAGAAGAGATCTATGGATCCCAGCTTAGGGAGTACTTTTGATTATGGAAGAGGAAGAAATCAAGTGCAACTTCCCACATGTAATAAATGTGGAAAGAAGCATTCGGGGAACTACCTTCTTGGGAGTGGGAAGTGCTACAAGTGTGGCAGAGATGGCCACATTGCGAGGAATTGTCATGGTGAGGTGAAACCCCAACTCCCAAACACAAACGACAAGGGGAAGATGGTGTAGGCCCTACCTGATGTCCAGTTCTTCAAGTGTGGAAAACGTAGGCACTTTTCCAATCACTGTCCAAATTTGAGGGTAGTGGAGGGGATCCACCATCAACCTCAACAAAGTCCAAGGAATCAAGGTCGTGCTTTTTCTATTGCGATAGCTGAAGTTGATGCTCCAAATGATGTGATAGCAGGTACTCTTGTTGTCCTCTCAAATCTAGAAAGTACTTTGTTTGATTCTAGTTCTACGCATTCCTTTATTTCCTCCAAGTTTGCAAGGAATTTAGAATCAACCCTTGAATTGATAAAAGTAGAGTTATCAGTCAAGACTCCTGGTGGGACTATACAAGCATCGTCAGTGTTTATAAACTCTAGTATTTACCCTAGTGAGAACAATCTTATCGCAAATCTAGTAGTCATTCCCATGCTGGAATTTGACATTATACTAGGGATGGACTGGATCTCAAAGTATAATGCTAAGATCAATTGCAGAAGCAAGGAAATATCAGTAGTCTTAAATGGAAAACCTACAGCTATATTCCAAGGAGAGATATCTCAACCTCATCTTTGTCTATAAGAGACCCCTATATTCTTCTTTATGGAGTTGATCGGTGAAGAAGAATGAGATGAGAGTTTGATGATAGAAAATGTCCCCATCGTCTAGGAATACGTTGATGTATTTCCAGAGGAGTTGCTTGGACCTCCCCCAGAAAGAGAGGTAGAGTTCTCCATCAAACTCGTACTTGGATCTCATCCGATATCAAAGACCCTGTATAGGATGGAAAATGTGGAGCTGGATGAATTAAAGAAACAACTCCAAGATCTTTTGGATAAGGGGTTTATCCGACCAAGTGTGTCTCCTTGGGGATCACCTTTTCTCTTTGTGAATAAGAAGGATGGATCGATGTGGCTATGCATTGATTATAGAGAACTGGATGGGATCACAGTGGAGAACAAATACCCTCTTGCAATAATTGAGGACATATTTGACCAACTTAGTGGGGCTCAATTCTTATCTAAGATTGATCTTCGATATGGTTGTCATCAATTGAGGGTGAAAAAATAAGATATTCCAAAAACTATATTCCGATCAAGATATGGGCATTATGATTTTATTGTTATACCCTTTGGATTGACTAATGCACCTGCTATTTTTATGGATTTGATGAATAGAGTCTTTAAGGACTACCTTGATAACTTTGTGGTAGTTTTTATTGATGATATTCTGATATATTCCAAAATTTTCAAGGAGCATAAAGTTCATCTAAAGGTTATTTTGAAAAATCTGTAGAAGGATAGAATTTTTGGAAAGTTCAGTAAATGTGATTTCCGATTACAACAAGTCGCTTTCTTAGGGCACATTGTAACCAATGAAGGAATCACAGTTGAACCTGCAAAGACAAAATTTGTAGAGGAGTGGCCTCAACCTACAACAATAACTGAGATTCATAGTTTTCTTAGATTAGCAGGATATTATAGGAGGTTTTTGAAAAACTTTTCACGACTTTCTAATCCATTAACCAAGTTAACTCGAAAAGGGGTCAAGTTCATCTGGACAAAGAGTGCGAGGAAAGTTTCCAAGAGCTGAAGAAGAGATTGTTTACTGCACCTGTGTTAACTCTACCCTCAAGTGGAGAAGGATTCGTTATTTTTAGTGATGCATCTCTAAAAGGGCTTGGGTGCGTCCTCATGAAAAATGAAAAGGTCATTGGTTATGCATCTTGACAGTTGAAGATTCATGAGAAGAATTATCATACGCATGATCTGGAGCTGGCTGCAGTCGTTTTTTGCTCTGAAGATATGGAGGCACTATCTTTATGGGGATAAATGTGATATATACACAGACCATCAAAGTTTGAAGTATATTTTCACACAAAAAGAATTTAACATGAGAAAAAGGAGATGGTTGGAACTTCTTAAAAACTATGATTGTTCAATTCATTATCACCCTAGAAGAGCAAATAAAGTTGTTGATGCATTAAGTAGGAAAGACCCAGTTGTTCTTTCCATGATGAGGATTCAAAAAGATCCTTTGATCAATGACCTAGTAAAGATAGATATGGGAATTATAAGGAAAGGGACATCATCAACCCTAACCCAAATGATTTCTCAACCGTCATTACTAGAGATGATCAAGAAAGCTTAGAAAGAAGATCCTTTGTTATAAGAGAATTTTGAGGCTGTAAAGGATGTAAATTTTCTTGAGTTCAATATTGATCAAGAAGGTGTACTAAGATTTCATACAAGACTATGTGTTCCATTTATTCTGGAAATAAAGAAGGAGCTGATGGAAGAATCTCATAGCTCTACTTTCTCTATACATCCTGGAAGCACAAAAATGTATAGGGACCTTCATGATCATTATTGGTGGGATAATATGAAAAGGGAAATTGCTGACTACACTTCAAGGTGCCTAGTATGTCAGAAAGTGAAGGCATAGTGACAACTTCCTAAAGGGGTATTGCAACCACTACCCATACCAGCATGGAAGTGGGACAATATCACTATGGACTTCGTCACTGGTCTTCTGAGAACTTCCAAAGGAAACAATGCCATATGGGTTATTGTGGACCATCTCACCAAGACTGCCCATTTTATCTCTATCCGGGAAGATTTCTCTCTTGATCAACTTGCCATGATTTACGTGAAGGAAGTGGTAAGGCTGCATGGAGTTCCGTTTTCTATCGAATCTGATCATGATCCAAAGTTCACATCAAAATTCTAGAGAAGTCTTCAACATGATCTAAGAACTGAATTAAATTTCAGTACGGCCTATCACCCCCAAACTGATGGCCAATCTAAAAGGACTATTCAAACACTTGAGGACATGCTGAGAACATGCTCAATGGAATTTAAGGGTGGATGGGATCAACATATTCCTTTAGTTGAGTTCTCTTACAACAACAGCTTCCACTCGATCATTCAAATGGCACCCTATGAAGCTCTATATGGGAAGTGATGTAGAACTCCTACTTATTGGGATGAAGTTGGTGAGAGAAAGCTTCTTGGGCCTGATCTTTTCCAAGAGATGACAGAAAAAGTCCATGTCATCCAACAACACATTAAGGCTGCTAAGAGTAGGCAAAAGAGCTATGCCAACAACCGTCAAAGGGACTTGGAGTTTTATGTCAGTGAAAAGGTCTTTTCTTTGAATTTCACCTTGGAAGAGATTCATGAGGTTTGGTAAGAAATGGAAGCTCGACACTAGGTACATTGGCCCCTATGAAATCCTTGATCGCGTGGGAGTAGTGGCCTATCGACATGCACTTCCTCCAAATCTAGAACAAGTTCATGATATCTTCCACATATCCCTCTTGAGGAAGTACATACCTGACCCTTAACATGTACTAAACCCAGAGGTGGTACAACTGGAACATGACCTCTCTTATGAGGAGCAGCCGGTGGAGATCTTGGATCGTAGAGACAAGGTTCTACGCAACAAGTATACCCACCTTGTCAAGGTGTTGTGGAGAAACCACAAATATAAAGAAGCCACGTGGGAACCAGTGGATTCTATGAGGAATAAGTACCCACACCTTTTCTTTTCTGAGGATACGAGTTAAAATTTCAGAGATGAAATTTCTTAAGGGGGGAAGAATGTAACGACCCAAAATTTTGAATGAATTTTTGTTTCCTTTTTTTGTGTTATTTTATTTTATACTCAACAAACCTATTTAATTTAATGAAATGAGTATAATTAAAATGATACCGTTGAGTTTTCACAATTATATGACCATTGGTCAATATAACCGTTGGAAACTAAACGTTGTGACTATTGTCTCTAAATACAAGTGATCTTGGTTAATTAATACAGAAAGGAGATATGATGGCCTCATCCAATAGTCTCGGTCCGATCGAAGCCCATCTGACAGAACTTGGGAAGGAGGTAGCACCACTGGGCTTTTCTCTGGACCAAACCCAAGCTGAACTTCATCGTGTGAAGCTGGAATGGAATCGACTTAGGGAGAAGTTCAATCTTATAGAAATCACTACTTGGGAAATGTTGGCCGAGCCACCCTCAGATTATCTCACCTTAGTACACCTTACACTTAGGTCATATGCTGGGGTTATAAGGGGCTATGTAATGAGACCGTATATACTTTGTGTAATCCTTTGAGATAAATAAAGTTTTGTTTTATTCATATGGTGAATATGGTGTTTTTTTCAGATGTTCGAACAAATATAGGATGTATAGTGATGAATTTTGGAAAAGGGGGATATTTTAAAATATTTATGTAAACCTTAAATAATTAATGATGTGTAATGATTTTCAAAAAATGGTCTTCTAGAAATGTGTTCAATAAGAAATTTAGAATCTAATAAGATCAACTTAATTTATTGTGAACAGTTAATTATGAATAGTGATTTTATGCTTAGGATTAGTAATGTGACCAAAAGGATTAGTAATCTCACTTAAAGAAAGTATTAATATAATTTAGGCACCTTGATTAAGTAATGTGATTCAATAAAATAGGTAAATAACTGTTTCATAAATTATTAGTCAAGTATTAGTTTTTTCAGGTGAATAGTGTTTTTTAATTAAAAATTAAATTAAAAATATTTAGAAAATTATTTTTATAAAATGGAGCTCATTTTTTAAGTCAAGTCATCAATATTAGGTTAAGGTGATTTTTGGGGATTTTTCTGAAAAAAATGAATTTTTGGTGAATAGTGAAAATACAGTTTTTAGTTTTGGGTGTTTAATGACATCATTAAGGATATAATAATTATTTAGTCATTCAGGTAGACTTATGAATAGTATGATAAGGTATGAGGTGTCCCAAGTGGACAATATCATGGGCAAATACCATGGGCAAGCCCATGGTTTTTCCAATACCACCGATGAGGTGTCCCTTGGCAATTAATGCTTTGTCCCCTCACTTCTCCTATAAATACCAATCTTTTCCCTCAATCATTTCATTTAAAAATCCTCTCCAATGAATTTATGGTCTTATTAACTCCCAAGTAGTCCTCCCAAGGTTCCCTCAAGCCTCCCAAGGTCCCGACCTTCAAGTTTTCGAAGTTACTCTTCAAGGTAAGGGATCCTTTCACCCTCCTTTTAAGTCATGACTTCCTTCATATTGTGTCTTATAGTTTCCATCTCTTTTTATTGAGGATGTGTTCTTATATGTTCTGTTTACTGTCCATTTCATGTCTAATTTTTGAGAGACCCTTTCTTCTCTCATCAATTAGTTTTCCAAAATTTTAAGTGACGCCATTAGGCTGCTGAATTTCTCGTAAAAGAAATCACATCTTCTCTTTTCTTTCATGTTTCCTTTTCATGTGGTATGTCATTAAAATATCCATACTATGATCTTATTAAATATCCATACTGTATTATGAATTATTTATTAGTGGTTGACCCTTTTCCCATCTCTTTTAAATGTTTTCTAAAACCATGTTATATAGCCATTATGCTGCAGAAATTTCGCCTCAAAATTTCTATCTCTTTCTCTCAAGAAATTCCCTTGTTTATTTATGTGAATACCCAGAAATATTTCGTTTCTATGGGAGTTCATAAATATATAAATATGATATATTTGATTTTGGAATTGACATACATATAACCCTCACTCCCTTTCCATGGGTTATAAATGATATAATGATCTTATTTTTAAGAGCTTTTAAAACATCACAATTTTGAAATGAAACTCATTTCTTTTATTCTCTATGGGTTATTTATGAAATGTTTTATTATGATCTATGTGTCTCACATGTAAGTAAATACATATTAAGGGTGTTCCCTGATAGCGATCCAATGCATTGGGTAAAGATTTAATCTCCAGAGATGACAAGTTTCACAATACCTTGGTGAATAACCTTGGTAATTTTTATGACACCTTGGGGATGGACCTTGGTGATATGTTCATGAATGTATAAATGAAATGTTGTAGCCACATATTCAAGTTATGATTCAAGTTATTTTCATTATTATATTCATATTATTTCATTTCTCGCGTCTTTATGTTTTTATTCAAGTTCTTATTGATATCACAGGTACATTGATTCCATTATTTACCCTTACTGGACCTTATGCTCACCCTTTCCTTTGATGTCTATCTCCAGGATATGAGATGCAGTAAATATACATAAGATGAACCTTTTATGAAGCCTTAAAAGTGGTTTAGAAGAATGTTTAATGTTGTATTCAAGTTTTTTTGTTCCTGATTTCCAAGACACTAGACTTTAAAGATCCTCTGTTTGTAAAATGTAATGAAAAGTTATGTGTTAAAAAGGCGGGATGCCACAGTTGGTATCAAAGGATAGTTTAGTTATTTATGGAAATTAGGCTCTGAAAACTTTAGGAGGAACCCTATAGAAAAGTTTAAATATAGGGAAAACTTCCTGGTATTTTGGTGAGTATTAAGTAAGTGGTTTATCAAAAAAGTACATCCCTGTCTGGATACGAGCAGGTAGAGGCGGCTCTGCCACAGATGTACATAGGGGTAAAACCCAAAAACACCGCTTTGAGCTAGACTCGAACGGGAACCGGTGCACAACAACGGGTCTTGATTCACTCTTAGTTACGACACTCCCGGGGGATATGTTTGGTTAATCGCAAGCTTTTTATGAATCATTATGAAGGAATTATAGAGAAATATAATTGTTTAAGCAAGAAGTTTTAAGATGTAGAATCCTTTATAGTTAAAAGATTTGTAAATGAAACAAGTTTCTCACTAAGATTTTATTCTTTTAGAAAATGGCGGGCAATAGGAGGAACTGTGCAAATGGTGACCATAATGGACCATGCGCTGACGGCCCTCCGATGGAAGCCGAAATGGAAACATTCATGTGAATGATGAACCAAATGACTCAAGTTATGAGTAATAACTTGAATCAAGCTGAGAGTCCGATATCACCATGAAGGGAACAACATTCTGTTGAGTCCTTTATGCGCCAACGACCACCAAACTTCAGTGGATCGATTGACCCATTGATTTTTGAGCAATGGATCATCTCTATAGAGAAGATCTTTTATGTGCTACGTTGTTCAGAGCAAGAGAATGCCACCCCGGCTGTCTATCGCTTAGAGGTAGAAGCTGATCAGTGATGGGAACTGATCAAAAACACGAGGTAAAGATTGGAAGTTGAAGCTATGGAGTGGGAAGAGTTCATAAGGATCTTTTTCAGTAAGTACTTCCCTCATTCCATGAGAACAAGAATGGAGAAGGAGTTTCTCAAGCTGAAGCAGAAGCAGAATGAATCTGTGGGAAGATATGAGATGAACTTCACAAGGATTTCACGATATACCTCTAGCTTTGTCATGGATCCAAACGGTAAGGTTGATAGATTCTTCGGTGGAATGAGACCTCATTTGTGGAAGAATCTAGCCAACTGAGATTATGATAGCTACGAGGAGATCGTGCGGAGTACGATGAAAGTTGAGCTAGAGTTTGGTGAGACACTGTGGTCTCATAAATCCAATGACAAGAAGAGATCAATGGATCTCAGCTTAGGGAGGACTTTTGATCAGGGAAGAGGAGGAAAGCAAGTGAAACTTCCCACGTGTAATAAATGTGGGAAGAAGCATTCGGGGAACTGCCTGCTTGGGAGTGGGAAGTGCTACAAGTGTGTTAGAGATGGCCACATTGCGAGGAATTGTCATGGTGAGGTGAAAACTCAACTCCCAAACACAAACGACAAGGGGAAGATGGTGCAGGCCCTACCTGATATCCAGTGCTTCAAGTGTGAACAATGTGGGAACTTTGCCAATCACTATCTAAATCTGAGGTCAGTGGAGGGGATCCACCATCAGCCTTAGAAAAGGCCAAGGGATCAAGGCCGTGCTTTTTCTATCGCGACATCTGAAGTCAATGCTCTGAATGATGTGTTGGTAGGTACTCTTTTTGTCCTCTCAAAGCTAGAAAGTAATTTGTTTGATTCTGGTTTTACGCATTCCTTTATTTCCTCCAAATTTGCAAGGAATTTAGAATCAACCCCCGAATTGCTAAAAGTAGAGTTGTCAGTCAAAAATCCTGGTGGGACTATCCAAGCATTGTCAGTGTTTAGAAACTCTAGTGTTTACCTTAGTGAGAAAAATCTTATCCCAAATCTAGTAGTCATTCACATGCTGGAATTCAACATTATACTAGGTATGGACTGGATCTCAAAGTATAATGCTAAGATCAGTTTTATAAGAAAGGAAATATCAGTATTCTTGAATGGAAAACCTACATTTATCTTCCAAGGAGAGATATCTCAACCTCATCTTTGTCTAAAAGAACCCCCTATATCCTTCTTTATGGAGTTGATTAGTGAAGAAGAAGGAGATGAGAGTTTGATGATAGAAAATGTACCCATCGTCCAGGAATACGTTGATGTATTTCCAGAGGAGTTGTCTGGACCTCCCCCAGAAAGAGAGGTAGAGTTCTCCATCGAACTCGCACTTGGATCTCATCTGATATCAAAGACCCCGTATAGGATGGAAAATGTGGAGCTGGAGGAATTAAAGAAACAACTCCAAGATCTTTTGGAGAAGGGTTTTATCCCTCCAAGTGTGTCTCCTTGGGGAGCGCATGTTCTCTTTGTGAAGAAGAAGGATGTATCGATGCGGCTATGAATTGATTATAGAGAACTGAATGAGATCATAGTAAAGAAAAAATACCCTCTTCCAAGAATTGATGATTTATTTGAACAACTTTGTGGGGCTCAATTATTCTCTAAGATTGATCTTTGATCTGGTTATCATAAATTGAGGGTGAAGAAAGAAGATATTCCAAAAACTGCCTTCCGATCAAGATATGGGCATTATGATTTTGTTTTTATGCCCTTCGGACTGACTAATGCACCTGCTATTTTTATGGGTTTGATGAATAGAGTCTTTAAGGACTACCTTGATAACTTTTTGGTAGTTTTTATTAATGATATTCTGATATATTCCAAAATTTGCGAGGAGCATAAAGATCATCTAAGGGTTATTTTGCAAACTCTGCGGAAGGAGAGGATTTTTGTAAAGTTTAGTAAATGTGATTTCTGGTTACAACAAGTCGCTTTCTTAGGGCACATTGTAACCAATGAAGGAATCACAGTTGACCCTACAAAGACAAAAGTTGTAGAGGAGTGGCCTCAACCTACAACAATAACTGAGATTCGTAGTTTTCTTGGATTAGCAGGATATTATAGGAGGTTTGTGAAAAACTTTTCATGGATTTAAAATACATTAACCAAGTTAACTCGAAAAGTGGTCAAATTCATCTGGACAAAGAAGTGTGAGGAAAGTTTCTAAGAGATGAAGAAGAGATTGGTTACTGCACATGTGTTAACTCTGACCTCAAGTGGAGAAGTATTTGTTATTTTTATTGATGCATCTCTAAAAGGGCTTGGGTGTATCCTCATGAAAAATGAAAAGGTCATTGCTTATACATCTCGATAATTGAAGATTCATGAGCAGAATTATCCTACGCATGATCTGGAGCTGGCTGTAGTCATTTTTTCTCTGGAGATATAGAGGCACTATATTTATGGGGAGAAATGTGATATATACACATACCATCAAAGTTTGAATTATATTTTCACACAAAAGGAATTTAACATAAGACAAAGGATATGGTTGGAACTTCTTAAAGACAATAATTGTTCAGTTCATTATCACCCTGGAAGAGCAAACAAAGTTGTTGATGCATTATGTAGGAAAGACCCAGTTGTTCTTTCCATGATGAGGATTCAAAAATATCCTTTGATCAATTACCTAGTAAAACTAGACAAGGTAATTATAAGGAAAGGGACATCATAACCTAACCCAAATGATTTCTCAACCATCATTACTAGATAGGATCAAGAAATCTCAGAAAGAAGATCCTTTGTTACAAGAGAAGTTTGAGGCTGTAAAGGATGGTAAGTTTCTTGAGTTCAATATTGATCAAGAAGGTGTACTGAGATTTCATACAAGATTATGTGTTCCATCTATGCCGGAAATAAATAAGGAGCTGATGGATGAAGCTCATAGCTCTACTTTCTCTATACATCCTGGAAGCACAAAAATGTATAGGGACCTTCGTGATCATTATTGGTGGGATAATATGAAAAGGGAGATTGTTGACTACACTTCAAGGTTCCTAGTATGTCTGCAATTGAAGGCAGAGCAACAACTTCCTAAAGGGGTATTGCAACCACTACCCATACCATCATGGAAATGGGACAATATCACTATGGACTTCATCACTGGTCTTTCGAGAACTTCAAAAGGAAACAATGCGATATGGGTTATTGTGGACCATCTCACCAAGACTTCCCATTTTATCTCTATCCTAGAAGATTTCTCTCTTGATCAACTTGTCGGGATTTACGTGAAGGAAGTGGTAAGGCTGCATGGAGTTCCACTTTCTATCGTATCTGATTGTGATCCAAGGTTCACATCAAAATTCTAGAGAAGTCTTCAACATGCTCTGGGCACTGAATTAAATTTCAGAACGACCTATCACCCCCAAACTGATGGAAAATTTGAAAGGACTATTAAAACACTCGAGGACATGATAATAACATGCTTAATGAAATTTAAGGGTGGATGGGATCAACATCTTCCTTTAGTTAAGTCTCTTACAACAACAGCTTCCACTCGAGCATTCAAATGCCACCCTATGAAGCTCTATATGGGAAGAAATGTAGAACTCATACTTTTTTGGATGAAGCTGGTGAGAGAAAGCTTCTTGGGCCTGATCTTGTCCAAGAGATGACAGAAAAAGTCCATGTCATCCAACAACATATTAAGGCTGCTTAGAGTCGGCAAAAGAGCTATGACAACAACCATTGAAGGGACTTGGAGTTTGATGTCAGTGAAAAGGTATTTCTTTGAATTTTACATTGGAAGAGATTCATGAGGTTTGGGAAGAAAGGGAAGCTCATCCCTAGGTACATTCGCCCCTATGAAATCCTTGATCGTGTGGGAGAAGTGGCCTATCGGCTTGAACTTCCTCCAAATCTAGCACAAGTTCATGATGTCTTTCATGTATCCTTCTTGAGGAAGTACATACCTATCCCTTCACATGTACTAAACCCAGAGGTGGTACAACTGGAACATGACCTCTCTTATGAAGAGCAGCTGGTGGAGATCTTGGATCGTAGAGACAAGGTTCTACGCAACAAGACTACCCACCTTGTTAAGGTGTTGTGAAGAAACCACAAATATGAAGAAGCCACATGGGAACCAAAGGAGTATATGAGGAAGAAGTACCCACACCTTTTATTTTCTAAGGATACGAGTTAAAATTTCAGGGATGAAATTTCTTAAGGGGGGAAGAATGTAACGACCCGAAATTTTGAATGATTTTTTGTTTCCTTTTTTTTGTGTGTTATTTTATTTAATACTCAACAAAACTATTTCATTTCATGAAATGAGTATAATTAAAATGAGACCATTGGGTTTAGGCGGTTATATGACCGTTGGTCAATATGACCGTTGGAAACTAAATGTTGCAACTGTTGTCTCTAAATACAAGTGATCTTGATTAATTAATACAGAAAGCAGATACGGTGGCCTCATCCAATAGTCTCGGGCCGATCGAAGCCCATCTGACGGAACATGGGAAGGAGGTATCACCACTAGGCTTTTCTCTGGACCAAACCCAAGCCAAACTTCATCATGTGAATCTGGAATGGAATCGAATTCAAGAGAAGTTCAAGATTATAGAAATCACTACTCGGGCAATGTTGTCCGAGCTACCCTCGGATTCTCTCACATTAGCACACCTTACACTTAGGTCCTATGCTGGGGTTATAAGGGGCTATATAATTAGACCGTAGCTACTTTGTGTAATCCTTTGAGATAAATAAAGTTTTGATTTCTTCCTATGGTGAAGTTGGTGTTTTTTTTTCAGATGTTCGAACAAATATAGGATGTATACTGATGAATTTTGGAAAAACGGGATATTTTAAAATATTTATGTAAACCTTAAATAATTAATGATGTGTAATGATTTTTTAAAAATGTTCTTCTGTAAATGTGTTCAGTAAAAAATTTAGAATCTTATAAGATCAACTTATTTTTTTGTGAATAGTAAATTATGAATAGTGGTTTTATGCTTAGGATTAGTAATGTGACCAAATGGATTAGTAATATCACTTAAAGAAAGTATTAATATAATTTAGCACCTTGATTAAGTAATGTGATTCAATAAAATAGGTAAATAACTGTTTCGGAAATTATTAGTCAAGTATTAGTTTTCTCAGGTGAATAGTGTTTTTTAATTAAAAATTAAATTAAAAATATATAGAAAATTATTTTTATAAAATGGAGTTAATTTTTGAATTCAGAGCATCGATATTAGGTTAAGGTGATTTTTGGGGATTTTTCTGGAAAAAATGAATTTTTGTTGAATAGTGAAAATACAGTTTTAAATTTCGGGTGTTTAATGACATCATTAAGGATGTAATAATTATGTAATCATTTTGGTCGACTTATGAATAATAAGATAAGGTATGAGGTGTCCCAGGTGTCCAATACCACCGATGAGATCTCCCTTGGCAATTAATGCTTTGTCCCCTCACTTCTCATATAAATACCACGTCTTTCCCTCATTCATTTCATTTCCAAATCCTCCCGAACGAAGTTCTGGTCTCTTTACCTCCCAAGGTCCCGAACTTTAATATTTCGAAGTTACTCTTCAAGGTAAGGGATCCTTTCACCCTCCTTTTAAGTCATGACTTCCTTTATATTGTGTTTTCTAGTTTCCATCTCTTTTTGTTGAGGGTGTGTTCTTATATGTTCTACTTACTATCCATTTCATGTCTAATTGTTGAGAGACCCTTTCTTCTCTCATCAATTTTTTTTCTGAAATTTTAAGTGACGTCGTTAGGCTACCGAATTTCTCGTAAAAGAAATCACATCTTCTCTTTTCTTTCATGTTTCCTTTTCATGTGGTATGTCATTCAAGTATTAATACCATGATCTTATTCAGTATCCATACTGTATTATGAATTATTTATGAGTGGGTGACCCTTATCTACTCTCTTTTCAATGTTTTCTAAAACCATGTTATATAGCCGTTATGTTGCAGAAATTTCGTCTCAAATTTTCTATCTCTTTCTCTCAAGAAATTTCCTTGTTTATTTATGTGAATACCCAGAACTATTTCATTTCTATGGGTGTTCATAAATATATAAAAATGATATATTTTATTTTGGAATTGACATACATATAACCCTCACTCCCTTTCCATGGGTTATAAATGATATAATGATCTTATTTTTAAGAGCTTTTAAAACGTCACGATTTTGAAATGAAACTCATTTCTTTTATTCTCTATGGGTTATTTATGAAATGTTTGATTATGATCTGTGTGGCTCACATGTAAGTAACGACATATTAAGGGTGTGCCCTGATATCGCTCCAATGCATTGAGTAAAGATTTAATCTCTAGATATGACAAGTTTCACAATACCTTGGTGAATAACCTTGGTAATTTTTATGAAACCTTGGGGATGGACCTTGGTGATATGTTCATGAATGTCTAAATGAAATGTTGTAGCCACATATTCAAGTTATGATTCAAGTTATTTTCATTATGATATTCCTATTCTTTCATTTCTCATGTCTTTATGTTTTTATTTAAGTTCTTATTGATATCACAGGTACATTGATTCCCTTGTTTACCCTTACTGGGCCTTCTACTCACCCTTTCCTTTGATGTCTATCTCCAGGATATAAGATGCAGTAAATATACATAGGATGAACCTTTTATGAAGCCTTACAATTGGTTTAGAATAATGTTTAATGTTTTATTCAAGTTTTTTTCCTGATTTCCAAGACACTAGACTTTAAAGATCCTCTGTTTGTAAAATGTAATGAAAAGTTATGTGTTAAAAAGGCGGGATGCCACACCAAGGATGCGTACCTGAGATGAAATAAAGATGTTCATCAGGGAAAGTGTCCCAAAGTGGTACATGGTTCAAGGTTTCATCCTCTGGTGTGTGAGTAAGCCTACTCATGTGGTCTGCTACCAAGTTTTCTGACTTCTTCTTGTCCTTTATCTCAATATCAAATTCTTGAAGAAGGGGCATCCATCAAATAAGCTTGGGCTTTGCGCCTGGCTTCTTCAAGAGGTACCTCAGAGCTGCATGGTCAGAAAAAACAACTATTTTAGAGCCCAATAAATATGAACGGAATTTATCTAAAGCAAATATGACGGAAAGAAACTCCTTTTTTGTGGTTTTGTAGTTTTATTGGGCTGAATCTAGTGTCCTTGATGCATAGTAAATCACATGTGAATGTCCCTCCACCCTCTGAGATAAGACAGCTCCAACTGTGAAGTTGGAGGCATCACACATAAGCTCAAAAGTAATCTCCCACTGTGGGGGTTGTATGATCGGTGGAGTGGTCAGACACTTCATTAGCTCATAAAAGGAAGTCCTGCAAGAATCATCAAACACAAAATCAGAATCCTTTTGAACTAATCGTGACATAGGAAGAGAAATCTTACTAAAATCTTTGATGAAGCACCGATAAAATCTTGCATTCCCTAGGAAAGATCTAACATCACGCACACATGAAGGATATGGTAAGAATGAAATAATATCTACCTTAGATCTATCAACCTTTATCCCATGTTTTGACACTACATGTCCTAAGACAATGTCATGCTCTACCATGAAATGACACTTTTCAAAGTTTAAGACCATATTCTTCTCAATACAATGATTCGAGACTTTTCCCAAACTACTTAGACATTCATCAAATGAAGACCCATACACTGTAAAATCATCCATGAATACCTCCATGCAGGTCTCAGTAAAATTAGAAAAAATACTCACCATGCATCTCTGAAAGGTACCTGGGGCATTGCAAAGTCCAAATGGCATCATTCGGTAGGAAAACGTACTAAATGGACAAGTCAATGTTGTCTTCTCCTGATCCTACGGAGCAATAGAAACCTGAAAATACCCAGAAAATCTATCCAAGAAACAATAGTGTGTTTCCCAACTGGTCTCTCAAGTATCTGATCAATAAATGGGAGGGGGAAATGGTCTTTGCGAGTGGACTAATTTAGTTTCCTATAATCAATACACACACGCCAATTATTTTGTACCCTCATCAGAACTAACTCCTCTTTATCATTTTTAACAATAGTAACACCACTTTTCTTAGACACAACCTGAATAGGACTCACCCATTGGGAATCTGAAATGTGATAGATTATACCCACCTCAAGCAAATTTTCAACCTCTTTTTTAACAACCTCTAAAAGTGTTGGATTGAGTCTCCTTTGTGGCTGTCTAACCAGTTTAGCCCCATCCTCCAAAAGAATCCTATGCATGCAAATGGAGGGGCTAATACCTAATATGTCAGTCAAGGTCCACCCAATTGCCCTGATGTTTTCCCTCAAAATATTCAAAAAAAAATCTTTATGTTCAAAAGAGAGATTGATAGTAATGATAACAAGTAATTTCTCACCACTTAACAAGTATGAGTATTTGAGATTTGGTGGCAATGGCTTGAGTTCCAGTGTAGGGGGGTGTTGTATGGATGGATATATAGAAGGAACTGAAATATGTGCACAAAGAGCATCAATATTAGAATATGCATGATCAAAATCAGAGAATAAAGCATCAAACCCATCAGCATACTCAACATCCATGTCATAATTAGAGTTCACATGATCAAAATCAGAATATGATTCCATTTCAAAATCAAATCTAAGAGAGTCTTGTGCATTGGAAATAGGTATGGAAGTACTCTTAGACATTAAACTAGAACCAATACTCATAATCTCCCTAAGCATAGGACAATCAAAATCCATGTGGTTTTTATTTGGTGGTTCAAAATGAGAGATAACAAAAGTAGAATGGTCCTCTGAGTGGTACTTCATGGAATCCATAATATTAAATATCACAACTTCATCTCCAAACTCCATGGAAAGTGTACCATCATGGACATTTATGATAGTTTTTTGCAGTTTTGAGGAAGGGCCTACCTAAGATAATGGGAGCATGAGAACTTACCCGATCTCCCTCCATGTTAAGCACATAGAAATCTGCTGGAAAGATCATGTCTCTTACCCAGACAAGTACATCCTTAAGGAATCCTACTAGATATATCGTAGCTCTATTCTCCAACTGCACCACCACTCTTGTCAGCTTCAACTCACCAACCTGTAAATAAGAAAATACAGAGTGATGCATTGCATTTATGGCAGCTCCTAAATCATAAAGAGAATCAGAAAAGTGTAACTCCCATATGGTTCATGGGATAGTGAATGTCCCGAGATCCTTGAACTTTGTTGGCATTTATAGAGTTTGTGTAATAAGTGCTGAGACATTTCTTCCAAGATTGATCCTCTCATTTCCCTTGAGCCCTCTTCGATTGGTATAAGTTCTTTTAAGAATTTGTCATACCTTGGTATTTGTTTAATGGCTTTAAGTAAAGGGCTGTTGATCTCCACATGCTTGAATGTGTCCAAAACCTCTTTTTACATCGCCTCCTCAGCCATATTCTTGGTTTGTACAACCCTATTTGGAAAGGGAAGGGGATTAAGAGGAATATCATTAATCTTTTTCTTACCTTTATATTTCTCTTTGGGTTGTTCATTAGCTGGTTTTGAGTGGAGCTTCTCCAGATTTGAGGTGAATCCCAGTGGAACGATGAGTGCAGATGTATCAGTTGTTTGATTCCCACTTCTCAATGTGATGGCACTGACATTCCCCTTGGGATTTGGATTAGGTTGGGAAGGAAGATTTCTGGAGTTCTTACTTACCAGTTCATGGAGGGCAGTGGCAATCTGGCTCATTTGAGTCTTCAACTCCCTCAGCTCTGAACCTTGACTCTTTAGGTCATTTTGTTGATTAAGAACAATTTGTTTCAAAAGGTCATCAGTGTTAGAATCTAACTTGGATGGGGGATTCAATTGTTGTTGTCTTGTTGATGTTTGGGTTTCAAATCTTCTTTGGGGATGTTGGAAACCCTGCTAGAAAGGCGGAGGCTGCTGGAAGTTTTGTTGAAAAGGGGGCCTTTGTTGTTGTCCAGAGTCATACCTCATATCTGATTGATCCTTCCACCCTTGATTGTATGTTGGTTCAAAGGAATCAAGCTTCTTTTGGGGATATGGTTGTTGTTGTTGCTGATATGGTCTCCCAGGAAACACTACTGCACGGTCTTCTGTTTCTTGTAGTTGGGGGAAACAGTCAGTTGAGTGGCTTGTCTCGGTGCAAATTCCACAAGGACTTGAAGGAGGGGGTTGGGATGTCTTTTGTGCAAAATTAATATGTCTCACCATAGTTGTCAACTCTTCCAACTTGGTATCAATAAAATGATTTTCAAGAGAAGATGGACTTACCTGATGTACTCCCCTGACATGTGGTGTACCTCGATCACCAAATTGTTGGGAGTTTTGGGACATCTTGTCAATCAACGCACGTGCAGCTGCTAGTGTTTTGTCCACCAATGATCCTCCAGCCACGACATCCACCATGATTCTCTCCATAGGTGTTATTCCTTTATAGAATTATTAGATGAGGAGTTGTTCACTGATTTGGTGATGTGGGCAGCTTGCACACAACTTCTTGAATCGCTCTCATTACTCATACATTGACTCCCCTTGGGCTTGATTGATCTCTGAGATCTCCTTTCGAATGGAAGTGGTCCTTGATGCTGGAAAAAATCTCTACAAGAAAAGACATTTCAAATCGTTCCAACATGTTATATATTCATGTTGTAAATAATACATCCAATCTTTTGTAGCTCCATCAAGTGAGAATGGGAATGCTCATAGTTTGATTTAATCTTCAGATACATTTCTTGGTTTTAGGGTTGATCAAACCACATTAAATTCTTTTAAATGTTTTTTTGGATCCTCACCAGATAATCCATGAAATTTTGGAAGAACGTGAATTAATCCAGATTTCAGTTCAATGTCTGATTCAAGATTCGGGTATGCAATGCAATTTGGTTGATAATTAATATCAGGTGCAGTCAACTCTTGAATGGTTCTATTATGTTCATTGTTATTGTTTTCAGCTATTGGTTCTTGTTTTATGGTTGAATTTGAATTGCTTCCAATTTCAATGTTCTGACAGTGGAGGAATTCCCTAACTTGTTGAATGTTGAAACTTCATGTAGACTGAGAATGTCTGATTCGAGCCCGAAGGCTACATTCAATCTCAGGATCAAGATCTAAGAGATCTTCAGGATTAGTTCGTGTCATAAATCATATAAAAATAAAAAGAAGGAAAGTGGACCATAATAAAAATGATAATTTTGAGTTGATGGTCCAAAAATAAGAAGAAGAAAATAAAAATAAAAGAAAAAATTCAGATCGGGTGAAGAAGGAAGAAAGAAGAGAGAAATAGAATAAAATGTAAAATAAAATAAATACCTCTAATTGGTTGAAATAATTACTTGTCTCCCCAGCAACGATGCCAATTTGAAATGGCACTGTCATGGGCACTTTCAAATGATGTTCGGTTTCGGGTTACTTAGGTGCAGCGGAGTGGCTGACCAAGGTTGTCTCTCAAAGGAGGCAGTAAATTAAAACAACTTCTTAAAGGTATTCTAAAAATAAAATAAAAGAGAATAAAAACACTACTTGAAATGATGGGGGGTTTATTGTTTATAAAACTAGAAGAAGTTTGTTGGAAGAAGATTGTATTTTATTATTTTTAAATTTTGAAATGAAATTTGACGCAACAAGAAGATGTTTTTTTAGAAAATATTTTAAAAGGCGTAATCGATCTAACTCTACCTATTCATTTACTTATTAATCAATATCATTTAAATTAATACCCACTTGATTATGATCCCTTAATTTTTTAACCCCTTAACCCTACGAGAATTAACTTTACCACAAATATGAATAGAATTAAACTCTAGGCTATCTTCGGAACATGCAATCGCGACACCCTACTTTGATTGATGTTCTAAGGATAGCTTATGGTCATTGGTAAATTAAGGCACATGTCCATTTTGTAAAATGAGGATGAATTGAGCTTAGAGATAATATTTGAACTCTACAAATTTATCTTGCGTGGCCTCGTTTTACCGATTAAGATCGCACTATCACAATTGACACAAACCTCGACCTCGCGTGTTTTTGTGTTAATTTTTCAATTGCTTTCTTAGTTTCTTATAATTTAAAAACTCAATTCATGGAACATATTAAGTGAATTACATTAGCTCAATGATTCAAAATAATTAAATGAAGAGGGTAGAATATGGATCGATCACTAAAAAAACTACTCTTCCATGAGCGGTGTGGTCATCGTGGAGACGTTTTGCATGAGCAAAGGATTGAAAGGGAAGAACTCAATCTCGACTCCACTCTTGATTCCAACCCAAATAGGATGAGTAAAGAAGAACATAAGTGAACAAAACAGAATAAAATAGAAGAAATAAAATAAGAACAAAGAAGTTTATTACACAAATGAAAACATTACAACATGAAGAAGAGAAGAAGGCTTCGATGAGGGGATCCTTGTTTCAAGAGCTACCCATCTTGCAATGGTTGGAGAATTTGGGGTGAAACCAATTCTCCTCTATCTTCAATCTCCTAATGCACGTCCCAACCCCACCAAATGAGAAAAACACCAATTTATAGAGTGGTGGGGAGGCTAGGTTCAAAGTGGTTTCAAGTGTGAATGAGGAATCTCGGCCAAATATTTTATGCCAACTTGCACCGCCCATTTTCCAACCAAAACGTGTGAATCAGCTCTCCTTCCAGAAGGATGATTTGTGTGAAAATGACTCCCCGAGCTCCTCTCAAAATTTGGGCATAATCAAAGCTCGGATGAAGAAGTTATAGCCCAAATACAGAACTCATGTCCATTCTGGCGAGTCCAGCCCACCATTAACTTAATGACCCATTTACTCCATCCAAATGCACTCTTTAGCTCTAGTGTCCTGAATACAAGTTGTAGAAAATTAATTGAGGAACACTGTTACAAAATTTTAAGTTCAAATAAGTCATATTAAAATATTTATGTGCGAAATACTACAATGCATTTCAAAAGGGTAAAACTGTAATTTTCATAAAATTTTCAAATGAATGATCTAATCCCAAATATTTCATAAATGGACATATTTAGCACAATGTGAGTAAATTATTTCATTTATTATCAATAAAATATTCAATAAAATAGTGTTTTCTCAAATACTTCACTCAGAATAAAAATCAAATTATACGTACAAAATCCTTGAACCAATCATGAAATGACGCATAATGAGATTGTTGAATTTGATACTCAGTCGCACGAGACATCTCTTCTTTTAGATCATTAATGTGTTTCCTACAAATGGTAACATGATGTTTAAATGATCAACTTATGCAAACAAAATATGTCAAAGTTAAACAATAAAAGTGATAAGACACTTACTGCATTAATGGTGCAACTGATGGAGTATTGAACAAGATATATCGATGCGCTTATATCCACTTGATATTGTCCATATCAAATATGGTTCCTTCTCAAACTAGACCATCATGAATATGAGATGGATTATCTAATTTTGTTTCAACATCCATAAGATATTCTGCACAAAAATTAGTACACTCATTCATCAAATAACCATTGGTTATTGATGCCTCCAGACGAGCTCTGTTGCGTACAAATCGTTTCAATGTATTCAGATACCGCTCAATAGGATACATCCACCTGAATTGCACTAGACCAGCATCAATTACTTCATCAGTTAGGTGCATTTTCAAGTGAACCATAACATCAAAAAATGATGGGGGAAACATTTTCTCAAAGTGACAAAGCATTAGTACAATTCAGTCTTGCAAACTTTTTAAATCACTCGTTCGTTGATTTCTTAAACAAAGCTATCTAAAAAATTACTCATCTCAATAAATGTTTGAACAACATTTGGGGATAAACAATCACAAATTGTGATTGGAATCAACTGCTGAAGTAGTATGTGATTGTCATGACTTTTCAACCCTTGCAATGTCATGCTCGTTAGATTCACACACTTTGAAATATTAGAAGAGTAACCATCAAGCACCTTGAGCATCTTTAAAATGGAAAGAAATGTCTCTTTCTCCTTTGTAGTCATCGTATACTGTGCATCAGGCATATATACCTTGTTTCCCTCAGCTAACTGTAAATGAAATTGTTTCCTTAAACCCATTTCTTCCAAATCACGACGTGCATTAACATGGTCCTTTGATTTTCCACTAACACCTAAAATGGTCCACAATATATTATCACAAACATTTTTTTCAATGTGCATGTGACACGTGCCTATCGTGGGGTGTGGAAAAGGAAAATATAACCTAAGTTAAAATGTATTATAGTGGGTTACCTAGGTTGTCTCCAGAGAGGAGTTCTCAACAATAGTGTTTGTCGCTTAAAATAAGAGAAAGAAGTGATGTTGTTTTTGAAATTTTTTGATTTGGAAAATACAGGAAAGAAACTAAATAAAGTAAAGCAATTAAGTGAAAGTTTTAAAACAAATTGAAAAATGGTGTGATTTAAATTAGTGATATGAAATGGTGATTAGGTAAGGGTCGGTTTTCCAATTGTAATTCTATCACAGTTCAACTTACCCAATTCTCTTCTGCTAAGTCGTTAAGAATGAGAATCCACAATCGTTTCTTCTCACTCCCTTGGTCAAATAATAATGTGAGAATAAACCTTACTAAAACCTCAGATTGGTCTAATCTCCTTCCAAAGTGTGATAGAGTTGTAGCGAATATCCCCAATTATCTTAGGCAATTCTCAATCGGGTCTTGTTTATCCCAAGCAATCAAGAACATTCATTACTCCTCACACACGTACCGGTGATCACCGAGTACTTCACCACAAAGTCCTGGTCTATTCCATCGCATATAAACCAAAACCTAGTGGAGGGAGATATTGATCATTGACCAAATAAAAATAAACAATATAATCTAAAATCAGATACAATCGTACATGATAATAAAACTGTTATAAGAAATTGAAACCGATTCACAGAAGAGAAGAGGATTTTAAAATATTAAGTGAAAGAACTCAAGAATTACAAAAGGTTAAACCTACTCCTACCCCAATCACTCAGAAGATCTACCCCACCATGGTAAGGTTAACCGAGTTGAAGTGGGAAGAAGAAGTCATTACAAAGCTAGGAAGAACAAAAGAAAGAAAAGAAAGAACAGAAATTTTGATCCTCCAGAATCTATCCCCCAGAAGTTTGCCTCTATTATGACCACCAACCGTCCGAACCAAGCCAATATCACATCTTATAAGATGTTTTGAATTTAGTTTTCTGTCAATTCTCAAAATATCAAAGTCTTTGGACAGGTGGAAATGGATATATGCCTTGATTAGTGAGTTTAACTTCTTCTGGTCGTCAAACACTGTTTCAACCACTCCACTTGAACACACCCAAAAGATGCCTTGATGAGATTATTATTTTATGAAATTTAATTTGAACTGTCCCTTGAATGTTATCTATCGAAAACAGCTAGAATAACCTCATTTGAAGTTAGGTTGAATGAGATATGTCAGATTTAATGTAGTGGGGTCCATTCTGCCATCTAGACTGATTTCTCTATTTGATTGATTTTTCTGTACCATTGGGTTTCAAATTGGGTCTTAGTCCAGAAGACAAATTTGAATCCCACAAGCATATGAATCCTACAAAAAAGGATTCACTTCAATTGGATCAATAATGTAAAAGTTATGCCCGAAAAACAAAAACTCCCAAAAACTGTCAATTTTACAGAATTACCTCATTTTCACATTTAAGCCCAAAATACACCAAAAACACATAAATGATGCAAATATAATCAAATTGAATAATTGGGAGGGATTAAATCATTGAAAAACATATTAATAATAATTAAAATATTAACTTTATCAGCATGACATCCAAATTATGCTTTAGCATGTTAGTTTTCCAATAGGGGAGACTGTAAAAAATACTTTTCTTTTTCCAATTGTGACTGCACTGTCTACCCACACCACGAATATTAGGTAATGGATGAGCTACCAAATCTTAAAATTCATATACTGTGTGGATGTTTTCTTCCTCAATCTGCAATAACATTTCAACTCCTGTCGTGATCTTTTGTGCTGGGATGAACTCTCCAGAACCATCAAATGTCACTCTGTCCTTTATGAACCTATGCTGAGGGGGGAGAAAACATATGTAACCCATGTATGCCCATTTTTTGGAATGTTTAAGACATACATATTTTTTACTTTTATTGCAACAAGGGGAATCAAATTCCCCTTTCATACTCTAGCCTGATAAATTTTCATAATTCGAGAAGTCATTGGTTTTCCACAATAAAGCATCCTACAGTTTGAACATTTCATTTGTTTCACAGTCACAAGTCATCACACCATTGCCCCCAAATTCATTCAACCCATCAATCAATGGTTGAAGGTAAACATCAATCTTATCCCCGGACTTCTATTTTCGTCAATAAGAGTAGAAAGTAATATAAATTGTTGCTTCATACAAAGTCACGGAAGAAGATTATATGGAACCAACACCAAGGGTCATGTGTTATGAGTTGCACCAACCATAGACTTGAAGGGATTGAAATCATCTGATGTCAACCCCAATCGGACATTACAAACATCTTTAGAAAAGTTGGGGTGTCTCTTATCAAAATTCTTCCATGCACGAGAGTCTGCCGAGTGGGTTAACATATCACTTTCCTGATTTCTTTCTGCATGTCATCTCATTAAATTAGAAACTTTAGATGACATAAAAAATCTTTTCAACCTTGGATTTAGGGAAAAGTAACGCATTTTCTTTACGGAAATCAGTTTTCCTTGTTTCGTAGTCTGACTTTGATAAGTCTGATTTCCCCTGTTCTCTTTCCACCTAGAAGCGCCATAGACCGTACAAATATCCAAATGGGCAGTTTCTTTTCTAAACAACATATAGTTGTTTTCACATGCATCTATGGTCTCATATGTAAAACCTAAGTTCTTTTTCAACTTACGAGCATGGTAATATGACTCAGGAATCTTAGCGTTGATATGAAGAACCTTTTTCAATAACACCAACAACATGTCGGACGATGTGTATGACCACTAATTCAAAGTCTTCAAATGCAACAACTCCACGATAAACGACAATTTATTGTAAGCAGTACATCCAGGATATAATTTTGTTTTTTCATCATCAAGTACTTCATAAAACCTCCTCAAATCACGATCTGCACCAGAGTGCAGATTTATCTCACTGGTCTCAACATTATGGATGTCAATGCCTTCAGGAGCCAACCCACGTACCATTTCAGTAAGCATTTCATGCATTGGATCATTCATTCTCGCATCAACATCCATCTGAACTGCATCTGTATTTTGACAACGAATATATTCTTCCCCATGACGAGTTCAACTCTTATAATTTTTCAAAAAACCGTTCAATAATAGGTGCTCTCTCACAGTATCTCGTGTGAATTGATATCTGTTTTCACATTTTCTACATAGACAACTAATATGGCCACTTTGAAATCCTGTAGTGAACTCAATAAACTGCATAATGTCCTTGAAATATTCTCTAGACGTTCAATTTGGAAGATCAGTCCAACTCTTATCCATAATAATATCTGTATAACAAACATTTACACAAAACATCATATTACATGCATTTTTCATATCAAATATATTTAAAATAAAGACTGGCCAATTGCATGTGGACCATTGATAAAATAAACAATTAATATCTCTGAATAATAAACAAGAGAATAGATAGCGGAATGGAAGTGAAAGCCCGTGTCATTGCCACCATGTTGGTATGGTAAATCTAATGGTGATCCTATATTCAAGAAACTATATTGAAAATGAATTTGGTCTATAATTCCATAGAGTAAACATTTTTCAAGAAAGAAATATTATAGCTATGACGGCTCATTATTCAAACATCGGGTATACTAATTTTTCTTCACAACTGTTTAATTTTGCACAATCATTGGTTAATTTTTATCCTAAGGTAACTGATTGGGTCATCCACAACAAGCTTGTCAGCATTGAGCTGTGAATTTCAGGTTTGGTTCTCAAATGTGTTTCCATAAAGTGACTCATCCTCCTGTAAACATGATCATTTTGGTTCCCTTAAATACATTGTTCTTCATAATATGGAGTTGGATAGATTATGGGTCATATATAATGATGTTACTTAACTCATTTGATCGGATGGGTGGGGGAGTCGATCAGTTAAGAAACAAAATATATTATATATTGGGTATAGTAAAAAATAGCAAACCAACATGAACAATAAGGAATCTGTGGTCCACTAATATCATAATGCATAAATTTTTGATACACTATAATCAAAACATATAAAGCAACTATAACTATAGAAAGTCAAATGCAAAATCAAAAAAAAATAGACACAACATATAACCTACATGCGTATGTGGTACATGAAAAAATTCATCAAATACCAATCTTGAACTATCAACCTTAGAGACTAAGTTAATGCCTACTAATAAATCAACAAATATAATTTGTGATGAAAGTGCCCAAAATCAATTAGTGATGAACAGTCTTCTCAAACTCAGAGAAACTAAATCTTTGTACAAATAATGTCTCACTACCTCTTGGATTCACACTACCTTTGTGCCATCAGAGGTAGTAAAGATTAACCATCAAAATAGAAATCAATCTCTAATTTATGGAAAATTAACTAATCTATATCAAGGATAACATCAAATATATACAATTCCCAAACAAAAAAAATATCAATCTATCCTGACTTATGTTATCAATAGAGAATATGTGGGACAATGAATGTGATGTCCCATACTGAATCACAGGGTCCAAGACAGTGTTCCTCATGGCCTCAAGTAGGTATCCTTTTATGCAAGATGTTTGTTACTGTCAGTAAGGGTCTCAATGTCATCAGTGCAAAAAATATACCCTTGGTATCAATAAAGAAAAGGATAAAAAATAAGATAATAGAGTCAATAAACAATGAAAAATCATAATCCATGGTAGGTATCTCAAGTCATATAGGAAAAACCCAAATACCCCCAAAGTGTTAGGTCAATAAAAGTGTGGGAAATAACAAGAATGTGAAAAAATATTGATACATCACTCTAAATTCCATCCCAATTCTACCTCTAAACACCATTCTCTATATCGTAGCCCCTATCATTAGGGCATTTCCCTTGTATCCCAGACTATGAAGTCTTCACATGCATCGAGATGCCCACGCAAGGTGGAAATATAAAACTAGTAGGAAACAACCAATTTGTCCTTAACACGTGTGCAATGGTATAAGAGTTTATGTTGTGATAATAAATAAATGTGCATGAAATAAAACACACAACCATGTTCGGAGTGGTCATGTGCTAAACAAACTTTGGCTCCGTGATGGAAATGTAGTTATAAAAAAATTCATGAACTTAGTCAACTACAATGTCACGTCATGTATTCCAAAACATAAAAAAGGTAAGAGTATCAAGTCAAACCATAGAAGGAAGGTCATCAAGCCCCATCTCTCTCTCAGTTAATCCATAAGGGCAACACATTTGTACACTCCCTTGGGCCTTCGTATCCCAAAACTATGTCTCAAGTCATGTCCTTGAATACCATCATGTTGTTGTACCTCTCGTACCCCTTGTGGTTTTATTTTCATGATCACAATCACTCTCTTATTTATCTAATCTTGTTTTAAGTGTTTTTGGTTGATAGGCATAATTTCAGGTGGCCAAGGAATTGGGCCAAGAAAGCAAGAAGCCAAAGTGGACTGATTTTCAGTCCACCAGCCAACCGATGGAAGAGCACCGGCCAGCCGATGGAGGCCTGGACAGAAGGCATCCTTCTGTCCAGACCACCGGCCAACCGGTGTCACACCAGCGGCCAGCCGGTGGCACCCAGCCAGAAGGCTGAGCCACTGCCTCAGCACCGGCCAACCGGTGGCCTCAGCACCGGCCAACCGGTGGCACCCAGCCCAAACAGTGTCAGCCACTGCCTCAGCACCGGCCAACCGGTGGCCTCATCACCGGCCAGCCGGTGGAGCCTGAGCCCGAAGGCCTCTCCTTTTTCCAAACACCGGCCAACCGGTGGCACTGTACCGGTCAGCCGGTGGAGCCAGTCAAACTAGTCGTTGGGCCTTTGACCAGGCTGGTCCACTTGCCTCCCAACGGATCCGAAGACCTCCAAAGGCCATATGAGGGTTCCCCCTCTATAAATAAAGGACTAGGAACCCCCGGAAGCCTAAGGAATATAGTCGGAACAATTGTGAAGCCAACGGACACATTTCTCATCATTTGGCGAACCTCCGGCGGACTTCCTCCAAGGAACCCCAATCGCTCCAACTCAATTCCACATCCAAGGAGCACCACCATAGAAGCTTGGGAGTGCACGTCTTCAACTCCAATCATCCATTGGCGCCCAAGGCTTCTCCCCAATTACGGTTTTTATTGTTTATCATTTTTGAGCTTTAATTTGGGTTTGTGCCTACAAACCTCATCTCTTTCTCTCATCCTCTTCTTTGGGTTTTCACACCACCTTCAAGGTGTGAAGAGGTTAGTCAAGACTTTCCTTTTAAAAGGCTTGAGTCAAAGGTGAGCTAGCCTTCACCCGTAAAAAGGCTAGTGGGTTTCTTGCTCAAACCATTAAAAAGCAAGCTGTAATAGGTGAGCTAGCCTTCACCTGTAAAAAGGCTAGTGGGTTTCTTGCTACAACCATTGAAAAGCAAGCGGTAGTAAATCTCTCAACGGTTGAGTTGGGAGCGGAGACGTAGGCCGGGTTTTAGGCCGAACTCCGTTATCAATTTTGTGTCTTGCCTCTTTTATTTCCGCTGCACTTTCACTTTGATTTTTAATTTGTTAATTAATTTTTAAAAGGCAATTCACCCCCCCTCTTGCCATCACTTCCTTTCTTTCTCCGCCCAACAATTGGTATCAAAGGAAAAATTTGAGTAATACCCTAACCGGTTTCAAATTTAAGATCCATTTTTGATGGCTTCCACTTCTTTCGCCCCCGAAGGCTATTCTTTGGGTCGTGCTCCATTTTTTGATGGAACCTACTACACTTATTGGAAAACCTGCATGACCGCTTTTCTTAGAAGCATTGGCTATCCCATTTATAAAATTGTCATGCATGGTTACACCCTCTCTTCTCCCGATGAATCCAAATGGACCCAAGCCGATATTAAAAATTTCGAGCTTGATGGCAAAGCCATGAACGCTCTTCATTGCGGCCTTGATCGTAATGAGTTCAATCGAGTTTCCACATGCACCTCATCACATGAAATCTGGAAACTTTTGGAAGTTACCCATGAGGGGACCAACAAAGTCAAGGACACTCGATTGGACATGTTTCGTCAAGATTTTGAGTCATTTTCTATGCACCCACATGAATCTATTTCTGAAATGTTTACACGTTTTACTGATGTTTGCAATGGGAGAAAGTCCCTTGGTGATGATGTTTCTGCAGAAACGATGGTCAAGAAGATCCTATGGATCCTACCAAGCTCATGGGCTCCAAAGGTAACGGAAATCCAAGAAGCGAAAGATATCAAGAATATGTCGGTCGAAGAGCTCATCGGATCCCTCATGACATATGAGATCACCATGAGGAGGCAAGCTCAAAAGGAAGGCAAACCGATCAAAATTCCAAAGAACATCGCCTTCAAGGTACAAAAAGAAGAAAGCTCATCCTCCTCCTCATCTTCTTCCTCTTCAAGCGGCGATTCCGAAATGGAGAACCTTGCCCGCAAGATGTACAAGTTCATGAAGAAGCACAAAAAGAAGAAATCCCGCAAGGCTTAACCCAACGAAAAATCTGAGCCCGTGGTAACATGCTATGGGTGTGGCAAGAAAGGCCATTACAAGCCCGATTGTCCACTCAACAAGAAAAAGGCCAAGCAAAAGGAAAAGAAGAAGGCATTCAAGGCCACATGGAGTGATAGCTCCACATCCTCCTCCTCCTCCTCCTCAAGCGACAATGGTAAAAAATGCCTAATGGCATTCCATGAGGTAACCTCTTCTGACTCCTCTTCCTCATCCTCTAGTTCTTCCAATTCTTTAAATCATTTATCGTACGAGGATCTCCAACATGCTAGAGATCAATTGGAGGAAGGTTTTCACGAACTTTCTTCCAAATTTGTTGCTTTAAAAAAGAATTTCAAAAAACTCTCTTCCGAAAAAGAACAACTTCTCAAAGAGAAGGAAGAGCTGTCCCTCAAAATCCAAAATCTTCCCGATGTTGAATCCATGGAATCAACAATCAAAGATTTAAGGGAATCCCTAGCTAAGTTCACCCAAGGGGAACAAAATTTGACCAAACTCCTAGGTTCCCAACGTGTTTCTAGAACCACCCAAGGGCTTGGCTATTCCAAGCAAGCTTCCTCTTCCCATGCACCTACTATTTTTGTAAGGGGGAGCTCTCAATATAAATTTTGTAATTATTGCAAAAAACCCGGGCACTTAATTTATGAGTGCAATTGCAAAAATGCCCGGTATGGTAGGCCCAAAACTATTTTCTTAAATGATGAATTTTTTAGGAGAAGACCCGCCACTAGACAAGTGTGGATTGAAAAATCCCTTCTAGCGAGTCTCTCCGGGCCAAAATTTGTCTCGGTTTCAAAAACCTCTCCCCGGTGATTTGTTGTTTTTATTTAGGGGGAGTTAGGATCGTTTAAGCCCTTTTGATTTCAATTTCAAAATTTTCGATTCAAACTTTCAATTTCAACACTTGGTATCAAATTTTTTAATTCCAAATTGTTATTCAATTTTTCATTCAAAACTTTTAACTTCAAATTGTTATTCAATTTTTCTTTCAAAACTTTCAATTCAAAATTCTTTCGACTCAAAACTTTCAATTCAAATTTCAAAAATTTCAATTGGTTTAAAAAACTCTATCTTGTTTTTCAACTTTTCCCTCAATCAAGTTTTATGTCCCGTGCTATTTTGATAATCACAAAGGGGGAGAAATTCTTGGTTGATTGGGGGAGAAATCTTTTAAAGCATGCCTTTCATTTCAGTTTTTACATTGATTGTTTTGGTGATTGTGATCATCAAAATAGGGGGAGATTGTTGTACCTCTCGTACCCCTCGTGGTTTTATTTTCATGATCACAATCACTCTCTTATTTATCTAATCTTGTTTTAAGTGTTTTTGGTTGATAGGCATAATTTCAGGTGGCCAAGGAATTGGGCCAAGAAAGCAAGAAGCCAAAGTGGACTGATTTTCAGTCCACCGGCCAACCGATGGAAGAGCATCGGCCAGCCGATGGAGGCCTGGACAGAAGGCATCCTTCTGTCCAGACCACCGGCCAACCGGTGTCACACCAGCGGTCAGCCGGTGGCACCCAGCCAGAAGGCTGAGCCACTGCCTCAGCACCGGCCAACCGGTGGCCTCAGCACCGGCCAGCCGGTGGCACCCAGCCCAAACAGTGTCAGTCACTGCCTCAGCACCGGCCAACCGGTGGCCTCATCACCGGCCAGCCGGTGGAGCCTGAGCCCGAAGGCCTCTCCTTTTTCCAAACACCGGCCAACCGGTGGCACTGTACCGGTCAGCCGGTGGAGCCAGTCAAACTAGCCGTTGGGCCTTTGACCAGGCTGGTCCACTTGCCTCCCAACGGCTCCGAAGCCTTTTCCAACGGCTCCGAAGACCTCCAAAGGCCATATGAGGGTTCCCCCTCTATAAATAAAGGACTAGGAACCCCCGGAAGCCTAAGGAATATAGTCGGAACAATTGTGAAGCCAACGGACACATTTCTCATCATTTGGCGAACCTCCGGCGGACTTCCTCCAAGGAACCCCAATCGCTCCAACTCAATTCCACATCCAAGGAGCACCACCATAGAAGCTTGGGAGTGCACGTCTTCAACTCCAATCATCCATTGGCGCCCAAGGCTTCTCCCCAATTACGGTTTTTATTGTTTATCATTTTTGAGCTTTAATTTGGGTTTGTGCCTACAAACCCCATCTCTTTCTCTCATCCTCTTCTTTGGGTTTTCACACCACCTTCAAGGTGTGAAGAGGTTAGTCAAGCCTTTCCTTTTAAAAGGCTTGAGTCAAAGGTGAGCTAGCCTTCACCCGTAAAAAGGCTAGTGGGTTTCTTGCTCAAACCATTAAAAAGCAAGCTGTAATAGGTGAGCTAGCATTCACCTGTAAAAAGGCTAGTGGGTTTCTTGCTACAACCATTGAAAAGCAAGCGGTAGTAAATCTCTCAACGGTTGAGTTGGGAGCGGAGACATAGGCCGGGTTTTAGGCCGAACTCCGTTATCAATTTTGTGTCTTGCCTCTTTTATTTCCGCTGCACTTTCACTTTGATTTTTAATTTGTTAATTAATTTTTAAAAGGCAATTCACCCCCCCTCTTTCCATCACTTCTTTTCTTTCTCTGCCCAACACATGCCTCATTGTCACCTCAAGGTTCAGATCACATAAGTCTACCATGACCCTATGTGAGGATAAAAAAATACAATATACCCCATCATCTATCTCAATCCAATCTTCATAGAACATACATCATCTTATCACGCTCCCCCTTAAGGGCTACTGAGTCATGATGAGTACACCAGTAACATTGGTATCATGCATAGAACAACACAATATATAATATAGAAAGTATGTCACATTGAAACATGGAATATCATATAGGGGAACAACGTATAATATTAATAATAACATATAGTATCGAAACACATGTGATCAAACTCAAACATGGGTCTCATGGGCTATGCAAGCACACACATGTGGTCAAACCTCAAACATTTTCTCATGGGATACACACACACAGAGAGACATGTGATAAACTCAAGAATGGTATAAATCAAATAACAACACAACTTAATATCAATCCAGTCAACATATATATGGACTCTGCATTGTATGTAACTTCCAACCTCAAGTAAAGTGTGAAGTCTTCTCATACACACACTGCCAACACACATTGTTTCATAATTCTTCATGCACACAAACCCGTATACACAAGAACTTCCATTTCCACACTTTTTATTCACACACAATATTTATATAATCTTTATGCAAGCCAAATTTGTGTTGTAAATTGCCCAAAATTAAAACCCTAAAACAGAAATTAGAACATACCTGATAGAGTGAAAAATTTGGAACGGAGGGGAGCCGGATGTGGTGTTGTGAGGGAAAGGAGGGGCAGCGGAGGGGAGCTAGAGTCGGAGGCGGTGTGGCGAGGGAGGGGACAGGTGGTGACAGCAGTGAGGAGCCGAAGGAGGAGGCGGTGAGGTGGTGGCGGTGTAGCGAGGGAGGGGACGGGCGGTGCGGCGAGGGAGGGGACGGGAGATGGCGTCGGCGGGTAGCCGAAGGCGAAGAAGGTGCGGTGTCAGCGGTGCAGCGTCGTCGGTGTAGCAAGGGAGGGGACGGGCGGCGGTGGCGGTACGATGAGGGAGGGTACGGGTGGCTGCGAGGGGTAGGGTTCGGGATCAGGCGCAGGGGGGGAGGGGCGCTAATGTATTTTTTTTCTAAGCCTTGCGACGGCTAATGGCGGTTTCCCGTGTAGGGGGTCTCCAAAACCTCCCTTTCTAGTAGTGTATACACTGTTGATTTTAAATAAATTTATTTAATTTTTTAAAAATTATGATGGATGAGAATCTTAAGGAAATTCGAATGAGAATTAAGATAAAAGAATTGATTAATTAAATAAGATAATTAATTAATTAAATAAGATAATTAATTAATTTGAGCACGATTTATCTTAAATAAGAACAATTAAGAATTGAATGTTAGTTTTATTAAATGCGTAATTTGTTGCATGCATGTGGGCGATCATGAGCACATACCAGTGGCGGCGTTCCGCGAGGATTCCCCCTGTCGCCGCCATTCTTCTTCTCCACAGGTCAGCTCGGCTTCTCCTCTCTACCTCCTTCTCAGTGATCTGGTGGTGTGTGATTCCTTGTCCAGCGGCGGTGTTTCCGACCTCGTGGGCTCGACTGTCTTGGAAAATCGCATCGTTTGATGGCTTGCACTCGCCCTTCCTCCCGGCTGGTTAGGGTTTCATTTGATGGCGTGGTGCAGATCCAGCGGTCAAGACCCATCCTCTGTGGTCGAAGGTTTGATGCCTTGTTTTCTATCGGATGGGAGTGCGAGAGGCAGTTTTTTGTGGTCTTCGCTGGAGGTTCTGATAGCGGCGACGGGATCTGCTGATCCGACTTACGGTGAGGTTTTCTTGGAGTCTGACAGTCTTTGCGGCACCTGGTGAGTCTTGATGCGTTGAAGTTTGATGGTCTGAAATTTTTTTGCGGTGTCTTTGTCATCGGAGCACCTCGGCATCCCCTCGTTGGTTCCTTTCTGGTGTTTGATGGTGAAGGGGTTGTCCGGTGACCAAGATGTTGCTTCGGTGGTGATGCTTTCGTGAAGTGGATTGCGGAGGACCTATGATGGCATTTTGGCATGAAGGTTTTGATTTTACAGTTCTTTGGTGTTGAACTTTTGATTTTGTGAAATGAGGGTTAATGAAACTGGATTCATGAAGGGGTTCTTTTGTGCTGGTTTTTAGGATTCTTGTTTGTTGCTGGAGGTTGATGTTGCGTTTGACAGGCAGAAGGGGGAGGAGTTGCGATATGTGATCTAGTTTTGTAAAGGAGCTGCAATCTGTGAGTTGGTTTTGTTAAGGGTTTTCATGTGATGTTGGCTGAATTTTTTGCTTCGTGGATTGCTTTTTTGGAAATGATTGCACTGTGGAACTGTGGCCCTGTGGTTTGCGTTGAAGGGAATTTGCAACCAGTTCATTTACAAGGAGGTGCTCCGGAAGAGGTTCAGAGCAGAGAGTTTCCACCTGACAGTGTTATTTGGATTCGAACGTTTGAGAGGGTATGGCATTTCCATCAGTATCAGGCTCATGCATTCATGCACGGGACAGCTTGCCGAGTAACGATGAGTAGGTGGAAGCTGGTCTTTATGGTTATGATGCTAGGTAGGAGCCTCGCTTTGTAGTTTTAAATGAGTTGTTTTTGTCCTTGAACTGATTGTGGAGGCTTGATTGTTGTTTTAGTCGTGATGTCATGTTGGGTTCCCCCTCAGCCCTTAAAAGGGGGTTTATGTGAATAAATAATAATAATTTTCAGTCCATGAGCACAAACCAGACCTTTGTATGTGATTGGTTTCATTTAATTTATTATTAAATTAAATTATTGGTTTGTGTCTCTTTTATCCTCTTATTATGTAAGGGTCTACGTGCTCATAGTTTCTTTTATGTAAACCATTTTCCCCTCACCTGTGTATGTGTAAAAGCATATGTAATGGATGGATCTCCCAAGCTAGTGAAGGTGATTCAAGTTTGGAACTGAGGCAAAACCAATCCAAGAGAGATATATAAGTGGACATGTGGAAAGCTGTAGCACGAACCTTAATTGGTTCAAGGTGTTTTTCCCCTAGGTCAATGTTAGTTTATCAACCGCTAGATAAACTAACCATTAATAAAAGCTCATGATCGTGCCACGTAATTATTTTGTTTATGTCAAGTTGTATGGTTATTTCATTATGGATGTTTTTTCATGATCACATGAATTAATGAAATTAACGAGGCAAGGGTTGAGGAAATCTAATTTTATGATTTTATGATTGGGGAGTTCACTCAATAGATCAAGAAATTGTGAGTTAATGAAGTTGGCATTTGGAATGTCTGCCTAAAACCATTCAAGTTGTTTGACCAACCAAAGTTAGGGTAATGATAAGGGAAATATGAATACTTGCTGCTAGAATGTCCAAACAACGGGATATTCTGAAGCAAATGGTGGGGACTACTTGGTTCCAATAAAATAGTGGGAGACTAATAAATATAATATTTATTTATTTGTCTAAATTTTATTAGATAAAGTACTAAAATTATGCTCATCTTATTTGTAGAAACAACATTAAAACAACTTCAAACATATCGTTGTGATCTATACTTGAGAAGGACAACCTTTTCACCCGTATAAATTTCCAAGAGTGGCAAAGGCGCTTACACGTTATCCTTCACCATGAAAGGAAATTATATGTGTTGGAAGAACCTATTCCTAAAGAACCTAGTAAAGAGACTAGTGATGAAGAATTATCTCTCTATGAGAAACATCAGGATGATGCTACATATGTTCATTGTTTTATGCTGTCATTCATGACCAATGAGCTTTTGAAGCAACATGAGAGCATGGATGCATATAGCATGATGTCTCACCTTCGGGATCTCTATCAAGAGAAGGCGAGACAAGAGAGGTATGAAATCTCCAATGCTTTTGCGTATAGATCTCATACTTTCATCACTGCTCAATACATTCTCCTATTTTATTATTAATTATAATATGAGCAATAATAAAAAGAGTCTTTCGAAACTTCTTACTTTGATTCGCCAAGTGGATAAGAACATGGGGCGTGATAAACTCGTGATCCTTATGGTGAACAAAAAAAGTAAGAACAAGACAAAGGGGCCCAAGACTCATAACAAGTCTAAATCTCCTGAGCACCGTCCTTTCAAGAAGAAGAAGATCCAGAGGCCGAGCAAGGAAAAGGAGTCAGTATGTTTTGCATGTGGAAAGTCAGGTCACTGGAAGAGGAACTGCACCTAGAAGCAAGGGGAAGCTAAAGGTGTGTCTGTTATCGAGTGTAATCTTTCAATATCTACACATTGGGTATTAGATACAGCTTGTGGTGCTCACATTTGTATCCAAATGCAGGAACCAAGTAGATTTTGAAAGATTGTTAGATGATAGGTGGATCTGAGAGCTGCTAATTGTGCGAGGCTTGCTGCCCTAACCATTGGTGACTACCACCTTTCATTTCCAACAAGAATAGTTTTGGTTTTAAAAGATTGTTATTATGTACCAACAGTTATCAAGAACATAATTTATGTATCATGCCTAGATATAGATGGGTTTATTTTCAAATTTGGAAATAAAAGTTGATTCTTTTATAAGGACAACATATGTTATGGTATGACACATTTAAATAACGGTCTTTATATATTAAATTATGAAAACCAAGTACTAGAAATTGATAACAAATCATGTTCACACAACTCATATAACACTCAGCTATGACATCACTGTCTTGGTCATGTAAACGAGAAGCGTTTGACAAAGCTATATCAAGATGGTTATTTAGACTCATCTGAGCTAAAACCACTTGAAAGATGTCATGCTTATTTACAAGAAAAAATGACCAAACCGACATTCGGTGGACAAGGTGAAAGGACAACAGAGCTTCTAGGATTGATACACACTGATGTGTAGAAGCTAGAGGTGAATATTCTTACTTCATAACTTATACTGATGAATTAAGTAGATATGGCTATATCTACTTGATGAGGTATAAGTCTGATTCCTTTGAGAAATTCAAAGAATTCAAGAATGAAGTAGAGAAGCAGCTTGGAAAGAAGATAAAGAAGCTTGGATTGGATCGAGGTGGTGAATATCTTAACCAAGAGTTTATCGACTTTCTACGGGAGTTCGGGATTCTATCTCAACTCACTCCAGCTTACACACCACAGTGGAATGGTGTTATTAAAAGGAGGAACCGTACCTTGTTAGACATGGTAAGGTCGATGATGAGTCATACAGATCTTTCATTATCCTTTTGGGGATATGCATTGCAAACTGTGGCATACACATTAAACAGAGTACCAACTAAAGCGACAAATGAAATTCCCTTCAAGTTATGGAGTGGAAAGAAAATCTGTTTTGTCACATACACGTGTATGGGGTTGCGAGACGTTTGTTAAGATCTTCTCAAACAACAAACTAGCACCTCGGGGCATAAAGTGTATCTTTATAGGGTATCCCAAGGAAACAAAGGGATACTACATATACAACCCCTCAGACAAGAAAGTGATTGTCGCCAGACAAGTCGTCTTTCTTGAGAGGGAGCACATCCTCAAAAAGGATAGTGGGTACAAGATTGACTTCAATTAAGTTGATGCTCAAGATACACAAGAGTTAGTACATAAACATATTCCACAGGCCCCCATGGAAGAAGTAGTTCCTAAAAAACAAGTACTGTGCAGGAACGCAAGAGAGGTAAGAGAACCAGAGAGATATGGTTTTCTAGTCACCGAAGATGGTAACTCATTATTGGTTAACAATGATGAACTTATCTCCTACAAAGAGACAGTAGAGAGCTCAAAAGCTGCAAGATGACAAGAAGCCATGAATTCTGAAATTGATTCAATGTATCATAACCAAGTTTGGGTTATGGTCGATGCGTCAGTTAATGTAAATCTCGTTGGATGCAAATTGGTATTTAAGAGAAAACTGGACATGGAAGGTAAAGTAAATACATATAAAGCAAGGCTAGTAGCTAAAGGGTTTAAACAGCATCAAAGAATTGACTAAGATGAAACTTTTTCACCTATTGCCATGTTTAAATTCATCAGAATTATAATTGCTATAACAGTTTACCATGACTATGAAATTTGGCAGATTGATGTCAAAACTGCATTCCTTAATGGGAACATTCACGAAGATGTCTATATGACACAACCAGAAGGGTTTGTGACTCCAGGTGATGTCAAAAGGATTTTCAAGTTGCACAGATCCATTTATGGATTGAAGAAAGCATTCAGGTCATGCAATATTTGATTCGATGAATCCATAAAAGAATTTGGTTTCATTAAGAACGAACGTGAGTAGTGTGTTTACAAGAGGTTTAGTGGGAATGTCGTCATTATTCTGGTAGTATATATTGATGACATATTACTTATTGGAAACGACATATCAGTCTTACAGTATGTTAAGGACTGGTTAAACAAATGTTTCCCCATGAAGAACTTAGGTGAAACAGCCTATATTCGAGGGATCAAGATCATTCGTGACAGATCCAAGAGGCTGCTTGGACTAAGTCAAAATACATATATTGACCAGATACTAAAGAGATTCAATATGGAACAATCCAAGAGGGGATTGATTCTATTGTCACATGATTTACATGTTTCTAAGAAAATGTGTCCTCGGACATAATAGGAAAAAGATAGAATGAGTAAGATCTCATACGCTTCTGCGATAGGATCAATCATGTATGTCATGTTATGTGCTAGATTTGATGTTGCATATACATTGAGCATGGTAGGCAGATATCAAGCATGTCCAAGAGAACAACATTGGTCTGTTGTTAAAGTTATTCTTAAGTATTTGAGAACTAAGGATATATTCCTGGTGTATGGAGGAGACGAGGAGCTGATCATCAAGGGTTATACTGATGTTAGTTTTCAGACTGATCAGAATGATCCAAAGTCGCAGTCGGGATATGTTTTATATCACAACGGAGGAGCTGAGAGCTAGAAGAGTTCAAAACAGCCAGTTGTCGTTGTTCTACAGCGGAGTCTGAATATATAGTGGCTTTTGATGCAGCTAAGGAACCCGTTTGGATATGAAACTTTGTCCAAGAGCTTGATGTGATATCTAGCAATAAAGACTCTATCACGTTGTATTGTGATAATACTGCAATGGTGATTGTTGCAAAAGATTCAAGGTCACACTAACAAAAAAACATATACTCTGGAAGTATCACCTCTTGAGGGATTTTTATCAAAGGGGTGAAGTTACAGTAAGCAGAGTGTCCACAGAAGAGAACGTGGCAGACCCCTTGACTAAAGGTCTATCTCAGTAGAAGCATGAGTATCACGTGAGAGCTACTGGACTGAAGGTTGTTAGTAGTTAGCTCTAGTGCAAGTGGAAGTCTGTTGGATTTAGTGCCCTAAAACCAACTTCTATGTACTTTATGATGACATGTATTCATAATTTTGAGTATTAATAAACTCATTATCACATCATGATTTTTCTTCTACGTAACATAGTATGTGATAATGTCCTAAGAGTAATTGTCGCACTGAAAGGTCATGGCAGTTCTCCGCTATGATGAGAACCGAGAAGTGCTACGACATTATTCTTGAATATATGTTCTATAACTGAATGATATCATTTTAAGGACACAAATGATACAGACTATTAGGGATGAAGACTCATAGGACTTTAAGGCGCATTCTCATGATGTACGCCATTGGTGATATCCAGTAGGATATTATGAGAACGAGACCTTCCAGTAGGAAATCTAGATTTATATGTGTCATTTGATGTTTCTATTTGCGGACGAGTGTATTGATTCTTAAATATTAAGATTGTTATTAATGAGTATTATGAGGCGTGTATTTTGATGTATTGACGAAAACCGTGACAACAGATGTTCGCGATGAGGTAGGATACGTTGGGTGCGTCACGAGTAATATTGCATTAATGAATAATGTGAGAAATGATTTGTCCCTTCTGTTCTTTAACGAAAATTGATATCTCAGGTCCTTTGATGTAAATGATATAACCTAAATAAATTCATGACCATGATGTTATATAGGCATGTTAAATTTTCAGGAAGTCAAATAAAGAGACATCGAGCATATAGGTTGATGGCACCAGCATGCAACCTGTTTGATTAGAGATATCGTGATAAATGGATTATATTACACAGTAAGCGTCCGTATGAGGTATTATGTCGTTGCGACATTAACTTCTTTCTCTATTGATGTTTTGGCGTGTTGTTAGACGCTAACCTTAGACTTTAGATTGTTTTGCCTAATGTCACTAAAAAGGAGATCAAGAAGGTCACACACTAAGTGTATCTAGAATCTTAGTTAAATAATAATAATAATATTTATTATTTAACAAGTTGAATAAATATTATTCTCGCACGTGATTTAATAATTATTCATATTTGTTTTGTAACATCACGTTACGTTTTCAGGTACTTTTGATGTTTCTAAGTACCTCTGTTTTGGAGTAGTGACTTGGGGTGCGTCTGGGTGAACTTTTAAGGAAAACTAAAGGACAGTGGGAAGTCGCACGGGCGGCGCACAGGTTGTCTAAACCGTGCGGCCAAACCGTGCGTAGTTGGTCTTGGAGGCAGTAGCTTCCGCACGAGCGACGCACGGTTAGACAAACCGTGCGGGCAAACCGCGCGACCACTTAAATGAGATCCTATAATAGTGGATCTCACTCGTTTTTGCCTCTAAGTGCCTCGTTTTCCTCCTAAGCGGCCCTAACTCGGGTTTTTGTTTCTCCTAAGGTCAGAGAAGGTTCTCCTATCGTTCCGGAGGTGATCCAAAGACTTCTCTTGGTGAATCGAAGCCGGATTCTTGAGGTATGTGATCGTTCTTCATCGTTCTTGATCGGTTTCTTAGATCTACTTAGATCTACTTCTCCTCTTTTCTCGGTTTCTTAGATCTACGCTCGTTATGGGTAGATCTAAGTGTGTGGATGCCAAATATGATGAGATTTGGTCTTGATCTTGCTAGGAGAAGAGATCTAAGGTGGGTTCTTGAAGAAGCAACCCGGTTTTCTTAAGCGTTCTTCGACCGTTGTGGTTTTCGTCAAAACCTTCGAAGTAGGTGATTCCGTTCTGTTTAGCCAAATTGATTATCCTTGTATTGCTTGATTTATTTCAATTGATGATTTAAATTCAATTGCTCAAATTTGCTTTCAATTAAGTTGATAAAAACTCGATTCCAATGAATCGAGGTATTTGAAATGGTTTTGACATGGAAATTTGGAAAACCCCCAATTCCATTGAATTGGGTGTGTTTATGGAAATTGTCTAATTTAAATTGTTTAATTTAAATTTTGGATTTGATAGAAATGATTTTAATTAAATTGTTGAATTTAATTGTGGAAATAAATTGTGTAATGATGGAATTGGTTTTGAATGGATTTCAAACTGGTGAAAATGGCTTAAAATGATTTAATAGAAATCAATTGGATTTATCATGTGAAAAGACATGTTTTGAATAAAACCTATTTTGGTTTTAAATGGAAGGAAATTGGAACTTTTGAAATGGAAGAATTGGATTGATCGTATTTTTAAGCAGTCTTAAAATAGTTCACCCATCATGTAAGAGCGCATGCAAGCCTTAGGTAGTTAGTGAGTTGTTTGAATACACTCTACGCTACAACAACGTTCTAAAACATACTTGCGGCGGGTCACATCCACGACGGGTTGGTGACGAGTCTCTTCTGGCCAGTGTCATAGGGACGTGTGTATACACATTTTGCTGAGTTCACATAGAGAGTGCGAAATCCTATAACTGGTTAATACTATCGTACCTTTTGGCAGATTATCATGTTGCTCGCTTGAATATTTATAGTTGAGATATAAATGTATGTCAATGCTTTTGAACTACTTTACATGTCTGCTGAATTTATATAAACTGTTTTATATAAATGTTTTACTTAAGCCATTATTTTAGAAATATTCCATCATTTGTAAAATCATTACTTAAAATATTTATTTTCATCATTTGAAAATATATAGCATGTTTTGTTAAAATATACTTTTGAATTGTCAAACCTGTTTGTTTGAAAATTGAAAGTTTTTCTTTGGATAATCTATATTTGGCATCTGTTACGGAATCTTTGGTGGTATTCTACTGGGCTTATGCTCACACCCTACTTTTGTCTTCGGGTGTTTGTAGACTTTCTCCTTCCAGGTTCGAGCAAAGGGAAGGGATCTCTTGAAGGTGGATCCAGCTGTTGAGTTTTGGTCTTGATGAGTTGTGTCCTTGGGGACCTTGGGGCTGTTTTTCCCATTTTTTAGTACTTGGGTTGTAGTACTTTGGGCTTTTTATGTCTCTTTGTTTTCTGGTACATTACTCTCAGTGGAGTTTCTTTTTGTTATGCATACTGTCTTGTTTCTTTTCTTCCGCATTGTTGGTGGCAAAAACGTTCTCACTTGCACGTTATGTGATGTCAGGTGCTAGTTGCCGACCTGTGGGGATCGGGAACGCCCTTCAGGCTATGTCAGGACCGGCTCGATTATCGGGTTACCAGGGTACCCGGGTTGGTTCGTGACAGTTTGATCACATATATTTCGTCACCAGTTATTCGAGATAATATAATGTGAGCAGAATATTTAATAAATATTTATTTTTTATTTAGTGAATACAATATTTATTTATTTATTGGCGAATAATGCAGTGATATTTATTGAATAAATAAATAACCATTATTTAAGGTTCGATAAATATTATAGAGGAATGGTGGACCAAGTTTAATGGTCTGATGAGAAATAATAAATATTGAATATTATTTGATTAAATAATATTTAATTTAATTCACAAGTTAAACGCGTGTCAAGAGAGATCAATGATAACGTTTTGAAAGCGATTCTCGTGGCGATCAAAGACGAACGACACAAGTAATAGGATCTGCCGTGCTAACATCCAGAGATTCATACAACGACGTTTGAAGATTTGTGGAACATGTGTGGATCACCGCTAGAGAGAATTTTCTTTGATTCCTATAACGCAATGACCATACAATGCAGATCTGTTGTCAGATCCAAACGAAGAAATAATTCATGCAAGGTGGTTCTTTAATTGATTAAATTAATTATAAATAACATGTGATGATCCTCTCTCTGGTTCCGACGTTCTATCACTTGTCTGTTTTCTTTGATTCAATTCCAAAAATCGCCACATTTATCGTTGTGTAAATCTCGAATTAATCATCGATCATGACAAAAAGTAAAGTTGGACACAACCCATCGCATGCTTCCGTTGCGCCCGGAACCTTCACGAGTTTGGGTCCTTCACCTTAGGAATGAGAACAATTGTTGAAGCACAAACCACCCTTGGTAGAACACCCCCTTCTAAAGAAGTCCTGTGTAAATTCAATTCAAGTTTTTTTAACGATCACCCATGTAGCAGTGTAGAAGGAACTAGGGAAGCCATCGGGTCCGGGTGTGCTATCAGGATTGAGGTTGTGCACTGCTTCCTTAATCTCTGCCTCTTCTGGAATCCTTTTCATGTTCCTGTTGTTTATGATGTCCATTGACCTGGGGATGTTGCTGAAGAAAGGTTCCACACCTTCCTCCCTAGGATATCCATCTTGCCTATCTTGCCTCGAGTCAGCTAATAGACCACTCAAATGCATGACAGCCAGATTTCTCGCTTCCACTATATCACTGGCATGGGATCCATCTTCTAACAGCAGATTCAAATTCCCAGTATATTTTTTCTCTTTAATGCAGGCGTGTAAATACACCATGTTTTTGTCCACCTCCTTCAACCACAGCGCTCTGGATCTCTCCTTTGCATTCCTTCCAACCTCGAGAATCTTTTTTGCTGGGATGTTTTGTTTCCTCATGAGGAGAGAAAAGGTCTCATCCGGCCATCTATCCTGTAATTTTGTATTGAGCTGATTAATTTTATACTTGAGATCCACTAGGCTCACATGCACATTAGGACGACTGCTTTTCCATTCCATTAGCTCCATTTTAAGTCATCTCAGCTTGCTGTGAAGCAGCACCCATGCATACCCCTGGATGAATAAGCTCCAAGAAGCACGTACTGCTAGCAAGAAATTGTCCTGAGTCCAAAGCTTAGAGAAAGAATCACCCTTTGTTTTCAGTAGCTGCCTTCAATTTAATGAAGAGAGGAGAGTGATCTGATAGCACCCGTGACATGTAAGTCACACTAGCCAGCTGGAAGGTTTAGATCCCTTGTAATAGCAAAGCATTGATCCAAGCGAATCTAAATGTGACAGTTTCTCCTGTAAAACCCATATACAATAAATCATTGTATGCTGCAAAAGATTTAAAATCCTCCATTGCTTTCCTCAAGTATACCCCCCCACCTTCTCAGAGGATTCCTTGATAGTGTTGAAATCACCCCTATAAACCAAGATAAGCCTCCTGGGTTAAAGTAGGAGAGTGATTCCCATAGGGCATCCCTTTTTTATCACATCACATTCAGTAAAAATGATCAAGATATGCATTGAAAAGTAATTGTAACTAACCTTCATCGTGATATGTTGAGAAAAAGATTCTATTTTCTCCATTAATAATGAAGATTTCCAGAAGACCCATATATGATTGTTGGTAGGGTTGTCCTGCATGCACTCTCCAGTTCCCAGACTTTTCATGAACTTTTGAATACAATGTGCCGGCTGTTTCGGCTCAATGATTGCAATTAAGGAAGAATGATTGGTATGAAGTTCATTGTTAAGAAAGTCACATTTGGTCTGAGGTCTTAGACCCCTGGAATTCCATATAATAAAGGAGATCATTAGAGAGTAGATTGTTTGGCCTTCAGGCCCGAAGCCTCAAGTTCCTTAGTGAAACAAGTTTGATGTTGATAGTTGGTGTCGATTTGGATATGGTAATAACACTAGGGGGCGGGGAAACTGACATTGTTCTCTAATGGGGCCGCTCTACAGATGCTGAATCCACCGGGAGCTTATTATCTTCTTCAGCCAGAACTGAGAGAGAGTTAGGAGATAGAACCAGACCTTCAAAATCCTGGTCCTCCACATGAGGAGAGGCTATCTATGAAGTCCATCCTACACCGTCTCCGATAGCTAAAACGCAAAGATCAACGCAAACATAGGAAGTGACCTAGAGCATCTCCAATTCCTTTAGACATAGAAGGGTCGAGGAAAAGAAAGGGAATTCCTAATAATCTAACCCACACAGCAGCTGATTTGAGGTTTCGACTGGAGTAGAAGGCCATCATCCATCTGAAAAGGATAAAATGCCACCTCCCGCAAAACCTAGCTTCTCTCGCCCAAGCTTCAACGAAATCCTCCCGAGAGAACAAATGAATGCAGAAAACCTTACAATTGAGAACGGATAGGCAGCCGCCGACTCAAGCTCCTCCGTTGAGATATTGAAAGAATTCATACCTTCTACAGCCACTGGAACTTGAGGAACAATCAGAACCGCCGAGATCATCGGAATCGACTTCGACAACCACTGAGGTTTTGAACTGGCTAGAGCCTCCTTGAAAGACAAGCTAGCGGAACCGTCCTTCGGCTTAGCAGCGAGCGACTGGCCATCTGGAATCCCCACCACCGAGGGATGTAACCCTGCCGGCGGTGAAGGAGTTGCTGGAGGAGCGCCACCCACACCAGGTAGTGGATCCACCGCCACGAGCACATCTGAAACGGTCAAAGGAAGAGAAGCACATAGGCGCATTCTCAAAGTATGCCATTTCAAATAATTTTAAACTCTATGTTGTTAGGGTTATTATCATAGTTTATCATGAGTTTTCATTTATGTTATGCCACGATGATTCTACTTATTTGGGCGCATGACCCGCTAATATATGGTGAGGCTCGGGTTCTCAGTTATGACTTCCTACTATGGATTGATGCTTTGGGGAATTTTATTTCTTAAAGGTGTATCCTTGATTCCTAAACATTAGTTGTTAGTCAGTGGGGATTGGATACATTCTTTCGATTTTGTTGTAGTCCACCTTGAGTACCGAGTATAGGGTGGCCTTGCTTGGTTCGTGACATATATAATAATTAATAATTAATTTAGTTTTTAAATAATTAATAACTAAAAATTAAAGAATTAGAAATTAAAAATTAGAAATTAATTAAAATTTTAAATAATAAATAATTATTATTAAATAAAAATAATTAATAAATATTTATTATTTATCATTTATTAACAAGTAATTAAAATGTTAATTAATTATTATTAATTATTTATTAATTTCATGATGGTTTTTAAAAAACGTCACTAAAATTAAATAAAAAATATTAAAATTCTGTATTTAGCGACGGTTTTAATCACCGCTAAATGACAGTAGTTTTTAATAAACCACTATAAATTAGTGATGATTTTCTAAAACCGCCGCTAAAAAAATAAAAACAAAACATTTAGCGATCGTTTTCAAAATCACCGTTAAATGCACAGTTCCCTATAGTGGTTTGAGTAAAAGCTTTTGTATTAGTCACTACTAGTTCAACTTTGTTTGGTCAATACTTCTTTTTAATGAGCTTAAATATGCTTACAAGATCTTTAATTTACTCATATAGTTCTTTTATAAATAGGGAGTCTTCTATAGAATCCTCAAAAGGTTCAAAATATAAATATCTAGATATAAGTGAGCCACTGGCCTTTTCTATAATGCACAAATTTTTCAGAGGTGTAGAATCCATAAAAATTCTAGTAATCATCATTATTTGAGTCACTCCTAAATGACGAGTCTTCAATGGCATACCAAGTGCCTGCCTTTAGTTCTTTCTTTCCTTTGTTTTTCACTAACTTCCTCAGTTCCTTCTATTTATTTTGGGGGTAGTTTGGCTTGATGTGTTTAGGATTCATGAATTCATAGAAAAATACTTGTGCTTGCTCTTTTCTTTTTTCCTTATCATTGTATTTTTTATGTTTATCTCTTTTATCCAATTGAGTATTTATTGAATCCTTTCTTTAGAACATCCTTCCCATTTTTCTAGAAAGATAATAAAATTCATCCTCTCTTAATTGTGGATCACTCTCATCAGTTTTATTCATGGTAGAAGTTAACTTGAAGGTTATTCTCTTATTCTTGTTCTTGTCCTTCTCATCATCTCTTTTAATTTGTTACACATATTGCATAAGAGTACCAATGAGTTCATCTACTTGAAGATTTTTGATACTCTCTGTTTCTTTAAAGGCGGTTCTCTTTGACTCCCACTCACATGGTAGGATGTCAATGACCTTTTCAAAAATATTTTCATCTTCAAGATCCTTATCACCTAGTGAGTGAAGTTTGTTGACAATGGTCTGAGACACCAATACATGCTTGACACCAATTCTCCAAGATAAAAGTTGAATCTTTCATATTGAGAGTGAAGCAACACACTTTTTATGAGAACACTTTCAATCCTGAAAGGAGTAATCTCTATATTTATCTAGATTTTGTGGGTTCTCTTACAAGAAGAGACCTGGCTATATATGTTATGTGAAATAGATCATAGGAGTGAATATATTACCTTGTTGTTAAGTAGGAACTCCTCTTTTTCAGTTTCGGTGAATGTTTTGGGATAATTCACAAGAATTTTGTCATCTTTCCTAAGTATAAACCAATAGCTTTTCATTTTATATCTATAGTATTTATAGTATGTTCTATTGAAAAAAATTTCTTGTTTTATGTTATATGAGTCGACGCTTCCTTAATGAATTTTCATGGCTATTGAAAATATTTTCTCTGTGTAAGGTTGGTGTTGGAAAATAGTGATATAGAGACATGGCTCCAATACCAATTATAGTCCCATAATAGAAACTTCAAGTGGGGGTGAATTGAAAAACTTAGTGAAAAACAAAACATTGTTTTTTACAAAAAGAAGAGCCTGGATACTCTGAAGCTTATCAAAGTAGAGAAATATAGAATGAAAATACTAGACACCCTGATATTTTATAAAACAATAAAATACAGAAGTTTGATAAAGAGACATGGTTTTAAAATAGGAAAAATAGAAAGTGCTTTGAATGGGACAATGGAAAGAAAATGTGTAAAGTGAATAACAAAAAAATGATAAAGGATTTTGGGATAAGTAGTCCCTATGTTTATTTTTCTTACTAGCAAAGGATCCTGAGTTCATATGCCTCAAACTTATTCATTTAGGATCCAAAGTCTAAGGGGGGTCTTATGCCCGGATTCGATAGATCTGCATTGAGTGCAAGTAGTGCCCATTTTTACAATGAGTATTCAATAAAGACTTTTTCATCTTAGAGAATGACATAGAGAAAGATAGTGTGAATAAAAAAAGTGAGGGAATTTATTCCTTTTTAAGTAAGTACAATGAACATCTATAGGGCACTGAGGGTGAAGATCAAAATGAGAGGTGATCACAAATATACTGATTTTTATTTTTGAAGACCGAGAGATCTAAGAAGGTAGAAGTTTTCTATGAAAAGATAGAACTTCTTAAAATAATTTGTTTGCAAGGAGTTGAGAGAATTCTAGATCAAAAATGTCAAGACCTGACCCATTGGGGACTACCTGGCTGGTGGTAAGTCGAGTGAGACACCCCAAGCCCGTCTCCAATAGACTAGGGGATGAAAACAAGCATCGAGTAAGAAATATTGAATATGGGAATCCTTAACTTAAGTACCTACACACACACACACAATTAGCTTCATACAATAATTCAAGGATAAAGTAAAGACTGATCATCTTGAGTGTAAGCCATGCATGAAACAACCTATAGGAAAACATCACATTACAATAATGTAGTACCAAGTATAAAGGAAAAAATACATGCCCAACTAGAAAAGAGGTCCCAAACTGACAACAAATGGGGAAAGGGAAGGTCTGAGCAGAGCCTCGCTCACAATCCCCACGGCCGACCACCAAACACAGATATCACCAAGAGCTTCTAATCTCCACTAAAACTAGGTCCACCGATATCACCTCTAATTTGTTTATGATCTGTATAAGACACAACACGTTTAGGAAAAACCCATGTAGGGGTGAGTATATACATACCTAATAGGCACCACAAAAAAAAGAGAAATGTAAAGGAACAATATTTAGCTAAACCCATAAGAAAGAGGGTAAAGAGAAACCCAACAGATGTGCTCATAATGAAACTCAAATGTGAGAGAAAGGGGATCTCCATCTCTACATCTCAAGTAAGAACAATGAGTCAAAATGCAGCTCTAAGGGTCTCATTACTGATGTCAAACAACCCGCATGTCCATATAAGATACAGAGTAGAGGGCCTACTCCTTGCCACTATGTGTCGCAACCGAGGGGGAACTATCTATTAGTCATGCATCTCGCGTAACCTCTCAAGAATCCATGTGAAGGGCTCGTACTTCACCACTACGCTCCACAGCTGAGGGGGAACAATCTCCAGTAGGGAACCAGCTCCCCACCGGAGCTTGAAGATGGGGGGTAACAATTCGTAGATAGATGAATTGTTCCCTATGTAGTAAGGGGGTTTCCAAACCTACCTATATAATGAGTATGGGTGAATCATTCCCTAGTGCGATAGGGGGGTTGTCAACCCCAGTAGCACTCCAATGATCACACCCAATCATTATCACAAGCTAATCATCACTAAAATAAGTGTCCAGCTTGCATCACCTCGCGTAATATCTTTAATTCCAAAGAATAGTCCACCATCACATTCTACATAGAAAGCCACTCATGATTGGCTACTCGTGGGCCCAAATAAGAGTCCACAAGAAGGATATATACAAGGAAGAAGTCTCTGAGGGGAGTACACGATGTGTCCTCCTAGGGTACATGACATGTCTCATGAGGAAAAACCCTAGACATGTCCTCTTATGACACTCAACATGCAAAATTAAAGTACATGGCATGTATGTAGGGTCACATGGTGTGTGACCTTAGATGGAAACTTGAGCGTGTCCTCACCTACACATGGCTTGGTTGGACATGTGAATATACACGAAATGTATATGCAGTACTCAACACATCTTAGAAACCCAAGGGTATGCCAATGTCTTCCCAAACCACACTCGTGTACTTTGGCCCATGCCTATGTACCTCGCTATGTATGGGTATCCTAGATGTGTCCAAGTACATGGTGATTCCCATTTACTCCTGGGGTATGTTCATGAACTACTACATGACCATGTCCCCTTTACATGGAGTGTATTCCCATAAGCTTATCCACAAGTCCATGTCTCACTACACAGCATATAGTCCCCAAAACTATTTCATCCCCCAATGGGAAGAACACACGATGTGTGCTCCTAAACTACACATCATGTGACCGGGATTCCCAAATGGGAAATCCAAGTGAACCTCCTAAAACCCCTGTTTTCCCCGATTAAGAACAGATCGACCCCCTGGGAGTCCTTAGCATCCATACAAGGGATTTAAAACTCTTACAAACATATTTATGGGGATCAGGATGTAAAACTAAAAATCTTACAACCTCGTGGTGAAAACACCAAAGTTTCAGGTCCAGATCCATACTCATAAGCTGCTACACCTCAATATGGTCTTGATCTCCATCAAGGACGAAGCCCAGTGGAACTTCCTCCCTTCCTATCATTTTGACCATCATATAAGGGAGAAACCACCTCCCTTATTCCTACCATGTGTAGGAAACCAAATGGGAGGGGGGAGTATTTTAATCCTTTTAATTAATTAAATAAACTTAATTATTTAATTACCTTTTTCATCATCCAATGGTCATCTTCCACTGAACGCCCGATGAAAACCAACCTTATGTCGTGTATAGGGTAAACCCTGTGTCCCGAAAAAAAAATGTGGTCTCAAATTCACCATATGATGTTCTAGACAATGGGAAACCCATTTATTCTAAAAATATGTGCATGTGTGCTTTATTATATATTAATTCATGGGTCCTGTAACACCCAAAAACAGTGTCGAATCTGAGGAAAAAATATAGATATATATAAAGTAATATTAAAAGGACCAAACCAGTGAAACTAGAGGCATTACATTCTCCCCTCCTTCAAGATTTTTCTTCTTAAAATGAACAATATACACAAAAAGGTGGGGGTACAAAGACCATATATAACTCTCTCACTCACATGAGATCACCTACATGTTTTCGTACTTCCAAAGCACTCGAACCAAAGGGATAGTTCATCTACATAGGACCTTCTCCTACCAATCATTGATCACCACCAGGTACCTCACAAATGTGGATCTATCCTTGATGTCCAGCTCACCCCAGTTAATATTGTGTGATGGGTCATTCACATATCTCTTTAGCTATGTCATATGGAATATTTCATGTAATCATTACATTTATGGAGGCAATTCCAAGTGGTAATAAACCTCTCCAACCCTCTATAGTATCTCAAATGACCCTATGAACCTCAAGGATAACTTGCTTCCCTGTAAAAACCTTTGTACTCCTCATTGTGGGGATTCTCTCAAGAAAACATTATCTCCCTACTCAAACTCTAATGACTTATGATGTTGATCCATGTAAGATTTATATCAGCTCTGGGTTGTCATCATACACTTACGGTTCACCTGAACCTTCTCTGTCATCACCTTCACCACCTTTAGCCTAACAAGATATGTCTCGCTAACATTTATACAACACAAGGGTGACCTGTATAGTGTCCTGTATAGGTCCTCAAAAGGTGTCATATTGATAGTAGAGTGATAATTGTTATTATAATCAAACTATACCAATAGAAAATGATCCTCACAGATCTGGATAAAGTCCAACATGCAGGCTCTCAGTACTCCTCCAACACCTAGATTTTCCACTCAATATTCCCATCCATCTGGGGGTGAAATGTCATGCACATTCGTAACCAAGTCCTAAAATCCACTTATAGTCTCCTCTATGACCATGATGTATATTTAGAATCATGTTCATAGACAATTGTCGTGGGTACCCCATAAAGCTGTATGATCACATGTATGTACAAAATCCCCAATCTCTCAACTGATCTCTACTTCAAAATGTCAATAAAGCGTGTCAAATTGGTGATTCAGTCTATAATAACCCAAAAAGAATCATTTCCTCTAAATTTCCACAGAATCCTCTTCATGAAATCCATTTATATGTCTTCCCACTTCTATTTTGGGATCTCAATGGGTTAGTTCAAAATCACTGGAACCTGATGTTCAACCTTTAATAGCTAATATGTGAGACAATGAGAGACAAACTCGGTGATGTTTCACCTCATGTAATCCCACAAAAACTATCGTTGAAGGTCCTTGTATATATTAGACACACCAGGATGTACATCCAAGGTAGAAGTATGAAACTCCCTCATCACCACCTCACACAATGTGACCAGAACTATTTTTCATCCTTTGAGAAGGATGACATGCTCCCTTACTTTATAAAATTTATTTGGCGCATCTCCTAAGGATATCTGGTCACGTATAACCTCAAAATTTATGTATCCCAATTGATTCCCTCTCACACATTGAAGAATTAGAGGATTCACCACCATCAACTAAAGAAAAACTATAACCCTCTCCTCCATTAGGGTTAGTTGCAATGAAGCCAACTACTCAGGAACCTCATCCACCAAGCAAGAATGGGATTTCATGCTAAGTAAATTTTCCACCATGTTGTGCTTCCTAGAATTATATATTATCTCAAATTCATAGTCTTTTAGGAATTACAAACAATGCCTTAGTATCAGGTTAAGATATATCTGAGTGAATATTTACTTGGGAATCTGGTGGTCTAAGTAAACAAAAAATTATTTTCCCTAAAGATAGTGCATCTACATATTTAGAGCGAATACTACTGTAAACAACTCTAGGTCGTGAGTTGTGTAGTTCTACTCATGGGGTATCAAATTCCTCGACACATAAGTAAAAACTTCATGCATCTATATTAACATGCAATCGATCCCAACTCTAGACGCATATAAAAACACCACAAACTCAATACCCTCCTCCGGTAGTCTCAGCATAAGATCATTGATCAACCTCAGCCTCAACTCCTCAAAATATTTCTAACACTGGCCAGTCTAGAAAAATGGCTACCCTTTCTACTTTAAGGAAGTCAAAGGTGTTTTATCCTAGAAAATTATACAACAAATCTCCCATATTTCACCACAAAACCAAGGAAACTTTGAACCAATGACACTATCTTGGGTGAATTCCAAGAAATAAATACATCAATCTACATCAAATCCATAGCTAAAACATACTTAGAGATAACATAACCCATAAAGTGAACCTCACATATCCAAAACTAACACTTCAAGAACTTACCATAATTCTAGTACTCCTAGAGGTCTAAAACCATCCTCAAATTCTTTTTATGCTCCTCCTATGAAGTAGAGTAAACAAGATTGTCATTGATAAAGACAACTATGAACTGGTCCAAGTATAGTTGGAATATCGGGTTCATAAGATCCATGAATACAATGGGGGAATTAGTCACACTAAAATTCATCACTAGGAACTCATAGTTTCCATAGAAACATCAAAATGTTATCTTTGGAATACCATCCTCACAAACCCTCAACTAGTGGTAGTCGTCCCTAAGATTGATCTTTAAGAACCAACTCAAACCTATAAAATGGTTGAAAAGGTCATAAATACTTAGAAATGGGTACTTTTTCTTCATCTTCACCTAATTCAGATAATTATAATCAACATAAAGTCTCAAACTATCATCTGCCTTTTTCATGAACAAAACTAGATCCACCCAGGGGGACTCACTAGGTCTAATAAAACCTTTATCTTGAAGGTATTCCAACTAAAACCTCATCTCCCAAATCTTGTTAGGGTCCATATGATATACCATATAATATATCAGTGTATTCTTGGGGTGGAATTCAATATAGAAGTCTATATACCGCCTCAGAGGTAGCCCCAAGACATCTTTAGAAAAGGCATCCATGTAATCCTCCACCACCGCTGGAATCTAGATGCCTAAAGAGACCACTACACCAAGGGATAACCTCTACAACTGATGGTTAATGGGTTTCCATTTACTTATCATGAGGCTCACTCACTCATCCATAAGATCTCTCTCACCTAAGAAGTAGAATCTCATCCCATCCGCATAAAGGCATATAACTCTCCTAAAATGATAGTCTATTTGGGAATTAACCATGAACAACCAATACATACCCAAGATGAATTCATAATATTTCATTATGATAACCAAAATGCCCCATGATAAACTCTATTCACTGAACGCCAACTCGCACTGCAAGTAGATGTGTGATATAGAAGAATCTATCCTAGTAGGAACCTATAACCATAATTGTTAGGATAAGGTATCGATAAGAAGCTCTATCTCTTTCATAAGGGATATAGAGATGAAGTAATAACTCATTTTTATTTCTACAAGTACTGGAGAAAGAATATAAAAAACATAGATCATACCTTGAATTGTCTCATGAGTAGCTTGGTCATATCCCTCTATAGCCTGTATCTTCCCACAACCTCAACCACCATCCCTCTGGGCCTGGAATGGGTCACCTAGTGGTGGTAGTGAAAATAGCTTGTAGCATCACCCTCCACTAATATATTCACCCTCCATAGATCCACCTACTCCTCTATTAGCACTACCTCCTTGGGGGTCTCCCTGACCATGCATGGGAGAACCCTGATCATAATGCTATCTATATCGTGGTAGTCTATACACTATATTTATACCCTACTCAACACATTGGTTAATGAAATCTCAATCCATGTGACCTCTCCCATCATAATCATAGCATCAAACCACTCCTAACTGACTAGATTCTTTGTGTGAATCCTACAATGAAAACCCATGTGACTGAGCTTGGGCATGGGAAATTCTCCCACATTGAGACCCCGATGAGTGTCGCCTACTACCTACTATAGAAGACTCAATCTCATGATGAACATTGTTAGATCTAACTGCCTGACATCCCTCTGTTAGGAAGATATCTATAACTAAATCTCACTCCATCACTCTAGCATAAGTGGGTGGATATAAGGAGACTATGCTAGAATGGATGTTTCTACAAAGACCCTGATCAAGCTTTCATGACTAAAAGTATATATCTCACACCATATTAAGGGTGTAATGTGTGAGTTCAGTAAACCTTGCAGCATACTTAGAAACAGACATATCACCCAATTGAATCTTAATAAGCTCCTAAATCCGCACAAATCAGAATAATGAGGGGTCATACTCATCATGGAAAAACTACTAGAATTATAACCATTAGATCTTAGCCTCATGATGAGTCTTGATAATCAAACTCCACCAATTCCTAGCTTCTCCATGAAAAATATTGGTTGCAAGAACAACCATCTAATTAGTCGGGTTATGAATAAGCCTAAACACTTAAACCACTGACTCGAGTCAATCCTCCACTTTCTAGGGGTATAGATCACCATAGAACCTCATCATTTGTTGTCACTGGAACTCATGTAATGTGTTAAGTCTACACATATCATCATCTTATCCTTTCAGGGATATCAAATTTGAAAAATTTAGTTGTTCGTCCTTCCTAACCACTGGGGGTGGATCCACGCATTGCTCAACAGGAATTGGCACCACTCTATTCCCACATGGAGTAAAAACCTCATGAGTGGGTTCCTAAACCAAGGCCTCATCACTCAATGGATCTTTATCATGATCCTCTCCTGGTACCCTTACAGTTCGTCATCCTAGAGGCTTCCTAAAAGTTACAAGATGTACCACAATTAGATGATCATGTCTGGGGAGCTGACTTAAGGGAATGAAAGTAAAAAGACCCAATCTTATATGTTGCATGTATCATAGGTTCCCTATAATCGATTTCTCAATATACTGAGTCAAAATGTAGGTAGTAAGTGTCCAATTGTATGGATACATCATCCTCTACACAAATACTAGGTTCCCTATCTTGAGAGATGAACTCAAGACATTTTGAAATCATTTCCCTAAGTTCCCAAACCAATCCTCACAATAAGATCCAACTCTAAAAACTGGCCTAGGGAAAATACCACCTCTAATACCACTCTATCATGACCCGAACCACAAGGGCCCATCTGGTCAGTGGTAAACTAAGTAAGACACCCCAAGCCCACCTCGAATAGGCCATGGGATAGAAACAATCACTGAGAAGGAAATACTAAATATGGTAGGTCTCAATATAAGTACATGTATGCATGCACACAACCATCTTCATGTAACAATGTAGAGATAAAGTAAAGATTGTTCATCTAGAGTGTAAACCATGCATGAAACAAACTCTAGGAAATCATCAAATTACAATAGTGTAGTACCAAGTATAAAGGGAAAAATACATGACCAACCAAAAAAGAGGTCCCAACCTAAAAAAAATTAGGGAAAGGGAATATTTGAGGAGAGCCTGGCTCACAATCCCCATGACCAGCCACCAAAAATGATCAGTTACAAGTGCCTCTTGGCTCCATAGAAACCAAGTCCACTGATATCACCTCTTATCTTCCCATCGTCTTCATAAGACACAACATGTTAAGGAAAAACCTATATAGGGGCAAGTATATGTCATGAACCAACCTGGGTCGACCCTAAACCGGTCACTTGAGATGGTTCGCGGCATGGACCAAAGGGAATTCCCGATCCTCACGGGCTGCCAACTAGTGTCAGGCATCAAAATTTAATCACTGGGAATTATTTTCCCCATAAATATAAATAAATAAACTTGAATAAACATAAAAAAACAAGATAAAAAATGACAGGAAAAGAAAGAACAACCAAAACATGACTAACTTGTCCAAGACTAAGACTCCACGTAACCCTGTGGGTTACTCTCTGATACTGAAACCAAGCATCACCCAAGGTGATTCAAACTAGAGATGGAACCTACAAGAGAAACTAAAAATAATAAAACACTATAGGTATGAGAAAGTGTCAAAGGAAAGAGTGATTGCTCATTTAAAGCATTTTTCTTGAAAAGATCTTTAGCAAACCACACATTTACAATTTTACAAGAAAACACCAAAACTAAGAATAATGGGTATAGCGAGGGAAACAATACTAACAATACTAGTGTCAAAGGAACACAAAAAATACTATAAACTCAGAGGAAAACTAGAACGTACTAATACATGTGACTCATCCTGAAGGCATTACTACTCTCAATGATGTCATAATACCCAAACGCTCGGTGTTGCATTACCTAGCCTAACCGAGGGGCCCAATCCCCTAGCAGAGCAAAGTCTGTAATAAGGGCCACTAGCCAGTGTGTAGTCTAAACTAGTGTAGCAATCATTCTTAGTAAACCTCTTTGATATGTTAGGTTCCCATGTATAGTTCTCAAGAGGGTGTACCATACATTTCAAATAACAAGCCACATATATATAACCACACACAACACATAACTTAACACCACCCCAGCCACCTCAAGGGTATTCCTTGCCTTAAAATAATAATTATACAAGGAAGGTCCCATATCAAGGACTCTCCCGTCTCATGATCAATCGATGAGGCAAGAGACCCAACCCAATAGGGGTTTTCCCAAATAACCATTCAAAAGTGCCAATCAGGCCTTTACCTATGCAACACTCTAACATTTATCAAATCATTTAAAAACACACTTCTAGAGCTAAGAAAAACTTTATTTTACATAAACCTAGCCAAACGGGCCCTTCTGCCAAGTGTTCAACAATTTTCATATTTTAAACCTTTTTATGAATAGTCATACATAGGTTATATTCAACACCAAACCAACTTACAAATCCACTTTGGAAACACCAACCTCCATTTGAATGTCAAAATATCATTTACAAAACCAATTCATGCCTTTAGAAATCATGAACTACTTAGAAAATCTAAATGAGCACTTAACCAACCCTCAGTGTGCAGAACCTAGCAAAACACCCAACACGTTTATAAAAAAATCCATTTTTAAAACCATACACACTCACTTTGAACGACAAAGACCTACTTAGAAACCCATTTAAGGAAAACTAACCACCTCTTTAAATCTAGAAAACTTTTATAAGATCTAATCAGGCATTTGATAAATGCTTAATTAGCACAGCACAATCCAACCACTTCAAAAATGTCAAATGGGCCTTACATATTTTCCTCAAACCAACTATTCTCATACATAAGTGCAACAAGCCAATTTTAACCCAAAACACATTGGAAATCCATTTGAGAAAATTTTAATAACCATTTTCGTAAACATCACAAATATATTTTTAAGACTAATACATGCTTCTAATTTTTTTTACCATTTGCAAGAGCTAACAGTGTTGTCATCCAAACACGAGGCATGAATCATTATTCAAATCCACGTCACACATTCAAAGTAATCAGAAAAAACACTTCATTTTACATAGAAAAAATATTATAAAAATAGTACATTACTAATTTAATAACTAAGGAAGTGCGAAAAATAAGAAACAAATGAAATCATGAATTTTAAGGCAATGTACCAAGGGTCCTACCTCGAATCACATCTCAATCATGATGACACGACTCACATCACACTTGCGCATAAGTACCCATGAGTTAATGATTTTGGAATCATAGGTTTACCTCAACAACATGCTGCAAAAAACGCAAATCATCTATAAACACAGAAAAACTAACTTCAAATAATCCAAACGAATAAAAAATGAAAAACCCACCTCGACACTGGTGTAGGTGAAACAACGCAAATCCAAACTGCTTGCCTTCGATGATGGGAATTTTTTGAATGCCAGTTGAGAACAAGGTGCGCGCGGCTGGTCATGCAAACAAATATGGCACGAGAGCCAAGGGAGCTAGTCATTCCACCTCGGAAAAATGGCGAGGGGCTGCGGGGTGCTGGAAAGGTCACTGGTAGGGGCGCATGGCTGGGAAGGGTGTGCGGCTGGTCGGAGGGAAAGTGACAGGTCAAAAGGCATGTGAAAGGAGGGCACTAGCTGGTCAGAGTTGCGCAGTGGCTGGAAGGAGGTCCGGAAGGTCGGTCGCTGGCCAGAAAAGTGGTCGGTAGGGGTGGAGGGCCGCCAGCAGGGGCGGAGGGCTACCAGTAGGGGCGAAGCTGACTAAAAATGGAGGTGATGGTCAAAGGGTACATGGATGGAGGCCGGAAGGCAACTGGACGGAGAGGCGGGTGCGAGCGAGAGGCCGACAGCAGAGGGCCTGGGCACAGAGGGTGCTAGGTGCAGCGGTAGGGTTGGGATTGGAGGGTGCGACTGGGGCAAGGAGGAGGGGAAGGGAGGGATGGCCATTGAACAGGGTGCGGGAGGCAGAGGGCCAAAGGCGGGGGAGGCTGGGACGGTTGGGGTGAGTGTGGAGTAGGGTGAGGTGGCTGATGGGGGAGGCGCTGAAGGTCCTGGAGGGTGGATAGTGAGTGCTAGGTTTGAGGATAGCTAGGACACGCCAACACTTTTGTAAGGGAGGGAGGCGGCGAGGTTAGGTTAGAGGTGGCCTCGGCTTGGTCTACGCCTCAGTGGCCTGGAGCAAGGAGAAAGCAGGGGGGCGACACCCCCTAGGGTTCACCCAACTTCTCTTTTTCTCAGTTTCTAATAATAATGTAATAATAATAATAATAATACAAATAATGATAATAATAATAATAATAATACAAATAATGATAATAATAATAATAAAAACAATAATATTCTTAATAATAAAAATGATAATTATAATAATAATTATAATAATAATAATAAAATCATAATAATAACAATAATAATACCAATAATATAATAATAATTCTAATAATAATTTTATTCTTTTAAATACTAATAGTAATAACTATTTAAAGATAATAATATTAATGATAATTTAATAATTATTATATTAAAAATTATTTTTAAATAATAAAAATGGTATTAACAATTAATAATAATAATAATAATTTTATTATTTAAACAATAAAATTATTATTATTATGATTTAAACATTAAAATCATTTTATTTACTTAAAATTTTATTTATTTTAAACGTTAGACATTTACGCGGGCACTCGGGCCGGCCGTGCGGCTACTGCCCACCGTGCGGTGAGCGCGCATGGGTCCGAAACCCACTAAAATTATTAAATGACAAAAAATTTAAGTCAGGACCCAGCCCAGACCTTGGTGTGAGAACCTGAAGCCAATAAATAATAAAATAAAAATTAAATTAAAAATTTGGGGTGTGACATTATTTACATACATAATGGGTTCCCCAAAAACCAAAAGGGAGAAATAGAAACTCTCAATAGTTAGCTAGACCCATAAACAAGAGGGTAAAGAGAAACCCAACAAATATGATCATAAAGAAACTCAAATGATAGAGAAAGGTGATCTCCATATTCATAGACCGGCTAAGAATAATGAGTCATTTTGCAGCTCCAAGGGTCCCATCACTGATATCAAACAACCTAAATATCTACATAAGATACAGAGTGAAGGGACTTCCCCTCACTACTATGTTTCATAGATGAGGGGGAACTATATCCTAGAAATACATCTCATGTAACCTCTCAATAATTTGTTTGGAGGGTCAACACCTCACCACTATGCTCCACACCCAAGGGAGCACAATATCCAGTGGAGGAACCGCTCCTTACCAGAGATCAAAGATGGGGGTTATCACTTCGTAGATAGAGAAAACATGCCCTATATATTAAGGGGGTTTCCAAAATTACCTGTATATGAAGTATGGGGGACCCATGACCTGTTGCGATAGGGAGGTTTCTAAGCCCACTCTAACTCTGATGATCACACCTGATCACTGTCACCAGCTAAGAATTACTGAAAGAAGCATCCTGCTTACACCAACTCACATCGTATCTCTAATTCCATAACATAGTCCACCATCATGATATATATATTGAAAAAAAATCAAGTTATACTTCTAGAAGACCCAAATTTGAGTCCAGAAGAATGAGATATGCAAGCTATAAGTCTCTAAGGGGAGTACAAAGTGGTGCTCTGATGGTATACAACATGTCTCAGAGTATAGAACCTGGTCGTGTCCCCTCAAGGTATTTTCCATGTAAAAGTAAATTACATGGAATGTACATACGGTCACACATCATGTGAAATTTTCTGGACACCTAGGAATGTCCTCTCCTACACACGTCTTGGTTTTCCATGTGAATATACATGGAATGTATATGTAGTACACGACATGTCTTAGTAGCCTAAGGGTATGCATGTATCCTCCCGACCTATGCCCGTGTAATTCAGCATGTGCTAGTTTACTAGATGTGTTCGGGTATCCTAGTTGTGTTTGAGTACATGGTTGTTCCCATGTACTCCTAGGTTCTGTTTGTGTACTACTACACGAACATGTCCACTTTACATGGGGCGTTTTCTCATGAGCTCAGACGCATGGCCATGTCTCAATACACTACTACAAATACCCCTTTTATTAGCACTAAAAATGGCCTTTAACAGTGCTAGAAAAGTGTTGTTAAAGCCAGCGTAGATAAAGGGGGGTCCCCTTTATCAGCACTCCAAAAAGCGCTGATAAAAGGGGTCTTTTATCAGCGCTAAAACGAAGCACTGATAAAAGGGTCCTTTATCAGTGCTTTATTTTTAGCACTGATAAAAGACCCCTTTTATCAGCGCTTTTTTTAGCGCTTATAAAAGTTAAAAAAATAATTTTTTTAAAAACAATCCAAGTAATCTCTGGGGGGGGGGAGGGGGGATTTTTACCGTGATTGAGCCCCACCTTTATCAGCACCTTCCCGCACCTCCAGCACCTCCAGCGCCCCCACACACCCCTCCACCCTTTATCAGCGCTATCCCCCACCCATTATCAGCACTAGATCCCATATTCCCCCATGCGTGTGCGCCCCTACCTCCACTAGGTTTTGAACTCGAGACCTCCCCCCCTGTGCGCCTAAGCCCTTACCACTCCTCTATTTTGATTTGTTTTCCATTTAATTATATCTCTATTTATATATATATATATATATTTATATTTATTCGTATAGTAATATATATTTATATTAATATATATATATATAGTTATATTAATATATATATATAGTTATATTAATATATATATTTATAGTGATATTAATATATATATTTATAGTTATACTAATATATATATGTAGTTATATTAATATATATATATATAGTTAGATTAATATATAGGTATATAAATATTCATATATTTGTATTTTAAATAAAATGGATATTATTTATTATTTATATAAAGCTAATATATTTTATATATAAATATATTTTATTATTTATATTTATAATTAGATTTTTATGTTTGAATATATAAAAACTATGTATATATTGTTATATATTTGATTATAAATAGTTGTGAATTATAAAAAATGATAAAATTTCAAAGATATAATATCAATATGAATGTAATACCTTGGAATAAATTCAGTCCCCACCAAAAAAAATCCAATAATACCCCCTTAAACGAGGCTGAAAATCCATAAAATGTTAAACAATCGGGGTATCCCGACTAAAAACTCAATTTTGGAGGCCTTCTGGGCATTTTTTGGCCTCAAAAAAACCTTGACCGAGATCCCTTGGGTAATAGGGGTGTAGAGCTCATCGCATGCTTCGATTTGATATATGGTAGAGCTCAAATGGACACCTGAATCAAAAGTTATGGCCTTTTGAAGTTCGAGTTGCGTTTTCAACATATTTTGGATTTTTTATTTATTTATTTTTTATTTTTTTAGTCTTCAAATTGTTATTAAATGACTATTACTCCATAATAATTAGCAAATTATTAATTAAAAATATTTTTTTAATTTTTTATATGCCATTTTCACTAAATATCTTATATATTAAGTGCAACTCTGTATTTATACTTATCTAAAATATATTTAAAATTATATTTAAAAAATATATATTATATTTATATCAATATAACTATATCTATATATTTAATTATTAATATATTTTTTTAATGATATTTTTTGGAAGTAGACCCTTTATCAGCGCTTTTAAAAAAAATGCTGATAAAGACCCCACTTTATCAGCGCTACTAAAAAAATGCGTTGATAAAGGGGTACCCTTTAACAGCGCTAAAAAAAGCGCTGATAAAGGGGTACCTTTATCAGTGTTTTTTTAGCGCTAATAAAGGTACCCCCCCCCCTTTTATCAGTGCTTTTTCGTTAGCACTGATAAATGGTGGTGCTGGCCTTGGCCCGTTTTGTGGTAGTGCTACACGGCATGTAATCTATGTACATGGTGTGTAGTCCCCAAAAATATTTCTTCCCCAAATAGAAAGAACACATAGAATTTTCTATTAAACTACATACCATGTGATCGAGATTCCCAAATGGGAAATCCCCATGAAACTCATGAAATCCACTTTTTTCCCAAATTAATCACATATTGACCCCTAGGGAGTCCTTAACAGTCATAAAGGGATTTAAAACTCTTAAAAAACATCGATGGGGATCGGGATGTAAAAATAAAAAACTTCCTACCTCATGGTGAAAATGAAAAATCTTTGGGTCTATATCTACACCCAAAATTCTATGCACCTCGATCCAATCTCAATTTCTATTAAGGAAAAATTCTGGCTTCACCTCCTCCCTTCCTCTTAGTTCAACCACCATGTAAGGGAGAAAGGCTCTCCCTTATTCCTATCATGCTTTGGAATCCAAAAGGTATGGGTAGGAGTATTTTACTCCTTTTAATTAAATAAATAAACTTAATTATTTAATTACCTTTCATGTCAACCAATGACTGCCCTCCACCGAATGTCCGACGCCGACCAACCTTATGTTGTGCCTAAGGTAGACCCCATGACCTAGAAATAACTGTGGTCTCGAATTCCCCATATAATGTCCCAAACAATGGGGAAACCATTTATTCCAACAATATGCTTGTATATACTTTATTATATATTAATATTTTTAATATATTAATTCTGGGGTCCTATGAAATCCAAAACACATTGCCGACTCTGAGGTAAAAATCCAAAAATATATTAAGGAATATTCAAAGGAACAAACCACCAAAACTAGAGTCATTACAGACAAAAATACATGCTTTGGAGTATACTTCTTGGTTCTTTATATAGCCTTAAAATATGACCATTATAGAGAGTATTTATTGGATCATATATGTTAATGATGCCATTAATTCTTCAATGGTGTCACAAAAATATTTTGCGATATATTTGGAATTTATTGCTAACTTTAATTACTCCCAACAGCTTCATGAATTGTTATTTAATTTTATTTTGTTGACATTCAACACCATTAAAAAATAAGACAATCCTTGATATTTTTCAAGATATATTATTTTAATAGATTTCATGGTATATATGCTATGGTAGGTTGATCATACCTCTGTTTTTTTTTAATTTTTTACATCTATAGTGCATCCACGTCATCTACCATTCTTTGTATGGTATTTTTTATGAAATCTTATCAATGGGATGGATTATATTCTTTAATATTTAATGATATGTTAAAGTATGAATAATGATATTTCTAAATAAATATAAATTTGATAAAAATTTATCTAAAATTATTTAAATTAAGTTGTTAATGAAATAATAATCATGTTGTGATTATAAAAATAAAGAAAAAAAATTGAAGGTACTTAAGTAATGACCCAACATCTATGGCGGGTGATTGAGCAGGGATGGTGTGATAGAGAGACGAATGTGGTATCAAGACTTTTACATTGACCATTGGTTGTTGTGCCTCTTGTTTTGTTTCCCTTTTTTATTTTTATCCTATATATGTCATCCACTTGTAGAGTTTTCTTTTATATCTATTAATGCATGATCATGAAATGGGTAATAATTTTATTATGATATTATGATGTTATTTTTATGGGTATCACTTATCAGTTGTTCCATATTATGTGGTGGTATGGTTTATGTTTTTATGAAATTTATTATTATATGGGAATGATATCTAGGGTATATCCTTCTAATTATATAGAATATACCATAGTCATTGGTTGGTAACCTCTAGCGTGTAAGGAAACATGCCTAAATTCATGTAGCACTCTAACTCAGGCTATGAAACATGGGTTAGGGCATTACAAAAACATACACTTATAAAATCAAGTAAGAAATCAAGATTCATCATTCATCTAATTTTCTATATTTTTTATTGTTTTGCATTAAATTATATGTATAAAAATAATGTTAAGTTTTATAAACTACTTCAGAATTAACCCTTTTCATGCTCGCATCATGATTAGTGAAGAAACTTTGCAGCATCCTCATATGATGCACCTATATGAATTTCATTAACAACCAAAAAATGAATTTTTTTATTTAATTATATAAAAATATTTTCCCAAAAAACAAAATTTCTCGATGATGATTCAATCCTACAAAAGGATCAAAATAATTATACTCATTATTTGTAATAAAAGGTGCATCAAACACAATATATCAAAACTGTTTAGCCTGTATTTATTTTTGGATCTATCTAAAAAATATTTTCAATTTGTTCATACATATTGAATTGTATAACATGGAAAATGACAGCTTTCATTAACATTGGGTTTCAAATCAATCTAACATGTTGTACGTATCTCCATGAAATGGTTCCTTTATTTTTTTTCAATTGTAGAAAATTCAATTAATTATCACATTTTTACCATAAAACATCTCAGTCACATGGAAAATTTATCACCAATGAAAATGAATATGTTAGATTAATATATTCTAAAGTATATGGATTATTATGAAAATCTTGGCTTGTGTTTTTTTGATATTTCTTTAGAAATTCATTATATGGGTGGATTCAGAAATTTTCAATAGATGATTATTTCTATAAATAGATTACATATATATATATATATTTTAAGATAACATATCAACATTAATTAATATTAGAATGATAAAATGTTCAAATGTCTTCATTTGAATGGATTACTATCAAATCATGCTTATTAAATTTTTTTGTGATCTTTTTTATATGCACAAAGTAATGACATGAAAATTGATTATATTTTTTTATTTTTATTCATATATTGCAAATGGATATTAAAACTATTTATTTCTTTATAAGAATATAAATTCCACAATATAATTTCACATGCAGTTGTACCATTTTCTATACTTTATAGAACAATATTAGAAAATGTTATTGAAAATTTTTATTGGAAAATTTCAATGAATTTCACAAATAAAGTTTTCACCATAAATTCATGAAAATTTATGAAAATATAATTTAGGATGGGTGGAGGTTTAACATTATTGATAAAAATTATGTAATTAAAACTTATTATAAATTTTGAAAAGGTTAAATAATTTAATGATATTAAAATTAAACAGTATTGTAAATAAAATTTTAATCATTTAATAATGTGATTATCAAAAAACAAATAAGAAATAATCAAACTCAAAATTCATAAATAAATACCCTAAAATACCTCTATATATTATATAAATGGATCCATAAACACAAAAATTGATTAATATATATAAAATTTGAACCTTGCATAGGGTAGTTTGAGTTATGGTTCTCTATGATCAAGAAAAAAACTTCAATTATCATCTAATCCAAGTGGTTATGAAACCACGGGAGAGGGGAGAGATGAATCCAAACAAGAGAATCTGGATATCCTTTATTAACCCCCACCACTAGTTCCCAACACCTCCTTTTGCATTGTTCTCATTCCCCTACACCTTGCTCTCATCATTTCATGCTCAAATCTATTCATTACTAGCCCCTTTTCTTTCATCTATGAAAATAAATTAAAACTCATATAAAATCATCTCATATAAAAAAATCAAGTATATCCAAAAATACCTTTTACCCACTACATCAATATTTTCATTACATTGTCTGGGAGGAGGATTAGGGGCATTATTAGCTCTACCACCAAGTCTTTGTGGTTGAGAAGGTGTGGAACCCCTCTCCATGCCTTGTAAAATCCATTGAATCTATGGTATTAGAGCTCCGGTTTGATAACTGAAACATTTTCCATTCACAATCTCATTATTCTCTCACACATACATGTCTACCATAATCCATGTATAATGAAAACACATAATCAATTCACTATTATCTGATCTAAATTATATTTCCAAATAAAATTCAATCTCACATTCTAGACTATTGTGAAAGAAAATTAAGGGATGGCAACACACTCCATGGGTCTCCCGATTCTCCTCATGCTAGGGCTCCTTCCCAGCACCGTCAATCCCTCCATCTCATCATATCCATCATGGTGATTGGTTTCTCTCTAGAATGCTCCTCCTTTCTCTCACGTGTCCCTCTTATCACAGTTCATCTTCTTATTTTGTTGATTTCTGTTGATGCTTCATGGGCCTCAACTACTGATACTCTTTTCTTTTTGCTGGAACCATCGAGAATAAACCCCATCCTGGTTTAAATCGATGTAACTATAGAAATTTGGGATTATTGGTGGCATCTGGCGAGGTATTGCTCAGTTTTTTGGCTGGATTTTTTGCTTTATTTTATCCTTCCCTTTTAGTTGGTCTTTTGCGATCAGCCTCTTCATCTCGCCTCCCAGTTTCACGTTTTTTTCGGGTTCCTTTCAGCTAGATATCGAGTCTCACAGCCTGGTATTTCTCGCCAGTGCTACTCCTCTTCCCTTATTATCTTACCCACCATGAAAGACCCCACTTATGGTCAAACACATTGGAGATTTAGTGTTGTTTGGGATAGTGATGGTGGTAGGACTGAATGGGATTCCTCTGTCGTTAACTCTTCCATATCCTTTTTCCCTCTATGGTTTGTGTTTCCCCGTTCTTGGTTGCAATATTTTTTGTGGTTCATTTCCATTCTATGGATTCTATTTAGTCTTATCATGCCTTTGGGTTTTTGGTTGTGTGGCCAACTCGAATCGTCTGGTTGCTAGTTTTGTTCGGTGTCTCTTCATGAGGATGGTGATGATTTCTTACTTTCTAGTTCTGTGTTCTGTTAACATACCTGGTGGGGGTGGTGGTTTGGTGGCTATTCACTTGGTGATGCTTTCGTTATGGTGGCGATGATGGTGTATCAGTGGTGGTGACTTTGGATTTTGGAAAGTGGTTATAACTGGTGATCTGAATCTCATAGTGGTGGAGTTCTAGTGTGTTTTCATTACCGTGAAATTTTCAGTTTGGCGATGTTGGTTCCAGCATGTGGTCTATGGATCCTCCTTGATGGTTAATTGTTGCCGATGATCTTGGTTTTGGTTCCATGATGGAATTTCAACAAGTTTTTTTATACATTTTTAATTTTTTTTTACAGAAAACAGTTAGGGAAATTTTTTTTTCAAAGTGTACCACAAAGGCGGCATCCGCGATGTCGCCTTTGCATTTTGGGTGAAAGGTGGCATCGCGGGTGCCGCCTTTGGCGCGGATCGCTGACGTGGTGAAGACATCACCCGCGATGCCGCCTTTCTAGATGAAGTCATACGAAAGGCGGCACCACGAGTGCCGCCTTTGCCTCCGCACCCTATAAAAGAGCAGCGCCCCCTCCCCTTCTCCTCACTTCCAAACACTCATTCACATCTCATTTTCTCTCTTTTGTGGCGAAGTTTGCGGTTTGAAATTTTTGGAAAGATTTTAGAGGTATGGTTTTTAATTTAATGTTTTTTATTTCGTTGAATTGTTTTTAGTTAAATATTTTTTTAAATTTAATGTTTTTTATTTAGTTGAATTGTTTATAGTTAAATATTTTAATTCTTTAGTAGTTTAGTTAGTTTTATTTTTTTGTTTATTAGATTGTTTAATTAGTTATATATATTTAGGAATTATAATTATCATTAGTATAAATTAATTTAGGATTATTTTAATGAAATTTTGGTAGCATAAAGACTATGTTATCTAAGAAATCAAATCCTTGTTTGGATACAAACAAGTAAATGTGGTTCTGGCACAGATGTACCTAGGGGTAAAACCCTAAAACACTGATTTGAGCTAGACTCGAACGGGAACTAGTGCACGACAACGGGCCTTACTACATTCTGTTTTGACACTCCCAGGGGATATTCTTAAGATATGCATATTTCTTTATAAACTACTAAAATATCTAAGAAAAGAAATGATAAATTGATAATTTAGTAATGATATTGATAGTTATTATTAGGAATGATTAATTAGAAATTAATTAATAAATAACCTAGAGTTAAAAATAAAACTACAGTTCAAATGATATTCAATAACATGGAGTTAAAAAATAACATGGAGTTAAAAAATAACATGGAGTTAAAAAATAACATGGAGTTAAAAAAACAACATGGAGTTAAAAAACAACATGGAGTTAAAGTGAAAAAATAAATAACATGGAGTTAAAATATAAATAACATAGAGTTAAAATATAAATAACATAGAGTTAAAAAATAAATAACATCATGTTTCGAGCTTCTGGCCTTTATTGCAGTGAATTGGATATCAAAATTTCAGAAAACCCATGTGACAATGGATTTTCTGAAATTTTGATATCCAATTCACCTAAATAAAGGTGAGAAGCTCGAAACATGATGTTATTTATTTTTTAACTGTATGTTATTTATATTTTAACTCTACTATGTTATTGAATACATAATTAATAATTTAGTAAGGAATAACTAATGATTGAAGATTGATTAACTAATTAAAAAGTGTACTAAGAAATATCCTAGTTTAGGATATAATATCTTTTAAAATTTAAGTATCATAAAGATTCTATAGTTTAGAAGTAATAGTTATTATTTGAATGTGAGATAAAATCCAACTTATTTTTAATAAGTATTTAATTACATCTTCAAAGTATAAAAACTTAACTTTTGAATTTTGGATGGTTTTTGATGTTCAAAAAATCATTCAAAATTCAAAAGTTAAGTTTTTTATACTTTGAATATGTAATTAAACTACGTATTAAAAATAAGTTGGATTAATAAATATTATATTGGTAACCATCATTATGAATGTCACTTACATTATCAAAATCTTTATCAGAATTTTTTTTAGGTAGAGCGTAATGTTTTCTAGTGTGTACTGCTATGGGGAGGTTATTCAAATTGAGCAAAGAGATTCTTACAGTACACAACCAATAACAGTGGTTAATACAACTGATTGTGTAACCCTAAGTGACCTTCAAGATAGAATTCATGGCTCATTAAATCTAGGACCCGATCAAAAGATCAAGTCAATGAGTTATAGACATTTGCAGTTCCCGTCAACATTGTGTCATCTAGCTTGTCCATTGGTTGATGATGTGCAATGGATCCAAACAATTAATTTCTTTTCTCAATGGTTAGATGGTACCATGATGGAGTTATATGTTGATGTTTCTACTATACAACAACAACATCCAATTGTACAAATACGTAGACTTACAAGAGTCGTTGAAGATAGTACACCCCATGAAGTTAAGACTATTCCAAATGATGTAGAAGAGGACAACCTACTTGATCTCCCGGATATACATGTTAACCCAACATTTGATGAGGAGTTTCGTAATAACGAAACAGATGATGATAATAGTGCTGATGAGGAAGGAACAACGTAAGTTTCGAGAAATGCATTAGTTGTACAATAGGCTCAACCTACAATAAATCATCCATTGCTCTTTGCATCTTGGTCAGAAGCAATGACACGTGTGTCTGAATTTGAAGATAATGTTCTCACACCGGCAACTGAGTTTCCCGGAGTTATACGAGATAAGTTTAGTGAGATGGACAAAACTTTATATGTTGGAAGGAATTTTCCAAGTAAAGATGCATTAAAAAGTACGCTAAAGAGATTTCACTTTGAGAGGAACTGTAGCTATGTAGTTTATGAATCAGACCATAGAAAATATGTCATACAGTGTGAGAAGTATGGGGATGATTGTAGATTTTGATTGAGGGCGATTATGGAAATTGCATTTGGAGGTTGGAGAATCTCGAGGATTGAGGCAACTCATACTTGAGTTCAGTCAAGCCTGACACAAGATCATACTTCATTGGATGCAGAATTTGTGTCATACATTATTGTTGAGATGATTAGGACATGTCAAGATGTTCCGATAGCCCTTGTGCAAGAGAGGATACAATAGACATTTGGTTATAAGATTTCGTATAATAAGACATGGATGGCGAAACAGAAGGTAATTGTGAAGGTCTATGGTGATTGGGATAACTCATATTGAGTATTTCTACAATTTCTATCTATATTGAGTCATCATAACCAAGTTCTATTCCATATTGATACAAACTAATATGTGTCTCATGATAACAGACTTGATCTATCTCGTGTTCAATTTCATCAATTGTTTTGGGAATTCCTCCTATGTATCTCTACATTTCGTTTTAGCAAACACTTCATTCAGATTGATGGAATATTTTTATATGGAAAATACAAGGGCGTATTGTTGATTGCGGCAACCCAAGATGGAAACCTTTCACCTCTTCTGCTTGCCTTTTCCATTGTAGAGAAATAAAACTATGAATCATGGAGTTGGTTTTTGGCATGTATCAACAACCATTTCCCCAACATTTGGGGTGTTTGTTTGATATCTGATCGGCATCGGGACCGCGGCGTGACCGCGGCATGACCGCGGCGTGACCGCAGCGTGACCACAACGTGTTGGCCCGGTCCAACGACATCCACGGGGCAACATCTTCCACTTAGTTTCAAATAGGATGAGAGGCAGTGCTGGGAGGAGATATAGTTTAGGAATGAGGAAATACAAAAAATTATAGAGCTAACCATTCAATGTTTCTCTAAGGAGGAGTAACCGCCGCAGGGTGTCGTCCTGGAGCAGGGCCAAATCACGGCGTGACCGCGACGTGACCGCGGCGTGACCGCGGCGTGACCGCGGCGTGACCGCGGCGTGACCGCGGCGTGACCGCGGCGTGACCGCGGCGTGACCGCGGCGTGACCGCGGCGTGACCGCGGCGTGACCGCGGCGTGACCGCGGGCGTGACCGCGGCGTGACCGCGGCGTGACCGCGGCGTGATCGCAGCATGACCGCGACATGACCGCAGCGTTACCACAACGTGTTGGACAGCCCTCCCCCCCTGCTGGACAGCCCCTCCCCCTGCCTGGACACCCCTCCCCCCTGCTGGACACCCCTCCCCCTACTGGACACCCCTCCCCCTACCTGGAGAGCCCATCCCCCCTGCCGTACACCCCTCCCCCTGCCGGACACCCCTCCCCCCCTGCCGGACACCCCTCCCCCCACTGCTGGACACCCCTCCCCCCTGCTGGATAGCCCTCCCCCCTGGTGGACAGCCCTCCCCCCTACTGGACACCCCCTCCCCCTTCCTGGACACCCCTCCCCCCTGATGGACACCCCTCCCCCTGCTGGACACCCCTCCCCCTGCCTAGACAGCCCATCCCCCCTGCCGGACACCCCTCCCCCTACCAGAGAGCCCGCCCCCCTGCCTGACAGCCCGCCCCCCTGCCGGACAGCCCGCCCCCCTGCTGGACAGCCCCGCCCCCTGCCTGGACACCCCTCCCCCCTGTTGGACACCCCTCCCCCCTGCTGGACAGCCCTCCCCCCCTGCCGGACAGCCCCGCCCCCTGCCTGGACACCCCTCCCCCCTGTTGGACACCCCCCCCCCCCTGCTGGACATCCCTCTCCCTTTCCCCCTGCCCCCCTCCATCCTGCACCCTACCCCATGCCCCTGCCCCCCTCCACCCAGCCCCTTAGCCTGCACAACACCCCCTGCACCCCCCCTGCACCCTCCCTGCCCCCTGCCCCCCTCCACCCTCCCCCCTGCCCCTGCCCCCTGCCCCCTCCCCCTGCCCCTACCCCCCTCCACCCTGCCCCCCTGCACCCCTCCACCCTGCCCCCTACCCCCCTCCACCCAGCCCCCTATCGAGCACAACAATTGAGTACCATAGAATTCAGCTCATAAAAAAGATTTTAGAATTGGAACCATAAAACTATGATTAAATTTTTATTTTATGTTTGTAAAACTACATGGGAACAAAATAATATGTTAATATCACTCTAATCAAAACCAATAACTAAGAAGTGAAGTTCACATAGATGCCCATTACCAAGAATGGATGTTCCCCCTTGCTTGTCGGTTGCATGCCAACGTGCCCGCATTTGAACCAACACCAACCACCTCGTCCTATGGTAGAAATGATTAATTAGATATATGCATCAATTTGTAACAATAAATAATTTTTCTATCTAATTACAAACAAATCATATAACTAATATATTAAAAACAAAAGAAATGAAGAACATAGAGTTCAAACAATCACACAAAATGCATGAATGATACCCACTAGTTACTATATTAACAACTTCAACACATATTTGTGGATTTTAATGTAGATGCATGTTAACATTTAAAGTTCAAAAATGATTTTTAGTAAAACATTAAAATAAGCAACACCATAATTTCAATACATATATATCAATATCCACTTTTTCATTAGTTCGCAACTTCAAAATATCCTCTTGCTCTTCGACCACTCCAAAACTTTGAATTACAATTAGATTTTTTGAGTTTCAAAAGTTTCTCATCAGGTGTATTAATAACCTTCTCATGTACCTCTAGTAAATCATGAAGTTCACTTGAATCTACACAACATACATAGGGAGAAGAGAAATCAAAATCATACACAAAAAAATCACAATAATATAAAAGAAAAGCTTTTTCAATTAAATAAAAAACTTCATTAATTTGGTCATCTTGCTCTTTTTGATCCTAGGAGTGTTTCTAAGTTAGAAGTGATTTATTCAACCTCCTCCAACCTCTTATCAAAACAAAAATCTGCAATTTTATAATTTTTCAAAGTAAAGGAAAGGGTATCTTTAATTGGTTCATCATCTTATGATTTCACAAGAATTTTGAAAGGATTATCAGGAATATCCCACTACTAAAAGACCACCTTGGAGAGGTGGGTTACATTCCTTCTATTTGTCCTTTGACATATTCATAGACCTAGTCCCCATTGGTAGAGAAAAATATGAGTAATCCCTTTTATCTTTCTAGTTTACCCTCCCCTATCTTACTCTTCTCATACATGGATACATTTAATACTGAACCTCGTCCTCTAAATCACCTAAAAAGTGGAAAGAACATTGGACACCCCTCCCCCCTGCAGCCCCCCACCCCCTGTAAAGCCCCCCTAGACAGCCCCCCCTGCAGCCCACCTTCCCCCTGGACACTGGACACCCCCCTGAACACTGGACTCCCCCCTGGACACCTCCCCCCTGCCTGGACAGCCCCCCCCCCTGCCTGGACAACACCCCCCCTGCTGGACACCCCTCCCCCCGGACACCCCCCCCCCTACCTGGACAGCACCCCCCCTGCTGGACACCCCTCCCCCCTGTCTGGACAGCACCCCCCCTGCAAGACATTCTTATCATACCACTAGATTTATCTCATATGATCATTGATGAATTTATTTCACAATATCAAAGTCATGATGGTCTGCTGAGTACACAGGATAATCTAAATATTTAGAGTTATGCTTTCATGGACTATGACATCATCATATGGAAGAAAAACCAGATTGGACAGTTTAATACTATAGTTCACTACAGGATGGAATGAAACAGCCCAAATAGACCACCAAAATAGCTTATAGACTTTAGATCACCATTCATACATTTATCCAGATTTTTTATTCTCTATAAAATATGAAAAAATCAAATTGCAACTCATGATTAGCTTAAAAAATCAGGGTCGCATATTGTTTCTGGTTGATCTATTTACTTCCAGGATAGAGAAAATGATCAATACTTATTTTTGAGATATAACTTTGACAAAAAACTATAGGAATATACTGGATTTATATTTGGGATGTCATTTAACACTCACCTATAGGTACCCAAGTTGCTTGAGCAGGTCTCCAAGGCTAGATGCAGCGAGCAGGTATAGAATCTTCTTCTAGAAATAGTGGAATCATTTTTTTATTGTGTGTACTACAAGGAATTCAAGGTTGTTCAATAATCAAGAACTAATTTTTCACCTCAGCATGATGGAGCTGCTTATGGATTGAGTCTGACTCAGAAATTGCTTCCAAGACTTTGTAATCAAGAACATGGAATGTCCCATAGAGGTTTATTACTCATTGGATCGAATATCTCAAGAATATCACTCGACTCAATATAGTTATTTCACCTGAAGAGGTGAATTTCACAATCATTCTCAACTTTAGGAATCAAAGTGATAAATTGGGCATTGAAACCATGGGGATGCACCCCTGAGGTGAAGAAAGAAGAGACCAGCTTACAAAATTCCACTTTAATCTCCTCCCAATACTTTAAATAAAAAGAATTGCCAAATCCATCCAGACTAGGGGCACTACCAGCATTGAGACTGAAGACCGCATCCTTAATCTCAAATTCATGGGGGGTGCTTGTGAGAAAAAGATTATCCTCATCAGAAACCATCGAAGGAACAATACCATACATTAAGGTCCCCTCCATTCCAGGTCCATTGAAAAGCTTAGTGAAATAGTCAACAACATGTTCAACGATTTCTTCCTTGTTATGCAAGATACATTATCCAGTTCTAAGAAAAGATAAAGGCCAGTTGGCCCTTCGAATTAATTGAAGAGAGTTGAAGAATTTTGTGTTCCTATCCCCATCCTGTATCCATTTGATTCTGAAAGTTTCCTTTTAAACACCTTCCCTCTTTGTAATAAGAGAGTTCAGCCTAGATATAACACCCAATTCTATTGAAATGTCCTGACTAAAATCAGAATTAGTAGCTTAATCTTGAATATGTTGCAGAGTCGAATCGAGAGTGAGGATATATTTATCCAACCCACTCTAATTGGCCTTGCTCCAAATTCTCAGTTGGGACTTTAGTAACCTCAACTTGTAAGAGAAGGCCGATTCACCCCAGCTACAATTCGTGCTGAACCAGAAACTTTTAATAAGATTGTCACATTTAGTCTGAAAAGACCAAGCATTATTGAATCAAAAAGGAAGAGGCATTTGTTGCTCTTTAATCTTGAAACTAACCAGAATTGGATGGTGATCTGAAGCAAATTTAGGAAGAGAAATGCTGGAAATTGAATCACATACATTCAGGAGATAATCTGCTCATCAATGGAAATAACTTCAACCTTTCTGACTGAATAATGAGAAAAAACCCATAAAATATCCCCCTAACTAGTGGAACCACTAGCAGCAACCAAATTAAAACCAAATTTATTAAGTCCAGCAAAGCCTAATGAAAAATAAGCTTTAGGTTCAGAAATTCCAAGAAGTTTGGGCTTGTGAACCTGAATGTGCCTATGAAAAGCATTGACTATCATAGAAATTCCTCACATTCAGATTTTTTATTTTCTCTCTTGTTGTGCCAGTCCCCCCACCCTCCCCACCCCCAGCCCACCTGCACCAGCCCCCCCCTCGCAGCCCACCTGGACCAGACCCCAACCCCAGCCCCCAGCCCCTAGCTGCACTAGTCCACCCCCAGCCCAGCTGCACCAGTCTCCCCCCCCTCCCCAGCCCCCTGCACCAGCCCCCCCCCAGCCACCTGCTACCCCCAGCCCCCCTGCCACCCCCAGCCCACCTCCACCCCCCCTGCAGCCCACCTGCACCAGCCCCCAACCCCAACCCCTAGCTGCACCAGCCCCCCCCCCCAGCCCCCTGCCACCCCCAGCCCACCAGCACCAGTCCCCCCCCCCCCCCCCGCAGCCCACCTGCACCAGCCCCCAACCCCAACCCCCAGCTGCACCAGCACCCCCCCCCAGCCCCCTGCTACCCCAGCCCACCTACACCTATCCCCCCTCCCCAACCCCCCTGCACTGGCCCAAGGATCCTACATTGTTTCACTAAGGTGCTACATGGTTTATACTTGGCTATGCGCAACTCATGCTAAAAAATTGTGTGCAATTCAAAATGAAATTAAAATTATCCTCACGAAGGGAGGTCATACTATTTTCCTCAAACCATGCACCTTAACCATGAAGAGTATGAAAACCTCAAAAATTTCCATGTTCTGACCTGGAACTCCATGGAGATAAAAACCAAAACTCTACTTAACCAAATAACAATAAAATAACTATGCAGTGACATAGGGGCTATCATAAACTCCCCGCCATGCTACTTTTCCTCCTAGAATTTCCTTGGTCAAAACTAGAGACAAAGGAAAAGAGATGCAAAGTAAAATAGAACTAGCACACTGTGACCAGAATTTTTCTAGTACATTGTATCTTTTACTGCCCCTCTCAATGTCTCCCAACATTGTGCAAGTCTTACCACTTCCGATCTACGTATTCACGTTACACATTAGGGGGTGAAACAAGATAAAACAGAACTAGCACAGTAAACTGCAAATAAGTGAAATCTTGGTGTGAAGTGATGTAAAAGTAAAAAATCTCACATTGTTATGCCCTATGACACCCCCTAGAAAATGGTGCATGGGATTATAGTATCTTCTCCTCAATACAAAAAAATGTCATCAGTTTGTATGATGGATATATGGCATGGATGTCATTACCAATTAGAGGAGTTATTTTTGGAATTGTATACACTTTCTAATAATTTCTATGAAAGGGGAAAATAAAAGCCCCCTGGACAGACCCTGGACACCCCCCACTGCCCTCCTGCACCAGTTGAGAATCACTGCATTGCACTGCATCCTGTTGAGACGTAGTGTAAAAATGTTTGACAAACTCAAGTGAAACTGGAAATGCAAATTCTTGGAGAGAACTACAAATAATTCAACGAATATATGAGAAAACACCTGTTGAGAATCACTGCATTGCACTGCATCCTGCAAATTTCAAAATTATAAGAAAGAGCCCATATGATAACCTTCTCCCTCATCCCTAAATCGTTATAAATGATAAAACTAATTAATGGAACACAATAGAAAAATATATATTATATATGATATTAACGGACATAAAATAATGAGATGAATCCATCAATGCTTGATAAAATAAAAAACCTCATAAAACTAAAACAATGACCCTATATAAATTACATATGGTTCCCTAGATCTATATAAAACTATTAAACCATCCCTTTAGTGCCTTTAAATCCACCACATACTGACCTCCTAGATAATTTATATATCCCACTCTACTAGAAATCACTAATTGTGCTTACAATTCCTTTGTAAGAGTAAAACTTGCCTTGGCGTCGGAAGAATATTATATAATTCATATGCTTACATACATAAAAACTTGCCTCGGCGTCTGAAGAGAGGAGTCAGGGAGGAGGCGTCGGGGAGGAGGCATCCGGGAGGAGGGTCGTGGTGAGGAGGAGGGTCGTGGCGAGGAGCCGTCGGACGAGCTGAGTCGAGGAAGAGGGTCGCTGCGAGGAGGCGTCGGGGGGGAGGGTCGTGTCGGGAAGGAGGGTCGTGGCGAGGAGCCGTCGGGGAGGAGGGCGCGGCGAGGAGGGCGCGGCGAGGAGGGCGTGGAGAGGAGGCATCAGGGAGAAGGAGGGCGCGGCGAGGAGTCGTCGGGAATGAGGAGGGCGCGGTGAGGAGGCGTCGGGGAGGAGGAGGGCGCGGCGAGAGGGCAGAGGAGGTGCCCGATGATAATTGGGAGAAAAAAAACGGGTTATGATTTAGCCATGGAAAGGGATATGAATCGTGGCGGTAGAAGAGATATAGCCACGGACCTATAAAATCGTGGCTATAGGTCTGTGGCTATAGCCCAAATTTGTAGTAGTGTGATCCACAACATGGAGGATCAATGTTAGATCGATTCATGAGGCAAAAACCACCAACATTCATTGGGAGTACAAATCCCTTAGTAGATGATCAATGGATAAATTCCCTAGAGAAAATATTTCAGGCTTTGGGGAGTAGTGAAAGGGAAAAAGTTATCATGGCAGTTTACCCACTCACTGGAGATGTTGATCAATGGTGGTCATTGATTCAAAACACGAAGGAAGATGATGAAGTATCAAATATGGAATAGAGGGAGTTCAAAGATCCATTTTTAGAAAAATACTTTCCTCATGACCATCGAGCAGATATGGAAAGGCAATTTCTGAGTCTGAGACAGAAGGAGGATGAGAATGTCGCAAAGTATGAGGCTAACTTTACAAGGTTAGAAAGGTATGCTGGAGATTATATACGTAACCCAAGAAGTAATATTGATCATTTATTTGATGGGTTAAAACCATTTCTCCATCGAGCATTAGTCTCACAATCCTTTTCATCGTACGAAGACATTGTCTCATGTGCTATCAAGACCGAAAAGGAATTCTCTAAGTCTTATGACTTTAAAGCAAAGAAAGATAAGAAGAGACCTACTGATAAATCTAGGAATGGAAATAAGGGGAAGAAGGGAAAGGTTGAATATCCATCCTGTGGTAAATGTGGGAAGAAACACCCCGGTACTTGCTTGAAGGGAATGAGAGTCTGTTACAAGTGTGGTGAAAAAGGCCACCAAGCTCGTGATTGCAAGGGGAAGAAGGAAGCTACCAATGTTCAGTGCTACAATTACAGGGAGATGGGACATTATGCAAATGAATTCCCTAAGAATCAGGAGAACTTACCTCAGAAAAGGCCAAGGGATCAAGGACAAGATTATGTTATCACTACTGCTGAGGTAGAATCTCCGAAAGACGTGGTGGTAGGTAATTTAATGGTTTCCTCAAGTTTAGAAAATGCATTATTTGATTCTGGATCATCGCATTGTTTCATATCTTCCCAGTTTTCTAAGAAAATTAGATATTTTTCAATTTGATTTAACAAGGGAGTTGTCAGTTAAAACTCCTAAGGGAAGTATCATTGCAACAAAGTTTTGTGAATCGGTTCCCATTAGAGCACATAAATGTTCTTTATCTGCTGACCTCATCGTCATACCTATGATTGAGTTTGATATAATCCTCGGTATGGACTGGCTTTCGAACTATGATGCGAAGATTTATTATAAGAAGAAAGAGGTTACGATTCTTGATGATGATGATAAGGAACACCTTATCTTTAGAGCAGAATCGTCACCACCTAATTCTTATCTAGATCCACCCCCAGTAGCTCAACTAAATTCAATTATTGGGGAGGAAGAGAATGAAATAATTGTGGGTGAGGAAAGGAATGTTCAAATAGAGGATGTACCTATTGTGAAAGAATATGTAGACATATTTTCGGAAGATTTACCTGGATATCCTCCAGAACGAGAAGTTGAGTTTTCCATTGATTTAATTCCTGGATCAAGGCCTATATCGAAGACCCCTTATAGAATGGCCACTATAGAATTAGTTGAACTAAAGAAACAACTAGACGAATTGAGTAATAAGGTATTTATTCGCCCTAGTGTTTCTCCATGGGGAGCCCCTGTTCTTTTTGTTAAAAATAAAGATGGATCTATGAGGTTATGTGTTGACTACAGGAAGATCAATGCTATAACAATAAAGAACAAGTATCCCCTACCTCGAATTGATGATTTATTTGACCAACAACATGGAGCTCAATACTTTTCAAAGATTGACCTTCGATCTGGATACCATCATTTGTGTGTGAATAAGGAAGACATTCCGAAGACAGCATTTCAAACCAGGTACGGGCATTACGAGTTTACTATAATGCCTTTTGGATTGACTAATGCACCCTATGTATTCATGGATCTGATGAATAGAGTTTTCAAGGAGTATCTCGATGAATTTGTGGTGGTATTTATTGATGATATCTTGGTATACTCTATGAAGATCATGAAAATCACTTGCGCATTATCTTGAAGACTCTGAGAAGACATGAATTATATGGGAAGTTTAGCAAGTGTGAATTCTGGCTTCAGAAGATTTATTTTCTTGGCCATATTGTCTCTAAAGATGGAATCTCTGTTGATCCTTCTAAGACTAAGGCAATCCAAGAATGGCCAGCACCGATGAGTATAACCGAGGTATGTAGTTTTATTGGTTTAGCAGGTTATTATCGACGTTTCGTCCAGAATTTTGCCCGATTGGCTAACCCATTAACGAAGCTCACACGTAAAGGGGTTAAATTTGTTTGGACAAAAGAGTGTGAAGAATGTTTCGAAGAACTGAAGAGAAGATCAGTCAATGCTCCTATATTGACTCTACCATCGGGGAATGATGGGTTCGTTATTTATAGTGATGCATCGAAGAAAGGACTTGGTTGTGTCCTTATGCAGAATGATAGGGTTATTGCCTATGCATCACGACAGTTGAAAATTCATGAACAAAACTATCCTACTCATGATCTCGAGTTAGAAGCTGTGATCTTTGCTTTGAAGATATGGAGGCACTACCTCTATGGTGAAAAATGTGAGATTTATACTGATCAAAAGAGTTTGAAGTATATTTTCTCACAAAAAGAACTCAACATGAGGCAAAGGAGATGGCTTGAATTACTCAAGGATTATGGTTGCACGATACACTACCACCCGGGGAAGTCAAACAAGGTGGAAGATGCTTTGATCAGAAAATATCATGGAGTTTTTAACAATATGAGAATTGAAAGGGATCCAATTTTCATGGATCTAGTGAAGATGGACATGGGAATAACTAGGGAAGGTGAAACATCAATGCTTTTTCAAATGGTTTCCAAACCATCTTTAATAGAAAGGATTAAGAGTTCTCAGACCAATGATGAAGAATTTCAAAAGAAGATTAAAGATGTGAATGATGGGAGATTGAGAGACTTTGTGTATGAAGATGGAATTTTGAAATTTGGGAAGAGACTTTGTGTTCCCGATATACCTGATCTAAAAAGGGAATTGCTGGATGATGCTCATAGTTCCAATTTCTCTATACATCCTGGGAGCACCAAAATGTATAGAGATTTGAAGGAACATTTTTTGTGGGACAATATGAAGAGGGAGATTGCCGATTTTGTGACAAGATATATAGTTTGTCAACATGTGAAAGCTGGAAGGCAACAGCCTAGTGGAGTATTGAAACCTCTTCCCATACCAGAGTGGAAATGTGACAATATTACAATGGACTTTGTCATGGGGCTACCAAAGACTCCTAGAAGGAACGATGCAATATGGGTTATTGTTGATCGTCTTACCAAGTTAGCACATTTTCTTGCTATAAGAGAAGATATACCCCTGGAACGTCTAGCAAGACTATATATTAATGAAGTTGTGAGACTTCATGGAGTACCCCTATCGATTGTTTCAGATTGTGATCCCCATTTTACTTCAAGATTTTGGAAAAGTCTTCAGAAATCCCTGGATACTGAACTTCATTTGAGCACTGCTTACCACCCTCAGACAGATGGACAATCAGAACGGACTATTCAAACCTTAGAAGACATGTTGAGATCTTGCTCACATGACTTTCAGGATATGTGGGATCAGTATTTACCTCTGGTAGAATTTTCCTATAACAATAGCTTCCATTCGAGTATTCAGATGGCACCATATGAAGCGTTATATGGAAAGAGATGTCGCACACCAACCTGTTGGGATGACATTGGTTAAAGAAAACTTGTAGGTATAGAACTAGTGGAGGAAACGATGGAAAAGGTGAAGGTAATCCAAAATCACATCAAAGTAGCTCAAAGTAGGCAGAAGAGCTATGTCGATAATCGAAGGAAGGATTTGGAATTTCAAGTCGGTGATCATGTTTTCCTGAAGGTATATCCATGGAAGGGAGTCATACATTTTGGTAAGAAAGGTAAATTGAGTCCCAGGTACATCGGACCTTTCGAAATTCTAGAACGAATTGGGGATGTAGCTTACCGATTGGAAATGCCGCCAAGTCTCTCCAAAGTTCACGATGTGTTCCACGTATCTCTGTTGAGGAAATACATGCCTGACCCAACGCATATACTCACCTATGAAGAATTAGAACTGGAACCTGATCTGTCTTATTGCGAAGAGCCCATCAGGATTCTTGATACGAGAGAACAAGTACTGAGAAACCGGACGACGCGTCTGGTAAAAGTTTTGTGGAGAAACCATAAGATGGAAGAGGCAACGTGGGAACCCGATGAACTTATGATGAAGAACCACCCGAGTATTTTCATGCAGTAGTATTCTAGAAATTTCAAGGATGAAATTATTTGGAGGGGATAATATAACACCCCAAGCTTCAACAGTACACTTCTCTTTGAATAATGTGATAGCGTGTGTTGTACGCAACACCGAGTTCTAACACACCATAACCAATCAAACTAGCCGTTATGAATATTAATACCTACTTTTTGAAATTATATATATTTTATATTTCAAAATGGACTTCATTTTTGGATTCGTAATATCAAATTTAGCCTAAGGTGAAATTTTGGTACTTTTCGGATAACTTTAATATTTTGATGAATAGTGAAAATTACTAAATTTTAATTAAAAACAACTTTTTTAATCAAAATAATTAATAGTGATAAATTATGAATTTGAGTGGTTTTAAAGTATATTTAGAATATATTTTTATAATTTAATACAATTTTGGTCATTGGACATAATTTTACAATTAAACCGAACATAAACAAGTGTCAATCTTTTGATAGTTATTATCTCTTAAAAACACGCTTTTTGTTTTAACAACGTGAATTAATTTTAAATTAATTTCTGCCACTTCTGTGTTTTGAATTTGGAAAAATGGATTCCATATTTGGAATCAGGATGTTCAAATTTTGTAAATAGGTAACTTTTATTTTTAGACATTTTGAATAATTACTTCGGTAAATATTTTATTTACCATGGTTAAGGGTAAATCCGGTAAATAAGGGTTAAAAAATAATATTATAATAATACTAAATTAGCCTAAAACGTGTCCTAGCCTTATTGGTTGATACATGTTCGACCATAGGCATCTTTGGGTCGATTTTGGGACCCCATGAAGCCACTTGTAGGTGATAGGGACACTTAATTTTAATTAAGTTAAAATATGTACAAAAATGACATAAATATATATCTTTTAGAAAAACAATTTTTACATAGGGTTATATATGTTGTATTTTCGACTATAAATATTAATTAGAAATATAAAAATATTTAATACATAATTATATTTTATTTATAATTTTTATACATTAAATAATTTATTTTATTTATGACACAATGATGATGCAGTAATTACCATAATAGTGAAAAATTAAAATAATTGATATTATAAATACCCAAATAAATATAATTTGAGACTTTTAATGAATTAAAATAATTTTATAGGATATTATGACATATTAGGATTGATTTAATTAACTTTTTTCGAAGTAATCATTCTGTTATGAGTTTTACAAAAATTAACCATTGAATTGTGTCAAAATTGACATAAAAGAGTTTTTAAAACAAATATTATATTATTAATTGATATTAAATTCCTAAAAATCTAAGATTCGTCTAATAGACTTATATCATGATAGTTGTATCATTAATGGACCACTTAGGGGTATCTTGGATGTATATAATAAGTTTATTAACTATATAATATAAAAATACAAAGTGACATGGTAAATGTCAAACTAATTAACTAAGAGTTAATACTTAAAGATAAGGTTAATATAGTAACCCAAACCTGTATAAATTCTATTGGTGGAATGTTTTTAGACCTATCACCACCTTAAAATTTAAATAATCAACTTTGGAACCATTAGAAACCGAATATGAATTTATTATAAATTAATATTTCTAGCTTTTCCAAAGGTGCCGCTCACCCCTCTTATAAAAAGGCACTCCTCCTTATCATTTCTTCACACCTTCAAAGCCTTTTGGTTCAGAAAAACCCTACCCAAATACACTCTCAACTTCCCTAACTACAACCTATAGGCCTTAGTTTTATCAGAAATCCAACCTAAGGAGCCATTTTGATCAAATCAAAAGGAAGAACCCGAAGAAGAGGTAATGTTTTCACCACCCTTTTTCAAGTTCCTTTCTTCTTCCACTTCTTCTTCCTTTGTTGTTACCATTCTAAAATAATAACTCTAGTATCATATATATACTGTGATGTTATTGTAAATATGGTACAACCATATTCAGTATTCTATCCATCCTTTGAATAACATGTCACCATACGTGCGTACGTACGGCTTACCGTCTCCACGTCGTGGTGTAATTGTTATTCAATATATTATTATTTGGATGGTTATAATAATGATGTGTAAATCATGTAAATAATAAATATAATATGTTAATGATTCTGTATATATGATATACCATCCATTTATATATTATTTTAATATCAAAAGAATGATATTGTCGCGCGTGCGTACGTACGGACTACCGTCTCCACGAACGCGATGAGATTCATTCTCCATCGTATCCATTCAAGTATAATTATCATTTGATGATTTAAAAATGATGTTTAAGGACTTGATATAATTATGGATATGAATAATATACAAACTATCCATTACAAACATGGCTTACGTAACAAAACATATAAAAGAAAATGAGTAAGTTAACACCCGAAACAACGATAATACTATGATATTATTAACAAATCAATGTTAAAAGATCATATATGATATCATATTAATGTATATGATTCTTTTATAATTTAATAACAATTATTTTACCATTATACAGGAGGTTAACCTACCCCAACCAAGGAAAAGTACAAGGTAAGGGTTATTTCACAATCTCTTCATTATCCGAGGTTGTTTATACGTAATAATCTACTGGGATCTCTTTATCATCCACATCCATGTTTCTTAAAAATGCATTTCAAAACATTTTTAATATTTAAAAGAATATGGGTTAAAGTCATTTATACCCTTTTTAGACTTTTTATAAGAGTTTTATAAAGTAATCTTTCTGTCATTTTCCAAACAAGGTGCTTTTAACCTTTTCGACAGAATTAAGGTAAGAATGTTTTTTTAACTTATACGGCGGGTGCGACTATTTTCCGCCATTATAAAATCATCGAAGATTCACTTACAAGCTTATAAGAATATTTTCAAAGAAATATTTTATTTTATAAATATATGACTCTTAAATGATTTCAAAATAGAAAGAGATATTTCTCTAAAAAGAGTTTTGATTTCATCTATGTCAACATCCTTTGATGGATTTTACACTTATTTGAAGTTGATTTATTATGATAAAAAACTTCTATATTGTATTGAAGTTTTTGTGATATGTTTGACCGTGGATGTTCTATTTTTATACCATTCATAGTTTATGGTGAAAGTATTGACATTTCGTGTGCTAGTTTTAATACGAATGTTTATGTTATGTTTAAACCTTTTCATATGGGAATGCATTGGACTTAATATGTGACGGGTGGAGCCCGCTATAGCTCCTAGATGCATCGGTAGGTCTCATGAGACAAACTAGTGTCTTGGAACAAGGCCTTGGGAAAATCTTATTTGTAGTCTTGGCACGAGGCCTTGGCTATGTGGTTATGATAGTCTGGAATTATGCATTCCATCATTATGAAAGTGGTTATTGATATTGCATGTGATTATTTGATTAGTAGAATATCCATGTGAATAAGTAAATGGAATTATTTCATTTTACTTTTTCCATACTATGTTGAAGTTCATGTTTAAAAGGCTTTTGTTTTAGTTATACATTGCCTTAAATGTTTATTCTTATTTATGAAAGTTTCCGCTAGATTGTTTTCCTTACTGGGCATTTGAGCTCACCCCTTTCCTATGTTTTATTATTCCCAGGAAGTGAAGAAGTAAATTATGAATGACCTGCAGGGATATTATGTGGGGATATGAGTGTGGAATATGGAGATAATATGTTGTTGTAGTAGTTTTTCACTTTATGATGTAATGTAAGACTTATGAATATATCTAGTGTTTCCAAGGCTACTAAACCAATCGGTCTTTCGAGATTTGATCTTTCTTGTGATCATGCCAATGTTATGTAATAATGCACCGAATCTGGGTAACTGGGGTCGGGGCGTTACACATGGAGTTACCCAAATGTACATCATCGGTTCTTCATTAGACACATTGCTAGCAACTTGCATAAAAAATTCCACAACGAACCGATGAAGAAGGCAATCACCAGACTTGGTACGCATTGTATTTGTGATTTTTTTGTATATCAACGTAAAGATAAATTCAAAATATGTGAAATATCATCTATTCTATGTAGAATATGAGTCAGATCAACGATGGTTTGAAGAACGTTTCGAACAAATCAGTCAGGTTAATGAAGAATTTTATGATTATATGATGCAAATTTCAAAAGAAAAATGGACATTGGCATATGATGGGGGGAAGAGGTACATACACATGACCACCAACATTGTATAGTGTATCAATGGTGTCTTCAAATGGATTCGAAAGCTACCTATAACTACCCTAGTTCAGGAGACATTATATCATTGCGTGAAGTACTTTGTTGATAGATAAAAACTAGCATCGGATGGAATACATCAGGGGTTAATGTATGGAAGACATTTTCAATGAGAGATTGAAAAGAATATTGAAGAAGCTTCTGGTTATCATTTCTGCCTATTTCTATGAGAAGACTCTCGATTTAAAGTTCAAGAGAATTCGAAACCCATCACAAATAGCATTGGTGAAAAAATGGTGGTATTACTAGAAATAAGGCAATGTTAATGTGGAAACTTTCAGGCCTTACGGTTTCCATACTCACATTCCACCGCAGCATGTGCCTCTGTTAACATATAATGGGAAGCATATGTTGATCTAGTGTACCAGATAAACCCATTTCTAACTGTTATGCTGCACCATGGACACCTATTGGCGAGTTTCGTTATTTCTCAATGCCCAAAGGTCAGCCGATAGGGGTACCTGATATGAATCAGTTGCATCCCCATGGGAGACCTAAGGCCAGTAGGATGAAAAATGAGATGGAATGGCCTTAAGAACAAAGACAGAGTTTGAGATAAACTATATGTCATCAAGAAGGTCATAATCGGAAATGATGCCCTAACATTGTTGGGTCGAGTTCACACTCTAAGCCACAATGATGTATCGTCTTTATTGGTACATTCTCATATTGTAAATTTTATGTTGTTCTCTCTTCCTTTTACCTCATTTTTCTAACCCCCAAAACTGAAAATCATAATAGTAAACCCAAAAATATCTTTTATATACCGTAATCTTAACATTCTAAACCATAATCCTGAAAATATTTTCTCAAATCATTAACCTAAACCGTAAAACGTTAAAAAAATCCAAAAGCCTAGATCCAAAAGGAAAAATGTGAAACCCTAATCTCTAAATCCTAAAATCGAAAAGATGAACTGTAAACATAAAAACATCTTCCCTTTACATCGGTTTTTAAAACATTATGTGATTGAGAAAATAATCATGAAACATACAATCATGTGGAAAATCATACATAAATTATAAATCACATCCTTTTCTAATAAACATCTATATAACACAAAAAAAATATTTATATATATAAATATATGCAGATTAACGACACCATACTACTCAGTCAGCAGGCTAACCATTGTTCACAGGTTGTGATAGAGGGTAGTCCAAATCTATTGATTATGGTGCATCGATCACACCATTTTCATCACATGGAGCCTCCTCCTTCCATTATACCATACTTGTGTCATGCTGGATTATATGGTATTGTGGTATCAGATTTTACATTTGTAGACCATCACCTGCTAGCTGCACTCGTGGAGAGGTGGAGACCAGAGACACACATTCCACCTGCCTGAGGGAGAGATGACCATCACCCTCTAGGATGTGGTTGTGCTTCTTGGTCTTCCTATCCAGGGGAGACCCGTTATTGGATCCACTCGGGCATCTTGGCCTGACCTTACTTAGCACTTGTTAGGCGTTGAAATTTTGTCCGATCGTAGTGCTACCGATGGAGCATCGATATCCATGACTTGGCTGGAGTCACAGATTCCACTTTTAACTGATGATGCTGATGAGCAGATGGTGATGCATTATGCACGTGCATATATATTACGACTTATTGGAGGGAACATGTGTAAGGATCATTCCGGGATGCATGTGCACATGATGTATCTACCCCTGCTAGAGGACTTTGATCGGGCAGGGACGTATAGTTGGGGATCTGCCTGCTTGGAATACACATATAGAGCATTATGTAGGATATCCGACAGGCGACACATAGGTATTGAGGGATGCGTCATCCTTATTCAGATGTGGGCATGGGAGCACATCCCCACATTCTACCCTGATCTTGTTGGTCCTCTGGTCGAGATGGAAGTGTTGCACGACACTCCACGTGGACGTTGGTATGATCACTCATTTCTATCAGTTTCTGATGCTACTACAAGTTATTGAATTTAATTTCTCAGTATTTATCACTATTGATGTTGTATTTTATAGGTGGTGTTACCAACATAATTTCAATGCGGTTCCAAGACACGATTCGGCCGTATATCAGATCGAGTTGGACTTTCTCTTACCCCATCAGGTATGTATATACAATCTATAACTGTCTAACAAATTTAATAATAGCATCATTTTTTTAGTTAAGAGTTTTTCTAACAAGGGTAATATGTTATTTCAGATTTCATGGGTTCCATACTGGTCTGTTATAGACCAGTTGCCTCCATACTACATGGTTGGTCTTGACGATGTTACGGTTATAGTGCCACTCATTCACTTTCATATTGTTGAGTGGAACCAGCCTGACAAAGTCATGCGCCAGTTTCTCTTGACTCAGCGGATTCCATTACTGCCGAGGCAGACAGATCAACTTCATGGGATGAAGTTGACAGGGAGGCTGGATGACGACTGGCGTCGAGTACATGCTGTATTTCTCGATTGTTGGCGCAGACGCACAGAGTTTCATATCCAGGGAGTTCCTACAATGCAATTCTCTCTTTCAGCGCAACATGAGTATGAGCCATGGTATAGAATGAAGTCCATACTATATCTTACTCGAGCCGGCAGAGATATGCATATGAGTGTAAGTCAATTAAATTATATTACTATGTTTATTGAGTTATTTTCTAAGTCATTTTTAATCTGTTTACAGGAGAGTCACACAGACAGTCTTATTCATATGATTGATGAGGCTGAGGATAGAGTCTTCAGCTGGGAAGCCGTTCATGCTCAAGCGTTGGAGCTGAGGTCATCTGTCCATGTGTTTTACGAGAGCCTCTTCGAGCATCCGGCACGGAGACAGAAGGTTCCTGCCGTAGAGGAAGATCCTGCATTAGCTACTGGTGCTGAGGAGCCACGACCACGACGACGTAGACAGTGTCGTCCTACACGTTAGGACTCACCAGTTCCACAGGCATAGGTTGGCCCTCTAATAGTCTAGTCTGAGCCGATGCAAGATGTGTCTCATCTGTCATGGGATCCATCTTTTTTAGGGGATATCCTCAGTTTTCTCTATCGTGGGGTCTATATGGATTGCAGCCTTTGGGTCCAGAGTCATCGCAGCCTTGGGGTACAGACCCATCGCAGAGTTGGGGTATAGTTACACCACATGATTTGTTCCCCATTGTGATGATGCCGGGTCCTTCTACTACCGAAGTGGGAGAAGGATCAGGAGGGGAGTATGAGGTGGAGTTGACATTTTCTCTCACTGGCACAAAGGTGGAGTATATGACAGTCGATGTTCCAGCGCCCGAGTACCAGCCCTCTCCAGGTCATCAGACTCCCCAGAGATCTCACCGCGGATGTCCTATTATTATATAACCATGTGGGACAGGATCTCCTCACCGTAGACATATACATTGATTTTTTATGTTAATTTATATGTTTTATGTCTATGGAAATAAAAAATAATTTATAAGCTTTTAAAACCGCCTACTTGAAACTTGAAAATGTTTCAAGTACGTGACTTCAAAAGACTATAAAATATAAACCATAAGACTAATATAAACTAAACTTTAAACATTAATTAAACATATAAGAAATTGTTGAAAACAAAAATCATTTCATGAAAAATGTTCATGAAAAATAATTTATAAGATTTTAAAACCACCTACTTGAAACTTAAAAATGTTTCAAGTACGTGACTTTGAAAGACTATAAAATATATACCATAATACCAATATAAACAAAACTTTAAAAGTTGATTAAACATATAATAAATTGTTGAAAAAAAAACATTTCATAAAAAATAATTTATAAGCTTTCAAAACTGCCTACTTGAAACTTAAAAATGTTTCAAGTACGTGACTTTGAAAGACTATAAAATATAAACCATAAGACCAATATAAAAAAAACTTTAAAAATTGATTAAACATATAATAAATTATTGAAAAAAAATCATTTCATAAAAAATGTTAATCAAAAATAATTTATAAGCTTTCAATACCGCCTACTTGAAACTTAAAAATGTTTCAAGTATGTGACTTTGAAAGACTATAAAATATAAACCATAAGACCAATATAAACAAAACTTTAAACATTTATTAAACATATAGGAGTGAACCCCACATCAATATGATGCATGGTGTCACTAGTATCACATACATCTATAATCTTTGATGCATGAGAACATGTTATATCTCCTTTCATGGGACAACAAAATCGATTATTCCACCCGCCATGTCCATATCCATATCAACATCTGGCCGCATAAGGGTATGGTGAAAGATATGACACATGAAATTCTCATATGTTCCCATTCCTGTAAATACCAACCCCTTCAACCCCACCATGCATCCAACCATTATAATTTCTTCTACAATTGTCACCCCATTTCCCCAATCCCAATTGATCAGATGGAAACACCAATGATTCCACATAGCCCATTGAAATCTTCATCGCCAAATCTTTATCCTTTATCATCTTCAAAAGGATATTATAGGACCTCCTTCATCTATCCATTCCAAACACTCACATACAAGTATACTATAAACATAAAAACCAACAAATTTTCAGGAAAACAACCTGAAAATTTGTTGGTTTTTATGTTTATAGTATAGTTGTATGTGAGTGTTTGGAATGGATAGATGAAGGAGGTCCTATAATATCCTTTTGAAGATGATAAAGGATAAAGATTTGGTGATGAAGAGTTTGATGGTATATGTAGAATCATTGGTGTTTTCATCTGATCAACTGGGCCTGGGGAAATGGGGTGAAAATTGTGGAAGAAATTATAATGGTTGGATGCATTGTGGTGTTGAAGGGGTTGGTATTTTCAGAAATGGGAATAGATGATCATTTCATATGGCATATCTTTCACCATACCCTTATGCGGTTGGATGTTGATATGGATATGGATATGGCGGGTGGAAGAATGAATTTTGTTGTCCCATGAAAGGAGATATAACATGTTCTCAGGCATCAAAGATTATAGATGTATGTGATAATAGCGACACTGTACATCATATTGATTCGGGGTTGACTCCTATATGTTTAATCAATGTTTAAATTTTCGTTTATATTGGTCTTATAGTTTATATTTTATAGTCTTTCAAAGTCACGTACTTGAAACATTTTTAAGTTTCAAGTAGGTGATTTGAAAGCTTATAAATTATTTTTCATGAAATTTTTTTATGAAATGATTTTTTTTTCAACAATTTCTTATATGTTTAATGAATTTTTAAAGTTTCATTTATATTGGCCTTATGGTTTATATTTTATAGTCTTTCAAAGTCACGTACTTGAAACATTTTTAAGTTTCAAGTAGGTGGTTTTGAAAGCTTATAAATTATTTTTCATGAACATTTTTCATGAAATGTTTTTTGTTTTCAAAAATTTCTTATATGTTTAATGAATGTTTAAAGTTTCGTTTATATTGGTCTTATGGTTTGTATTTTAGTCTTTCAAATTCACGTACTTGAAACATTTTTAAGTTTAAAGTAGGCGGTTTTGAAAGCTTATAAATTATTTTTCATGAAAATTTTTTATGAAATGTTTTTTTTCAATAATTTCTTATATTTTTAATCAATGTTTAAAGTTTCATTTATATTGGTCTTATGGTTTATATTTTATAGTCTTTCAAAGTCACATACTTGAAACATTTTTAAGTTTCAAGTAGGCGGTTTTGAAAGCTTATAAATTATTTTTCATGAACATTTTTTATGAAATGATTTTTTTTTTCAACAATTTATTATATTTTTAATCAATGTTTAAATTTTTGTTTATATTGGTCTTATGGTTTATATTTTATAGTCTTTCAAAGTCACATAATTGAAACATTTTTAAGTTTCAAGTAGGCGGTTTTGAAAGCTTATAAATTATTTTTCATGAACATTTTTTATGAAATGTTTTTGTTTTAAATAATTTCTTATATTTTTAATAAATTTTTAAAGTTTCATTTATATTGGCCTTATGGTTTATATTTTATAGTCTTTCAAAGTCACGTACTTGAAACATTTTTAAGTTTCAAGTAGGCAGTTTTGAAAGCTTATAAATTATTTTTCATGAACATTTTTTATAAAATGATTTTTGTTTTCAAAAATTTCTTATATTTTTAATCAATGTTTAAAGTTTCTTTTATTTTGGTCTTATGGTTTATATTTTATAGTCTTTCAAAGTCACATACTTGAAACATTTTTAAGTTTCTAGTAGCCGGTTTTGAAAGCTTATAAATTATTTTTGATTAACATTTTTTATGATTTTTTTTGTTTTCAATAATTTCTTATATGTTTAATGAATGTTTAAAGTTTTTTTTATATTGGTCTTATGGTTTATATTTTATAACCTTTCAAAGTCACGTACTTGAAACATTTTTAACTTTCAAGTAGGCGGTTTTGAAAGCTTATAAATTATTTTTCCTGAACAATTTTTATGAATTATATATATAAATAAATACATAAACAAAATAAAACAAAAAATGAAAACCAAATTTTCGAAAATGATAATTTTTACAATTTTTATGAATTATATATATAAATAAAAATATAAACAAAAGAAAAAATCTAAACAAAATTTTAAAAAATAATAATTTTTTTTGTTAGGTGAAAGGCAACATCCTCCTGAACATTTTTTATGAATTATATATATATATATATATATATAAACAAAACAAAACAAAACATAAAAAAAATTCAATTTTTTTTTGTTAGGGGAAAGGCGGCATTACGGGTGCCGCCTTTCAGCCGCAGTGCAAAGGCGGCAGCCGCGATTCCGCCTTTGCGGCGCATTTTGAATTTTTTTTTGCCCTAACCGTTTTCTGTAAAAAAAATTTTAAAAACGTATAAAAAAAATCGAAGTTCAACAAAAATGATGCAGAAAACCTCAGGAAGGTGATAGTTAGGGTGCACAGGTCTAGGCGGTTTGCAACCCAAGGCTTTGGAAAGTCTTCCTACTTTAATTTTAACTAGATTAATTTGAAATTTGAATCCTTAGTGTTGGTTTAAGTGGTTGTAGGGTGATTTTGTTTGAATTTTGTATTGGGTGTTTTTAATTTTGTGAGGTTCTCACTTATCCATAAAGTGATTCTTTGAAAATATAAAAATATGGAATTGGTGAAAGAAAATGAATTATAAGAGGGAAATTGTTGGACTCTCACTAAGGAAAATACCATACGAGGATGAATGAATCAAGGTACTACAGTTTTAAAAAAAATCCACTTTTGATCTTTTTCTGTCATGAGACAAAACACACTTCTCTCTTTATCTCACTGTAACATATAATGAAAATAAAACATGTAAGAGACACAAAAATTTTACTTAGTTCACATGAACTGGGAAACATCAAAACAGAATATGCACAATAGTGTGTTAGCATACCAAAATTCACTATTTTCCCCTATTTTTTACAAGTTAGGAGAAGACTAAGTATCCCCTGGTTTACAACCAATTACAACTGAGAACCCACTTCCCCCTCAACCAAATTGAACGCATCGTTCCTATATAATAATCTCTATATGATTTGAATTATTTTTGAAATGGTTCATATTGACATTGGCGTGATGTGAAGCTCCATATTCATAAAAGATAATAATTCCCCTTTATTGTATAAAATTTTGTCTTTGAAAATTTAGTTCTATATAAAATCTACTATGTGTAATATTGAACATGTAATTTATTCATGGAAAAATATTCTATATAATTTCTTTACAGCTTTATTGTTCTCTATAATTTCTTTACGACAGACTGTTTTAGGTCATTTCTTCACAGTAGACCATTCTACATAATTTTTTCATGGTAGTCTACTTACCATGTAATTCCATTACAATATTTTGTTTTCTATGTAATTCCTTAATAGTATTCTTCTTTTCACATAATTACTTCATGGAATCCCACTTTGAACAAAGGAAATGGTTACTCACTCAAAAATTCCTTCAATGCCTTCTTCTCTCTCAAATAAAGTGTTTAGGGATCTATTTATAGGCAAAGGACCTTGGAAACCATGCTTTATTTAAGATTACATTTTTTCTATTTTCATAAAACTACTTCAAATAAAAAAATTATTCACGTTCAAGATTTTCAGTGGCCACAAAATATTTTTCCTTCTACAAAACACAAATGGATCCACCTTTTTTAAAATAATGAGGCCACCATGTAACTATTTCATGGAATATTTACTCTATGTAATTATTTCATGGAATTATTCCTCCATGTAATTATTTCATTAAATTTTATCTCTTTGTAATTATTTCGTGGAATTATAATTCATGTAATTCTTTCATGGAATTATGTATCTATATAATTCCATCATAGAATTCCTTCCTTTTATTAGGAAACCCCACAATGTAATACTTCTATGATCCTATATAATTCTTTCATCTAATTTTTTACTTTAATCTATATTTGACTCCATGTAATTATTTCATGGTCCTACATAATTATTTCATGGTATTTATTCCCTTACTCTTTATTTTTTCATTTTAATTTTTTTACTCCAAACCTTCACAACTATTAAAAAACTAACTCCAAACTCTTATAGGAACCATATCTTTATGGATGCATCAATATTCGCCCTTTATAGAATTTTTTTAACTTTATTTATTGATAAAAACATCCTAAAAAATAAAAAAAACACTCTTGAGAGATTTTTTCTAACAATCTCCCCATTTGGGTTTGTTGAAAATACTTTAAACTTCTTAATAAAATTGTTGAAAACAAAATTTACATTATCTTCTTAAAACATCATTCACCCTATACAACTCCATATAGTAATCAATGATTCCATTAACATGTACCTTAATCCCTCATGAGTTGTGATCTTCATGATAAACAAGAGTAACATGAAATTTTCATCAATGAATAAATTTATTCTACACAATTCATTATACTCAATAACCACTTGGTGCTTGAAATACACTCTTATCACAACAATACTTATCCCCTAGAGTCTTGTATCCCCATGATTCAACACTTAAGTATTCTCCCACCATGTCATCTTTTTAAAGACACTCTCCCCCTTTGACTATAAGGGTTGAGAAATCTCTCCCACTCTGTCAATAAACCCAAAGGTCACTCATTTATAGGATGCAACATATGAGTTAATCCAAAACATTCCTTAGGTAATGGAGGTTCCACATCCACACCATTTAATTATGGGATCTCGACTGGAATTTGAGATCCATCTAATGTTTCTCAAACATATCTATAAGGACCCAACTGTATTACATTACATAATATTTAATTTTGTTAAGAAATAACTTCCTTTCACATTGAGGATCTTTTCAAGTTTATAGATTTAGAGAATTGGTACATAATACATTCATAACATTCCACATTAATACAGAGTGAATACCATAAAAACAGTATTCATTTCTTCCAAAATATAAAATTTTTCAAAAAAACATGATTTATTTGACAAATCTTCATAACATTTAACATGGATTCCTTATTTGTCTTACACATCCTTATAACCTATTAAATCATTTAAAAACATGGTATTAGCACAAAAATCTCAGTAAGGGGTATAAAAATAAGGAAAGAACACATTAGTCCATGAATACTTGTAATGTATGAAATCATTTTTAAAAAGACATACTTGTCACCCATATAAACATACCTTGTGAAACTTGGGATTTCCATGAGATTTCCATAAAACATATAGAACATAAATAAAACCATAAATTTGTCTTGGGAAATTACTTACATAATCATGTAACCCTATTGACTACCTTATTATTTTCAACCCTCATAGCTACCTTACAATTTGTGTAACCATCGCAGTTACAGTTGGAGTAACCATACCACCGACCTCCAACTTACACATACCCAATGCATTGGAGATAGATACAATTCACACCATTCATCATAAAAAATTCCCAATAACTATAAAATAATCATTCAACATGAAAAGTTGCATAAAAACATTGCTTTTGAATTTTGTAAAACATAATTTTAAAAGAGGATTTTAAAAGAAAATCCCCTTAAAAATATTATATAATTGAAGTGATACTTAATAGAGTTGATGGAACATGTATATAAACTTTAAATACACATAATTAAACAAAATATAAAAAAAATAATCACACAAAAAAATTTAATGCCACATAAATAATGAAGTAGACTGTTAACCCAAAGAATGGAAATCGTGTTATGAATTCCCTTACCTCGGGTTTGTCTAACTTCAAAATTGTTTAAACATCCTGTATAATGGTTAAAAGAGTGTTATTAATATCTCAAAGAAACATATTAATGTTTATAACACCTTATATTATCATTTCATAATGTCATTTCACCCTTTAATAATTAGTATTTTGTTCCTTCCATTGTTTTGGGTGCGTTCTTTACATGATTTCCATGATCGGTTCATGATGAATATTCTTTTTGATTCGAAGTGAAACTCCAGAATTTAAATTGAATAGTATTTAAATATTTTCAGAACCATAAATTAAAGTATTTATCATTTTTAATTCTAACATGAGGATGATTCATAAGTTAAAACATTATTGATAGTTGTTTAGGTCGTTTTGGTGATTCTTCGATCGTAGTGAACTCATTTTGTTTCATAAATTAATAACATGTGTAAAAAATGATTCTAGAATCTTATATAGGATATAATACATAAATTATAATTTTTTTCAATCATAAAAATGGTTTCATGACCATTCTTGAATTATGTAAAATAAATTGAAATCACATCATCCACGATGTCGGTAAATCGACACATCATGGACGGTGTTTTAATTTTTTGAATAAGTGGGAGAGGAGAAGAAGTATAATGGTGAATCTTACATAAACATGATTAAATACAGAATATTTAAGATACTGTATCATTCATGCCTCTTAGATAAGGGTAGGTGGGGAAAGAATAAGATTATAAAAGAAAATGAAAAGAGAAGAAAGAAAACAAAAGAGGATGTTTACCTCTTGATCTCTTCTCCTTGAGATTCTTATTAAGACCCTTGGTTTTGGACTTTTGGTGAGACTAGTAGGTTTTGGATGTGGGGAAGGGTCTTTGGAGGATTAATGGGTAGAAATTACGCAATTATCAAGGATTGAGATGTGTGAGAGGAAGAGGGGAATGAGGGTGGTATTTATAGTGGAGGGGAGGAGGGATTTTACATTATTTTAATCATTATTTTAATATTTTTTCTTAAGACTATGAATAGTCTTAATTCATGTGAGAAAAAATAGTAAAAATGGAATGTGAGTTCGAACCAAGTGGTCTTACATCACTTATGATGTCATAAATAGTGTGTTTAATTGATAATTTGAATATATGGCATTTTGCCGTATTTCACTATTCATCAAAAATTTAAGAATTTTAGAAAAATCCCAAAACTTCACCCTAACCATTTTTTGACATGTGGAATTCAAAATTGAAATACATTTTTAGAAAATAATTTTCTAAATATTATTAATTTAATTTTCAAATAAAATCATAATTTATTCAAATAACAAAATTTTAAATCTATAACTCATTTTTTAACACCTTGAAAAATAATCAAGTTGTCATTATCTTAAATACTTAAGAAAATAAAATAATAATACAATTTAATATTCATTATGGTCATATTACTATTCATAAGGGTATGTTCCTATTCACTAAAAATAAAGTTGGTTCCATTAGACTCCAAATAACTTACTAATCGCAATTTTAGATGACCATTTTTCGAAATTCAAAACATAGAAGTGACAAAATTATGTTTAAATACTAGTTATAAATATCTACTTAAAACAAATTTTCATGCATTTCAATTTATTTTTTAAAAACTTGGGGTGTTACATTATCCCCACCATTTGGAAATTGTGCCCTCACGATTTTATTTACTTATTAAACAAGTGAGGGTATCTTTCCCTCATAGTATTTTTTGACTCCCATGTTGCTTCTTCAACCATGTGGTTTCACCACAAAACTTTTACCTAGTGGATTACCTTATTCTGCAATACTTGTTCCCTTCGATCAAGAATCTTAACTGGTTTCTCTTCATAAGAAAGGTTCTCTTCCAGCTGAACTGCTTCTGGGCTCAAGACATGAGATGAATCTGGAACATACTTTCTCAACATCGAAACATAAAAAACATTGTGTACTTGAGATAAAATTGGAGGCAAATCTACTCGGTAGGAGACTGGTCCAACATTCTTTAGGATTTCATAAGGTCCAATGAACCATGGACATAACTTTCATTTCTTAACAAAACATATAACACTCTTCCATGGTGAGATTCTAAGAAAAACATGATCAACTACCTCGAAAGAAAATTATTTCCTCATGTTGTCTGCATAACATTTCAACCAACTCTGAGCTGTTCTCATGTGTTGTTGAATCATCATTACTTTCTCATCTACTTCATCAACTAATTTTGGTCCCATAAACTTCCATTACCTAACTTTATCCCAAAAAGCTGGAGTTCGACATTGCTTCCCATACAATGCCTCAAAAGGCGCCATCTGTATACTGGAATAAAAAATATTACTATAAGAAAACTCAACTAAAGAAAGATGTTGATCCCAACTTCCCTGGTAGTCTATTGAACAAGCTCGAAGCATATCCTCCAAATTCTAAATCGTTCATTCCGACTGCCCATCTGATTGAGGATGAAAAGTTGTACTGAAATTTAATTTTTTTCCCAATGACTTATGAAGGCCCTTACAAAAATTAGAAGTGAACCTTAGATCCCGATCAGATACAATGAAAAGCGGAACTTAATATAACCTGAAAATCTCTTTGAGGTATAGTCGAGAAAGATGATCCCAATACATTGTATCTCAAAGAAAAAGAAAATGTGCAGATTTAGTCAGTCGATCAACAACAACCCAAATCACATTGTTACCTCGATAAGTCTTAGGTAGTCCCACCATAAATTCCATAGATATATTCTCCCATTTCCACTCTGGCAATGAAAAAGGTTGAAGTATCCCCTTAGGTAACTGTCACTCTTCTTTAACCTGTTTACATGTAAACATTTCATTGTAAAATCAGAAATATCTCTTTTCATTTCATCCCACAAATAATACTCATCAAGGTCTCTATACATTTTAGTACTGCCAGGATGAACTGAAAATTGAGAACTATGAGCTTCACACAACAAATATTTCTTCAACTGTGAATCATAAGGGACACATATCCTTTTACCAAATCTTAAAACACAATATTTATCAAGGTTAAATTCTAGAAACTTACCCATTTTAACCAATTCAACCTTTTTCTGTAGCTCATGGTCTTCCTTCTGCGCTTGCTTAATTATGTCGGATAATGATGACTGCACTAAAACCTGAAACAAAACAGAGGTATTTCTTGTACCAAAAACTTCTAATCCAAAATTCATCAAATCATTAATCAAAGGATCATGTTCCAAATGTAACATGGTTAATGATGCATGGTGTTTTTGACTCAAGGAATCTACCACTTTGTTTAATTTTCTCGAATGTTAATTGATCATGAAATCATAATCCTCTATCAGTTTAATCCATCTTCTCTACCTCATGTTTAATTCCTTTCGAGTGAATATATACTTTAGACTTTTATGGTCAGTATATATTTGACATTTTTCTATGTATAAATGATGTCTCCAAATTTTCAATGAAAAAAACCACAGCTGCCAATTCCAAATCATGTGTGGGATAATTTAACTCATGAGGTTTTAGTTGTCTTGAAGCATAAGAAATTAACTAATCATTCTGCATCAGAACATAACCAAGTCCCTTTAATGAAGATTCACTATAGATGAAAAACTCACCATTTTGGGAAGGCATGGCCACAACTAGAGCATTCACCAATCTCTTCTTTAGTTCCTAAAAATAAGCATCACATTATTCTGTCCAAATAAATTTAACCCCTTTTGTGTTAACATAGTTAGAAGTCTAGATAAACATTCAAATTTGTTAACAAACCATTAGTAATAACCTTCTAATCCAACAAAACTATGAAACTCTCTAACATTTGTGGGTCTTGGCCATTCATCAACCACTTTTGTTTTGGAAAGATCAACTATTATTCCATCCTTATTTACAATGTTCCCAAGAAAAGAAATCTACTGCAACCAAAAATCACACTTTCTAAATTTTCCATACATTTATTTTCCTTTAAGGTTTGCAAGATAACCCTTAGATTTTTTTCATGCTCTTCTTTACTCTTAGAGAATACTAGAATGTCATCAATAAAAACAACCACAAATTTATCCAAGAACTCATGAAATATTCTATTCATAAGATCCATGAATACAATAGGTGCATTAGTTAACCCAAAAGGAATAACAACAAATTTATAATGCCCATATCTAGTACGAAAATCTATTTTCAGGATGTCGTCCTCCTTCACCTTCAGTTGATGGTATTTGAATCTCAATTCAATCTTGGAAAAGTACTAAGCTCCCTAGAGCTGATCAAACAAGTCATCGATATGAGGAAAATGATACTTGTTTTTAATATTGATGTTATTTAAGGCTCTATAATCAATATAAAGTCTCATAAAACCATCTTTCTTTTTAACAAACAAAATAGGAGAACCCCATGGTGAAGTGCTATGAAGAATTAATTCTTTATCAAGAAACTCCTGCAACTGATTTTTCAATTCATTAAGTTGCATTTGATCCATTCGATATGGGGGTTTTGAAATTGTCTTAGCATTAGGAACTAAGTCAATTGTGAATTTGACTTCTTGATCAAGTATGAAATTGGGTAACTCATTAGGAAAAACATCAAGGTATTCATTTACCACTAGAACATCATTAATCTGAACAGTTCTCTTATTTTCATCACTATGAGCAAGATAAATTTCATTTCCATCTTTCAACAGTTTCTCAGCTTCCTAATATGTTATCAATTTTATGGGTTCATTCGTGTATAAAAACTGAAACTCTTTCTGAAAAACAACTTCTTTAGCTCTAAATTCAATATTAACATGATAAACAAAAAGTCAATCCATTCCCAAAATGACATCAAACTCTAATAAGGGAAAAGAAACAAGGTTTGCAGGTAAATTATTTACAAATACCGCAATAGAAATATTCTTATAATTATTATTTTCTATAATATTTCCCCCTGGTGTTTTAATAATAAGCTCTGGTCTCATTTGTTGAGGTGATATTTCCAATTTACCAGAAAATTCCTCAGAAATTAAGAAATGTGTAGACCTTGTATCGAACAAAACTTTAGAAAAATCTAAGTAACAAAACAAGGTACCTAATACAAATTCATTTAATGGAATGACATCTTTTTTCATAGTCACAAAGGATCTTACTACACATTTCTACTTATAGTTTGGCTTCTTTACATCATTCATATCTCTCTTTGGGCATGCATTTTCATAACGACCCATCTCTTCACATTTAAAACACTTAATAGTTTTATTATCCAGATTAGTCTTAGGATCATTTTTATTACAATCTCGGGCCATATGTCCAAACTTACCACATCAAAAAAACTTCCTAGTTTTGGTAAGGCATTCCCTAAGGTGCTTCTTACTACACATTTCACAAACTGGAAACTGGATTTTCTTACCATCAGATTTATTTGATTGATTCTTACCCATTTCTTTCCATATAGACCTCTTCTTCTCCTTTTCAAATTATACATGATCATCAGAAAACTTCATATCTACCCTCTCAGCACATCAAAAAAATTTCTAATAACTTTTGAATTCATGGGAGGCCAATTCCCTTTGATACCTTGGCTTTAATCCTGAGTAAAAGCGGATGATTTTTCTATCAAGTTATAGAATAAGATTTGGAGCATACCTCGCCATTTGGGTGAAGTTCGCTTCATAAACAGCCTCTAAATATTCCTCTTTCTACTTCAATTCAATAAATTGCTTCTCCACCCTAAGTCTAACCACCTTTGGAAAATATTTTTCAAGGAAAAGACTTTTAAATTCATCCCACTCTAAGGCATCAACATCCTCTCTATCCCCAATATTATTGACCATTGACCACCACTGATCAGATTCAACTTCAAAAATATAAATGGAAAGAATTAAATTTTGATTATATAAATATCCCATAACATAAAATATCTTTTCAAAGGCTTTAATCCATCCTTCAGATGCTACTGGGTTAGAAAATCTATTGAAAGCATAAGGGTGTTGTCTCATAAAATGTTCCACTATCATCTTGTTCCATTGTGGTACATCTGGTTTTCCTCTTGCATGGATTCCACCACCATTTATTGCCTGTGTTATATGATCCATTACTTTCACAAACTAATTGGTTCCAATCCCTAACATTTCGGGCTTTAGATTCGGAAGGATATCGTTCTGTCGGTGCCTCTCCTCTTCAGCTTCCCTGTTTCTTCTAAGTAAAACCATTTTGAACAAACATATCTTAGTTGAAGCAACATTATAATATTTAAATTATATATCATTTCAAATTAACCATAGAGTAAAAATCATTTATGTTATTCTATTAACATCTTCTTAACCCCTAAATTTATCTAAACAATCCTCTGATACCAACTATAAGGACCCGACCTTATTACATTACATAATATTGAATTTAGTCAAGAACTCACTTCCTTTCACATTGAGGATATTTTAAAGTTTATATATTTAGATAATTGAGACATAATACATTCATAACATTCCACATTAATACAGATTGGATACCATAAAAACAGTATTCATTTCTTCTAAAATATAAAACTTTTCAAAAAAAACATGATTTCTTTGAAAAATATTCATAACATTTAACGTGGATTCCTTCTTTTCCTTACACATCCTTATAACATATGAAAATAATTTAAAAACATGGTATGATCACATAAAGCTTAGTGAGGGATATAAAAATAAGGAAAGAACACATTAGTCCATGAATACTTGTAACGTATAAAATCATTTTAAAAAAGATATACTTGTCACCCATATAAACTTACCTTGTAAAACTTGGGATTTCCATGATATTTCTAAAAAACTTATAGAACATAAATAGAACTATGAAGGTATCTTGGGTCATTACTTACGTAATCTTGTAACCCTCTTGGTTACCTTATAATTTGTAACCCTCACGATTACCTTACAATTTGTGTAACCATCGTAGTTACACTTGAAGTAACCATACAGACGACATCTAACTTACACATACCCAATGAATTGGAGGGAGATATAGGTCCCATTATTAATCATAAAAAATTACCAATAACTAGAACATAATCTTTCAATATGAAAAATTTCATAAAAACATTGCTTTTGAATTTGGTAAAACGGAATTTTAAAAGAGGATTTTAAAAGAAAAGCCCCTTAGAAATATCATATAATTGAAGTAATTCATAATAGAGTTGATGGAAAATGTATATAAAATGTAAATACACATAATTAAAAATAATATAAACAAAATTAATCACACAAACAATTTTAATACCACATAAATAACAAAGTATAATGTTAACCCAAAGAATGGAAATTCGGTTATGAATTCCCTTACCTTAGGTTTGTCTTACTTAAAACTTGTTTAAAACTCCTTTATAATGGTTAAAAGAGTATTATTAATATCTTATAGAAAAATATTCATGTTTATAACACCTTATATGATCATTTTATAACATCATTTTACCCTTTAATTATTAGTATTTTCTTCCTTCCATTGTTTTGGGTGTGTTCTTTACATGATTTCCATGATCAGTTCATGATGAATATTCTTGTCGATCAGAAGTGAAACTATATAATGGTAATTAAATATTATTTAAATATTTCCATAACCATAAATTATACCATTTATCATTTTGAATTATAACATGATGATGATTCAAAAGTTAAAACATTATTGATATTTGTTTAGGTCATTTTGGCGATTCTTCGATCGTAATGAACTCATTTTGTTTCATAAATTAATAACATGTGTAAAAAATGATTCCAGAACCTTATATAAGATATAATACATAAATTATAATCTGGTTAAACCATAAAAATGGTTTCATGACCATTCTTGAAGGATTTAAAAGAAATTGAAATCACATCATCAATGATGTTGGTAAATCGACACATCACGGACGGTGTTTTAATTTCTTGAATAAGTGGGAGAGAAGAAGAAGTATAATGGTGAATATTCCATAAACATTATTAAATCCAGAATATTTAAGATACTGGATCATTCATGCCTCTTGGATAAGGGTAGGTGAGTAAAGAAGAATAATATAAAAGAAAATGAAAAGAGAAGAAAGAAAACAAAAGAGGATGTTTACCTCTTGATCTCTTCTCCTTGAGATCCTTCTTAAGGCCCTTGGTTTTGGCCTTTTGGTTAGACCAGAAGGTTTTGGATGTAGGTAAGGGTCTTGGGAGAAGTATTGTTCAAAACTTAGGCAATTCTCAAGGCTTGAGAGGTGTGAGAGGAAGAGAGGAATGAGGGTAGTATTTATAGTGGAGGGGAGGAGGGATTCTACATTATTTTAATCATTATTTTAATATTTTTTCTTAAGACTATGAATAGTATTGATTCATGTGACCCAAAATATTAATGATGGAATTTTATTTCTAACCAAATGAGATTACATCACTTATGAAATCATAAATAGTGTATGTAACTGATGATTTGAATATACAGTATTTTACCGTATTTCACTATTCATCAAAAATTCAAGAATTTCAAAAAAAAATCCCAAAAATTCACCCTTACCATTTTTTTACGTATATAATTCCAAAATGAACTCCATTTTTTGAAAAATAAACTTCTAAATATTATTAATTTAATTTTTAAATAAAATCATAATTTATTCAAAAATAACAATTTTAAATCTATAACTCATTTTTTAACACCTTTAAAAATTAATCAAGTTGTCATTATCTTAAAGCCTTAATAAAATAAAATAATAGTACAATTTACTATTCATTAGGTTCATATTACTATTTATATTACTATTCATAAGGGTATGCTACTATTCACTAAAAATCAAGTTGGTTCCATTAAACTCCAAATAACCTACTGATCACAATTGTAGATGACCTTTTTTCGAAATTCAAAACATAGAAGTGGTAAAATTGTGTTTAAAGGCTAGTTATAAATATCTACTTAAAAAAAATTTCATGCATTTCAATTTATTTTTTAAAAACTTGGGGTGTTACAATATCATTGGGTAATGCCTTTGTCATGATATCTCAGACTTAGATTTGGGTAGGCACACACTCTTATTTCACTAACTCATGCTCAACTTTCTCATTTATGAATTGATACTTGATTTCAATTTATTTCATCCTGGAGTGAAGGATGATATTTTTTATAAGGTTAATATCACATGAATTTTCATATTTTAATTTTATATGAGACTTCACTTCAAATCCAATATCGTTAAGTTATTATTTCATTCATAATAGTTTTATAACATCTTTAGTAGCTTCAATATATTCAGATTATATATTTCTTAGTGAAATATAATCTTATTTATTAATAATCTAGGAAATTAAAAATCCTATAATATAGAATACAACTCCAGATGTTGACTTTTTATCATATTCTAAATAGGCCCAATCTGCATCTATATATCCTAATAACTCTTGTTGATATTTTTCATTATAAAGAAATATTAAATCCATCATGCCAATGATATACTGTATTATTCTCATTATTGATTTCAATTGGATTTCCTTAGGATTACTCTGGTACCTTTTGTCTTAAAAAATCATAAAAAAAATTTCTGGTATTTTTATTGTTAACTACAGTAGGCTCCCAATCATCTTCCTATACTTTGTTATATTGACCTCTTTGTCACCATTATCTCTTGAAAAATTAAACTGAATAGAAACTGGTAATTTCATTGCCTTGAAATCCTATATTAAAAATATTTCTAAAACCTCCTTGGAATATTTTGATTTTGTAATCAATGTTTCATGCCTTCCTTGTATCACTTGAAAACTAAGGAATAATATAAACTCTCCAATCATCAAAATTTTGAACTCATGCTTCATGAGTATTTAAAATTTCTTACATTGTGATTTATTCAATTCATAAAAGATTATTTCATAAATATATATAATCACCATCATCCTTTAGTCACTCTCCTTTTTTATATAAATATTATGATCGACTCCACCACACTAAAAACCAAGATTCTTCAGTATGGAATACTATGATCTTAGTACTTACTTCATCCCATAAAGTGTATTCTTAAATCGACAGACTTTTTTTCATATTCATGTATAATAAAACCATCAGACTACTCAATGAACACCTCTTATTCAAGTAATCCATTAAAGAATGTTGATTTGATATCTATTTAAAAAATCTTGAAACTTTTTTGTAGTGATATTTCCAAGAATAATCAAATTGTCTCCAACCTAGACATGAGAGATTTTTTTTTTCAATATTGATACCTTTAATCTAGGAGTATCCCTTGAAAACAATTTGTACCTTGTTATGAATCATCATTCCATCTTCATTTATATTTTTATGGAAAACCCATTCAGTCTTGATGAAATTCTTATCCATCAACCTCAAAAAAATATCCCAAGTCTGATTCATCTCTATTTGGTAAGGCTCTTCATAAATCACCATGACCAAATTACCATCCTTATCATCCTCTTCAAAACAATATGGATTTACCTAAGATATTATTAAATTTTACTATAATGACTTAATTCTCCTTATTTTCACTGTAGTTTTCTGATAACTAATGACATTATGCTCATTAATTTCAGCTCTAATTCTCAAATTTTATGAAACTTTTGAAATAACTTCATTATGATCATCATTTATGTTTTATTTAGAATCTATATTGGCCTCATGTTCTCTACCTTAACTGCCCAACTCCTCGTCATTTTCCTTCTGAATTTTCTTACTATTTTTTCTAAACATTCTAATCATTTTTACCATAATTATGTCTTTTATTTCAATAATATTTCCAAGATGTTTGTTGAAACACTTGTATGTCTTTCTCTGGGATGAGTAGTTAAGGAAAATCTCTTTATCTCCACGAGACTCAAACTCTTTTTTTTTTCTTCTTATTGAGAATGAATCACTTACTTCCTAAGATTAGAAATTATTTTAGTGTTGGATTATTCCCATACCACATCCCATATGGTGTCTTTAATTCTACCATATATAATAAAGATTTATTAGTAATATATACTGATTTTATAACTATTTTATTTCAAAAATTATTTGTTATATCTTTCTTAATAAGTATTTTTATAGCTATATTATTTATTATTCAATTTCTCCTCTCAACTACAAAATTTTGTGGGGGATTTATCACCACTAAGACTTGGTTCCTTATCTCATGATTCTCAAGATAATCCTCCACCTAGCTATTCATAAACTCCATGCCATTATCTATTGGGACTTTTATAATTTTCTTCCAAAGAATCCTTTCATCCTTTCTATAATATTGAGTAATATAGCTAAACACCTAGGATTTGTGGATGATCTCTATAAACCATATAATCCTATTAAAATCATTAATTAATATGTCTTGGTACCTATTTCCATTAGTGGATCTTGGTGTTATCATCCCACAAACATCAATGTGCACCAATTCTAGAAAACTTGTGGAATTCTTTTCCTTTTTCTTTTAGATATTTAAAATAGTCTTTACCTTTTGACAAGCATCACACATATGAGTATGATCATGTGGAATTATCAAGATATCACAAGTTATATCATTCTTCAAAATATCTTCCAAGGATTTTTGGCTCAAATAGATAATCCTTTTATGGAAAAAAATGTTTTCTTCTTCCCTGGATATGAAGAAATATAATTTTCTCCAATGATAAAGTAGATATAACCCTTGATTCAATTCCCTTGCATTATAACTACATTTTCCTTTCCCTTAAATATACAAGCCTTTTTAGAAAAAATTATTGCATGCTTTGAGTCACCCAATTGACTTACACTTAGAAATGTTTGATGAAGACCTTCAAAAACCAAGACATCTACATGCCTCATGTATTTGCCTCCAATTTTGGATTTCTTGGAGGAAATGATATTCAATCCTTCATCATCTCCAAATATAATAATACATTCATTATTGTACTTGATTTTTGTGACAATATCTTCATCTCCTATCACATGTGAAGTGTATTTGTTGTCAAGGATCCACACTTAGGCTCAATTTGTTGCTTTTAGGTAAATATATGAAACCATTGTCTACACATATATTTTCTTTTTTTATCCAAGTATTTTAATTCATAAATGGTTATGATTGATATGTTTATCATCCTCTAAATATGATGGACCAACATCATCTTGAAAAGCAGCAAACTAATTTTTGTGTTTTCATCCCGCTTGATGATTCCTTAAACTATTGTGTATGACCACTTTGGGTCTCTATAGGAATATTTCTATACATCATTGATGAGAAATACCTTCCCATATATCCATATCCATCACACTATAATTATTATACATCAATATAATACATGGAATGTTGAACTTTTCTTAGATTCCTCCATTGCTCGTATTCCCTCCAGCACCTCTTGGTTATTGAACATAAATTTTTAGAATGTCTCATATTTCCACAACAATAATACTTGATTTTTTTGTACTCTTTTATGTATTTTCTATAAAACTGATGTTTTTTGGGTTCTTTGAGTATTTTGATTTTTTAGCCACACATAAATCAACCATTAACTTTAGAGTGGGTGCTTGTGGTTTAGCATCAACCAATACTTCTTTTTTCCTGTGATCAAGCCTCATACTAGATTTATCATTTTGATGTGTATTTTGTTTCTATAGAAAATTCTCTAATTGTTTTGTTGGACCTACATGCTTCTCCTTTAAACTTTTTATAGGTTGTTCAATTTTATTTCCTAATGACATTTCAATAATCAAGATTCTCTTCTAATATTTTATGTTTCACCATAGATCAATAATTTCTCCCGTAAGGTATTTGATACATTTTACTAGATTTTTCACTATGTTGTTCAAATCATCAATAATCCATGTCTAATATTTAATCTTTAATTTGTATTCAAAAAGATTCTTTGAGATTTACGGATTTTTAGATTTTATCTTTTCAATTTCTACCTTTAACTTGGAATTCCCTTCTTTCTATTTTTTCATATAGAGTTTAGCATCATGAACCACTCCATTAGTTATCTTAATTTTGGATCTCTAAACATCTATATTATTAAGTAAATCCTATAACTTTTTTTAGGTCAAATATTCTTTCGAATTATAATTCATCATTATAGATGTCTTCCACTATTTATGGCTTATCTATAATAGCCACTAGAACTTCTTCAATAAGGTCTTTGAACCTTCAGTTATGTTACCACTTGTTGGTTCCATACTAGGTAAAATTCCTTAAGAAGGGGGTAAATCAGGGTATGATAGTTTTAAACAAATACCATATTGATCTTGTTACATCATTCGAAAAAATTCACTTCTCACTTTATCTCAAATAAATATACAATGAAACTAAAATATGCATGAGACATGAAAATTTTACTTGGTTCACTCGCATTGGGATACATCTGAGGCGTATATGCACAACTATGTGCCAAAATACCAAAATTCACTATTTTTCACTACTATTTACAATCTCACAGTGGAATAATTATCCCCTTTATTTTATAACCAATTATAACTGATAACCCACTACACTCTCAATTGAAGTGAACACAATACTCCTACGGATGAATCTTCAGAATATTTGAATTATCTCTAAAATGTTTTACACTGACATTAGTGTGACATGAAGATTCTTTTTCATAAATATATGAAGTTTACAACATAATATTTTCTCCATGAAAATTCACATTTTCATAAAATATTCTTCATATAATCTTTCCCATTTAATTTCTTCAGGGAAAACTATTATACATAATTTATTCATGATAGACTGTTCTATGTAATTTATTCATGGAAAATTGTTTTGTGTAATTTATTTAAAATAGACTATTCTATGTAATTTATTCATCTTAGCATGTTTACCACATAATTCTTTTATGATATTTTTTTACCACATAATTTTTTCACGGTATTCTTCTTTCTATATAACTGCTTTGTGGAATACCACATTGCATAAAAGAAGTGATTAACTCACTGCAATGTTTCTTTAATGAATTATTATCTCTCAAATGAGGTTCTAAAGGGTCTATTTATAGGAAAATGACCCTATAAAACACAATTTATAGAAGATTATATTTTTTACCTTCACATAAAAATGTTTCTTTACATTCAAGATTTGTGGTGACTAAATAATATTTGTCTTTCACAGCCCGTAAACAACTCCACCTCTTCTTTACAAATGAAAAGGAATTCATGTAATTATTTCATGAAATCCTTTTATGTAATTATTTCATATAATTCTACCACCACATAATTCTTACACAAAATTATGCCTCTGTGTAATTATTTCATGAAATTTTTCCTCCATGTAATTAATTTGTGGAATTCGGCCTTTGTGTAATTCTTTCATAGAATTGTGCCTCTGTGTAATTCCTTCTCATAATTCTTTCCATTTCTCAAGAAACTCCACCACATAAAACTTTCATGGTCCCATGTAATTATTTTACAATATTTCTTCCTTTACTCTAGATTTGACTCTGTGTAATTCTTTTATAGTCCCACATAATTCTTTCAAAAGATTTCTTCCTTTTTATCAAGATTATTTATTAAACATATCCTTTGAATACAAAACTTCACAACCATCAAAAAACCAAATCTAAACACTTCTATAAACCATCTCTTCATGAATTCATAAAGATTCACCCTTTAAGTAATTTTTTCAATATTATTTTTCAACAATCGCAACAAAAAAACTTCATAAATACACTTTAGGAATTTTTTTAACATAAATTATTTTATAATATTTGATAGGTGACACTATAAAATTAAAATTACTATCATATCACAATCTTTTTCATTTAAATTTTTATTATATTGAAACCCATTGGTTATTGGTGTTATATATTGCATTTTTTGAGAGTTGGAGTGAATAAGACATTAACATGGAGTTAGAGCATGTAATAGGAAATTTGTAACTATGTTTATATATAAAAAATGGTTATGATTTTAGGAAGTTTTAGTTTTTCCATGATTCTTACATTTATTATCAATTTATATGATTTGAAAATCACAACAATCCAAAATCACATAAATAAAAAGTAATAATAAACAATATCAAATAAAGAATATGGGAGAATAAGAGATTTGGTAATAAGGTTTATATAATTTTATGTTATACCCACTTGGGTATGTACCCATTGATTTATTATATGGAAAATAAGATAAGAAACAATTTCATAAAAGAATAAAGATGTTATTCATTTTCTATATAAAACACACCCACTCAGACAGTGGCCATTTATATAAGGATACATGTAAACTATAATAAATCATAATCAATAGAAATGGAAATAGTTATGAAAATATCTCATTGGGTTTTCTTTTTCCACAATGATTTGGAATCCTCACATTCATGTACTTCCTTGATTGCTCTAATAAAGACTCCCTCATTCCTCATTTATCCTTCCTAAACCCACAAATCATTCTCTTCTCATTATTTTCTTTTTCTCTCCTATACTCTATAGAATTTTTTTCCTAAAAAACTTATAATTTCAATTAAAAATTGGTATCATTCCCTTGAATGTTTTAATCTCACTTTTCTAAAATAGAAAAACTCTGTTAATTCAATGTTTTTTCCACTATCAAATTTCCTTGAAATAGAAAACATAATAACACACTCTATGAATAATAATATTTATCTTGAAATAATATCCATTTTTTCTCCATGTCCAATACTATGCATCAAGTATTAAGGGAACATAACATATCAAGTAAAAAAATTATAGTAAAAAATTTACATTCAACTCACTTGTACACAAAATAGTAGACATAACATTTTGTGATAAAAAATATATGTTTTACAAAACATAAGAAAATAAAAAAATTATGGAAATAGATTTATCCAAATAACATATATAAGAAAATTAACATAATATCAACACAATACATGTTATGGAAAAAACACTTGGGAACTCCATAAAACCTATGTTTTAGTAAAAAACATGTTCTTAAGAACATACCATTTCACTTTTGAATAATACATGTTCAAGGTAGATAAACATAGAAAATTTTATGGTCAAAGAATACTTTTAGAGACAAAATATATTCAGATAATAGCATAGAACATGTGTTAGACACTTACCACATAACATATGGCTCATGAAAAACAATTTTCAATCCATAACATTTGGCCTTTTCAAAACATGGTTTGTGCACAATAGAAAAGAAAATGTGTGGTAAAATAACATGTTTTATGTCCATAGCATAAATATTAAGAATAATATATTCTATAACATAAAACTTTCCCAAAAAAAAATCAAACAATAAATTAAAAACAAAAAACATGCAAATCATCTCAATTTTTTGAAAAAAAGGTTACACAGTGTTAGTGAAAGCATTATATGTAACACAAAACTCACTCTCACACCCCCTCCATTACAATGACTCATGAGTATTAAACTTAAAATTCATGACATTATTAAATAATATTAGTCCTCATAAAATTATATGTATGTTTAAATAATTAAAATATCTTTATTTTGTGTTTATCATCTACCTGTGATATAATTGCATGGTTAGGTGAAATTTTCAAGGATTTTTTTCTCAACTCTCAATTTCAGTTTATGTTTCATGATAATATTTTTTCTCTAAAACTCACCCAAAAAGGTTAAAAAACCTGTAAAACTCAACAAATATTAAACATAATATTTTAACATTTCATTAAAAAAATTACGTAATTGTGTGGATATGTATCCCCAACATAAATACATTTTCAAGAAACAATGTGTTTATTTTTCCCACAAAACATATACATCATATAACCTTAAATATTTTCCATCCTCATATTTATATTGTAATATTTCCTACTAGAGCTCAAAATCATTTACATCAATATATTGTAATATGCACTTCTTAAACCTAGTAAGAATGTCAACTCCATCTTTTATCCAATTTCTTGGGTTTTTTATATACAAAAAAGTCTCTATGAATTTTATAAAGCACCTCATAAATGACATTTTTAGGGATACATATTGATTAGTAAAGAAAATTATGAAATCCTCATATGATACACCTCAATTAATTTTAAAACGAACAACAAAATGAACTTGATATTTCATCATAATCAATATTGCTATAAAAATCACAATTTCTTGATGGTGGAAACAACCAAAAAAATTGACTTGATGATTTTTCATATAATAGTGTTTCCATAAAAATCACAATTTCTTAATAATTATTGAATACCAAAAAAATACAAAAAATACTTTTAGTCGTTATCGATGTTAAAAGTTGCATCAAACATAACAACTCTGAATTGTTTAGTCTATTTTAATTTTTGGATTTAAATAAAAAATATCTTCAAATTGTTCCAACCTATCAACATTAAATTTTTTATAAATAAAAAATGTTACCTACATTCACAATAAATATTTTATTTATATTATTAGATTGAAGTAAATCCAATTAATTGACACATGTATATCATTGAACATATTGGCCTCCCACAACAGTTGTCTCCAATGAAAAAGAATATGTCGATTTAATATATGTCAAGACATATATTATTATACAAATATAAAAATAATTATTAAATAAATTATTATGTTATTCCATTATATACATATTGAACACAAGACAACATATTGATTTCTATATGAGTAAGACACATGTTCATGTCTTCACATATGGATGTTTCACCATCATATTACACTCATTACTGATAAACATTAAATTTATTTATCCCTTATAACCAATATTAAAAAATGAGTAACCAATGGATTGAAAATACATGATACATCATCACCATCCACTATGTTATTACCAAATTCATCAGGATAACACCCCTCCTTTTACATTTCATTAATATTACAGGATTATATAAAAACAATACTTTAATCCAAAACAACATAAATTCCAAAATAACATAAATTTCACCATATAAATTTCGCATGAAATTACTCTATTTTATAAAATTTTATAGGACACTAGAAAAATTAATTGAAAATTTTTATTAGAAAATTTTAATAAATTTCATAATAGAAAATTTCATTGGATGTTATAGTGAAAAAATCTACAAAAAAAATAATTAAAACTCAAAGAATATTGATAAAATTTTTGTGATCATTGATAGAGCACTGTCGTGGGTGCCCTCAAATGATTAGTGTGATTTTGGGGTACTTAGGTGCAGTAGAGTGGCTGACCAAGGTCGTCTCTCAAAGGAGGAAGTGAATTAAAACAACTTCTTAGAGGTATTCTAAAAATAAAATAAAATAGAATAAAAACACTAATTGAATGGATGGGGTTTTTTTATAGTTTATAGATCTAGAAGAAGTTTTATGGAATAAGATTTCATTTTTTTTTTAATTTTGAAATGATGTTTGATTAAAAAGACACAACAAGAAGATCATTTTTTAGAAAAGATTTTAAAAGGCGTAATAAATCTAACTCTACCTCTTCACTCTATTATTAATCATTATCATTTAAACTAACATTCACTTAATTACAATCCCTTAATTTTTTAAATCCCGAACCCTACGATAATTAACTTTACCACGAAGATGAAGTGAATTTAACCCTAGGCTAACTTCGGAACATGCAATCACAACACCCTGCTTTGATTGATTTTATGAGATTAGATTATGGTCAGTGATAAATTAAGGCACATAACCACTCTAGAAATTAGTATTAATTGAGTTTAGGGATTGTATTTGAACTCTACAAATTGATCCCGTGTGGTCTTGTATTACCGATTAAGATTACGCTATCACAATTCACACAAATCCCGACCTTGCGCGTTTTGTGTTTATTGTTCAATTGCTTGCTTAGTTTCATTTAAATTTAAAACTCAATTAATAGATCATATTTAGTGAATTAAAGTATATCATTGATTCAAAATAAATTAATGAAGAAGGTGAGATGTAGATCGATTACTAAAAGACTACTCTTCCATGGGTGATGTAATCATCGTAGAAGCGTTTTGCATGTGCAAAGGTTTATAATGGGCATAACCCAATAACGCTTATACTCAATAATTCCAAACCAATTAGGAAGATTAATAGAAGAATAAATTTAAACAAAACAGAAGAAAATAGAAGAAATAAAAGAAGATCAAAGAAGTTTATTACACAAATGAAAACATTACAAAATGAAGAAGAGAAGGAGGCTTCGATGAGGGGATCCTTGCTTCAAGAGCTACCCCTCTTACAATGGTTGGAGAATTTGGGTGAAACAAATTCTACTCTGCCTCCAATCTCCTAATGCACGTCCCAACCCCTCCAAATGAGAAAAACTCCAATTTATAGAGTGGAGCGGAGGCTAGGTTTAAAGAGGTTTAAGTGTGAATGGGAAATCTCGGCCAAATATTTTAATAGAACTTTCACCGCCCATTTGAGCTCGAAAACGCGTTAACCAGATCTCATTCCAGAAGGATTATTTGTGGAAAAATTAATCCCCAAGCTCCTCTCAAAATATGGGCTTAATCCAAGACCAGATGAAGAAGATATGGCCCAAATACAGAACCCATGTCCATTCTGCCGAGTCTATCCCACCATTGGATTAATGTCCCATTTACTCCATCCAAATGCCCTTTTTAGCTCTAGTGTCCTGAATGAAAGTTGTAGAAAATTAAGTTAGGAACACTGTTAAAAAATTTACAATTACAATAATAAATATAAAAATATTTATCTTCGAAATACTATAGTGCACTATAAAGGGTAAAACTGGAATTTTCACCAAATTTTCAAATGAATGATCAAATCCCAAATATTTTATAAATAAACATATTTAGCACAATGTGGGGAAATTATATCATTTATTATTAATAAAATATTCAACAAAATAGTTTTTTATCAACTCCCCCACACTTACCCTTTTGCACTCCTGAGCAAAATCTCATATTAAGTAAACATCAATATCAAATCAAAACCAATTTTAAAACACATATCCTTGAGATCAATCAATTTCCAACCAAGAATAAAAAGATATCATGCCTCATAAAAAAACCTTATTCCAAGTTCTCCATTTATATCATTCAATATATTTCCACTTCATTTATCCTCCCATGCACAAAACACTTACCTCACTTGAATTTTCTCTCATCACTCAAATATCAATTTTTTTGCAATGTCTTTCTCATCCAAACTCATAAAAGGGTCACCATAGGCTTGATAGATTCCTACATCGCTACCCGATGTGAGTTAAGGACATATGTTTATCATGAGGACTTTTCAGGGTTGTTCTGTGGCTTTCAGTTGGTAGGATTAAGATGTGAAAAACTCTGAGGCTGAATGAGGAGGGCTTGACTCTTTTGAAGCAAAATTGCATTAATCTAATTTTCACTTAAATATGGTCTTCTCCTCAATCCCCGTAGTATCAATTCAGATCCATCATCATGAAAAGTCATTAAAAGTTTACACCATTCATTATTTCAACATCAAAAATGTCAATCTTCTCAAAAATGATTTTCTTGAAAGCTCCAGATGGGCATATCTTTCCACCTCAATTAGAAGCTCCAGAAAAGGCACAGCTTTCAATATAATGGATTTCTTCAGTAGAAAACACATCTCTTCAGAATTTAATTTTTCACCCAAAGTATCACAGAATGTGGTGGAACAACACAAGACAGCTTCCCCCACACTTAAACTCAACTAGATTATGCAATTTCACTTCAAGAGTTGGTTGGATAGGGAAAATTGGCTTGTAATGTGGCTAACCTAACAGGCTGTGCATGACTTATAAGGGATAAAAGGATTAAATATTCAAGGTAGGACATTATAAAAAAAGATTCTTTGAAACAGGGGCTTTAATACCAAACAAATGTCTCAATCATTTAAACATAAGTACCTCAAACCCTCTAGTTTTGACAGGAATAAATCAAATTCTGGTTAAATCAAGTATGGTTTGGTTCTCTCAAGAAGTGAGTTGAATGTAAAGAATATGAAAATAATGGTTTATAAGCCTCATAGGAAAGTTATTTCAAATATAAAGACAGTGAGATGTGGCATGGGATTCAAAATTCAGTGTATTTTTCATGAAATTACTAAATATTTGAACTTGAAACAAAGTCATTTTCAGCATTCATTTAAGCTCAATTTCATGGTATAAATCGTTTCACTCATTGATATGCATTTCAAAATTGTTATGAGAATCATTTTAGCTCAAAAATTTCAAAAACACAAAGAAAATTGAAAAATAAACACACAAAATTTGAAAAAATACACATTTTTTTTGTTTTTTTTAAATCAGGAAAACAATTGAAATTACTAAACTAAAAGGTTCCCTCCCCCACACTTAAAATATTTCATTTTCCTCAATGTGAACCCATGAGATGATATATGCACATGAAATGAAGAATTTTTAAATGGGACAAATAATATTAAAGTGAAAGGGTTAGGAACAGCCTGATGTGATCAAGCAATGATGGGGTCATGCAGTGTGATAAAATCCACTGCATCAGCAGGAAGTCCCTCAATGTATCTATTCAAACGTTGCCCATTGACTGTAAATCTCCTTCCAGTGTCCTCTTGTGTGATCTCCACTGCACCATAAGGAAAAACATTAGATACAATATAAGGACCTAACCATCTGGAACGCAACTTACCAGACATCAGCTTCAGTCATGAACTGTAGGGAAGGACTTTCTCTCCAACATGAAACTCCCTTTGTTGTCTCATTTTGTCATGAGATGCTTTTTATCTTTCCTTGTAGAGCCTTTAATTCTCATATGATGACAGTCGAATCTCCTCAAGCTCTTGAATTTGCAAATTTATTTGAATTCCAGCTTGGGCCAAATCCATGTTGCATTTCTTTATAGCCCAATATGCCCGATGCTCGACTTCCACTGGGAGATGACATGCTTTCCCAAAAACAATCCTAAATGGGGAAATACCAATGGGTGTCTTGTATGCTGTCCTATAATACCACAATGCATCATCCAAGCACTTGCTCCAATCCTTCCTATTTAGCTGCACGGTTTTCTCCAATATTTGTTTCAACCCACGATTTGAAACCTCAGCCTGGCCATTTGTTTGGGGGTGGTATGGTGTAGATGTTTTGTGTGTCACCCCATACTTTCTAAGGAGGGAAGCAAAATTCCTATTGCAAAAGTGTGTCCCTTGGTCACTGATGATGGCCTTTGGTACTCCAAACCTGCAAAAAATCTGTGCTTTGACAAAGTCCACAACAACATGAGAATCATCAGTCCTGGTGGCCTTGGCCTCCACCCATTTACTCACATAATCAACAACAACCAAAATATACAAAAATCCAAATGAACTAGGAAAATGACCCATAAAATAAATGCCCCATACATCAAAAATCTCACAGAATGGTATGGGTTGTTGGGGAATCTCATGTCTCCTAGAAATATTCCCAGTGTGTTGGAAACGAGAGCATGACTTAAAAAACACATGGGCATCATGGAACAAGCTAGGACAATATAATCCAGAGTCCAAAACCTTCCTAGCTGTCCTTTGGGGTCCAAAGTGTCCACCAAAAGCAAGTGTATGACAGAAATGAAAAACAAACTCAAACTCATGATCGGGAACACACCTCCTAATGACTTGGTCACTACACATGCGCCAGAGGTAAGGATCATCCCACACATAATACCTAGACTCACTTTTTAATTTTTGGACTTGATATTTCTTTAAATTTGCAGGGATTTCAGATGCAACAATGTAGTTCACTAAATCAGCATACCAAGGATGCATACCTGAGATGGAATAAAGATGCTCATCGGGAAAAGTGTCCCGAAGTGGTACCTGGTCCAAGGTGTCATCCTCTAGTGTGTGAGTAAGCCTACTCATGTGGTCCGCCACCAAATTCTCTGAACCCTTCTTGTCCTTTATCTCAAGGTCAAACTCTTGAAGAAGGAGCATCCAACGGATAAGTCATGGCTTTGCATCTGGCTCCTTCAGGAGGTACCTCAAAGCTGCATGGTCAGAAAAAACAACTACTTTAGAGCCCAATAAATATGAACGGAATTTATCTAAAGAAAATATGACAGCAAGAAAATCCTTTTCTGTGGTTGTGTAGTTTGATTGGGCTGAATCTAATGTCCTTGATGCATAGGCAATCACATGTGAACGTTCTTCCACCCTCTGAGATAAGACAGCTCCAACCGCGAAGTTGGAGGCATCACACATAAGCTCAAATGGAAGGTCCCACCGCGGGGGCTGTATGATAGGTGGAGTGGTCAGACGTTGTTTTAGCTCATCAAATGAATTCCTATAAGAAACATCAAACACAAAATCAGAATCCTTTTGAAGTAATCTTGACATAGGAAGAGAAATATTACTAAAATCTTTGATGAAGTGCCGATAAAACCCTGTATGCCCTAGGAAAGATCTAACATCACGCACACATGTAGGATATGTAAAGGATGAAATAATGTCTATCTTAGATCTATCAACCTCTATCCCATGTTTTGACACTACATGCCCTAAGACAATGCCTTGCTCTACCATGAAATGACACTTTTCAAAGTTCAGGACCAGATTATTCTCAATACAACGATTCAATACCTTTCCCAGACTCTTTAGACATTCATCAAATGAGGATCCATACACTGTAAAATCATCCATAAATACCTCCATGCAGGTCTCAATAAAATTAGAAAAAATACTCACCATGCATCTCTGGAAGGTACCTGGGGCATTGAAAAGTCCAAATGGCATCCTCCGGTAGGAAAATGTGCCAAAGGGACAGGTGAATGTAGTCTTCTCCTGATCCTCTGGAGCTATAGAAACCTGAAAATATCCAGAAAATCCATCCAAGAAACAATAGTGTGTTTTCCCAGCTAGTCTCTCGAGCATTTGATCAATAAATGGGAGGGGGAAATGGTCCTTGCGAGTGGTCTGATTTAGTTTCCTATAATCAATACACACATGCCAACTGTTTTGCACCCTCATTGGAACTAACTCATATTTCTCATTTTTAACAACAGTAAAACCAGTTTTCTTAGGCACAACCTGAATTGGACTTACCCACTGAGAATCTAAAATGGAAAAGATTATACCTGCCTCGAGAAATTTCTCAACTTATTTTTTAACAACTTCTAGGAGGGTGGGATTGAGTCTCCTTTGTTACTGTCTCACCGGTTTAGCCCTATCCTCCAAGAGAATCTTATGCATGCAAATGGAGGGGCTAATACCTGATATGTCAGCCAAGGTCCACCCAATCTCCCTGATGTTCTCCCTCAAAATATTCAAAAGCTTTTCTTCATGTTCAAAAGGGATATTGTTATCAATGATAACCGGTAATCTCTCACCACTCAACAAGTATGAGTATTTCAGATTTGGTGGAAATGGCTTGAGTTCTAATGAAGGAGGGTGATGTATGGATGGAGAAATTGATGCAACAGACATATCTTCACAATGAACATTAGTATCATAATATAAATCATCACAATCAGAGAATAAAGCACCAAATCCATCAGCATACTCAATAGCCATGTCATAATCAGAGTTCACATGATCAAAATCAGAATATGATTCCATTTCAAAATCAAATCTTAGAGAGTCTTGTTCCTTAAAAATGACTGTAGAATTACTCTTAGACATCAAACTAGAACCAATACTCATAATATCCCTAAGCATAGGATAATCCAATTCCATGGGGTTTTTACTTAGTGGTTCAAAATGGGAGATAACAAAAACAGAGTGAGGCATCACATTTATTGAATCTCCTAAATCACAAAGAGAATCAGAGAAGTGAAACTCCCCTATGGTACATGGGATGGTGAATGTCCCGGGATCCTTGCACTTTGTTGGAATTGCTAGAGTTGGTGTAATGAGTGTCGAGACATTCCTTCCAAGGTTGATCCTCTCATTTCCCTTGAGCCCTCTTTGATTGGTGCAGAGTTCTTTTAAGAATTTGGCATACCTTTGGATTTTCTTAATGGCTTCAAGTAGAGTAATGTTGATCTCCACACACTTGAATGTGTCCAAAACCTCCTTTTTCATTGCTTCTTTAGCCATCTTCTTGGTTTGAACAACCCTGTTGGGAAAAGGAAGGGGTTTAGAAGGAACATCATCAATCTTTTTCTTACATTTATCTTTCTCCTTGGATTTCTCATCAGTTGGTTTGGAATGCGGCTTCTCTGGAGTTGAGGTGAATCCCGATGGAATGGTAGGTACATATTTATTGTTCATTTGCTTCCCACTTCTCAATATGGTGGCACTGACATTCCCCTTTGGATTTGGAGTGGTTTGGGAAGGTAGATTTCTAGAATTCTTACTCACAAGTTCATGGAGGGCGGTGCCAATCTGGCTCATTTGAGTCTTCAACTCCCTCAGCTCCAAACTTTGACTTTTCAGCTCATTCTATTGATTAAGAACAATTTGCTTTAAAAGATCATCAGTATTATAATCTACCTTTGGTGTAGGATTCCATTGTTGCTGACTTGTTGATGTTTGAGATTCAAATCTCCTTTGGGGTTGTTGGAAACCCTGTTGGTAAGGTGGAGGCTACTGGAAGTTTGGTTGAAAAGGGGGCCTTTGTTGTTTTCCAGAGCCATAACTCATGTCCGGTTGATCTTTCCACCCTTGGTTGTATGTTAGAGCAAATGAATCAAACTTCTTTTGGGGATATGGTTGTTGTTGCTGCTGAAATGGTCTCCCTGGGAATACTGCTGCACAATCTTCTGTTTCTTGTAGTTGTGGGCAACAGTCAGTTGGGTGGCTTGTCTCAGTGCAAATGCCACAAGGCCTTGAAGGAGGGGGTAGAGATGTATTTTGTGCCAAAGAAATTTTCCTCACCATAGTGGTAAATTATTCCAACTTAGTATCAATCAAATGACTTTCAAGAGAAGAAGGACTTACCTGATGTACTCCCCTGACATGTGGTGTACCTCGATCACCAAATTGTTGGGAGTTTTGGGAAATCTTGTCAATAAATGCACGTGCGACTGCTGGTGTCTTGTCCACTAATGCTCCTCTAGCTGTAGAATCAACCATGCTCCTCTCCATGGGTGTGATTCCTTCATAGAAGTATTGGATGAGGAGTTTCTCACTGATTTGGTGATGCGGACAGCTTGCGCATAACTTCTTGAATCTCTCCCAATACTCATACATTGACTCCCCTTGTGCTTGCTTGATCCTCGAGATCTCCTTACAAATGGAAGTGGTCCTTGATGCTGGAAAAAATCTCTGCAAGAAAAGACATTTCAAATCGTTCCAACAAGTTACATCTTCGGGTTGTAAATAATACATTCAATCTTTCGCAGCTCCATCAAGTGAGAATGGGAATGCTCTTAATTTGATTTGGTCTTCAGATACATTTCTTGGTTTCAAGGTTGAGAAAACCACATTAAATTCTTTCAAATGTTTATTAGGATCCTCACCAGAGAGGCCATGAAACTTTGGAAGTAAGTGAATTAACCCAGATTTTAGTTCAAAGTCCGATTTGAGGTTCGGGTATGCAATACAATTTGGTTGATAGTTAATATCAGGTGCAGCCAATTCTCGAATGGTTATATTAAGTTCATTTACATTATTTCCAGCCATTGGTTCCTCTTTTATGTTTGAATTCGAATTGCTTCCAATTCCAATGTTTCCAGAAGAAAGGAATTCACCAACTGGTTGAATATTGAAACTTCCTGTAGACTGAGAATGTTTGATTAGATCCCTAAGGCTACGTTCAATCTCAGGGTCAAGATCTAAGAGATCTTTGGGATTAGTTCGTGTCATAAATCAAATAAAAATGAAAAGAAAGAAAGTGCACCATAGTAAAATAAAAATGAGAAGTTTGAGTTTATGGTCCAAAAAGAATTAGAAGAAAATAAAAGAAGAAGAAGAAAAATCAGATTGGGTAAAGACGGAAGAAAGAAGAGAGGAAGATAATTAAAATGTAAAAGAAAATAAATACCTCTAATTGGTTGAAATAAGTACTTGCCTACCCAGCAACGGTTCCAATTTGATATAGCACTGTCGTGGGTGCCCTCAAATGATTAGTGTGATTTTGGGGTACTTAGGTGTAGCAGAGTGGCTGAACAAGGTCATCTCTTAAAGGAGGAAGTGAATTAAAACAACTTCTTAGAGGTATTCTAAAAATAAAATAAAAGAGAATAAAAACACTAATTGAATAGATGGGGGTTGTTTATAGTTTATAGATCTAGAAGAAGTTTGATGGAAGAAGATTTCATTTTTTTTTTGTTTTTAATTTTGAAATGATGTTTGATTAAAAAGACACAACAAGAAGATGGTTTTTTAGAAAATATTTTAAAAGGCGTAATCGATCTAACTATACCTATTCAATCTATTATTAATCATTATCATTTAAACTAAAATTCACTTAATTATGATCCCTTAATTTTTTAAATCCATAACCCTATGATAATTAACTTTACCACGAAGATGAAGTGAATTTAACCCTAGGCTAACTTCAGAACATGCAATCGCAACACCCTGCTTTGATTGATGTTCTGAGATTAGATTATGGTCAGTGATAAATTAAGGCACATAACCACTCTATAAATGAGGATTAATTGAGTTTAGGGATTGTATTTGAACTCTACAAATTGATCCCGTGTGGTCTTGTATTATCGATTAAGATTACGCTCTCACAATTCACACAAATCCCGACCTCGCGCGTTTTGTGTTTATTGTTCAATTGCTTTCTTAGTTTCATTTAAATTGAAAAATCAATTAATATATCATATTTAGTTAATTATAGTATATCATTTATTCAAAATAAATTAATGAAGAAGGTGAGAGGTAGATCGATTACTAAAAGACTACTCTTCCATGGGTGGCATAATCATCGTAGAAGCGTTTTGCATGTGCAAAGGTTTATAATAGGTATAACCCAATAACGCTTCTACTCAAGAATTCCAAACCAATTAGGAAGATTAATAGAAGAATAAATTTAAACAAAAAATAAGAAAATAAAGAAATAAAATAAGAGCAAAGAAGTTTATTACACAAATGAAAACATTACAAAATGAAGAAGAGAAGGAGGCTTTGATGAGGGGATCCTTGCTTCAAGAGATACCCCTCTTAAAATAGTTGGATAATTTGGTTGAAACAAATTCTCCTCTGTCTACAATCTCCTAATTCGCGTCCCAACCCCTCCAAATGAGAAAAACTCCAATTTATAGAGTGGGGGGGAGGCTAGGTTTAAATAGGTTTCAAGTGTGAATGGGAAATCTAGGACAAATATTTTAATACAACTTTCACCACTAATTTGACCTCTACAAAGCGTGAACCAGCTCTCCTTCCAGAATTATTATTTGTGGGAAAATGAATCCCCGAGCTCCTCTCAAAATATGGGCTTAATCGAAGATAGGATGAAGAAGATATGGCTCAAATACAGAACTCATGTCCATTCTGCCGAGTCCAGCCCACCATTGGATTAATGTCCCATTTACTCCATCCAAATTACCTTTTTAGCTCTAGTGTCCTGAATGAAAGTTGTAGAGAATTAGGTTAGTAACACTGTTACAAAATTTCAAATTACAATAATAAATATAAAAATATTTATCTTTGAAATACTACAGTGCACTATAAAGGGTAAAACTGGAATTTTCACCAAATTTTCAAATGAATGATCAAATCCCAAATATTTTATAAATAAACATATTTAGCACAATGTGGGGAAATTATATCATTTATTATCAATAAAATATTCAACAAAATAGTGTTTTATCAATCATAATTTATCATAAATTTTGAAATTTATAAATCATTTAATGATATTAAAATGAAACATTATTGTAATTAAAATTATAATCATTTAATAGTGTGATTATCTAAAAATAAAGTATAAATAATAAAATTTAAAATTCATAAAAAATGACAACCCAGAAGAGCTCTATATATTAAATCAATGGATCCATAAAAACAAACACTGATATATATATATATATATATATATATGTATATATATATGTATATATATATATCATTTAAGCACAACACAGGGTGGGTTGAGATCAAGTTATCCAAGATTAAGAGAAAAACCTCCACTATCATATAATCCAGCTGACTATGAAATCTTAGGAGAAGGGAAGTGATGAATCCAAACAAGAACATTTGGATCTCCTTTAACAACCCCCATAATTGACTTAATTTTTATTATCATTCCACACTTCCACCTAATTCCCATCATTTTTATTGAATTTATTTATTCCCAGTCTCATTTACTACCTCTAAAAAACAAATTACAACCCATATAAAATCATCTTAAATATAATAAATCAATTATTGTTAAATAAAACCTTTACCTACTACATCACCATTTTTATTACCTTATCTAGGTGTATCATAACAATAACCATGTCTTGGTGGTTGTAGAGGATTTATGACTTGTGAAAACCACAAAATCAATGATTTTAGAGCTCATTCACAACTCTCACACATGTATTCTTATTACACATAATTAAAAATTGAAAAGTTTATGTATCATGAATTCTATATTATCCATCCTCTGTGAGAGAAAATTTATTGGAAGTGAAAAATGATTCATACTATAAAATTCAAATTACCATCATATCTCCCTCATTTTCATTCCATATTTCATTTTGTTGAAACCACATTAGGTATCAGTGTTGACAAACTTTATCATGGGGTTGGAGCATGATGAAGGAAATTAGAGTTATAGATATTCTCACATATGAAAATTAATCATTATTTTAGTAAGTTGTGAGTTTTTTCCATGATTGTAATAATTTTGAATTGATATAAATGAAACCATGTTGTGGTGATGAAAACACATTATGGTTCTAGTGATCTATATTAAAATCTATTTTTATATCTCTTATGTTTATGAAAGTATCAAAGATGATTTGGTGGGACTCATTTTATTTAAATGGATGAGTTTGAATACTATTTTAATAGAGATAAAACATGGATAAATCATGAAAGGTTTTGAGACTTGTATTAAACCTAGTCATTCAAGTTAGGTCATGAATATTAAAGGATAAAATATATCAATACTACAAAAAAGGAAGAGGAAGTGGATCTTTGAAGAGATTGATAGATAATAGAGCTAAGAGAGTTCACAATATAATTCTGAATTTCATTTAATATCTATAAATTAGAATAATAAAAATACTATAAAAGGAGAATTCCCAAAATATGTATCACTTAAGTGAGGTTGGTTTTCTTTATTTATAGATGAAGATAAAATATATAAGGCCATGATAGCAGGTTATTTGAAATTCAAAATGCATAAGATAAGACTGACTTAATAAATCCAATAAATAGTTAATATATTAAATATTACAAATTAGGGTTATTCATGTTCAATTAATATAAAAAATACAATTTACATCATTAAAATTCACAAATTAGATAAAAATATAAATTAATCCTCAAAATAAAAAAATTCATATAAATGTGATAAAAAATATTATTATTATGAAAATTATGAGATTTTAATACATTGAATTAAAGATAAAAATATGTTCAAATTAATCTCAATTAGGTATGATCATCTTATCATCAATTGATCTCTTCCTTGAATAATATCGTGTATTAAAAACTGAAGTGACCAGTGGATCATGTAGTCTCATTGAGAGGGGGTTAGTATAGACAAGTTTTATCGAATTCTTTTCACTTAAACTTTTAACCCTTGTATATTTGAACCTCTAAAATTGTTAGTATTAATGGATTTTTATGTTCTAAAACACATCCACACCACATGAAATATAAAAAATAAATGAAGCACAAGATACAATATTTTAACAAGAGTCACCCCAATGTGGGTGACTATGATCTTACTATTTTTAGGTCCAGTTCAAGACATATATTTTATCAATAATGTGAAAATTGATTATAATTGTGATTGTATTATCCTAAAAACAACAATGATATGGGTAGGTATAATCCTGAACCCACAAACTATCTATATTTAGGTACATCTTCCTATTGGTTTTTTATAATTTCCCCCACTAGTATTCAACAATCCTCCTTATAAACATGATCTTCACTATAATCCTAGATTTCTTCACACAAAAGTAAGATCTTATTCCTTAATAGTAGGTCTTCTCCTACCACTAAATGAATAACTTTATCAATATACAATTCTTCCTTATAATCTTTGGAATATTCAGAAGATGTAACTTCTGAATCTCCTCACATCAAGTATCCTAACTTTTGAACCATATACAAGATGTAGATATTTAGCCTTGCACTATAACTTAAAATAATTTATTTTGGAGACTTGACTTTTAGTTTGTTAACTTCTGGTTTCTTAATTACTAATTCCCTAATTTATGATTTTTTAACTCTTGGTTACTCAAATGATACATTGAAACTTTAAGTTTCCTTTCCTCAAGTTATTTAACCTAAGAAATGTTCTGAACTTAAAGGTCAGATATTGTCTTGTGTGAAACTATTTTTTCATGTAATATTACTTCTTGCAATTGATTATCACATAATTTCCTTCATGAAAAATATTGGTTCTTGAATGTATTCATGTAAGGAATATTTTCACATAAGACTTACGTGAGATTAAAGATTTTATATATTCTCAAAAATATCCAACACCTAATAATATATGGTTAGGTGGTATTTATTGGAAATAAAAATCCATTTATGAAACTCTTTAATGCATCTGAAGATCACCGTCTCTATTCACAAACCAATGTGGGTTTATATAACTCTTCTTATATAGTACCTATATTTTGTGTCATTTATATTCCTTGACATTTAACTTATGTGATGATTAACTTACATGATTCTTAACTTCCATAGGGTTTATGGATTTTCACACCCATAACTTCTGTGGCATTGAACTTGTGCATGGCTTTAGCTGACTTGTGAAAATATCCTTACTATGATCTGAAAACTCATCAAAAAATCTCTAAACACATGAATCTTGTGAAACTCAACATATTTTCTGTCATCCTTCATTTTCACCATGTTAAACTTTGAACTTCCTCTGTCTAAATTTGGGAACATACAAGTTCCATGAAACTCATCTTAACACCTTTCGATATTATGGACTTAGAAAAATAGTATTCTTGAAACACTTTATAGGTTAACTCGGATTTCACATCATAATCCTTAAAAATTCACTTTTAATCCTGGAATTATTCAATTTTCATATCAGTAAATTATACTTTTAACATTCATACACATTTAGATTTACTTTAACAGAAGTTATCAACATTAGTGGCTGGTCAAACTTCTGATCACCTTCTTCCAGAGTTTTACCATCATCCATTATAATTTCTAATTCTACTTATGGACTTTCCTTCAATACATGATGATCAAAGAGCATCCACAGCATTTGTTTCTTCAGCTTCCATTCTTTTAATTTTATGGAAACTCAAAATCATCCATCTAAATTATGATCAAATTTACCCACTCAACTATTTTGGCATGTCAAACTATTGAACTTCCAAGTTTTTATCTCATCTTGAATCATGATTTAATTTGAGTAATCGTGATGTTTGTAACTTTGAACGATAAGAATAACATCAAATAATTTTTCTTCTAGAAATCATATTCTATAACTTATTCATGATCCTATAATTTTTAATTAATGGCCTTTATATAAGTGTTTTCTACTCTTATATATCATAGTGAGGATTTCTATTTTTTGTTTACTTCATCTCTTCTAACTTCTAGACATATATTTCAAACTTCTTCAAGGTTTGTCTTAGATATTTTTCTTCTAGATGCATGTAGTCTACATCCACCACTTATCTTCTAAAAGTATATCTTTTATTAGTTAATCTTCTATCTAAATTATCTTATAGAAGCGTATCTTCTATTAGTTCATCTCCTAGCTAACTCATTTTCTGAATAAACTCATATCCACTTACACTACTCATATTTTTAGAGTTTATCTTGTAACTTATGGACATCCTTCAAGTTTTTATTCAATGTTAACATCTTCTATAAACAATTATTTTAGAAAACTTCTCCATATCTACTTATATCCTTGTTACTCCTATAAATATAAAATCTATAATTATAACTTCTGTAATTATTTCTTCTAAATGCGGCATTTTTCAATCACATTTCCTATAACTTACCTTCAATAAGTATAACATATTTTAGACAACTCTTTCATCAATTTTTAAAAAAAAATCATTGATTTAACTTAAGAATGGAATAATAATCATCAAATACCAATTCTACTTATTATCAAAAAGCATCATCCTCTCTCATTTCCAAGGGATACATCCTCTTCATCCTAATTTCCATCATATGAATAGAATACTTATCATATCTAATAGTAAAAAACATATTAATGTATTGGGATATTATTATATCACCCAATACATATTGACAATTAGATTACTCATTAACAACAAATAAAATCATCTCAATCCATTGGTTTTTTCAATATCCCCTTTCAGGTTTGTTTTCAATACCATCACATATATTTTATTTCAATATGTAGCTATTTTCTTATCCCCATTGTTAAAGATTAATGAAAATGATATTATCTTATTATTATAAGATTATTTGAGTAGGAGAAAGTTACATTTATCCTTTACTGACATTTTAACTTCTACACAATAATAAAATATGATCCACTTGAGATAATGGAAGCATCATATTTATTAATGCAATGTGTTATGAATCAATCATGTATAAGTCTATGTGATAAATTATAAGTGTAGAGAACAAGATAGATTAACTTATACATCAATGTTGTCCATAAACTATTCATCATGTGATATCAACTCATAAATATTCTTCTAGGATTTTTCAAAAGATTTTAATTCAACTTGTCTCTTATATCTATCTCAACAAACATATTAAAACATTCAAATAAAATCAATTTTCTCTCCTTTCAGATTATTATTCATCTTGACATACAATCCCCATTAATTATCATATTTGATAAATTTAAAACAAGGATGAGGAAATTTATTTTCATACCTCAAACTACTTTGAGTACTATCTTTATTTTTATATTCATATAAAATGATAATAACTTATGGAAACTTTTCTTATTATTAGCTCATTGTAAAGGGATGCACTGCAACATATTCTTAATCATGGTTGATGCCAATTGAAATGAACTCCAATAATATCCTTATGATACCGCATGAAGTGTTTATGAGGAGGTAGTATGATACTAGTTAAATCACTCCATGATAGATATATCATCTAGATATAATATTTTCATTACTTCCATTACTTCAGGACACCCCCTGAACACATGCATCACCTTCAATTCCCTATATAGAGAAACAAAAATAATAGATATAGGAATAAGGTTGATCTTAATAGCTCTTTAATGATATAAATAAAGATAATATCTACTTATTAACCTAGAAAACATTTTCTTTATAGCTTTAGATTCATGAGACCTTTTCATGTTGACTTCTCCTTTGATTTACTAGAATTTAATAATTATAGAAAACATGAAATCCTTATACTTTTTAGCTTTATTCTTATAAGGAATGCCCTTTTTAACATTTTATAGTAAGACAATTTCATTCTTCTATAATTTCTCTAACTTATTACCCAATTCCAATTATGTTTTCCAGATAATCAAGAATTCCTTTAGCACATTCTCTACTTTCTTCTTATGTGAAACCTTCTTTTTCATAGTAACATTCTTGACACATGGATTCAATGGTTATTTTATTTTGTTTTAAACATCTCCTTCTGACCTAGTAGCTATTTCATGAAATTGTTAGGAGTGTGACCTATTTTTTTCACTTTTCACACAATTTTTTAGAAGTATTCAAGTTACCCTTATTTTTTAACTTCTCTAACTCCTCTTTAGGGATCTCTTCCAACAAATCAATCATTTTATTCATTTCTTGGATTGATTATATTTATTTCTTGATCTTTATAACTTTAATATTAATTTCCATGGACTAATTGAAAGGACCTATGATGTTTATTTTTATACCATGATAGAAGAATCTCCTCTTTAGAGTAGAATCCTTCACAACATTTTTTTGGGTGTATTTTGTTTATCACTTTTCACCACTGACTTACATCCCAAAACAGACTCATATCCATTTCTTTGATTCTTTATCTTTTTTGGTCTTTTATTCTCATAATAATATGATTTATACATGGTAGTTTTATACCACCACTCATCATCACAATGACTACACATTTTAAAATTTCTATAGAACTTCTCAAGACATTCAAATATATTATCGATAAATAGATTTATCCTTTTATATGAACTTTTATTCGATTCACCAAGATCTTTTTTCACTAAAAATATACTCCCCCTAGTAGAATCCTTCTTTTTCTTCTAATTATTGAAAATGTATACCAACATCCAATGACCTTGTGTCTAAAATTTCCATATCATAAAAAATTTATAACAAATCTTATTATTTTACTGTTAGTTTTAGTCTATCCAACCTTGAAACCTTGTTGTTATTAGACAAATTAAATCTTATTTTGGGAATTATTCAAGGATCCAAAATTTATACTATTAGTTATATCCAACTTTGATGATGTGGTGTATTTATTATCATTTTCATTCACCTATATATGTTTATAATTCCTTTTGGAACTTATACGATCCATCAAAAAAATAACAATACAAAAAAATCTAGAACAAGGGTTAACTTTTCCATGAGATTTTAGTAGATTTACCCTTAGATAATTTCAAGATTGTTTTACACTAGAATGATTCTTCTTATAAGAAAAACTATTATCATAAGTTTTCATAGTATCTACTCTTCTTTTCTAGGAAGATTGGTTAGATTCATCTTGTTTGAATTATATATTTTTTAAATTGACTTTTATTTAAATACACTTAATTTTGAGGGTATTTTTCTCAATTTAAACTAAATTTATTCTTTCTTCCCAGTCCTTCATATTTTTAATCTGATCTTCATGCAACTTACTCATTTCTTGAAAATATTTTTCAAGATCCTTCACTCTTTTAGATTTGATCTCCACATAAGAATTCTTAACATCCACTATAGATTTATGAGTTTCCTATAGTTAATGGGTCTTATCTTCACAATATTTTCTTATCAGAGCTTTCTCATCAAATACATTTTTCAAGTATACTTCATCCAGGATGTGTTTTTCTTTATAAAACCATAACAATTGTTTCTTAACTTCTCCATCCTTGATGAAAGTGTATCACCTCTTAAATTTATCATATGAATCATTTTCCATATCATAGGTTTCCTACTCAATATTTTATTTATCATCCTATAACCCCTTTATGTATGCAATTATATATGTGAAAACTTAAAAAGGGAAATTTTTCAATTTGTCCTTTATTTCAGTGTAGATTTCACTAAGTGATTCACTTTGCACATACTCTTCACAATTTGAACTAAATTCTTTATGAGGATGATACTACATAGATTTAATAGATAAATCATAACTTTTAGTATCTTTAAATATTGGTTTATCCTATTTATCATTTTATATATTTATCAATTTCTTTGTTTCTTTATTTCACTTGATCTTTAAGGTTTTAGCTGAAACCTCCATATTGGTACTGACAGTGATGAGAATTGTACTTTCCATTTGAGATAATTCTGAACCTTATTAAAATTTTCACTTCATGAATAGTGGTTAAAATAACTAGGATAGAAACTACATATATAATCATAGTTTTGACCTTTTATTGGATACCAATTGAAGTGTCTAGTGGAATTTGCAGTCACACTGAGAGGGGTGTCAAATCAGTGTAAACAAGCTTTACCAAATTCTTTTCACTTAAAATTTTACCCCCTTTTTATATTCAAACCTATAAACCTATTAGGATGAATGTATATATATATTATCAAACACATTAATATCACATGAAATACAAAAATTAAATGAATCACAACACATAGTAAATTTTCAAGGTTCACCCCCAGTGTACTTGACTATATCTTTATTGTTTTTGGTTCTAGTCCGAGACATAGATTTTATCACTAATATCAAAAGTGATTATAGAATTTTAGGTATCATCATAAGCACAATAATGATATGGGAAGGTATCCTCCTAATTACACAAACTATCTCCTAATATTTTTATATTATTGCTGTTTCTTTATACTTGATCCCTCCAGTCTTCAATAATCCTCCTTCTGAACAAGATTTTCAGTAGACTCGTGTATGTATCTTCAATAAAGTAAAAACTTATTCCTTAATATTAGGTATTTGAACACCATTTAATGAACAACTATAAATACATGAAATTAATCCTTGTAATATTATTAATATTTAAAATATGTAACTTCAAATATCCTCACTTCAATTATCATGACCTCTAAACCTTATGTACGATGTGGATAGTTAGCCTTGCACTATAACTTCTATTTCTTTATTACAGAGTCTTTACTTCCAATTTTTTTACTTTCTAGTTCCTTAATTTATATTTCCTTGATTTATTTTTTATTAACTTCTAGTTACTCAAATGATACTTCAAAACGTCAAGCTCAAATTCCTCAAGATCTTCAACCCAAACAATGTTCATGACTTATAGGTGAAATATCATCTTCCATGTAATAATTTTTTAATGTAAGATTGCTTAACACGATTAATTTACACATAATTTTATTTAAACAACAAAATGTATCTTTAATGTCTTCACACATGTAGTAATTTCATGCAAGACTTACGTGAGAACATAGCTTCTGGAAATTTTCAAAAATCTCCAACACATAATGATGAAGGGTTAGGTATGTTTATAGGAAAAGTAAAAATATTCACACAAATCTTTTAAACATTCAAAAATCACTGCCTCCATTCATGAATTTATATGGGGTTTTTAACTCATCTTCCACAATGTATAACTTTCATGGCACTTAAATTCCATGGAACTTAACTTCCATGCCACTTAAGTTTCACAAGGTTCATGAATTCAGACACCCATAACTTCTATGGTGTTTAACTTTCAAGCTAATCTATCTAAATTGCATGAATATTATTACAGTTAACTAAAAAATCAACAAAAACCTCTTCGAATACCTGACTTGTATGAAAATCAACATATTTTTGTGACATACTTACTTTGAACCTAGTTCAACTTAGAAATTCCTCCATCTCACTTCTAGAACATAAAATTTCTATGCAACTCAACTCCATACCTTTTCATTATCTACACTTAGGAAAATAGTCTTCTTGAACCACTTTCTAGGGTAAATCAATTTTCGATTCAGTGATTCCTTTGAACTTCACTTATAATAAAAAAATTATTCAACTTCTAGATCATTAAATTATACTTTCAACATTATAAAACTTTTAGATTTACTTCAACTGAAGTTATCGACATTAGTGACTGATCTAAATTTTGTTCATCTTCTTCTAAAGATTCACCACTAACCATCATAACTTTTTTTCTTCCTCTATAATTTTCTTAAATTCATGATGCTTTAATATCATCCACAACATCAATTTCTTCAACTTATGTTCTTATAATTTTTTTGGTCACATAAGATCAGTCATCTAATTTCTAATCAACTTCATTTGATAAACTAGTTCGACATCTCAACCTTTGAAACATAAAACTTTCAAACTCTGGTAGAATCATAGTTTACTTTGAGTAATAATAATGTTTTTAAATTTGAATGATCAACATCGCATAACATGATTTATCTTTTGGAACTCATATTTTGGAACTTCTTCTTGATCCTTAAATTTTCAATTGACAACCTTTATATAAGAGTTTGTTACTCTTATACATCAAATTAAATATTTTCCCTTTTTCTATATACTTAAATGCTTCTAACTTTTGTACATATATTCTAAAAAATTTAAAGGTTAACCTCAAGGATTCTTTTTATGAATGCACACAGACTACATCCTCCACTTATCTTCTAGTATTATATATTTTGACAATGCAACTCCCCTATGGTACATGGGATGGTGAATGTCCCGGGATCCTTGCACTTTGTTGGAATTGCTAGAGTTGGTTTAATGAGTGTCGAGACATTCCTTCCACAGTTGATCCTCTCATTTCCCTTGAGCCCTCTTCGATTGGTGCAGAGTTCTTTTAAGAATTTGGCATACCTTTGGATTTTCTTAATGTCTTCAAGTAGAGTAATGTTGATCTCCACACGCTTGAATGTGTCCAAAACCTCCTTTTTCATTGCTTCTTTAGCCATCTTCTTGGTTTGAACAACCCTGTTGGGAAAAGGAAGGGGTTTATAAGGAACATCATCAATCTTTTTCTTACATTTATATTTCTCCTTGGATTTCTCATCAGTTGGTTTGGAATGCGGCTTCTCTGGAGTTGAGGTGAATCCCGATGGAATGGTAGGTACATATTTATTGTTCATTTGCTTCCCACTTCTCAATGTGGTGGCACTGACATTCCCCTTTGGATTTGGAGTGGTTTGGGAAGGTAGATTTCCAGAATTCTTACTCACAAGTTCATGGAGGGCGGTGCCAATCTGGCTCATTTGAGTCTTCAACTCCCTCAGCTCCAAACTTTGACTTTTCAGCTCATTCTGTTGATTAAGAACAATTTGCTTTAAAAGATCATCAGTATTAGAATCTACCTTTGGTGTAGGATTCCCTTGTTGCTGACTTGTTGATGTTTGAGATTCAAATCTCCTTTGGGGTTGTTGGAAACCCTGTTGGTAAGGTGGAGGCTACTGGAAGTTTGGTTGAAAAGGGGGCCTTTGTTGTTTTCCAGAGCCATAACTCATGTCCGGTTGATCTTTCCACCCTTGGTTGTATGTTAGAGAAAATGAATCAAACTTCTTTTGGGGATATGGTTGTTGTTGCTGCTGAAATGGTCTCCCTGGGAATACTGCTGCACAATCTTCTGTTTCTTGTAGTTGTGGGCAACAGTCAGTTGGGTGGCTTGTCTCAGTGCAAATTCCACAAGGCCTTGAAGGAGGGGGTAGAGATGTATTTTGTGCCAAAGAAATTTTCCTCACCATAGTGGTAAATTATTCCAACTTAGTATCAATCAAATGACTTTCAAGAGAAGAAGGGCTTACCTGATGTACTCCCCTGACATGTGGTGTACCTCGATCACCAAATTGTTGGGAGTTTTGGGCCATCTTGTCAATAAATGCACGTGCGGCTGCGAGTGTCTTGTCCACCAATGCTCCTCTAGCTGCAGAATCAACCATGATCCTCTCCATGGGTGTGATTCCTTCATAGAAGTATTGGATGAGGAGTTTCTCACTGATTTGGTGATGCGGAAAGCTTGCGCATAACTTCTTGAATCTCTCCCAATACTCATACATTGACTCCCCTTGTGCTTGCTTGATCCTCGAAATCTCCTTACGAATGGAATTGGTCCTTGATGCTGGAAAAAATCTCTGCAAGAAAAGACATTTCAAATCGTTCCAACAAGTTACATCTTCGGGTTGTAGATAATACATTCAATCTTTCGCAGCTCCACCAAGTGAGAATGAGAATGCTCTTAATTTGATTTGGTCTTCAGATACATTTCTTGGTTTCAATGTTGAGAAAACCACATTAAATTCTTTCAAATGTTTATTAGGATCCTCACCAGAGAGGCCATGAAACTTTGGAAGTAAGTGAATTAACCCAGATTTTAGTTCAAAGTCCGATTTGAGGTTCGGGTATGCAATACAATTTGGTTGATATTTAATATCAGGTGCAGCCAATTCTCGAATGGTTCTATTAAGTTCATTTACATTATTTCCAGCCATTGGTTCCTCTTTTATGTTTGAATTCGAATTGCTTCCAATTCCAATGTTTCCAGAAGAAAGGAATTCACCAACTGGTTGAATATTGAAACTTCCTGTAGACTGAGAATGTTTGATTAGAGCCCTAAGGCTACGTTCAATATCAGGGTCAAGATCTAAGAGATCTTTGGGATTAGTTCGTGTCATAAATCAAATAAAAATGAAAAGAAAGAAAGTGCACCATAGTAAAATAAAAATGAGAAGTTTGAGTTTATGGTCCAAAAAGAATTAGAAGAAAATAAAAGAAGAAGAAGAAAAATCAGATTGGGTAAAGACGGAAGAAAGAAGAGAGGAAGATAATTAAAATGTAAAATAAAATAAATACCTCTAATTGGTTGAAATAAGTACTTGCCTACCCAGCAACGGTTCCAATTTGATATAGCACTGTCGTGGGTGCCCTCAAATGATTAGTGTGATTTTGGGGTACTTAGGTGTAGCAGAGTGGCTGAACAAGGTCATCTCTTAAAGGAGGAAGTGAATTAAAACAACTTCTTAGAGGTATTCTAAAAATAAAATAAAAGAGAATAAAAACACTAATTGAATAGATGGGGGTTGTTTATAGTTTATAGATCTAGAAGAAGTTTGCTGGAAGAAGATTTCATTTTTTTTTTGTTTTTAATTTTGAAATGATGTTTGATTAAAAAGACACAACAAGAAGATGGTTTTTTAGAAAATATTTTAAAAGGCGTAATCGATCTAACTATACCTATTCAATCTATTATTAATCATTATCATTTAAACTAAAATTCACTTAATTATGATCCCTTAATTTGTTAAATCCATAACCCTATGATAATTAACTTTACCACGAAGATGAAGTGAATTTAACCCTAGGCTAACTTCAGAACATGCAATCGCAACACCCTGCTTTGATTGATGTTCTGAGATTAGATTATGGTCAGTGATAAATTAAGGCACATAACCACTCTATAAATGAGGATTAATTGAGTTTAGGGATTGTATTTGAACTCTACAAATTGATCCCGTGTGGTCTTGTATTATCGATTAAGATTACGCTCTCACAATTCACACAAATCCCGACCTCGCGCGTTTTGTGTTTATTGTTCAATTGCTTTCTTAGTTTCATTTAAATTGAAAAATCAATTAATATATCATATTTAGTTAATTATAGTATATCATTGATTCAAAATAAATTAATGAAGAAGGTGAGAGGTAGATCGATTACTAAAAGACTACTCTTCCATGGGTGGCATAATCATCGTAGAAGCGTTTTGCATGTGCAAAGGTTTATAATAGGTATAACCCAATAACGCTTCTACTCAAGAATTCCAAACCAATTAGGAAGATTAATAGAAGAAGAAATTTAAACAAAAAATAAGAAAATAAAGAAATAAAATAAGAGCAAAGAAGTTTATTACACAAATGAAAACATTACAAAATGAAGAAGAGAAGGAGGCTTTGATGAGGGGATCCTTGCTTCAAGAGATACCCCTCTTAAAATAGTTGGATAATTTGGTTGAAACAAATTCTCCTCTGTCTAAAATATCCTAATTCGCGTCCCAACCCCTCCAAATGAGAAAAACTCCAATTTATAGAGTGGGGGGGAGGCTAGGTTTAAATAGGTTTCAAGTGTGAATGGGAAATCTAGGACAAATATTTTAATACAACTTTCACCACTAATTTGACCTCTACAAAGCGTGAACCAGCTCTCCTTCCAGAATTATTATTTGTGGGAAAATGAATCCCCGAGCTCCTCTCAAAGTATGGGCTTAATCGAAGATAGGATGAAGAAGATATGGCTCAAATACAGAACTCATGTCCATTCTGCCGAGTCCAGCCCACCATTGGATTAATGTCCCATTTACTCCATCCAAATTACCTTTTTAGCTCTAGTGTCCTGAATGAAAGTTGTAGAAAATTAGGTTAGTAACACTGTTACAAAATTTCAAATTACAATAATAAATATAAAAATATTTATCTTTGAAATACTACAGTGCACTATAAAGGGTAAAACTGGAATTTTCACCAAATTTTCAAATGAATGATCAAATCCCAAATATTTTATAAATAAACATATTTAGCACAATGTGGGGAAATTATATCATTTATTATCAATAAAATATTCAACAAAATAGTGTTTTATCAATCATAATTTATCATAAATTTTGAAATTTATAAATCATTTAATGATATTAAAATGAAACATTATTGTAATTAAAATTATAATCATTTAATAGTGTGATTATCTAAAAATAAAGTATAAATAATAAAATTTAAAATTCATAAAAAATGACAACCCAGAAGAGCTCTATATATTAAATCAATGGATCCATAAAAACAAACACTGATATATATATATATATATGTATGTATATATATATGTATATATATATATCATTTAAGCACAACACAGGGTGGGTTGAGATCAAGTTATCCAAGATTAAGAGAAAAACCTCCACTATCATATAATCCAGCTGACTATGAAATCTTAGGAGAAGGGAAGTGATGAATCCAAACAAGAACATTTGGATCTCCTTTAACAACCCCCATAATTGACTTAATTTTTATTATCATTCCACACTTCCACCTAATTCCCATCATTTTTATTGAATTTATTTATTCCCAGTCTCATTTACTACCTCTAAAAAACAAATTACAACCCATATAAAATCATCTTAAATATAATAAATCAATTATTGTTAAATAAAACCTTTACCTACTACATCACCATTTTTATTACCTTATCTAGGTGTATCATAACAATAACCATGTCTTGGTGGTTGTAGAGGATTTATGACTTGTGAAAACCACAAAATCAATGATTTTAGAGCTCATTCACAACTCTCACACATGTATGCTTATTACACATAATTAAAAATTGAAAAGTTTATGTATCATGAATTCTATATTATCCATCCTCTGTGAGAGAAAATTTATTGGAAGTGAAAAATGATTCATACTATAAAATTCAAATTACCATCATATCTCCCTCATTTTCATTCCATATTTCATTTTGTTGAAACCACATTAGGTATCAGTGTTGACAAACTTTATCATGGGGTTGGAGCATGATGAAGGAAATTAGAGTTATAGATATTCTCACATATGAAAATTAATCATTATTTTAGTAAGTTGTGAGTTTTTTCCATGATTGTAATAATTTTGAATTGATATAAATGAAACCATGTTGTGGTGATGAAAACACATTATGGTTCTAGTGATCTATATTAAAATCTATTTTTATATCTCTTATGTTTATGAAAGTATCAAAGATGATTTGGTGGGACTCATTTTATTTAAATGGATGAGTTTGAATACTATTTTAATAGAGATAAAACATGGATAAATCATGAAAGGTTTTGAGACTTGTATTAAACCTAGTCATTCAAGTTAGGTCATGAATATTAAAGGATAAAATATATCAATACTACAAAAAAGGAAGAGGAAGTGGATCTTTGAAGAGATTGATAGATAATAGAGCTAAGAGAGTTCACAATATAATTCTGAATTTCATTTAATATCTATAAATTAGAATAATAAAAATACTATAAAAGGAGAATTCCCAAAATATGTATCACTTAAGTGAGGTTGGTTTTCTTTATTTATAGATGAAGATAAAATATATAAGGCCATGATAGCAGGTTATTTGAAATTCAAAATGCATAAGATAAGACTGACTTAATAAATCCAATAAATAGTTAATATATTAAATATTACAAATTAGGGTTATTCATGTTCAATTAATATAAAAAATACAATTTACATCATTAAAATTCACAAATTAGATAAAAATATAAATTAATCCTCAAAATAAAAAAATTCATATAAATGTGATAAAAAATATTATTATTATGAAAATTATGAGATTTTAATACATTGAATTAAAGATAAAAATATGTTCAAATTAATCTCAATTAGGTATGATCATCTTATCATCAATTGATCTCTTCCTTGAATAATATCATGTATTAAAAACTGAAGTGACCAGTGGATCATGTAGTCTCATTGAGAGGGGGTTAGTATAGACAAGTTTTATCGAATTCTTTTCACTTAAACTTTTAACCCTTGTATATTTGAACCTCTAAAATTGTTAGTATTAATGGATTTTTATGTTCTAAAACACATCCAAACCACATGAAATATAAAAAATAAATGAAGCACAAGATACAATATTTTAACAAGAGTCACCCCAATGTGGGTGACTATGATCTTACTATTTTTAGGTCCAGTTCAAGACATATATTTTATCAATAATGTGAAAATTGATTATAATTGTGATTGTATTATCCTAAAAACAACAATGATATGGGTAGGTATAATCCTGAACCCACAAACTATCTATATTTAGGTACATCTTCCTATTGGTTTTTTATAATTTCCCCCACTAGTATTCAACAATCCTCCTTATAAACATGATCTTCACTATAATCCTAGATTTCTTCACACAAAAGTAAGATCTTATTCCTTAATAGTAGGTCTTCTCCTACCACTAAATGAATAACTTTAGCAATATATAATTCTTCCTTATAATCTTTGGAATATTCAGAAGATGTAACTTCTGAATCTCCTCACATCAAGTATCCTAACTTTTGAACCATATACAAGATGTAGATATTTAGCCTTGCACTATAACTTAAAATAATTTATTTTGGAGACTTGACTTTTAGTTTGTTAACTTCTGGTTTCTTAATTACTAATTCCCTAATTTATGATTTTTTAACTCTTGGTTACTCAAATTATACATTGAAACTTTAAGTTTCATTTCCTCAAGTTATTTAACCTAAGAAATGTTCTGAACTTAAAGGTCAGATATTGTCTTGTGTGAAACTATTTTTTCATGTAATATTACTTCATGCAATTGATTATCACATAATTTCCTTCATGAAAAATATTGGTTCTTGAATGTATTCATGTAAGGAATATTTTCACATAAGACTTACGTGAGATTAAAGATTTTATATATTCTCAAAAATATCCAACACCTAATGATATATGGTTAGGTGGTATTTATTGGAAATAAAAATCCATTTATGAAACTCTTTAATGCATCTGAAGATCACCGTCTCTATTCACAAACCAATGTGGGTTTATATAACTCTTCTTATATAGTACCTATATTTTGTGTCGTTTATATTCCTTGACATTTAACTTATGTGATGATTAACTTACATGATTCTTAACTTCCATAGGGTTTATGGATTTTCACACCCATAACTTCTGTGGCATTGAACTTGTGCATGGATTTAGCTGACTTGTGAAAATATCCTTACTATGATCTGAAAACTCATCAAAAAATCTCTAAACACATGAATCTTGTGAAACTCAACATATTTTGTGTCATCCTTCATTTTCACCATGTTAAACTTTGAACTTCCTCTGTCTAAATTTGGGAACATACAAGTTCCATGAAACTCATCTTAACACCTTTCGATATTATGGACTTAGAAAAATAGTATTCTTGAAACACTTTATAGGTTAACTCGGATTTCACATCATAATCCTTAAAAATTCACTTTTAATCCTGGAATTATTCAATTTTCATATCAGTAAATTATACTTTTAACATTCATACACATTTAGATTTACTTTAACAGAAGTTATCAACATTAGTGGTTGGTCAAACTTCTGATCACCTTCTTCTAGAGTTTTACCATCATCCATTATAATTTCTAATTCTACTTATGGACTTTCCTTCAATACATGATGATCAAAGAGCATCCACAACATTTGTTTCTTCAGCTTCCATTCTTTTAATTTTATGGACACTCGAAATCATCCATCTAAATTATGATCAAATTTACCCACTCAACTAGTTTGGCATGTCAAACTATTGAACTTCCAAGTTTTTATCTCATCTTGAATCATGATTTAATTTGAGTAATCGTGATGTTTGTAACTTTGAACGATAAGAATAACATCAACTAATTTTTCTTCTAGAAATCATATTCTATAACTTATTCATGATCCTATAATTTTTAATTAATGGCCTTTATATAAGTGTTTTCTACTCTTATATATCATAGTGAGGATTTCTATTTTTTTTTTACTTCATCTCTTCTAACTTCTAGACATATATTTCAAACTTCTTCAAGGTTTGTCTTAGATATTTTTCTTCTAGATGCATGTAGTCTACATCCACCACTTATCTTCTAAAAGTATATCTTTTATTAGTTAATCTTCTATCTAAATTATCTTATAGAAGCGTATCTTCTATTAGTTCATCTCCTAGCTAACTCATTTTCTGAATGAACTCATATCCACTTACACTACTCATATTTTTAGAGTTTATCTTGAAACTTATGGACATCCTTCAAGTTTTTATTCAATGTTAACATCTTCTATAAACAATTATTTTAGAAAACTTCTCCATATCTACTTATATCCTTGTTACTCCTATAAATATAAAATCTATAAGTATAACTTCTGTAATTATTTATTCTAAATGCGGCATTTTTCAATCACATTTCCTATAACTTACCTTCAATAAGTATAACATATTTTAGACAACTCTTTCATCAATTTTTAAAAAAAATCATTGATTTAACTTAAGAATGGAATAATAATCATCAAATACCAATTCTACTTATTATCAAGAAGCATCATCCTCTCTCATTTCCAAGGGATACATCCTCTTCATCCTAATTTCCATCATATGAATAGAATACTTATCATATCTAATAGTCAAAAACATATTAATGTATTGGGATCTTATTATATCACCCAATACATATTGACAATTAAATTACTCATTAACAACAAATAAAATCATCTCAATCCATTGGTTTTTTCAATATCCCCTTTCAGGTTTGTTTTCAATACCATCACATATATTTTATTTCAATATGTAGCTATTTTCTTATCCCCCTTGTTAAAGATTAATGAAAATGATATTATCTTATTATTATAAGATTATTTGAGTAGGAGAAAGTTACATTTATCCTTTACTGACATTTTAACTTCTACACAATAATAAAATATGATCCACTTGAGATAATGGAAGCATCATATTTATTAATGCAATGTGTTATGAATCAATCATGTATAAGTCTATGTGATAAATTATAAGTGTAGAGAACAAGATAGATTAACTTATACATCAATGTTGTCCATAAACTATTCATCATGTGATATCAACTCATAAATATTCTTCTAGGATTTTTCAAAAGCTTTTAATTCAACTTGTCTCTTATATCTATCTCAACAAACAGATTAAAACATTCAAATAAAATCAATTTTCTCTCCTTTCAGATTATTATTCATCTTGACATACAATCCCCATTAATTATCATATTTGATAAATTTAAAACAAGGATGAGGAAATTTATTTTCATACCTCAAACTACTTTGAGTACTATCTTGATTTTTAGATTCATATAAAATGATAATAACTTATGGAAACTTTTCTTCTTATTAGCTCATTGTAAAGGGATGCACTGCAACATATTCTTAATCATGGTTGATGCCAATTGAAATGAACTCCAATAATATCCTTATGATACCGCATGAAGTTTTTATGAGGAGGTAGTATGATACTAGTTAAATTACTCCATGATAGATATATCATCTAGATATAATATTTTCATTACTTCCATTACTTCAAGACACCCCCTGAACACATGCATCACCTTCAATTCCCTATATAGAGAAACAAAAATAATAGATATAGGAATAAGGTTGATCTTAATAGCTCTTTAATGATAGAAATAAAGATAATATCTACTTATTAACCTAGAAAACATTTTCTTTATATCTTTAGATTCATGAGACCTTTTCATGTTGACTTCTCCTTTGATTTACTAGAATTTAATAATTATAGAAAACATGGAATCCTTATACTTAGATTTATTCTTATAAGTAATGCCCTTTTTAACATTTTATAGTAAGAAATTTTCATTCTTCTATGATTTTTATAACTTATTACCCAATTCCAATTATGTTTTCCAGATAATCAAGAATTCCTTTAGAACATTCTCTACTTTCTTCTTATGTGAAACCTTCTTTTTCATAGTAACATTCTTGACACATGGATTCAATGGTTATTTTATTTTGTTTTAAACATATCCTTCTGACCTAGTAGCTATTTCATGAAATTGTTAGGAGTGTGACCTATTTTTTTCACTTTTCACACAATTTTTTAGAAGTATTCAAGTTACCCTTATTTTTTAACTTCTCTAACTCCTCTTTAGGGATCTCTTCCAACAAATCAATCATTTTATTCATTTCTTGGATTTATTATATTTATTTCTTGATCTTTATAACTTTAATATTAATTTCCATGGACTAATTGAAAGGACCTATGATGTTTATTTTTATACCATGATAGAAGAATCTCCTCTTTAGAGTAGAATCCTTCACAACATTTTTTTGGGTGTATTTTGTTTATCACTTTTCACCACTGACTTACATCCCAAAACAGACTCATATCCATTTCTTTGATTCTTTATCTTTTTTGGTCTTTTATTCTCATAATAATATGATTTATACATGGTAGTTTTATACCACCACTCATCATCACAATGACTACACATTTTAAAATTTCTATAGAACTTCTCAAGACATTCAAATATATTATCGATAAATAGATTTATCCTTTTATATGAACTTTTATTCGATTCACCAAGATCTTTCTTCACTAAAAATATAATCCCCCTAGTATAATCCTTCTTTTTCTTCTAATTATTGAAAATTTATACCAACATCCAATGACCTTGTGTCTAAAATTTCCATATCATAAAAAATTTATAACAAATCTTATTATTTTACTGTTAGTTTTAGTCTATCCAACCTTGAAACCTTGTTGTTATTAGACAAATTAAATCTTATTTTGGGAATTATTCAAGGATCCAAAATTTATACTATTAGTTATATCCAACTTTGATGATGTGGTGTATTTATTATCATTTTCATTCACCTATATATGTTTATAATTCCTTTTGGAACTTATATGATCCATCAAAAAAATAACAATACAAAAAAATCTAGAACAAGGGTTAACTTTTCCATGAGATTTTAGTAGATTTACCCTTAGATAATTTCAAGATTGTTTTACACTAGAATGATTCTTCTTATAAGAAAAACTATTATCATAAGTTTTCATAGTATCTACTCTTCTTTTCTAGGAAGATTGGTTAGATTCATCTTGTTTGAATTATATATTTTTTAAATTGACTTTTATTTAACTACACTTAATTTTGAGGGTATTTTTCTCAATTTAAACTAAATTTATTCTTTCTTCCCAGTCCTTCATATTTTTAATCTGATCTTCATGCAACTTACTCATTTCTTGAAAATATTTTTCAAGATCCTTCACTCTTTTAGATTTGATCTCCACATAAGAATTCTTAACATCCACTATAGATTTATGAGTTTCCTATAGTTAATGGGTCTTATCTTCACAATATTTTCTTATCAGAGCTTTCTCATCAAATACATTTTTCAAGTATACTTCATCCAGGATGTGTTTTTCTTTATAAAACCATAACAATTGTTTCTTAACTTCTCCATCCTTGATGAAAGTGTATCACCTCTTAAATTTATCATATGAATCATTTTCCATATCATAGGTTTCCTACTCAATATTTTATTTATCATCCTATAACCCCTTTATGTATGCAATTATATATGTGAAAACTTAAAAAGGTAAATTTTTCAATTTGTCCTTTATTTCAGTGTAGATTTCACTAAGTGATTCACTTTGCACATACTCTTCACAATTTGAACTAAATTCTTTATGAGGATGATACTACATAGATTTAATAGATAAATCATAACTTTTAGTATCTTTAAATATTGGTTTATCCTATTTATCATTTTATATATTTATCAATTTCTTTGTTTCTTTATTTCACTTGATCTTTAAGGTTTTAGCTGAAACCTCCATATTGGTACTGACAGTGATGAGAATTGTACTTTCCATTTGAGATAATTCTGAACCTTATTAAAATTTTCACTTCATGAATAGTGGTTAAAATAACTAGGATAGAAACTACATATATAATCATAGTTTTGACCTTTTATTGGATACCAATTGAAGTGTCTAGTGGAATTTGCAGTCACACTGAGAGGGGTGTCAAATCAGTGTAAACAAGCTTTACCAAATTCTTTTCACTTAAAATTTTACCCCCTTTTTATATTCAAACCTATAAACCTATTAGGATGAATGTATATATATATTATCAAACACATTAATATCACATGAAATACAAAAATTAAATGAATCACAACACATAGTAAATTTTCAAGGTTCACCCCCAGTGTACTTGACTATATCTTTATTGTTTTTGGTTCTAGTCCGAGACATAGATTTTATCACTAATATAAAAAGTGATTATAGAATTTTAGGTATCATCATAAGCACAATAATGATATGGGAAGGTATCCTCCTAATTACACAAACTATCTCCTAATATTTTTATATTATTGCTGTTTCTTTATACTTGATCCCTCCAGTCTTCAATAATCCTCCTTCTGAACAAGATTTTCAGTAGACTCGTGTATGTATCTTCAATAAAGTAAGATCTTATTCCTTAATATTAGGTATTTGAACACCATTTAATGAACAACTATAAATACATGAAATTAATCCTTGTAATATTATTAATATTTAAAATATGTAACTTCAAATATCCTCACTTCAATTATCATGACCTCTAAACCTTATGTACGATGTGGATAGTTAGCCTTGCACTATAACTTCTATTTCTTTATTACAGAGTCTTAACTTCCAATTTTTTTACCTTCTAGTTCCTTAATTTATATTTCCTTGATTTATTTTTTATTAACTTCTAGTTACTCAAATGATACTTTAAAACGTCAAGCTCAAATTCCTCAAGATCTTCAACCCAAACAATGTTCATGACTTATAGGTGAAATATCATCTTCCATGTAATAATTTTTTAATGTAAGATTGCTTAACATGATTAATTTACACATAATTTTATTTAAACAACAAAATGTATCTTTAATGTCTTCACACATGTAGTAATTTCATGCAAGACTTACATGAGAACATAGCTTCTGGAAATTTTCAAAAATCTCCAACACATAATGATGAAGGGTTAGGTATGTTTATAGGAAAAGTAAACATATTCACACAAATCTTTTAAACATTCAAAAATCACTGCCTCCATTCATGAATTTATATGGGGTTTTTAACTCATCTTCCACAATTTATAACTTTCATGGCACTTAAATTCCATGGAACTTAACTTCCATTCCACTTAACTTTCACAAGGTTCATGAATTCAGACACCCATAACTTCTATGGTGTTTAACTTTCACGCTAATCTATCTAAATTGCATGAATATTATTACAGTTAACTAAAAAATCAACAAAAACCTCTTCGAATACCTGACTTGTATGAAAATAAACATATTTTTGTGACATACTTACTTTGAACCTAGTTCAACTTAGAAATTCCTCCATCTCACTTCTAGAACATAAAATTTCCATGCAACTCAACTCCATACCTTTTCATTATCTACACTTAGGAAAATAGTCTTCTTGAACCACTTTCTAGGGTAAATCAATTTTCGATTCAGTGATTCCTTTGAACTTCACTTATAATAAAAAAATTATTCAACTTCTAGATCATTAAATTATACTTTCAACATTATAAAACTTTTAGATTTACTTCAACTGAAGTTATCGACATTAGTGACTGATCTAAATTTTGTTCATCTTCTTCTAAAGATTCACCACTAACCATCATAACTTTTTTTCTTCCTCTATAATTTTCTTAAATTCATGATGCTTTAATATCATCCAAAACATCAATTTCTTCAACTTATGTTCTTATAATTTTTTTGGTCACATAAGATCAGTCATCTAATTTCTAATCAACTTCATTTGATAAACTAGTTCGACATGTCAACCTTTGAAACATAAAACTTTCAAACTCTGGTAGCATCATAGTTTACTTTGAGTAATCATAATGTTTGTAAATTTGAATGATCAACATCGCATAACATGATTTATCTTTTGGAACTCATATTTTGGAACTTCTTCATGATCCTTAAATTTTCAATTGACAACCTTTATATAAGAGTTTGTTACTCTTATACATCAAATTAAATATTTTCCCTTTTTCTATATACTTCAATTCTTCTAACTTTTGTACATATATTCTAAAAAATTTAAAGGTTAACCTCAAGGATTCTTTTTATGAATGCACACAGACTACATCCTCCACTTATCTTCTAGTATTATATATTTTGATAATGCATATTTCAACGAACTTATCTTTCAGCAATGTATCTATAGTGATATAATCTATTGTCTAACACATTTTATGGATACACTCATCTTTACATTCTCTACTCATATTCTAGGAGTTCATATTATAACTTTTGAACATCCATATGGTTTTTCTTCAGTTTTAACATCTTTCTAAAATTTTTATTCTAGATAAAATCTATAGATATTCCCACATCCCCAATACTAATATAATTTTAACTTTCAAAAGTATAACTTCCATAAGTATTTATTTTGGATGGATAATTATGTAAACAATTTTACTCTAACTTACATTTAATAATTATAACATGTTTTAGATATTATTTTAATCAACCTTAGGTATTTTTCATTTATTTAAATTAATACCATCTTAACAATAATAAAATATTATTGTGGTTTCCCATCAAGCAATATCAATCCTTACCCATTTCCAATTTCAACATCCTCTTCATCATAATTTTCAATATTTGAATGTAATCCTTAGTATATAAAATGGAAAATAGCCTCTTCATGCATTGGGATATTTCTACATCACCCAACACATATTGACAACCATAATACTTATTGACAAAAAATACAATCATCACAATCAATTGGTTCTTAAAAAACCATAGATAATTTTAGTATTTAATTAAAATGAGAAACTAAAGTTTCAGAATTTTATTTCAAATATTTCCTATTACTTTTTCATTGTATCTTTTCCACCTCCTGGATTATGGTTAGAGTTTCTTTATTCGAGGTTTTTATTTTAATTATTTCCATTTTATCATATACCCTTGAAATAATTTTACCCTCTTCCTCATTAATGATTACTTGATTGGTCACTAGGAATGGCCTTATAAGAATAATATTTTATGAATATCCATCTATATCGATGACTAAAAAATCAATTGAAAATATGGAACCCTTTATAAAAATTACCACATCTTCTAGAATACTAAAAGTAGTTAATTGGATCATCAATAATAGTTTAAGACCAAATAGTTCTATATCACCATCCCTAAATCTATATATAAAGTAGATAGTATTAGGTTTTCCCTTACACCTAGATTATATAATGAAAATTTTATTTTATGAGAACTATAGAATGTGATATGATAATGATTCTTGAATATTTTAGTTTAGGGGTTAAGTGATTCCATCATACTTTTTATATTAGTTCATGTGTTGTAATGGGTGGTGGGATTTGAGGTTCTTCTACTTTTTGTGGAAATTGATCCTATCATGAAAGATTTCCTCTTAAAATGTATCCAATTATTTCTTCTTCCATGAATGTTGGTGGAGTGTCAATATCTTCCTCTTCTTCTTCTTCTTCTAGAAGATACATATTTTCATACTTATTTTCCATAAACTAGTCATTATCCACATCATCATTAGTTTTATGACTATAATATTTTCTTCCACTATAGGGTTACTTTCAATTGAGATTGTTCATATTCTTATAGGTCAGGTAATCGTTTGGTTTTCAAGGTTTCCTTGGGTCTCTAGTATTTTATGGTAGCCTCTTTATTTTTTAAGTTTAGCATAAATGTCATAATAAATTTTGACATCATATTCTCCAATGATGGGTGTGGTTCTTGATGTAATTGTTGTTATGTTAGTAAATACTACACTTGATAGTATGTTTTTGGATGTTATTGATGATATGATCCTTGTTTTTGTTGGTATCCACTATAAAATGATCATGGTTTTTAGTATATCAGTGGACCTTGTGTTCATAAAGTTGTTTTTCCTCATGGTTTATCTCCTTAAGAATATATTTGGATTACCTTTCCAACTTTCATTATAAGAATTTTGAAATTGTACATAAGGTTTATTAAAGAAAATTAAATTAGCTCTATCATTTTGATTTTGTGCATTCCATGGAAAATCACATATAAAATGTGTTTATTCACATTTTTTGCCTTATTTTGATTAAATTACATTTATTTCCATGGGTTTTTGTGTTTTATTGAATCAATTTTCTTAGTGATGGAATCAAGTTAGGTGGAAAACATTGTTATGGAATCAATATGGTGTACAACTCTTTTTTTATCTATCATAACTCCACTGTAAAATTATCAAAAACATATCATCCAATAGTTTTTAAAGATCATTTGGTAATATTAAAATGGTTTTACTTCCTAAAATTGTATCTAATGTAGAATGAATTTATTATACTAATTAATTATAAAATGTATGTAATTTAAGGCAGAAAGGAATACCATGATAGGGATATTTTCTCATGAAGATTTTAAACATGTCTCATGCTTCTTGTGTTGACTCATCATTTTTTATTGAACATTATATATTTTTTCATAAAGTTTTAGAGTTTTAGAAGGTGGGAAGTATATAGAAAAAAATGAATCAATATGTCACATATAGAAATAGATATTAGGGGTTGAATTTTTATTTAATATTTTACTTAATCCCGTAAATAATATATAAAGAGATGAATATATACCATATCTTTAAAAATAAATTATATAAGAATGTGTCATAGATTTTTAGAAATTTTGAAGTGTTTTTGTTTGGATAATTTCTTATAAGTCCTCCAAATTACATGATATTTTGGATCAGTTGTTTCTTCATCAACTTGATCTTGAACTTATTGTTCTAAATCAAAGGCCTAATAATGCTTGAAATCATCCCCTAGATAAATGTGGAAGTTATGAGGTGCATTGTAAGTGGTTGAGTCCATTCCCAATAATGTTTTTCATTAGTTTCAATGGATAATATATGAAGAACTCGATGAAGAATCTTTAGATTCTTCATAGAGATGATCTTTTCATATATTATTTATAATTAATTTAAACCCAATAATTACCTCAATTTGATAATTCTTTTTTTTATTGATTAATCTAATTTATGCTCTTGCCATATTGTCTTTGTGGTGAATAACCCAAACTAGAATTCCTTTAGCAGTATCTACAACTAATCCATGAACCTTAAAACATCACTTTTGGTATTCTAAGTGCTAACATAGAAGAACCAAGCACTATGTTTCGTTCTTCGTTGATCACAACAAGTAGTCTTTTAATATTGAAATAATTCTCTATTGTTCTCTCATTTATAAGAGGGTGGAGGAGGATTATTCTATTTATATTCATGAGAGAGTACTTGATAGGTTCTCTCAGTCTTTAGATAATTCATTGTGCTCAATAATTCTCACAACCCTTCTAAATGATATAAACCAGATTATATACTTAGGGATAAAAAATTCATAATTGTTCCAAGGCTCTTTATACAATTTTTTATTCTAATTAAACCCCACATCAATTATTATTATTATTATTATTATTATTATTATTATTATCCCTGAGATGTTATAAACTCATGGATATTTAAATATCATTTGTTAAATAAATAAATCAATATTTATTTAAATTATATTAAATAAAGTTATATCATTTCCATCTGACCCTTAACTCATCCTATCAATCCTCATTGACATTTATCAAACCTTTAATAATAAATATTTATTTAAATAAATAAATATCATTATATTATTCATTCTATAAATAAATCATTATTATATTCGGTAAATAAAAAATAAATATTTATTTAATATTCAACTCATATATATTCTAAACTTGAATATATATAGTGATTGAATTTATGTGATCAACATAACTCAAATAATTATTATTCCATCAACTAAGAATAATATTTATTTTTAATATTAAATTAAAATATTTTTTAAATGGGATTATGATCACACAAAGTGTATGACCCTCTAGGCCTCTTTCTCAATTCCATTAATCTAACTTTCCTAAAGTCCATGATCAACATCTAGTTTCATGTCAATACACCCATAAATAAATAAGGTAATGTTGCAACGAAAAAAACATCATATGAACACTTACTATGTTATATAGTCATGTTGTCTTGATATCTCATCAAGCAATTTTGATACTTGTTCCATATACTTATATGCTTAATTTATTTTCTTTGACTCTCTGAAATGAACTTGCTGATAAAATATCATGGAAATGTATTTAATCATATAGTTACATTTCAATCCAAGGTTTGAAGATATCTTCTTTCATTAACTCATAAGGAGAAAATCCTTTCTTGACTTGTTCAATCAATTCCATATCACTTATGATACCCCCAATGTATGATACCTCACTGTAAGGATATGTCATCATGGTTTTCATCTATACATAAAAGTATAAGGACCAATATACACATCTATATATGTGAATATCTAATGACACATATAACTTATAAAATTCCTATTAATAGGTTTCTCCTCATAACCTTCCTTCTTGGTGATTACCAAGTGTGAATATCATGAGAAAAATTCTCAACCTATTTTGATTATCTATCACCTAATAGTCATACATCATCTATATCCCATCATACATATGTTATCTAGACCATATGAAATATGTTTAAGAATATTTTCATAGCATCTCTAGGTTCTCATTATAGCAGGGAACTACTATAACCTTTCGATGTGAAAAATAATCTAATGAAATTATCACATTAATGTTACATAGAACAACACTCATCATGTGATTATATATTTATTAATATTATGGAAATAAAAAAGTAAAAATTCAGTTGGTTCTAGGGAACCAACTCTAACGGAATCCCACTTACACTAGATCCAACTACTAACTAACAAATTGTTATCTCTAATATGATAAACATGTTTCTACTGAGGTATGGATATAACTATTGTATTAAATAAGATTCTATTTATTATTTAATTAGACTAAATTTGAAACAATATTAAATTGATCTGAAGGAAAAACACTATTACATCCCCTTAGCAACTAGCATTCTCACTTCTCCAATTACCAAGAACTCATTCACCTTAATTTCATAATTATTTTCAGACAATTCTAACAGTTACCCAGAGTGGTTCTCCTGGTTCTGTTTGATATTTTCCCACTATTATCTACACATGACCAATATCAAATATTAGTACATATCATGAAATATGATATAGATTTCAAACACTTTAGTATATGTGATTCTATTCATTACAATAATCTCCTCATGTTCTTTCACACATCAACTTGGAGATATTTCATCTCATGTTACATAGGTAATAATTCACTCTTGAATTATTTCATATTGTATTTTTCACTATCTTTTCAGAGTATATGCTATGACTAGATCTAATCAACCCCATATATATATTTCATAAGATCATGTTCCCTAAAACTTAGGTTACTACGTTAATTCATTCTTAAAGAGATATATTTTATCTTAATCTTAACTAACTATAATAATTATATAGAAACCCAAGATAAAAATATATTTATTTTACATCAATTCTATAGGTTAAGAATTACATATCACAAAATGATATATCAGTCCCAAGAATAGAAGGTTTAGTGTCTTTGAGTACTGCCTACATGAGCAACTTATATTATACCACTTATGATAATTTCTATATAACTAATCCAAACTAGAATCCTTCTAGAATTATCATAAGTTATACTTATCTTCATAACTTTGGTAATGGAAACATAAGAAATCAGAAAGCTAAAATTCTCTGTAATGGAAAAATTATAGTAAATCATGATGTTGATACAAAACATATAAGTTAGGAATCATATCATGATATCAGAAAGTGAATGATCATAAGAATAGAAACATGGAATAAGGTAATGACATCATAAAATCATAGAATGATAAATTTGTGGCAACAATATAAAACATGACATCATAAGTATAAGTCAAGGCTCACTAAAAAGACAACATAACATGGTGTTCTTAGGTTCACCGCTCGTGCACTATACATGCTATCTCATGATATGAAAACATTACCCAATTAATTGGAGTGTTATCAGGGCTCAACCTTTATATTAATAACATATACAAACATATATGAGCCACAAGAGAAAAATAAACCGTACATAAATCATAATCATGATAAAACCCATGAGAGGAAGTGGGTTTCATAATCTTATCTCATGGAATAACTAAAGATTGTATCATAATTATTCCCAATAGAAGAAGGAATAAAATCATTTTTTATGTTCATATTTGAATAAATAAGTGAATTTATTTAACATAGAGTTACAATGTAGAAAAAATCATGAGAATGATTGGAAAAGAAATAATAAAAATGAACCACTTAGGTGATACTTTATGAAATGGGTAAAAGATATTTTAAATAAGAAAGGGGATTATTATTTCCTTTTAGAATAGAGTTTAACCTGGAGAGTTTTCTATAAAATAATAAGTGTTTTGAAAATCTATTTCATATTTAAAAACATTTTATGTTTGTGTTTCTTTTCATGAAATAAGAAATTGGGAAGTTCCCTTAAATCGAGTTTAATTAAAAGAGAGAATCACAAAGGGAACTTAAAACATGTATTATCCCCAATAAAGTAAGGTAAAGTAAACTATATATATATAAGGAAAATATATAAAAAATATGTATATAATACATAATAATAATATATAGTAAAAAGTTAGAAAAAAAATAAAATTTGTAACCCAAAAATAATGAGGGTGGTTCAGAAGATCCCTCTTTATGTTTTAAAAATACCCTTGTTACAACCCAAATCGTAATAAGGAATAATAAAACATAATTTTTAAAATATTATAAGAAGAATATTAATTTAACATATGGTAATACATGATTATTTTTTCAAATATAATGGATAATATTGGTGGTAAGGTAAAATGCAGACATGGAAGAAGAATCATCATTAAAGAGAATGATAATTATTATTAACAATGTCATACTTTTATGGGGAACAAATTCATCAAGGAGGAAGAATAGAATAAAAAGTGTCAATTTCCACATATATAAATATAATGTTAAATATAGTACCTTATAATATAAGTAACAAAGTATATAAGTAATAATTTTAAGATGAAACATTATAACTCAAAGAAAGGGGTTTTTAGTTAATAAAAACTCTTATAACGTCGTAATCTTTTGAATTGAAAATACATGGAAGGTACTATATTTATGAAATTTATGATATGGAATTTTAAATTACTTATATTTCATGAAATATAGGGAAAAAATAAAATCTATGACCAATACATACACCATAAAATTAACTAAGTTGTGAATATAAATCATATCTCAAGGAAACAAAAATTGATATCTAAAAACACTTACCTTAGGTCCTGATTCTTTATGCACATGAACCTAACTTCCCGAACAATAAAATTAAGTTTATTAAAAACTTTATTAAAAACATTTTCCATCTATATTTCATTTTATAAGGTTTATTTATTATTATATGTTATTTATTTATTAAATAATTTTCGTTGATGGTGGTTACTTGAGGTGGTTCAGTTGATTTCTCTAAAACTTCCTCAATATCTTGTCCATGGTCAAATGTGTTTTAAAATAGATTAAAACCTTCATAATTGTATGTTTTTATTTTATTTATTAATTCATTATCAAAAAAAATTATCCATCTCTATAGTTTTTTCCATAATGGACTCAAATTAAGAAATATGTCTCGATATGTTCATTTAAGGCACTTAAGTTTACTATGACCATTTATTGTTAATACCACTTATAAAATGTCCAATATTATCTTTACATGATATTATTTGTTTTATAAATATAATTTTTATACATTAAATACATTTTTAAAGTCATCCATGTTTTTTGGTGATGGAAAACAAAATATGTCACTCTGTAGAGGCGGTAGCCCACCCATACACACGAACAACGCTTTCATTTTCGATGGGATGGGATTGGGTAAAAAAATAAAATAATTATAATTTAATAATTTTAATAATGTTATAAATATTATATTTTTAATATTAAATAAATCCTTTATACCGTCTATGAAAGGAGTTTATGAAAAATAAATTGTGTCGTTCATGGAGGTGGTAATTTTCATGTATGCATGACAACATCTTCATTTTTTGAATGGTTTTAGAGGAAGGCAGTAAATTGATATTACTATTGGATTTGGTGGTCTAGAACCAACTAATTTGTACTTTATTCATTAATAAAAGCCTTATCACATCTTGATTGTTCTTCTGCGTGACAATGCATGTGATAATGTTCTAAGGATAGCTGTTGCATTAATGGGTCATAGCGGATCCCTGCTATGATGAGAACCCAGAAGTGCCATAACACTGTTCTTGAATATATGTTCTATAGCCAGATGATATTATTTGAGGGACACAAATAATACAGGTCATTAGGGGTGAGGACTCATAAAACTTTGAGGCACCTTCTCATGGTCTGTGCCCTTGGTAATATCCAGGGGGATATTATAATAACGAGACCTGCCAGTAGGAAATCCACATTTCATAGTGTCATTGGATGTTCCTATCTGCGGACGTGTGTATTGGTCCTTAGACTTTAAGATTATTATTAATGGGTATTACAACTCGCGCACTTAGATGTATTGACAAAAACTGTGACGACACACTGTTCGCAGTGAGGTAGGATACGTTGGGTGCGTCACGAGTAATATTGCATTAATAGATAATGCGAGAAAGGATTTGTCCCTTCTGTTCCATAACGGAAGTAGATATCCCAGGCCCTTTGATGGAATTGATATAGACTAAATAAATCCATGTCCATGGTAAGGTATGGGCGAGTTCAATTCCAGGAAGTCAAAGAAAGAATAATCGAGCACATGGGTTGATGGCACTAGCATGCAACCCGCTTGATGGGAGATATTGAGACAAAGGGATTATATTACACGGTAAGCATTCGTAGTAGGTGACACATCATTGCGGCGTTAAATTATTTTTATATGGGTGCCTTGGTGTGTCTCTAGATGTTAACCTTGGACTTTAGTCAGGCTCCGCCTAATGCCACTAAGAAAGAGGCCTAGAGGGTCACACACTAAGTGTGTCCATGTATCTTATTTAAATATTAATTTAATAAGTTAAATAAATATTATTCCCAACTGTGGTTTAATAATTATTTAAGGATGCCTGATCACATTTATTTCGACACTAGTTATTCGAGAGAATATATTGTGGGCGAAATAATATATATATTTATTAGCGAGTAATGCAGTTACATTTATTTAAGAAATAAATAGTCATTACTCAAGGTCTAATAAATATGGCAGTGGAAATAAATAAAATGAAAAAATAAAAGTACACACCATGTATATTTATATACACACCGTGTAGTTTTTTTTTGGGATTCGTTAGAAAATATTGTTTATTTAATTAAATGACATTAAATGTAATACGTTGGGCGCATGTCAGGTAATAATGATGGTCAAATGTCATTATTAAGACATGGGGTATTACTAAGAATTAAATGAAATGATTAAATGATTTTGGGAAATTAATTTATTTTATTATTCTAAGTATTATAATCCCAATTACATTATTTTCATAGAAATAGAGCCATTGTTGTGCACAAAGGATTGGTAAATACTCTCAAGCCAAGAGAGAATTCCTTTTCCACCAAGAATGCTTTCAAGTTACGAGAGCGAGATCCTCCACCGGATCAAGGTGGTATAAGGAGGACATTGCAAGCGAAGGTTCTTCTGCACTAGCACTCGGAGATCCATTCAGCGACATCCAGAGATACGTGGAGCACGTGTGGATCACCTCTAGAGGAATCTTGTACTTGGATTCTACGACGCAACGACGGATCACAAGATCGTGACCGGAGACTCCAATGAAGAAAGAATTCCATCGAGGAAATTCTTATGAATTAATTAAATTAATTATAACCAACATATGATGATCCTATCTCAAGGGTTCCGGGACTCTTCTTTTATTTTTCGTTCTTCGTTCTATTCTGAAGATTCAGTGTTTTAAATCGTGACGGATCTCAGATTAAATGTTTTTTAACGTTAAAATTAAAGTTGGGCAAACCCACCAACGCACTTCTGCTACGCCCGGAACCTTCAAGTGGTATCAGAGAGGTCATATCATTGATTATAATTATTTATTTTTTTGTTGGTAATTTACGAATTTAATAATTTAGTTATTTCAATTCAAGTTTAATCGTTCTGGAAATCTGAATATCGAGATCCGTTCCTCCTCCCTCATTTCTCGTTCACCTCACAGAAATGAATTTTTCTTTTAATTTTGATTAAAATAAAATAGAGGAACTCATCCGTAGGAACCAAACGTTTCTGTCCGTACAACACCAGAGTACATGGTGTATATACGGAAGTACACATTGTGTAGTCTAGGTTCAATGCATTGACTGATCCTCCAAATCATGTCATGTATTGGATTCTTTCTAAGAATTTAAGACACCGTGTGTTGACCAGAAATAGGTGGCACATGGTTTCCGGATTACACGCCGTGTGCTCCAATGAACACGACGTGTAGTCCCTTCGGGTTAGGGTTGGTCCGTGTACCCCGTACACAGCTTTCCCGGCTGGAAGCCGTGTAACGTGGAAATTACACGGCGTGTGTCCCACAGAACACGCTGTGTACTCCAAAAATTTCTAAAGTACATAAACATGCCATGTCTCTGGGCGTGTACTTCGGATGGACGGTGAAGAAAAGTACACGCTGTGTAGTCAGAACTACACACCATGTACTCACCCAAATTATGCAGATTTATTAAAATTTATTATTATATTATACAAACCCTTGAGATATGTACCATGATGCAGGCGTAAAGTTGAGGCACAACATGTGATAGGTTTTTTATATATATGTGTTTAATTTAACATCTGCATAATAAATGGGAATTCAACGGGTTTCCTCCAAGGTACAAGTTACGTACAAGGATAATTTTAAATGAATTTATTCGTTTAAAATTATGATAGATGAGAATCTCAAGGAAATTCAGAAAAAGGATTTAAGATAAAAGGATTGATTAATTAAAGATAATTAATTGATTCGAGCGTGATTTATCTTAAACAAGAACGATTAAATAATTGAATGCTAGTTTTATTTATGCGTAAATATCGTTTCATGTATGGATGATCATGATCTAGACCAAGACCTTTGTATGTGAATGGTTTCTTTTAATTTATTTATTTAAATTAAATTTGTTGGCCTGTGAGCCATCTCCTCATTAATATGTAGGGTCTGCGTGCCCAAGGATTCTTTTTGTAAAAACCCCTTTTTACCCCTCACCTGCATGTGAGATAAATGCATATGTAATGGATGGAGCTCTCAAGCTAGTGGAGGTAGCTCAAGTCAGGAGCTAAGGTGAAACCAATCCAATGAGATACAAAGGTGGATAAGTGGAAAGCTGTAAACACGAACCCGAAAGGTTCAAGGTGTTTCTCCCCTGGGTCTTGGGTTAGTTTATCAACCGCTAGATAAACTAACCAATAGAAAAGATCATGATCATACCATTTATTTTATTTCTGTCATTTGCATGGTTTATTTATCGTGGGTGTGTTGTCACGATCACACAATTAATGAATTAAACGAGCATGCAAGATGGGACTAAAATAAAACTGGCTTATACGTAAATATTATCTTAGACATGGTTAATAACTTAAGTATATCCCACTTAATATTAACAAGCATGTAATAAAATATAATAAAATGGAAATTTACATATAAGGATAAAATCCCTCAAAAGAAATATTAAGTCGGCATAGCCTTTCATAATCTTGGTTAGAATCAAACCATAGTTCAAAGTGCTTGACCAACCCTAGTTGGGGTGCTTTAAATTATCGGGGAATTCTAATTCAAGGTTTTGGGTTGACTTGACTTGGTTTGCATCAAGGGTTGACTGCCACAGCAGGACTTGGTGTGACCAAGAGGCAATGGTTGAGGAAATCCAAAAAGGATTTCAGGATTGGGGATTCCACTCAGCAGATCAAGGAGCTGCGAGTTAATGCAGTTGGAATTTGGAATGCCTACCTAAAACCCTTCAAGTTACTTGACCAACCCTAGTTGGGGTAATGTGAAGGGAAATATGGATCCTTGCCACTAGAATATTCACACAATAGAATATTCCAAAGTCAATGGTGAGGGCTATTGGATTTCGATAAAATAGTGGGAGACTAATAAGTATTAATTTATTTATTTGTCTCAATTTTTGTAATAAAGTAATAAACCTTTTCTCATCTTAATTTGTAGAAATGGCAAGAAAATTACTTCAAAAATATCATTGTGCACCATACTCGAAAAATAAAATCTTCTCACCGGCACCAATTTCCAAGAGTGGCAAAGGCGTTTACGCGTCGTCCTTCACCACGAAAGGAAATTGTATGTGCTGGAAGAGACTATTCTAGTTGCACCTGGGAAAGAGGCTAGTAATGAGGAATTATCTCTCTACATGAAACACATGGATGATGCCACAGATGTCCAGTGTTTCATGCTATCGGCCATGTCTAATGAGATCTTGAAGCAACATGAAAACATGGACGCGTATAGCATGATGTCTCACCATAAAGATCTCTACCAAGAGAAGGCGATACATGAGAGGTATGAGATCTCCAATGCTTTGTTTACCATGAATCTTGGAGATTATGCACTAGCTAGGCCTCATGTAGTCAAGCTTATTGGCTACATTGAACGCCTGGAAATCTTAGGGATTAAATTTCTAGATGAGTTGAGTACAGATCTCATCCTATCATCACTGCCCAAGACCTTCTCTAGCTTCATTGTCAACTATAACATGAGCGGCAATGAGAAGAGTTTGTTAGAGCTTCTGACCTTGATTCACCAGGTAGACAAGGACATGGGGCGTGACAAACCCATAGTCCTTATGGTGAACAAGAAAAGGAAGGACAAGGAAAAGGGGCTGAAGACTTATAAACGGTCTGAAGCCCCCGAGCACCGTCCCTCCAAGAAGGGGAAGATCCAGAGGCAGGGCAAGGAATGGGGGTGGTGTGTTTTGCATCTGGAAAGCAGGGCCACTAGAAGAGGAACTGCACCCAGAAGCATGGGGATTCTAAAGGTGCGTTCATTATCGAGTGCAATCTTTCTATTTCTACACATCGGGTATTAGATACAGCTTGTGGGGCTCACATATGTATTCAAATGTAGGAACCAAGTAGATTTAGAAAGATCGCCAGAGGAGAGGTGGATCTTCGAGCTTCTAATGGCACAAGGATGGTTGTGTTGGCTATTAGAGACTACCACCTCTCATTTCCAACTGAAATGATTTTGGTTTTACATAACTGTTATTATGTGCCTAGTGTTACCAAGAACATAATTTCTGTATCTTGTTTGGATATGGATGGATTTGTTTTCAAGTTTGGAAATAAGGGTTGTCTCTTTCATAAGAACAACGTATGTTATGGTATGGCACATTTGAATAATGGTTTTTATGTATTAAATTACGAAAACCAAGTGTTGGCAATCGATAATGAAACAAACTCACATGACTCATACATCACCTAGTTATGGCATCACCACCTTGGTCATGTGAACGAGAATCACTTGACAAAGCTCTACCAAGATGGCTATTTAGACTCTACTGAGCTAAATCCACTTGATAGATGTTATGCTTGTTTACAAGGAAAAATGACAAAGCTGCCTTTTGGTGGACAGGGTGAAAGGGCCACAGAGCTTCTAGGATTGGTACACACGGATGTGTGTGGACCATTTCCAGTAGAATCTAGAGGTGGATATTCTTACTTCGTTACATATACTGATGATTTGAGTAGATATGGATATGTCTACTTAATGAGGTATAAGTCAGAGTCCTTAGAGAAATTTAAGGAATTCAAGAATGAAGTAGAGAATCAGTTTGGTAAGAAGATAAAGAAGCTTTGATCAGATTGAGGTGAAGAATATATGAACCAAGAGTTCATCGATCTTCTACAGGAGTATGGGATTCTATCTCAGCTCACTCCTCCTTATACACCACATTGGAATGGTGTTAGTGAAATGAGGAACTGCACCTTGTTGGACATGGTGAGGTCGATGATGAGTCATGCGGATCTTCCATTATACTTTTGGGGATATGCATTACAAACTGCATCATACACATTAAACCGAGTACCAACTAAGGTAGAAAATGTAATTACCTCCGAGTTATGGAGTGGAAAGAAACCCATTTTGTCGCATACACATGTATGGGGATGCGAGACGTTTGTTAAGGCCTTCTCAGGTAAAAAACTAGCACCCCGGGCATGAAGTGTATCTTTATAGGATATCCCAAGGAAACAAAAGGATATTACCTATATAACCCTCAAGACAAGAAAGTGATTGTCGCCAGACAAGCCATATTTCTTGAGAGGGAGCACATCCTCAAGAAGGATAGTGGGATCAAGATTGACTTCGACGAAGTTGATGCTCAAGATACACAGGAGTTGGTATAGGAACAAGTTCCACAGGTCCCCGTGGAAGAGGTTTTAGAAACACAAGTACTGCGTAGGAGCTCAAGAGAGGTAAGGGAACCAGAGAGATTTGGTTTCCTAGTCACCGGGGATGGTGAATCATTATTGTTGGACAATGATGAATCTCTCTCCTACATGGAAGCAGTAGAAAGCTCAAAAGCTGCAAGATGGATAGAATCTATGAATTCTTAGATGGATTCCATGTATCAGAACCAAGTTTGGGTTTTGGTCGATGATCCAGTTGATGTAAAGCCTGTTGGATGCAAATGGGTATTCAAAATAATGCTGGACATGGAAGGTCAAGTTAGCACCTATAAAGCAAGGCTAGTGGCTAAAGGATTCAGACAGCGTCAAGGAATTGACTATGATGAAACCTTCTCGCTAGTTTCCTTGTTTATATACATAAGAATCATACTTACCATAGTAGCTTACCATGACTACGAGATTTGGCAGATGGATGTCAAAACAGAATTCCTTAACGGGAACCTTCAGGAAGATGTCTATATGACACAACCAGAAGGGTTTGTGACACCAGGTGAAGTCAAATGGGTTTCCAAGTTGAAGAAATCCATTTATGGATTGAAGCAAGCATCCAGGTCATGGAACATTCAATTTGATGAAGCCATAAAGGAATTTGATTTCATTAAGAACGAATGTGAGCCATGTGTTTATAAGAGGTTTAATGGGAATGAGGTCGTCATCCTAGTGGTATATGTTGATGACATATTGATTATTGGAAATGACGTACCATCCTTATAGTCAGTTAAGTACTGGTTGAACAAGTGTTTCTCCATGAAGGACTTAGGAGAAGCAACCTACATTCTAGGGATCAAGATCATTCGTGATAGATCCAAGAGGCTGCTTGGACTAAGTCAGGGTACATACATTGACTAGATACTAAAGAGATTTAGTGTGGAAAAATACAAGAGGGGATTGGTTCCAATGTCACATGGATTACATATTTCTAAGAAAATGTGTCCCCAGACACAACAGGAGAAAGATAGGATGAGTAAGATCCCATACGCTTCGGCTATAGGATCCATCATGTATGCCATGTTATGTACCAGGCTTGATGTTGCCTATGCACTGAGCATGGTAGGCAGATATCAAGCAGATCCAGGAGAACATCATTGGACTGCTGTTAAGACTATCCTTAAGTATCTGAGAAGAACTAAGGATATGTTCCTAGTGTATGGAGGAGACGAGGAGTTTGTTATCAGAGGGTATGCTGATGCTAGTTTTTAGACAGATCAGAATGATCTGAAGTCACAATCTGGATATGTTTTCTGTCTCAATGGAGGAGCTGTGAGCTAGAAGAGTTCAAAGCAATCAGTTGTCGCCGATTCTATAGCAGAGTTCGAGTATATAGCAGCTTCTGATGCAGCCAAGGAAGTCGTCTGGATTCAGAACTTTTTCCAGGATCTTGATGTGGTATCTAGTAGTAAATATCTCATTTCATTGTATTGTGATAATACTGCAGCGGTGACTCTTTCAAAAGAACCAAGGTCACATCAACAGACAAAGCACATACTCCGGAAGTATCACATATTGAGGGATTTATATCAAAGGGGTGAAGTTTTAGTGAGCAGAGTGTCCACAGAAGAGAACATGGCGGACCCCATGACTAAAGGACTATCTCAGCAGAAGCATGAATATCATGTGAGAGCTAGCGGGTTAAAGGTTGTTAGCAGTTGGCTCTAGTCCAAGTGGGAGTCTGTTGGAGTTGGTGGTCTAGAACCAACTACTTTGTACTTTATTCATTAATAAAATCCTTATCACATCTTGATTGTTCTTCTGCGTGACAATGCATGTGATAATGTCCTAAGGACAGCTATTTCATTAATGGGTCATAGAAGATCCCTGCTATGATGAGAACCCAGAAGTGCCATAACACTGTTCTTGAATATATGTTCTATGGTTGGATGATATTATTTGAGGGACACAAATAATATAGGTCATTAGGGGTGAGGACTCATAAAACTTTGAGGCACCTTCTCATGGTGTGCGCCCTTGGTAATATCCAGGAGGATATTATGAGAACGAGACCCGCCAGTAGGAAATCCACATTTCATAGTGTCATTGGATGTTCCTATCTGCGGACGTGTGTATTGGTCCTTAGACTTTAAGATTATTATTAATGGGTATTACAACTTGTGCACTTAGATGTATTGACGAAAACTGTGACGACACACTGTTCGCAGCGAGGTAGGATACGTTGGGTGTGTCACGAGTAATACTGCATTAATAGATAATGTGAGAAAGTATTTGTCCCTTCTGTTCCATAATAGAAGTAGATATCCCGGGCCCTTTGATGAAATTTATATAGCCTAAATAAATCCATGGCCATGGTATGGTATGGTCGAGTTCAATTCCAGGAAGTCAAAGAAAGAATAATCGAGCACATGGGTTGATGGCACTAGCATGCAACCCGCTTGATTGGAGATATCGAGACAAAGGGATTATATTACATGGTAAGCATTCGTAGGAGGTGACACGTCATTGTGTCATTAAATTCTTTTTCTATGGGTGCCTTGGCGTGTTTCTAGATGCTAACCTTGGACTTTAGGCAGGCTTTGCCTAATGCCACTGAGAAAGAGGCCTAGAGGGTCACACACTAAGTGTGTCCATGTATCTCAGTTAAATATTAATTTAACAAGTTAAATAAATATTATTCTCGACTATGGTTTAATAATTATTTAAGGATGCCTGATCGCATTTATTTTGACACTATTTATTTGAGAGAATATATTGTGGGAAAAATAATATATATATTTATTAGCGACTAATGCAGTTACATTTATTTAAGAAATAAATAGCCATTACTCAAGGTCTAATAAATATGGTGGAGGAAATAAATAAAATGAAAAAATAAAAGTACACACCGTGTATATTTATATACACGCCGTATAGTTTTTTTTCGGGATTCATGAGAAAATATTGTTTATTTAATTAAATGATATTAAATATAATATGTTGGGCACATGTCAAGTAATAATGATGGTCAACTGTCATTATTAATACATGGGGTATTACTAAGAATTAAATGAAATGATTAAATGCTTTCGGTCAATTAATTCATTTTATTATTCTAAGTATTATAATCCCAATTACATTATTCTCATAGAAAGAGAGCCATTTTTGTGCACAACGGATTGGGAAATACTTTCAAGCCAAGAGAGAATTCCTTTTCCACCAAGAACGCTTGAAAGTTACGAGAGTGAGATCCTCCACCGGATCAAGGCAGTAGAAGGCAGACATCGCAAGTGAAGGTTCTTCCGTGCTAGCACCCAGAGATCCCTTCGGCGACATCCATAGATACGTGGAGCACGTGTGGATCACCTCTAGAGGAATCTTGTACTTGGATTCTACAACGCAACGATGGATCACAAGATCGTGACCGGAGACTCCAACGAAGAAAGAATTACATCGAGGCAATTCTTATGAATTAATTAAATTAATTATAACCAACATATGATGATCCTATCTCAAGGGTTCTGGGACTCTTCTTTTCTTTTTCTTTCTTCATTATATTCCTAAGATTCGTTGTTTTAAATCATGATGGATCTCGGATTAAACGTTGTTTAATGTTAAAATTAAAGTTGGGAAAACCCACCAACACGCTTCCGCTGCGCCCAAAACCTACAATTACATTAGTATAATAAAATTTCATGATATTATTAATATTGTTTTTATCATAATTCCATAGATTATAATGTATTTAGGGGGAATAAGAAGAAAAAAAATAAGAGTGCTTAGTTGAGAATATTACCTCTCGTTTTGGATGTTCTCCCTTAAGTAACATCATAAGGATCCTTATCTTGGTATTTTGGTAATACCAAGTCATATAGGAAATGGGTAGAGAGTTGGGGAGATAATAGGGTATATTTATGATCAAGATAATTCTTTTTAATGGGTGTAGAAATGTGTTGGAAGTGTTCTACTTTTATAAGTAAACAAAATTGCATTTTTGTAAATACCCATTCCCTTCAATGATGGCATGACACTATTCAAGGTTCAGCGGATCCAAAAGTGGTAAATAAGGAATTGTGGGGTTATATAAGGTCTATAAATCCTTAAACATACATTTTCACACATGTTTTAAACATGTTTCAAGACTTTTACCACAAGGTTTTTTACATTTTACCATTTTGGTTTTTACCTTGGTAACTAGTTTTTACCCAAGTAATTTATATTTTATTAAAAATATATGGTATCACTTATTACCAAATTTTGATATCATAATCATAAATTTAATCTACATATAATATGGTTTAATTTATAAATAAGATAAAATTAACTTTTAAATTAAAACATTTAATATATAGGAAAAATATTTTATAGAAAAATATTTTTTTAACATTAAGTGTTCTTAATCTTATTTAATGTTGATTATCAATTGAATGAGTGTTAGTATATTTATATATAGGTTTAAACATTATATTAGAGTGATTTTTTAGAATATATTAATTTATTTTATTAGATATTAATGACACAATATTAATAAAATAATTCTTTGAAAATAATAGTTTTATCATTATCACAATAATTAATTTTAATATTAATAAGCTTATTTTTATGCCTAAAAATGAAATTAACTATAATAAATAATATAAAAATGATGATCTAAAATATGAAATCTATTTTTTTGTATTTAATTTATATAATTTATGAAAAATGATTTTTAAAAATAGTTTTTAGAGTAAAATATTACTTAATTTTCCAAAACATTAAACAGGGGTTTTATAAATTCAACATAATATTTTTTAAATTATTTATTTTACTTTATAAATATGTATAATTTTTATATAAAAATGGTTTCAAAAAAATTTAATCCGTTCTTATATTATGATAAGGTCATAAAGTGACGGTATTAACAAAATAGGTATTTTTTCCTATATTCACCTAAAATCAATTATTTTAGAAACATTTCAGAAATTCATCATAGGATAAAAAATTTATTCTAAATCCAAAAATGAATTTAGTTTGGTCATATTAAAATTATAAAATTTTGTAATTTAACTTTTAAATGGAAATATAAAATATAATGAAAATTGTTTTTAATAGGAAATGACTCTTTATATGTTAATTATTCTCATTCTTATTTCCTATCAATTAATAATTTTATTGGTGTTATATTATTAATATTTGTAATATATACAATATATTAACTTTATTTAAATAATTCTCATAAAATACAATTTTAAAAAATAATAATAATAAAATGATCTTGTTAATTTCATCAATGTATTAGTAAATAAACTTTATTTTTCTTTAAAAATAAAAATATGAAATGTGTAAAATATATGTAATAAATAACTTATTACATTAATATTTACATTATTATAGTAAGATCTATGTGTGAGATCTAAGCATGGGGTAAGCTATGGTGGCAGTCGCGGGTGGTGATTTTACTAACATGGATCTCGTGACAAATTCTATGAGTTTTAACTTCCCTCCTATACGATTTATCTTGTACCATAATTGTTGGAGTTTGTATTGGGATTGGTCTAGGGAAAACCCTAGTGAATCTATTTTCTTTCCAAGATAAGAAAAATGAGCTTCATAAGGGATAATTCTGCTCCCCGATGCCATTTCTTTCCTTTATAGATTTCATAATATGGTTAATTCCTTTTATATCTATTAATTTAACATATATATTATAACGGTATAATTAAATAATTTTATTTTAAAGTATCATAGTTTTGTTTTAGTTTGGTGTTGCGTGTGAAACAATCTATCTAACACATTAGGTTTTAAAAGGATAAAATAAAGTAAAATCTTGGGTAGATATAACCTATCATATTTTATCCATATGTTATCAATATATTTGAATTTGAAAACTATAGAACTCTCACTAACCGCCTATAAACACAAGGTTAACTTTCATTCTTAATAAAAATAAATTCTTCGATGGATTCATTAAATTAATATTCAATGATCATTATACTTTCTTCAATCCATAAATGGATTTCTATGACTCACATACCTTATTTTCATTCTTTGGTGCCACTAACCCTTTTGATTTCATCATATAGGAATCTTCTATATGGTTTCCTTCAATAAAGGTGGTATGGACATCTAATTTCCCAATATAATGATCATAGAAGGTTTCTATGATAAGTAGAATTCTAATGGATTTAGCATGACAATTGGTGAAAGGATTTCATCATAGACTATGTCTATCCACCACTATAAATATTCAATAACCAATCATGATTTATTGGTAAAAACTTTACCATACATGTTCGGTTTCTTATTAAATACCCACCAATGGTTTTATATCAACTAGAGAAACCACTAAAATACATAACTAGATTTTGGTACAAATAATTCATCTATAAATTCAAATAAACTTTTCAATCTTGTCATGTTTCCATTTACTGCTTCATTATAGGATATATTATTCTTATTGAATAATATATCACCAAAATTGGTGAATAAATAAACACCTTTTTGGTTTTAACTTTCCTATAAAGTATGTGTCTCGGGAAACATTCTTCCCAATAATTCTTATAGAGTCTGGTGTTCTTATTCTAAATCATGTGCATCTAGAGCCATGAAATCATTGAAGTATATCTTACTATGATTATCTCAAAAGATAAGTTATTCCCTCTTATAGAAATATAGATCATCACTTGACTAATACCTTTCTCTCTTAGGGATAGTAATATCATGAGTAACTATAGGAAAATTAACATTGATGCACTTATTTTTTCCTTGATGTAAGTTTGTTTTTTTAATTATATCTTTAAAAAATAGTTCTCATCAAACACGTGAATTTTTTATATAATGAATTATTATCATATTGAAACTTTATGATATCCATTAGTCAATATAGTTGGCATATAGTTAGTCAGTACACTGCTATTTACAAAACATATCATGAAATGAATTATGGAATAATTGAAATATATAAATGACTCCTCATTGATTCTATTTTTACTAAAATCACCTCTTGGATGTGTACCAGTAAATATGAGCCCACAAGTATCTGTGCTCTATATTTAAATGATCGATGTATACTTGGTTAAGATATTCTCTCACTATCCCACCTAGAGGATTTTATATCTTTTACCAAGTGAATTCATTACTTCCACTTTGAATTTATAAAATTTCTTAAGTGGATATCTCGAAGTATATTAATTTACCTCTAGTTTCTCTTTATAATAATTCAAATTTGTATTGATAAACTAATTATCAAAAATTTATGGTTGCACCTTTATCTATAAAGTTATTATGAGTGGGTTCCCTATACCCAAATCCTTTATTTACTTTGATTACCATTACATGTATATAGTTTGATATATACATGTGTTTATTCTTACCATAATAGTGTTGATACTTCTTTATCCACTATTTATGTGGTAATTTCCTTAGATTATGTGTCATATCAAAAGGTTATAGCAATTATCAGTTATAATGAGAACCTTGAGATACTATTAATGTAATCTTAAATATATATCATATAGTCTAGATACATCACACTGATGGAACAAAGATGATTTCTGACTATTAGGTGTTAGGGGCTCATAAGCCTTGAGACTTCTTCTCATGAGTTTCTCACTTGGTGATCTTGAGTAGATGAGATCATGAGGACTAACCCACCAATAGGAACACCAAATGTTCCAGGTATCATTGGTTCTTCATGTCTACGAACATGTGTATTGGTCATTGGAGTTGATATTATTATCAATGTATACCATTTGATCATGTACTTTGATACAAAGAAAAAACTGTGACATTGAATTTGTGGTGATTTTCTTGTATTTGGTGCATTATTAGTGGTATGACATTGGTCGAATGATAAAGATCGAATTTTTTGCTTCCGAGTTAAGGAAGAAATATCTCAAGGTCCCTGGTTGACCAGGATAGTAGTACATTCATTAAATCTATGTTCATGGTACATAAAGGTAAGAACATACAATAATTTCATTAAATATATAAATCAATAAAAAGTATGATGACAGAAGTGTGCATCCTTCTTTATGAGATATCGTGAGATAAAGAGATTATATTACACGAAACATGTTTGTAGGAAGTAGTCGTATCTATGACATTACTTATCTCATTATGGGTCATGATGGGTAGCTATAATTCGATATTAGTATATGGGTTTGACTCACTTCTATCAAGATAAGGACCAATAGGGTCACACACTAAGTGTATCCACAAGTTCCACCTATTCTAATGAATTTGAGTTTAGAACGAAGTGGGCCTCGTGTATGGGGGTTGGTGAATGTTTGAGTTTGATCGATCAAAAGTAAAAAATAATTCAATTATATTATTAAAGTATATAATAATTATTATTGAATTTATTTCACAAGGTATACATAAGTTTTTTTATCATAAAAGTGAATATGAGAAAATATAATTTTTCAAATGAACATAGGATGTTCAAGGTTTGTTAAATTATTTGGGGAGATTATGGGATAAGTTAATGGTTTTTATTTTATCACATAACATGTTAAAGTGTTACAAGTGAGTGATAAAATATTTTTGACATTTATGAAAAGTTTATTAAGTCATAATTGTGTGAAAATGACTAAAATGAAAGTTATTACTTTTTGGGGACAAAAGTGAAATTTTGGAAAGTATAACCAAGGTATAAAATATTATTTTACCTCTTTTATAGATATATAAACCATTTAAAAAAATAGTGAGATAAGATCTCTACTACTCTCCTCTCAAGTTCTTAAAGAGTGATTCTAAAGGAAGAACAAGGTCAGATCGATCCTTCTTTCTTGATCGATTTTCTGTTCTTCATGTGATTGAAGGGACATTATAAATCTATTTTCTTTTCCATGATAGCACTTGGAAAATATAGATCAATGATATAAGATATTTGGTTCATGTGTGGAAGATCTAGAGGATTTCTATCTTGGATCCCTTAAGACACTACATGTCAACAGTGATCGAATCAAACTAGTGACTTCAAACAAACAAGGTATTGTTTACGCTTTTGTTAAATTTTATTTTCCATGATTAAATTTAATTACACTTAATCATTTAAGAAATAAGGGAAAGTTTTTTTTGGATTTAGTGTTTTAAATATGAATCCAAACCCAAAATTTTTAAATTGTTCATTTTTCATGCTTCTGTTGTGCCTTAAGTTCCTTCAATTGGTATCATAGAGAACATGTAATTATTTAATATGATGAATTTGAATTATCAATTAAATATTATATGATTTAAAAATAGGGTTTAAATATAGTCCCAATTTAATTGATGGTGTGTTGATTTGAGTCTGTATCACCAAGATATGACCGATTGAATGTCGATAGGTTTTTCATAAAAATTATGACAAAAGTTAAAGTTTTATTTTTTGATTCACTTTAATGACATTCAGTGTGAACTTTTTTTTAACTAGATTGTAATGTGAGTGTGTTTCTTGTTATTAAAATACACTAAAATTTTTTTGTGGTAGTTCATTGGCAATACAAACTTGTTATCCAAGATTAATTAATATTTCAACAATAAAAAAGGACAAAGCTTCCCTTGGAATCTTGTTTAATTAAAAGAGAAAAGCTTCCCTTGGAAGCTTGTTTAAAAAAAGGAAAAAGATTATTTTGGAAGCTTGTTATCCTTATATATATATATATATATATATATATATATTATTTTATTTAAACAGATTCCCATGTAGAATTGGGCTGAACCGGTATAGGCTGGGTCCGACCAGCCCGACCTATCACCAGTACTAAATTAATTTCCAAGGATCTGATTTAGGTTCAAATGGAACTAAAAAATTATGAAAAAAAATTAGAAATTTAATTTAATTTTATGAGATTTAATAAAATTATTTCATGTGTTGTGGGATGTATTGATAATTAATTAAAATTATTTTAATGTAAGTTAAAGCATTTAAAATACCCTCAAGTTGAATTTTAGAAAATTTAATTTTTCTTATGAAATATAATTCTATATTGACTAATCATGAGTCAAAAGATGACCCATGAATGTTTGGTTTATTATTTATTGAATTTAATTATTTCATTTAATTTTTTTAAAAATATATAATAATTATTTTATTTTGATAATGTGTATATCATCCCTCCATATTTAATTTGTATAAGGGACTAAGTATCCACATTTAAGTGATAAAATGTAATTTCTCAACCCGAGTTCCCATCACCTGTATGTGAGTATACATTGTAAATATCAGAGGATTTCATGGAAAAGTGCTTCGAGTCGAGAGTCGGCATAGACCAAACAAGTGAACTACGTGAGATTTGCGGGCACTACAATTCAAGTCAAGTATTGACTTAAGGAATTCCCCTAGGGTATTGGTTAATCCATTAATCACTTGATGAATTAACCAATGGATAATGTATCATGATCAAATTATTATTTATTTATTTATTTATCATGTGCATGGTTTATTATTTTGTGGATGTATATTTATTACATGCTATCAAATAGTATAATAATAAACAAGCATGAAAAGATAAAATGAACATGTGTGGTGAATGTTTTTTATTTAAAATCATGGTTAAGTTTGTAGTGTGATCACATAGAAAAATTATGTTAAATATAAAATGATTTAATTCACCTATATTAACTTATCAAATCCCTCAAATAAAATATTAAGTCATTATATGCCTTCCATCGCTTGAATTTGGACACAAATGATTGTTAGAGGTGATCATCATCCCTAGTTAAGGGTGCCTCTTACTACCACATAGTACTTATGAAAGTGTTGAGTTGAATTAACTAATGTTGGAATCAAAGGATTAGTCATAGACATCTTGTTGCAACTTTAGAGGCAAAGTGTTAAGCAATTAAAATTAATTCTTTGTAAGAGATGGGACTCCACTCAATAGATCAAGGAGCTGCGAGTTAATGTGGTTGATCAGTCAATAGCTTACCTTAAAATATCTAAGTAGTGGTGATTCCATATCTTGGGATATGAAGAGATTTTTAAGGATATTTTTCACTAGAATACTCAAGTGGTTAGGTATTCTGAATCTAGTAGTTGAGGGATAATAGAATTTCATAAAATATTTGGAGACATTTAAAATTAATAATTTAAAATTTTTAACTAGTAATCAGGATAAATTACTAATATGATAAGTTTATTAGTTGTATATAAAAGGGAAATCACCAATACACCGGATCAATTTCTCTATGATCAATATTGGATAAAGAGAATACCCTTACTGTCCATAACTTCCATGAGTGGTACAGGTGCTTTCATGTAGTACTGTGCCAAGAGAGTAAGCTTTATATACTTAAATGCACACTTCCTCATGATCCCGCTCAGGGAGAAATCAAGGTGGATAAAGATAAATATAATAAGAATATGAATAATGCACCAGATGTTCAGTGTTTCATTTTGTCATATATTTCTAATGAGTTGTAGAAAATCCATGGGCACAAATATTCTTTTCAAATGTTGTCTTATCTCCAAGATTTATACCAGGAGAGATCTCGGAAAGAAATATATGATATATCAACTGCTCTGTTTAGATGTAGGCTAGCATAAGGAAATCAACCAGTACCTTGTGTACTGAAGATGATCGGGTATATTTAGAGTCTTGAGTCCCTTGGGTTCAAACTGAAATAAGATCTAGAAACTAATCTCATTCGTGCCTATTTACTACATAGATTTTTGAATTTATTTTTTAATTATAATATTAATAACATGAATAAATCACTCCTAGATTTATTATCTTTAGTTTACCAAGAAGATAAGGATATGAAGAATTTAAACTCTTCAATTTTTATGGTGAATGAGAGTAGAAAATTAAAGGCTAAAGTGTCAAGGTATAAGTCTGAGTAAAAGACATTGATGCACCACCCTTTCAAGAATCTAAAGATACAGAGGGATAGAAATGAACAGGAGTAAGTCTTCTTTTCATGTGGTAAGAAAGGCTACTGGAAGAAGGATTGTACAGGTGGGAAGAAGAAGCAAGTTTATGCTTCTTATTTAGGTATATTTATCATTGAATGAAATCTATTTATTTTTACAAGTTGGGTATTAGATACTGCATGTGGCTCATGCATTTGTATTCAAATATAGGAACCAAATAGATTCATGAAAATTTCAAAATTTTAAGTAGATCACTGAGTAGAAAATGGTACGAGACTAGCATCATTAGTAATGGGAGATTATCATTTTATTTTTTCTAGTGGATGCTTTTTATACTAAATTATTATTATTATATACCATCTGTTACCAAAAACATAATCTCATTTTTGAGTTTAAACACTATGGTATTTTATTTCAAGTTTGGAAATAGATGTTGTATTATATATAAGGATAACATATGTTATGTTATGACACATATTAATAATGGTTTGTATATACTTGAACTAGAAAATATAGTATTAGAAATCAATGAAAAATCTAGCAAGAATGACTCATACCCTACCTACCTATGGAACTTTAGGCTTGGTCATATAAAAAGGAATCATTTACATAAACTACATCAAGTAGGGTATTTAGACTCCCTGAAGTTAAAACCCTTGGATGTATGTAACGCTTGTTTACAAGATAAAATGACCAAAGCACCTTTCAGTGGGAAAGGAGAAAGAGATAAAGAACTATTTGAATTGGTTCATACTAATGTATGTGGTCCATTTCCAGTAGTGAAAAGGGGTGGTTTTTCTTACTTCATTACTTTCACTGATGACTATAATAGATATGTATATTTATTCTTAATGAAGAATAAATAATATTACTTTAGTATGTTTAAGGAATATCATAATGAAGTAGAGAATCAACTTGGTAATAATGTTAAGAAACTCTGTTTAGACCGTGGTGGAGAATATCTTAACCAAGCTTTCATTAATAATTTAAAGGAGTGTGGGATAATTTCCTAACTCACTCCTCATTATACACCTTAGTGGAATGGTGTCAAAGAAAGTAATAATAGGACCCTTCTTGACATGGTTATATCGATGATGAGTCATGCAACTCTACCACTATCCTTTTGGGGATATTCACTATAGACTATGTGGATGCAATGATTTTGTCAAGACTATACCTAGTGAAAAATTAGTATCTCATAGCATGAATTGCATATTTATAGGTTATCTTAAGGATATTAAAGGATATTACCTATATAAACCTTCATATAGAAAGGTGGTTGTAGAAAGACATGTTATATTTCTAGAAAGGGAACATATTTCCAATGGAAATAGTGGGAGCAATATTGACTTTGATGAAGTTGATGTTCTAGATGCATAAGATTTGGTATGGGAAAAATATCCACAATATATGATGGGAGATAAATATGTTCCCAAGATTCAAGTACTTCATAGATCTATTAGAGAAGTTAGAAAACTATAGAGATATGGTTTTATTGTCATCGAGTTAGGTGTCACATTACTCCTAGATAATGATGAACTTCTAACCTACAAGGAAGTAGTAGATGGAAAGGATGTTGCTAAATGGAAAGAATCCATGCATTATGAAATGGATCCCATATACCAAAATCAAGTTTGTATTTTGGTAGACCCACTAGAATATTTAAAGGCTATTGGGTGTAAATTGTTATTCAAAAAAAATCTATACATTGATGGTCAAGTAAGCAATTATAAGGCATGGCTAGTTGTGAAGGGTTTCAGGAAACATCAATGAATTGACTATAAAGAAACCTTATCACTAGTTGTAATTCTTAAATCCAACAGAATATTACTTAGAATAGTGTCCTTACATGATTATGAGATTTTGAAAATGGATGTTAAAACTGATTTTCTAAATGGGAAGATGTCTATATGACACAACCCAAAGGGTTTATTATGCCAAAGAGTGACAATAAAGTGTGAAATCTACAGAGATCCATTTATGGATTGAAGTAGGAATCATGATCATGGAATTTTTATTTTGATGAGGCCATAAGAGAATTTGGTTTCATTAAGAATGAAAATGAGCCATGTATCTATAAGAAGGTTAGTGGAAGTGTCATAATTTTCCTAGTATTATATATTGATGACATATTATTAATTGTAACCAAATTTTAAGTCATATAGTTGATGAATAATTGGTTAAATGAATGTTTATCCTTGAAATACTTAGTTTAATCATATTATATTCTAGGGGTCAATATCTATCGAGATAGATCTCAAAGGTTGTTCAGGCTAAGTCAAAGTACATGTATTGAAAAGGCAATCAAAAGGTATAATATAGAACAATCCAAGAGAGGATTGTTACCGGTGTCATGTGGCATTAATATCTTAAAGAAGATGTTTCCACAAACATAAGAGGATATTGAAATAATTAGTAGGATCCCTTATGCTTAAACAGTGGGATCGATCATGTATTCCATGATATGTACTAGGTTTGATGTAGCCTTTTCTTTAATCATGATGGGTAGATATCAATCCAATCTAGGAGAACTATATTGGGAATATGTAAAAACAATCTTAAAGTACTTGAGATGTACAAAGGATATATTATTGGTGTATAGAAAAGATGAGGAGCTAGTCATGAGAGTATACATTGATGCTAGATTCCAAATAGATAATAATGATCTAAAATCAAATCTAGGCTATTTATTTTTCCTGGATGGTGGTTCAGTGAGATTGAGGAGTTCAAAGTAGTATATGGTTTCTGATTATGTAGAAAAGTCTGAGTATATAGTAGCTTCCAATGTAGTTAAGGAAGCATCTTGGATACACAGATTTGTTTCCAAGCATAGCATTGTACCTAGAAGTGAAAACCCTATTACAATATACTATGATAATACTATGGTAGTAGTGATTTCTAAGGAGCCCAGGTTATTATAATATTGCATTCCCTATACCTAACTAAATAATAATTTTTATTACCTTACCATGTATATAGTGAGATATACATTATTTATAATTACCATTATAGTGTTGATATTTCTATGTAAACCATTTAAATGGTAATTTCCATAGATTATTTTTCATATCAAAATGTTATAACAGTTCCCAGGATATAATGAGAACCTCATGATACTATGGCTTTAATATTAAGAATATTAACTATAGTCTAGATACATAATATTAACTGGACATAGTTGAAGTATGAATATCAGGTTTTGGGGGATCATAAGCATTGATACTTATTCTCATGAAGTTTTCACTTAGTGATCTCTAGTTGGTGAGACCATGAGGACAGACCCGTCAATAAGAACACCACATGTTTCAGGTGTCATTGGTTATTCCTTTCTATGAACATGTGTATTGGTCTCTTGACTTGAGATCATTATCAATGTGTAATATTTTATCACATACTTTAATGAAAGTCAAAAACCGTAATATTGAATTAGTGTTGAGGTAGCTTGTGTTGGGTGAATTATTGGTGGTATGGAATTGGTTGAATGATCAAGATAAAATTTATTGCTTCCGAGTTGAGGAAGTGATATCTTGGGCCTAGTTGATTCATATGGTAGTATCTTTATAAATCATTGTCCAAGGTAGTCTAAGGTAAGTTTATCTATATAAATCAACAAATAATAAAGAAATAAAGGATGATGATACAAGTGTGTGTCCTACTTTATGAGATATCATGAGATAAAGTGATTATTTTAAATAGTGTGTGTTCATAGGAAAGGTTGTCATTGTTATGAATATTCCTTATCTATTTAGGGGTCTTGATGGGTTTCTAGACTTTGATCTTGGTATGTGAATAATATTCACTGCTATCGAGATAAGTTCCTAGAGGGTTACACACAATAGGATATTCAAGAATCCACTCTATTATGGTGAATAGGTTTATAAGAGATAGTGAGCCCCACCACAAGGTTCGAGAGTTGTACAAGTTTTATCAATCATCTATAAATAAATAAATTCAGTATTATTCAAGTATAGAATAATTGGGTTGAATTTATATATTAAAATTATTCAAAAGGCATTAAGTGAATAAATGGAAAAATATTAAACAGAGGATAAATGACTCAGTTTAATATTCAAGATTTTTTTAATATTGTGGGTATTTTTGAGTCGAGTTAATTGACTCAGTTTTATCACATAATATATTTATTATATATTACAAGTATGTGATAAAATATAAATTGCATTAATGATGTAGTTAGTTTGTCATAACGTGTAATTTATTTCATACTTAGTGGATGTTGGATATATGGGGGCCAGGGAACCCTTATCAGGTATTTTGGACATACACTATAGAAATAGAGGATAATCTTATTCCATGTACTATTCATCATTTGGAATTGAGAGGCTCTCTCTCCTACTTCATATTATAGTGAGAAAGGCTCTCTCCAAGTGATCTATCCAAGAACACCTTTGTTTGACAGATTGAAGGGGCGGGATCAAGGTGATCGTCATGACACCGAAGGATTCATCGGATCATCGTGTTAGCACTTAGAATGTGATGAAAAAATATCATATGAATTCTTAAAGTGAATGTGGATGAAGTGTTTATGGATAACCTAGAATGGTTTGAGCTCAGATCCTTCGAGCAGCGATCATCGGCGATGAGTTGTATTTGAACCTACCACCGAATCAAATGAGGTACTTGTTTATTTATTTATATGATTATTAAATTCATGTGAAATCTTAATACCTCTAATGGGGCTCAGATCACCAGAGAAGATATTGTTATGTCTCTCTAGTGATGAAATTTTTTAAATCTCTGGCCCACTGGCTTCCGCTGTGTGCCTTGGTACCATAATTGACATCATTGGAATTTTGTGAATTTTATTATCCAATAAAAAATAAATTTTCATTAAATTAGTAGAGGTATTTAATTCAATATCAATAGAACAAACCGTGTGTAAATCTGATTTTAGATGTCCAAGTTATGGCCATATGAAATTATTGATAAGGATCATTTGTAATTTGTTTTTAGATATTAAAATTGAAATATATATTCCATATACATGTTATAATTTACCTGATTCTAGTTTTTGATGATAATTATGGTCACTCTGAAATTCTTGCTAGGATCCGGCTACATTTTGATCGACAGAATTGCACTAGCTAATGAAATAAATTCCAAAAAATTGTGGAATTATCCAAATTAAACTTTATTCAATTGTGACTATTCACTAGGAATTTTGAAAATTTTGAAAAGGGTATTGAGGGGTCAGTAAATAAAAAAAAGAATAAAAAAGCACAAATGAAGGTTGGCAAGAGGGTCAACTATAAAAAAATAACCAAAAAACTTTTTGATATGTAGGGTGGCGGTGAAAAATTAGAAAAAGAAAAAAAATTAAAATTAGGAGGGTTGGACCCCCTGTTAGTGTGAACCCTACCCGCGGCGACCACTCTCTTGGCCGCAACCGAGTAGACACCACCTCCTCCTTTCATCACCACCCTTGTCAGTCATGGTTGATCACACCATTGTATGGCCACATCAACACCGTCCAACATCCAGGTCACTATTGCAGCCCTAGGAACCCACATCCTCACTGGCACCCTCACCTCGCTTTGGCTGCCACACTCCCTCCTCATAGAAGAACTAGCGGTTGAACACCCATTGTACCCTTCATCGTCCTCTTCCCTAAAACGATGTCTCCCTTACTATCTGGATCCCTCATATCCCCCAACCTTCGACCCTCATGTCATTATCTCCTCCATGGAGACTATCTCTTGAGCCAAATTCGGTTGCACCCTCTGCATTGAGTACTCTTGCTGATGGTCGCACAAGCCAACTCAATGATCAACCAACCTCCATGGTCTTATTCGACCCCCTATGAAAAGAACCCCTTTCCCAGTCACGATCTAACCCTCGATCGGTTCCTAAGTGCCTCCCAAGGGTATTATCTGACTTGAACTACCTCGTAATGGGGGGAGGTGGGTTTTCCCAAACCAGAATGGGTCATGGTGGGTTTTTCTTACCCAAAATCACTTTGTACGGGGTTTTCCCATCCCATAATGGTTCTGTATGGGTTCGACCCAACCCACAATGTCCCTACGTGGGGTTCTGGGGCCTAAGATATTTTTAATATAATAAAAAAATAGTTTAATTTAATTTTTAGTTTAAAAAATAATTTTAATATTCCAAAAAAAATAATAATTTAATTTTGGTATAAAAAATAAATTAATCTTGGGACTGAAGTAAATTAAATTGTTTGAATTAAAATATTTTTTTAAATATTTTTAATTTTCCTTATACTTATATTTATTTCATTTTAATTTTAATCATGCTTTTAATTTTCCAGTAGACTAGTCTAGAGCATCAACTATGCATGTCTGGTTTTAATTAATAATTTATTACAATTGTGTGTGATGTTTTTAATAATTAGTTAATTTTTATGATGGTCGGTGCATCGTCCTCTTTTATTCAATATGTATAAGGGTATGAAAATTCATCATTATCTATATGTATATTATGCTTCCCAATACCATCTCACCTGAGTGCGAGTATTGTTGTACTATTGATGATGGCGTCATAATTCATGGACCACATCAAGTTGAGGAGAAAACCAAGAAGAGATATGGACACACTGGGCTGAGGATGAGCTATATCATGAGTCAAGACCTGACTCAGGTATGATACCCCTAGGTCACAGTTGATCCATTGAATTTAAATGGATCAACCATTATTATATGTTCAATACTAGTCAAGTAATTTTATTTCCTTTATGCATTTTTTATTATTTTATGCATTTTCATGTTTGCGGGAAACACATAAAATAATAAACAAAAAAGATGACACGATGAATTTTTTTATATTAATGTTCAGTTATGAGAGCGACAACATAGTGTGAACATATTAATATAAATAGACCACATTCATCAAAAATATTTAAAAACCTCAAAGAAATATTAAGTCACAAATGCCTTCCATCATTTTAATTCAAACAAAATCGAGTGTACATGGTGCTCGATCAGCCAAAGTTGAGGGTACCTCCTACTATCGGGGAGTTATTATAAGAGAGATGGGTTGACTTAACTAAAGTTAAAAACAAAGGAGTATAAAAATATATCTTTTTGCGACTTTAGAGGTAAGCATTGAGTAAATTGTGTTTGTGATTTTAGAAGTTGGGACTTCACTCAATAGATCAAGGAGCCACAAGTTAATGTGGTTATCTAGCTTAGTGCCTACTTAGGAACTCTTAGAGTAGTGGCATATCCAAAGATTGTAGACTATAAGGAGAGGCTTAAAAGATCCTTGCAACTAGAATACTCAAATGACATATTATTCCGAGTCTGGTAGTGAGGGTTATTGGAGTCTGATAAAATAATGAGAGATATTTAATGATTTAATTAATCAGTAATTTCTAATCGGTAATCAAGATAAAAGTATTAATATGTTAGATTTTGTTTTTTATAAAATTGAATGTAATACCACAAATACACTATGATATATTGTAAAAAGAACATGTCCAATCTATCATGAATTTCCAAATAGGAGTACGGGCGCTTGCACAAATTACTATGATATAGCAAATTCAAGGTGTTGGGGTCCCCAATACCTATTGTGCCACCTTAAGAAGTGAGGGTGAGAAAAAATACTTACAAGAGACTCATGTATGATGCATATGATGGTTATTTCATAATTTTATCATCAACATCCAATTTTATTAGTGGATACAACATCAGGGCATAGATGATTCAACATGTTGTCTCATCTCTCATAAGCTTACATGGAGAAAGAGAATCAAGATATGAATGAAATGATTTTTACACTGGATAAGTGTAAAATTGAAATATGGATCATGATATTTCAATACATCATATTATTATATATTTATCACCTAATTTCTCTAGATTCATTTAAAATTACAAAGAGAATAGTAAAATGATAAAATGCTTCATTACCATTTAGATAAGGTTCACAAGTAAATAATAACTTAAATAAATTTTTAGTTATTATGGTTAATAAATTGAAATAAAAAGGAAAAAGGACAATGGAAAGTGTGAAAACAAAGGAACCTTTTCAATATCCATCAAAGTAAATAGGAAAAACATTTTACAAGAGGTTATTTTTTTCATGTGTCATGAGATAAATCTACGGAAGTTTAAATTCAATGAACTGAATCTAAAATGCAAGTAGTTGATTCTTCTTTGGGTGTATTCATCAATTGTAAGTAATGTTTCTATAATACTTTTTTGGTATTGAATAAAATATTACTATCACATATGTTTATTTGAATATAGTAACCAAGTAAGTATAGAAACATTATAATAAGTAAGGTGTGTTCTCTAAGCAGCTGAGAAAGGGTGGTTCCTAAGTCAGCAGTGAAAAGCACGTAACTTCTAATTTCCAAGTAAATGGTTCTAATATAACTTTTATTGAGTATAACCAAAATATTTATCTCATGTGTCCAATGGAAAAAATGATACATTATTCTAGTTTGGGAATGAATATTTTGTGTGGTATTTAATACTCAACCAATAGTTCAACAATTCTTGAATCATTGGAAATACCTGATGAATATAAAATGTAAGACTTGTATACCCATTTATTGCAAGCTAAAAAAATTTCAAGAAAAATTAATTAGTTTTCAAGGATATACATAGTATGGTTTTAGACTCTTTGGAGTTAAATACCTTAAGTGTTATCGACACACTTAAGTACTTGGATTTGGACAAGAAAACCTTTATAATTAAAGGTAAGTCAAAAAGATTTCAAAATTAGTTAATATTGAGAGCATGGACTCTTCCATGGTTAAGCTAGTGGTAAATATACTTCATAAGATTCATTTAAGTTTGTTAAGGAATTTGAAAGTGAAGTATGGTATTTTCAAGGTCAGAATATATGAGTTTCTTTGGGCTAGTATGCCAAAGAATATTTGGACTAAAGCATTCATCAATCATTATAATGTAGTGTGGAGTAATTCCTAAATGAACATTACCTTATCCACATCAAATCTATGATGCTAATAAGGATTAATGATGATAAGTCTTACATATAAACATTTATCAATAAAATATTTCATGGAGAAATTCTTAAACACACATTTCCTTATACATGTCAGAGTCATGATGTAAGTAAAAGAAGAATCAATGTTAAAAATCATGCGTTGAAGATACTTCCATTTCTCAAGACATGCTTTTCAAATAGTGATATTATACCATAACCATATTCCAACTATAATGAAAAATTTATATAATATGAGTTTTATTATGATATAAATCCATTTTCATAAGAATATGTGTTTAGATGCAAAGAGTTTTTTGAGGATATAAACAAAACTTGCATCAACCAAAATAAAATGTGCATCTAAAGTAGTTATCCTGAATTTTTATAAGGATATTACTTAAATACCTAAGATATAAAAGTGATAGTCAAGTTATAGACTATATTTATATAAAATGGTGCATATCTCTATTTAAGATAGTGGTAGCAAGATTAACTCGAGTATAGTCACGTCCAGAGATTCACAAGTAGTTGGAATAGGAAAAAGTTCCACAAAATCATGTGGAAAGGAATGTTCTAGAGAGACATATTGTGTAGGAAGGATAAAACCATGGTAATGGTTTTGTATTCACTATGACCAGGGTGATACATTATTCATTGAGAATAATAAATCCTATAAGTAAGAAATATATGGAAATTAGATAATATTAAAAATATCAATTAAAATTTAATAATAGATTCTGTGTATTAAAGTGTAGGGGATTATTATTTTTTAATGTTGTAGTGGGTATTCAAGTGAAACTATACATGGATGGTACAAGTGTGGTATCAATGAGGCTTGATTGGTAATACCAATTCGTTATGCCTAAATCCATTAGAATTTTACTTATCATAAATACTTTCTATGATCATTTTATTATGCATTGAATGTCAAGAACACCAATTGTGGAAGGTGTCTATACGATGAAACCAAAAAGGGATGGTGGCAACATAGAATGCCAATAAGGGGTGAAAGTTACGGAAATCCAGTTTAGGATTGAAGTAATCAACAAGATCATATAATATTCATTTGGAATGAATATTTTACATGTCTATAAGAGGTTAGTAGGAGTGAAACTATTTTCCAAGTAAAATATGTTTAGTGACATATGGAAAACAACAATTGGTCTTACAATTAGTTAATATCATAATGAAAGAATTTCTCCAGAGATTGACTTAAAGTAAAAAACCAAATTTCTAGGGAACAAGATCTATATAGGTAGATCTAATGGTTTCTTAGACCAATTAAATAGTATATATATTGACAATGTATTGAAAATAAAAGTTGGAACAATTTTAGGGAGAATTTTTACTAGTGTCACATGGCATAAAACTCTAAGAATTCATGCATAGGCATGGGAGGAGATTAATGAGGTGAGTAAAATTCTATACGCTTCTGTGATGGATCAATCACATATTCCATACTATGTATAAGAAATGATATTTACAACATATACTTTATGGTGGGAAAATATCTGTAATGTCCAGGAGAACTACACAGAAAGAAGTCAGAACTATCCAATTGTGCTTGAGGAAGTATAAGGGATATGTTCTTGGTATGTGGATAGAAAGGGATACTAGTTATAAAGGAACACAAACTAGTCTTCCTATAGATAAAAATTATTTAATATCATAGTTAGGATAAGGTAATGAGAAATATAATCTCATTCAAGTTAGTGGTAGAAAAATCTATAAATACTAAGTACATTATGACTTCAAATACAGCTAAAGAAGTAGTGTATAATACGTAATGATTTGTTACAATTCTTGGAATCACACCCAATATGTAAAGTTTTATCATAATATAAATTGTGATAATTCTATTACTAATAATAGACAATATTTAAAGTTTAGATGGTGGAAAAAAGATATCTACCCAGGGTCTATATATCTTGAGGAGTCTTACTCAAGGAGGTAAAGTCACAGATAATAGATTTTCCACATAATGGAAACATGGAAGGCCCATGAATAAATCCATAAACTTAGAAGAAGCATGATCTTATCATGTTAGTGATAATAAATTTAGTTATAATGTTGTATCTACTAAAAGTGGGATTTTTGTAATAGTGGGTTCCCCATACCCAACTAAATAGTACTTTTCAATTACCATACCATGTATACAGTGAGATATTCATGATGTATACTTACCATTATAGTGTTGAAATTTATTAATGTACTATTTAAATAGTAATTTCCATAGATTATTTTTTATATCAAAAGGGTATATTAGTTTCTAGTCTATAATGAGAATCTTGAGATACTATGAAATTAATCTTAAACTTATGTCTTATGGTCTGAATACATCACACTGACTAGACACAGTTGATGTCTGACTATCAGGTGTTAGGGGATCATAAGGATTGAGACTTATTCTCATGAATTTTACACTTAGTGATCTATATTATGTGAGATCATGAGTACATACCTACCAATAGGAACACCACATGTTTCAGGTGTCATTGGTTGTTCCCATCTACAAACATATGTATTGGTCTCCTGACTTGAGATCATTATCAGTGTGTACCATTTGATAATATATTTTGATGCAAGGAAAAAACCATGACATTGAATCCATGGAGAGGTAGCTTGTGTTGGGTGTGTCATTGGTGGTATGGTATTGGTTTAATGGTCAAGATAGAATTTGTTGCTTCTGAGTTGAGGAAGTGATATCTCAGGCCTAGTTGATCAGGATGGTAGTACCTTTATAAATCATTATCCAAGGTAGTCAAAGGTAAGTCTGTCTAGTTAGATCAATAAATAATAAATTAAGAAAGGAATATGACACAAGTGTTCATCCTGCTTTATGATATATCATGGGACAAAGAGATTATATTACATAGTGTGTGTGTGTGTGTTTATAAGAAAAGTTATCATTGTTATGACTATTCCTTCTCTTTAGGGGCCTTGATGGGTTACTAGACTCAACTATTGTTATATAAATAGTATTCACTACTATTGAGATAAGGGCCTAGAGGGTCACACACAATTGTGTATTTAAGAAGTTTCTCTTTTCTGGTGAATAGGTATATAGGACATGGTGGGCCCCACCATGAGGTCTAAGAGTTTTCTGAGTTTTATCAGTCACTGAAGAATAAATAAATTCATTATTATTTAGGTATAGAATAATTAGGTTGAATTTATTTATTAAAAGTATTCACAAGATATTATGTGAATATGTAGAAAAATATTATACAAATGGGTATTATTTTAATATTCAAGGTTTATTTAATATTATGGTAATTTTTTAGTTGAGTTAAATGACTCTATTTTATCATGTAATATATTTATTATATATTACAAGTAGGTGATAAAATATAAAAAATGTTAGTGATGCATTTATTTTATCATAATGTGTCATTTATTATTTATTTAGTGGATGTTAGATATTTGGGGGTCGGGGAACCCTTACCGGGTATTGTGTACACCCACTATATAAATAGAGGAAAAGTTCATTCCATGTACTATTCAAAATTCAAAATTGAGATATTCTCTCTCCTCCTATATTCTAGAGAGATAAAGGCTCTCTCTGAGCGATAGATCTAAGAATGTCATCAACAGGTCGAAGGGATGGGATTGGGGTGATTGTCGTGATGTTGAAGGATTTATCGGATCTCCATGCTAGCACCCAGAATTCAATGAATGGTGATCACATGGATTATTGAAGAATGTGTGGATGGTCTATAAGGGTTCAATCTCAAATCTTTCAAGCAACGATCATCAGCAATGAGATTCATTCGAACACACCTTTGAATCAGATAAGGTACTTGTTTGTTTATTTTTATGCTTATTAAATTCATGTAAGATCCTCAAACCTCTATTGGGGATCAGATAACTGGATATGACATAGTTACGTCGCTCTGGTGATGAAAGATTTTAAATTCTTGACCCATCGGCTTCTGTTGCATGCCTTGGTGCCATCACTGGTCACACCAGAGGACAAAGTATATAGTTTAGAAGTTTCATCTCTTGATGGATTTTACTCAAAGATGTAAAGTTGTGGTTAGCAAAGTAGCCACATATGATAACATGGTATAACCCCTAATTGAATCCATATCTTATAAGAATCGTGATACTCATGTGAGAGCTATAAGGTTGAGAATTGTTAATAGTTAGATCTAGTGAAAGTGGGAGTGTTGTGAGTGGGTTCCCTAGACCCAACTCTTTTATCTACTTTGATTACCATTTCATGTATACAGTTTGATATATGCATGTTTTTATTCTTACCATAATAGTTTTTATACTTATGCATCCATTATTTATATTGTAATTTCCTTAGATTACATGTCGTATCAAAAGTTCATAGTAGTTATCATATATAATGAGAACCTTGAGATATGATGACAATAATCTTAAATATATTTTCTATTATCTAGATACATCATACTGACGAGAAACAGATGATGTATGACTATCAGGTATTGGGGAATCATAAGCATTGATACTTCTTCTCATGAAGTTATCACTTAGTGATATCAAGTAGATGAGATCCTGAGGAATAGAACACAAATAATAACACCACATGTTTCAGGTTTTATTGGTTGTTCCTCTCTACAAACATGTGTATTGTTCTCAGAACTTGAGATTATTATCAATTTGTACCATTTGATTTCATACTTTAATGCAAGTAAAAACCATAACATTGAATTCGTGGAGAGGTATCTTGTGTCGGGTGCTTCATTAGTGGTATAAAATTGGTTGAATTATTAAGATATAATTTTCCACTTCCAAGTTGAGGAAGAGATATCTTGAGGGACCAGGTTGACCAGGATGTTGGTACCTTTATTAAATCCATGGCCATTGTATAAGAAGGTAAGTATGTCTAATAAGGTCATGAAATATATAAAGTAACAAAAATTATGGTGACATAAGTATGCATCCTTCTTTATTAGATATCACAAGATAAAGACATTATATTACACAGAACATGTTTTTAAGAGGTAGTCATAGCTATGACACTCCTTATCTATTTAGGATCCATGATGAGTTACTAGACTCTGCTCTTTTTCTATGGGTTGGACTCCCTACTATCGAGATAAGAACCTAAAGGGTCACACGCTAATTTTATCCACAAGTTCCACATATTATAATGAATAGATGTTTATAAATAAGTGGGCCCCACATATGGGGTTTGGTGAATGTCTGAGTCTGATTGATCACAAGTAAAAATAATTCAATTATATTATTCAAGTTTATAATAATGATGATTGAATTTATTTCTCAAGGTATTCACAAGTTTTTTCATCATAAAAGTGAATATGAGAAAATACAATTTTTCAAAAGAACATAGGATATTCAAGGTTTATTAAATTATTTAGGGAGATTACAATCCAAGTTAATCGTTTTTATTTTATCATGTAACATGTTAAAGTGATAAAAGTGAGTGATAAAACATTTTTGACATTTATGACAAGTTTATTAAGTCATAAGTGTGTGAAATTTTTTAAAATGAAGGTTATTACTTTCCATGAACTAAAGTAAAATTTTGGAAAGTATCACCTAGGTATAAAAGATCATTTTAGCCTCTTGAATATAGAGCTCCGCCATTTTGACTAATTTATTGAGATAATATATCATGTACTCTCCTATCCTCTCAAGTTCTTAGTGAGATATTCAAAAAGAAAAAAAAAACAAGGTTGGATAGGTCCCATTTTCTCGATCGAGTCCATGTTCTTCATGCGATAAAATGGATGTCATAAAGATCTTTGATTTCCTGCAATAGCACCCAAGAAACATAGATCGATGATCCAGGAGTTTTGGTTCATGTGTGGATGATCTATAGGATTCCTAGCTTGGTGTCTTTGATCTATGACACGTCTATGGTGATCAAATCAAACCAACTACTTCAAACAAACAAGATACCATTTACATGTTTGTTCAATTTAATTTGTTAGGATTAAATTGAACTACATGTGATCCTTTAATAAATCTAGGAAAGGAGTTTTGTGGATTCAATGTTTTTAACATGAATCCAAATCCAAAATTTTTAAATTGTGTATTTTTCATGCTTCTACTATGCCATGGGTTCCTTAAAAAGTTTTCTTTGTCTAAAACTTAATGATTAAGTATGTCAAAATACCTAAGAGTATTAGATCCAAAGAGAATAACCACACTTTTGGGTATATCCTTGACAATTACTTTTATTTTTACTTGAAAAATAATTATCTTTCCACAACTAAGCATGAGTCTTACATTTTATATTCATCATCGTTTTCCAATATTAGACATTTTTTATTCAAGTATTACTAAACTAATAATTAAGTATGAAATACCATAACAATATTCATTTCAAATATGAAACAATGTCTCATCGTGTCTATAACTATATACTATGATAAATGGTTTGGAGAAACTCAATAAAAAATAATATTTTCGCACGAATCAATCCACTTGGCAGTGTGAAGTAGTGACCTTCCCTTAGCTGACTTAAGAATCACCCTACTTCAGCTACTTAGAGAGTCCACCTTACTTCTAGTAATCTTTATAAACTTCCTTGGTTCTTATATTTGAATAAAAATATGTGATTTTCATATTTTATTTAATTCCCAAGAATTAAAATAGAAATATTTCTTGTAATGATGAATATACCTAAAATGGAATCTTCTAATTTCTTCTTCTTCAAATCATTGTAGTTTCTATTCCAATGACCTTTCTTACCCCATATAAAGTAGATACCATCCTATTCATTTTCCTCCCACTAAATCTTTTGTCTCTTTAATAGATGTTTTGAAAGTGCTATTAACTCTAAAATTGTCGTAGTATTCCTAACCTATACCACTCTTTGTTTACTAGAATGGGTGAGGAGCCATGTTCCCACCAATACTTATCTTCTTAGAGAAGCATAGTAAAAATATTCTTGAGCAGCTTCTCCATGTCGTTCTAATAAGTGTATTTTATGTATATATTTTAAGGTGGTTTAATTCATTTATTTTGGTAAATAAATGAGTAATATTTCCAATTATTGTACATTTTAACTTATTTTGTGATTTTTGGCAGGATACAACATAAATTTGGAAAAGGAACAAAAATATATGTTTTTTATGAGTAAATGAAGCTTCACACCATGATGCTTCACATCATGTCATGACATTATAATATTGAATCTGAATGACAACCTTACATAAAGGAAGAGCAGACTATATAACTGGAAAAAGATGTTTATCACATTGTGTAAACATTATTCAACATGATTTCATCGAGGGAGAATCCATCATCGTTGCCATTTCAAGTCATGAAGCAATTCACATTGTGAGAATCTTTTACATTCCATGAAAATATACACACCATTAGAGTGTCAGGATAGAGGATATTTTTAGAATTCATCACCACATCATTTTACACATCATGTAAAATATAAACATCCTGAACTTATCTGAAAATATCATATTTTTATGTATTGGCCAAGGGTTTTTATGAGGGAACCTATATTTACATGCCTCTAGCGGAACCTTGGAGGCATCCTGGGGGAGATCTTGTACATGGGATGACTTTCAGAGATAAACTCATGATCTAGATTCCTGCTTTATCATTGTTCTTCACCACCATTCCTTCTCGGGTATCTATGTTTCTCATTATTATCATGTTGAGCATGAGTGAGTAGTCTTTTCTGTGCCAGGTGATGTGATTGTAGGGGGTGTGATGCCTAGGGATTATTTCTATATTATTTTCATGTTTTAGATTGCTGTAACTTTGTTTCCTAATTCCAATTCTTCTTCTTTGTGTATTTCATGGCCATTGTTTGCATTCTTGGGAGTTTAATTTTATTGCATTAATTAATTGCACTAGTTTGTGTATGACCATTATGCAGATTAGTTCGGTTATGTTTAAATAGGGTTTTGGGTCACCTGGTTTTTTTATTAAACCTAGTAGATGACCATTCCAATTGTATAATCATAGGATTAGTGTAGGGTACCCAGACCAAAGATCCCTAAAGACCCAATTCCAACACCAAATATGAATGAATCCAAAATCAACTAAATCCTTAGCACATGAACCTAAAATTCATTGTACCTGGAATGCTTCATCTCTTGAATTCAAACCTTGTCTTTTCTACACTTTTTCTTTCTCTCCAATTAATCAATCAATTGAAATTTCAATTCCTTTAATTAATTTAGGGCATATGGATCATCTGTGTGGTTCAACGCTTAGGCTTTCTAATTACTACCTTTTTAGTTAGATTTTATAGGTTTTATAAATTATTAAATTTTTTTATCACCATAGGAATTTAATGACTCCCTATGGGTTTTCAAGTTCATCCTATAATTCTTGATGAATATGGAAATTTTGGATGGTAAGGATGATAATACGAGATTAATGGATAATTTCTCATCCAAATAAAATACCAACTTCACTAATTGATTGATATAATTCAGCATCTTTAAGGAACTATTACTATATAGGTACTTTTCTTCCAGTTTACATGGGTATAGCATAGTGAAAATATCATTTATCTTAAGCCTATCTTTCTCCTTTTCAAGTTCTAGAAGATGACTTATCATGGTGTATACATCTATGTATTTATTATTTATATTCATCTCTCTGGACATAACTGATAGCATGATGAAACAAACATTTGATGCATCCTCCATGCATCACTTGTAGGCATCTTTTTCACCTTCTCTCGCTCATTGAGGTGCACTACTACAAAACCCAATTTTAACAGCACTAACATTTATCAGTGCTAGAAAAATGTTCTGATAAAGTTCATCTTTATCAGTGCTAAAATAATCCTGGATAAAGGGGTCCCTTTATCAGCAATAAAAAAAGCGCTGATAAAGGTCACCCATTATCAGTGCTTCTTTTAGTGTTGATAAACGGTAACTTTTATCAACGCTTTATTTTAGCGTTGATAAAGGTTATCATTTGTCATTGCTTTATTTTCCATCCAATGGCCCGAATGCCTTCATTTTTTATTGATTTTTGATAATCCACCTTTCAAGTGGTGAGGTGGAACCCTTACAAGGCCCGTATGCGTAAGTATTACATGGACCGTAGGTCTTAGAGTAATTCATTTTCCCGTAGGTTTCAAACATTACATACAACCCAGACTAACTACTTGGAACTGCTCCTCCCCAACATCTTCATCGTGAAATCAGCTCTCCACCTTCACATGGATGTTCAACTAGGCATTCCCATGCATGCACAGGCTTGTCCCGATGGCAGGTGTCATACCCTCTCATTCTTGAAATCTGTTTAGCTTCTACTATGGTAAAAGCTCCTTGCTCATCCTCCTTGTAGATCTTGTTCCTCGTAGGTCGTCTGGTTTGCATCTGCACTTAAGGTGGCCCGAAGGCCATGAGGTGGCCCGAAGGCCTAACTAACCCGAAGGCCTGGGTGGCCCGAAGGCCTTAAAGGACTCGGGGACCAAATCGGTGGCCTGAAGGCCCAAACGAGGGCATATTCCCAGCTGCTACAGACAGTACCTGCTACAGTTCCCGCTACAGTACCTGCTACAGTGCTGCACAATTCCTGCTACAGTGCTGCTACAGTATCCCCGAAATAATGTCTCTGCCTGGATTTGATAAATGGTACCATTTATCAGTGCTTTTGTTTAATGGTGATAAATGTCCAAAATAAAATGAAATAATTAAACAAATAAAAATAATTTTTTTAAAAATTTCATTAATTAAATAATTATTGTTAAAAATGAATAAAATGAATATACATATATATAAATTTTAAAAATTAATAAATAGCGTATATTAAATATATATATGTGTAAAATGAATAAAATGAAATAATTAAACAAATAAAATTTAAAATGAGTAAATTAAGAAAAATATTAAACATTTTATTAATTAAATAATTATTGATAAAAATGAATAAATTTAATATGAATATATATAGATTATAAATATTAATAAATAGTATATATTAAACATAGTATATAAAATGAATAAATTGTAATAATTAAACAAAAAAAATTAAAATGAATAAATGACAAAATTATTTAAAAATTTAGTAATGAAACAATTATTAATAAAAATGAAAAAGTATAATATATATATATATATTAATTATAAATAGTAATAAATAATATATATTAAATATATATATATATATAATGAATAAAATGTTAATTAAAAAGATATTAATGTCTTATTAATTTTTAATGTTGTTTGATTTTTCAATTTAACATATATCAAATGTCATGTGTTATATTGATTTCACATACATATATATACATCATTAATGAATTTTTATATACAAACACACACGCAGATATATAGAAACACATACACCTAATATTTATGTAATTTATTCAAATTTTAGTATATTTTATAATTTCATTATAACATGATATATTTAATATATTATGTTTTTAATAGGTCAATTTTATTTATATATTTTTAATACTATTGCAGTTAGGGTACTCGTTTTTGAATTGTTCAATTTCACTCATTTTTAAAATGCATGTATTTAAGATTATATATTCACTCATAATGTTAAAAATATATTTGTAAATAAATATTTATAAATACATATTTATAAATAAATATATTTATAAATGTATATTTACTATATTTATAAATTTATATATTTATAATTATTATAAATAAATAATTATTATTATTTTAAATAAGTATTTATATAATTATAAATTAATAATTATATATTTAAAAAAATATAAAAATATAATTAATTTATTTAAATAATTATAATTATAAATCCTTTATTAGTGCTTATCAATTTAGCACTAATAAAAGGGATATTTATCAATGATTTTTTGAAAGTGCTATTAAAAGTGTCCTCGATCTATTTAAAATAACCCTAATCACGACTCATTCAATTGCAATTCTCAAGCTCTCGCATAACTCCTTTGTTGCTGGTGAAACTCCTCTATGTTCCCTCAAACGAATCAACTATAATATAGTGTATGTTATTTTCTACTTTTCCTCTATCATTGTTTGATTTTTTGGGTTCCACGTTTTGCATTTTTATAGTGTTCTTAACCATGACAAACCCTACATCTCATCTCCTCACCACTGAAATACAACGAGTGGTTCTATTTCATCTTTTTCCTCTATATACAATGGTTTTGAAGAAAGAGAAGGTTGCTTTCATATGGTAAGGTCAGTTAACATATGTGTATGGGACTGTATGGATAAATAAAATAGATTTTCCACCACACGCTACTATAAAGGTAATGTTGGATTTATAGAATGATCAAATTGAATTTGGTTAAACATTGAAGAGGTTAACCCATTTCTCAAACATGTTATCTATATCCCTTAGCATTGACATAAGACTTTAATGGTCAGGAAGTGTGTTTGAGGTGATTTGTTGACCAAAATTGGGAACTATTTGGGTATACTAGGTCAAAAATGTTAAAAAATAGAATCAGAGTGAAACTAAGGAGATTAGTATTGATTATATCCAAAAGAAAAAAATTCCAGACATAATAAGTAATCCATAAATATGTCTAGATAGCATAATTATGTTTGATAATTGAGTTACCATGTGAATTCTAGGTTGTTTTTTATTTATTTCTGCCTTGACCTATCTTCTTGAGTCACATGCCTCTTATTTAGTAGTTGATAGGTAGAAATCGGTAAGAATATATGAAATGTCATGTTCTTATGTGTATTTGTTTAATTTTTTTTCTAGAATCAATTATAAATTTATATGAATAGAAACATGAATAATAAATAAATAGTGCATTATTATTTATTTATTAGTGATTGATTAGGTTTATATAACTTATTAATTGATTGAGTTTATTTAATAACCTCCTTTAAAAAGGAAATGAATGAGAGAGAGGGGTAGGGGGTTCACATTTAATATAGATTATTTTGTGCCTATTTCTGAAAGACTATTGTTTTTTAGAAGGGGAAAATTATGTGAATATCTACATTAATATAGAATATGTCACTACTTTGACCCCTAGATCTCCATAGTAAGGAGCCAATGAACATCCTATGTATGCTAGAACTTATATTGATCCTCATTTCCTAGAGGTAATTGTAGATCTACTTCAAGTTATGTGGTATAATTTTCAATGATGAGAACATATAATATTTATGGTTCCTCTAAGATTTTATGGTAATATATGATAATAATAAATTTAGGATTACATTGAATAGATTCATTTAATTTATAAGAGTAAAAATATTCTAGATCAATATTGTATATAAGTTTAAAAATTCACCCTTTAAAGGGATGTATGTATTGGAGGGATTTATGGTAGATTAAAAAAATATCCAAAATTTGAAGGTGAGGAATCCTTGAGTAGACATAAGTGATGTCGAATGTAGGTGGGGTGAGATTCATTTCTTCAAGACCATTAGAGTGGAGTTATTCCAATTCATTTTCAATTGAGGAGAATTTTTGAGTGATTCCATCAATGTAGAAATAGTGATTCATTTTTGTAAGATAGATATATAATATAATACACTCCATGCATAAAAGTCCACAATTTCATACATCTTTCAAAATTGTTTCTGTCTTGAAGAGAGATATAATAATTCAATACTCCAGTACAACTAACGTTCACTACCTTTATTTAATCTATCCTTAGATGCTTGATTTCCTTCCATCTCTTGATGGTGTATTGGACTCCCTCTTTCAAACTATCCTTCCTACCATCATTGTGGTTCCAAATTTTCTTAATGACATACTTACCACTTGAATTATATTCATTTA